>CANJKZ010000781.1:0-715435 GCA_947471745.1 Closterium sp. Naga37s-1 | reverse complement strand
TTGAGGAGTGGAGATTGAGGAGTGGAGATGAGGAGTGGAGATTGAGGAGTGGAGATTGAGGAGTGGAGATTGAGGAGTGGAGATTGAGGAGTGGAGATTGAGGAGTGGAGATTGAGGAGTGGAGATTGAGGAGTGGAGATTGAGGAGTGGAGATTGAGGAGTGGAGATTGAGGAGTGGAGATTGAGGAGTGGAGATTGAGGAGTGGAGATTGAGGAGTGGAGATTGAGGAGTGGAGATTGAGGAGTGGAGATTGAGGAGTGGAGATTGAGGAGTGAGATTGAGGAGTGGAGATTGAGGAGTGGAGATTGAGGAGTGGAGATTGAGGAGTGAGAGATTGGAGGAGTGGAGATTGAGGAGTGGAGATTGAGGAGTGGAGATTGAGGAGTGGAGATTGAGGAGTGGAGATTGAGGAGTGGAGATTGAGGAGTGGAGATTGAGGAGTGGAGATTGAGGAGTGGAGATTGAGGAGTGGAGATTGAGGAGTGGAGGTTGAGGAGTGGAGATTGAGGAGTGGGTTGAGGAGTGGAGATTGAGGAGTGGAGATTGAGGAGTGGAGATTGAGGAGTGGAGATTGAGGAGTGGAGATTGAGGAGTGGAGATTGAGGAGTGGAGATTGAGGAGTGGAGATTGAGGAGTGGAGATTGAGGAGTGGAGATTGAGGAGTGGAGATTGAGGAGTGGAGATTGAGGAGTGGAGATTGAGGAGTGGAGATTGAGGAGTGGAGATTGAGGAGTGGAGATTGAGGAGTGGAGATGAGGAGTGGAGATTGAGGAGTGGAGATTGAGGAGTGGAGATTGAGGAGTGGAGATTGAGGAGTGGAGATTGAGGAGTGGAGATTGAGGAGTGGAGATTGAGGAGTGAGGTTGAGGAGTGGAGATTGAGGAGTGGAGATTGAGGAGTGGAGATTGAGGAGTGGATTGAGGAGTGGAGATTGAGGAGTGGAGATTGAGGAGTGGAGATTGAGGAGTGGAGATTGAGGAGTGGAGATTGAGGAGTGAGAGATTGAGGAGTGGAGATTGAGGAGTGGAGATTGAGGAGTGGAGATTGAGGAGTGGAGATTGAGGGTGGAGATTGAGGAGTGGAGATTGAGGAGTGGAGATTGAGGAGTGGAGATTGAGGAGTGGAGATTGAGGAGTGGAGATTGAGGAGTGGAGATTGAGGAGTGGAGATTGAGGAGTGGAGATTGAGGAGTGGAGATTGAGGAGTGGAGGTTGAGATTGGGGAGATTGAGGAGTGGAGATTGAGGAGTGGAGATTGAGGAGTGGAGATTGAGGAGTGGAGATTGAGGAGTGGAGATTGAGGAGTGGAGATTGAGGAGTGGAGATTGAGGAGTGGAGATTGAGGAGTGGAGATTGAGGAGTGGAGATTGAGGAGTGGAGATTGAGGAGTGGAGATTGAGGAGTGGAGATTTGGATGAGTGGAGGATTTGAGGACGTGGGAGATTGAGGAGTGGAGATTGAGGAGTGGAGATTGAGGAGTGGAGATTGAGGAGTGGAGATTGAGGAGTGGAGATGAGGAGTGGAGATTGAGGAGTGGAGATTGAGGAGTGGAGATTGAGGAGTGGAGATATTGAGGAGTGGAGGTTGAGGAGTGGAGATTGAGGAGTGGAGATTGAGGAGTGGAGATTGAGGAGTGGAGATTGAGGAGTGGAGATTGAGGATGGGAGATTGAGGATTGGAGATTGAGGAGTGGAGATTGAGGAGTGGAGATTGAGGAGTGAGATTGAGGAGTGGAGATTGAGGAGTGGAGATTGAGGAGTGGAGGTTTGAGAGGTTGAGGTGAGGAGTGGAGATTGAGGAGTGGAGATTGAGGAGTGGAGATTGAGGAGTGGAGATTGAGGAGTGGAGATTGAGGAGTGGAGATTGAGGAGTGGAGATTGAGGAGTGGAGATTGAGGAGTGGAGATTGAGGAGTGGAGATTGAGGAGTGGAGATTGAGGAGTGGAGATTGAGGAGTGGAGATTGAGGAGTGGAGATTGAGGAGTGGAGATTGAGGAGTGGAGATTGAGGAGTGGAGATTGAGGAGTGGAGATTGAGGAGTGGAGATTGAGGAGTGGAGATTGAGGTGGAGATTGAGGAGTGGAGATTGAGGAGTGGAGATTGAGGAGTGGAGATTGAGGAGTGGAGATTGAGGAGTGGAGATTGAGGAGTGGAGATTGAGGAGTGGAGATTGAGGAGTGGAGATTGAGGAGTGGAGATTGAGGAGTGGAGATTGAGGAGTGGAGATTGAGGAGTGAGATTGAGGAGTGGAGATTGAGGAGTGGAGATTGAGGAGTGGAGATTGAGGAGTGGAGATTGAGGAGTGGAGATTGAGGAGTGGAGATTGAGGAGTGGAGATTGAGGAGTGGAGATTGAGGAGTGGAGATTGAGGAGTGGAGATTGAGGAGTGGAGATTGAGGAGTGGAGATTGAGGAGTGGAGATTGAGGAGTGGAGATTGAGGAGTGGAGATTGAGGAGTGGAGATTGAGGAGTGGAGATTGAGGAGTGGAGATTGAGGAGTGGAGATTGAGGAGTGGAGATTGAGGAGTGGAGATTGAGGAGTGGAGATTGAGGAGTGGAGATTGAGGAGTGGAGATTGAGGAGTGGAGATTGAGGAGTGGAGATTGAGGAGTGGAGATTGAGGAGTGGAGATTGAGGAGTGGAGATTGAGGAGTGGAGATTGAGGAGTGGAGATTGAGGAGTGGAGATTGAGGAGTGGAGATTGAGGAGTGGAGATTGAGGAGTGGAGATTGAGGAGTGGAGATTGAGGAGTGGAGATTGAGGAGTGGAGATTGAGGAGTGGAGATTGAGGAGTGGAGATTGAGGAGTGGAGATTGAGGAGTGGAGATTGAGGAGTGGAGATTGAGGAGTGGAGATTGAGGAGTGGAGATTGAGGAGTGGAGATTGAGGAGTGGAGATTGAGGAGTGGAGATTGAGGAGTGGAGATTGAGGAGTGGAGATTGAGGAGTGGAGATTGAGGAGTGGAGATTGAGGAGTGGAGATTGAGGAGTGGAGATTGAGGAGTGGAGATTGAGGAGTGGAGATTGAGGAGTGGAGATTGAGGAGTGGAGATTGAGGAGTGGAGATTGAGGAGTGGAGATTGAGGAGTGGAGATTGAGGAGTGGAGATTGAGGAGTGGAGATTGAGGAGTGGAGATTGAGGAGTGGAGATTGAGGAGTGGAGATTGAGGAGTGGAGATTGAGGAGTGGAGATTGAGGAGTGGAGATTGAGGAGTGAGTTTGAGGAGTGGGGATTGAGGAGTGGAGATTGAGGAGTGGAGATTGAGGAGTGGAGATTGAGGAGTGGAGATTGAGGAGTGGAGATTGAGGAGTGGAGATTGAGGAGTGGAGATTGAGGAGTGGAGATTGAGGAGTGGAGATTGAGGAGTGGAGATTGAGGAGTGGAGATTGAGGAGTGGAGATTGAGGAGTGGAGATTGAGGAGTGGAGATTGAGGAGTGGAGATTGAGGAGTGGAGATTGAGGAGTGGAGATTGAGGAGTGGAGATTGAGGAGTGGAGATTGAGGAGTGGAGATTGAGGAGTGGAGATTGAGGAGTGGAGATTGAGGAGTGGAGATTGAGGAGTGGAGATTGGGAGGAGTGGAGATTGAGGAGTGGAGATTGAGGAGTGGAGATTGAGGAGTGGAGATTGAGGAGTGGAGATTGAGGAGTGGAGATTGAGGAGTGGAGATTGAGGAGTGGAGATTGAGGAGTGGAGATTGAGGAGTGGAGATTGAGGAGTGGAGATTGAGGAGTGGAGATTGAGGAGTGGAGATTGAGGAGTGGAGATTGAGGAGTGGAGATTGAGGAGTGGAGATTGAGGAGTGGAGATTGAGGAGTGGAGATTGAGGAGTGGAGATTGAGGAGTGGAGATTGAGGAGTGGAGATTGAGGAGTGGAGATTGAGGAGTGGAGATTGAGGAGTGGAGATTGAGGAGTGGAGATTGAGGAGTGGAGATTGAGGAGTGGAGATTGAGGAGTGGAGATTGAGGAGTGGAGATTGAGGAGTGGAGATTGAGGAGTGGAGATTGAGGAGTGGAGATTGAGGAGTGGAGATTGAGGAGTGGAGATTGAGGAGTGGAGATTGAGGAGTGGAGATTGAGGAGTGGAGATTGAGGAGTGGAGATTGAGGAGTGGAGATTGAGGAGTGGAGATTGAGGAGTGGAGATTGAGGAGTGGAGATTGAGGAGTGGAGATTGAGGAGTGGAGATTGAGGAGTGGAGATTGAGGAGTGGAGATTGAGGAGTGGAGATTGAGGAGTGGAGATTGAGGAGTGGAGATTGAGGAGTGGAGATTGAGGAGTGGAGATTGAGGAGTGGAGATTGAGGAGTGGAGATTGAGGAGTGGAGATTGAGGAGTGGAGATTGAGGATGGAGATTGAGGAGTGGAGATTGAGGAGTGGAGATTGAGGAGTGGAGATTGAGGAGTGGAGATTGAGGAGTGGAGATTGAGGAGTGGAGATTGAGGAGTGGAGATTGAGGAGTGGAGATTGAGGAGTGGAGATTGAGGAGTGGAGATTGAGGAGTGGAGATTGAGGAGTGGAGATTGAGGAGTGGAGATTGAGGAGTGGAGATTGAGGAGTGGAGATTGAGGAGTGGAGATTGAGGAGTGGAGATTGAGGAGTGGAGATTGAGGAGTGGAGATTGAGGAGTGGAGATTGAGGAGTGGAGATTGAGGAGTGGAGATTGAGGAGTGGAGATTGAGGAGTGGAGATTGAGGAGTGGAGATTGAGGAGTGGAGATTGAGGAGTGGAGATTGAGGAGTGGAGATTGAGGAGTGGAGATTGAGGAGTGGAGATTGAGGAGTGGAGATTGAGGAGTGGAGATTGAGGAGTGGAGATTGAGGAGTGGAGATTGAGGAGTGGAGATTGAGGAGTGGAGATTGAGGAGTGGAGATTGAGGAGTGGAGATTGAGGAGTGGAGATTGAGGAGTGGAGATTGAGGAGTGGAGATTGAGGAGTGGAGATTGAGGAGTGGAGATTGAGGAGTGGAGATTGAGGAGTGGAGATTGAGGAGTGGAGATTGAGGAGTGGAGATTGAGGAGTGGAGATTGAGGAGTGGAGATTGAGGAGTGGAGATTGAGGAGTGGAGATTGAGGAGTGGAGATTGAGGAGTGGAGATTGAGGAGTGGAGATTGAGGAGTGGAGATTGAGGAGTGGAGATTGAGGAGTGGAGATTGAGGAGTGGAGATTGAGGAGTGGAGATTGAGGAGTGGAGATTGAGGAGTGGAGATTGAGGAGTGGAGATTGAGGAGTGGAGATTGAGGAGTGGAGATTGAGGAGTGGAGATTGAGGAGTGGAGATTGAGGAGTGGAGATTGAGGAGTGGAGATTGAGGAGTGGAGATTGAGGAGTGGAGATTGAGGAGTGGAGATTGAGGAGTGGAGATTGAGGAGTGGAGATTGAGGAGTGGAGATTGAGGAGTGGAGATTGAGGAGTGGAGATTGAGGAGTGGAGATTGAGGAGTGGAGATTGAGGAGTGGAGATTGAGGAGTGGAGATTGAGGAGTGGAGATTGAGGAGTGGAGATTGAGGAGTGGAGATTGAGGAGTGGAGATTGAGGAGTGGAGATTGAGGAGTGGAGATTGAGGAGTGGAGATTGAGGAGTGGAGATTGAGGAGTGGAGATTGAGGAGTGGAGATTGAGGAGTGGAGATTGAGGAGTGGAGATTGAGGAGTGGAGATTGAGGAGTGGAGATTGAGGAGTGGAGATTGAGGAGTGGAGATTGAGGAGTGGAGATTGAGGAGTGGAGATTGAGGAGTGGAGATTGAGGAGTGGAGATTGAGGAGTGGAGATTGAGGAGTGGAGATTGAGGAGTGGAGATTGAGGAGTGGAGATTGAGGAGTGGAGATTGAGGAGTGGAGATTGAGGAGTGGAGATTGAGGAGTGGAGATTGAGGAGTGGAGATTGAGGAGTGGAGATTGAGGAGTGGAGATTGAGGAGTGGAGATTGAGGAGTGGAGATTGAGGAGTGGAGATTGAGGAGTGGAGATTGAGGAGTGGAGATTGAGGAGTGGAGATTGAGGAGTGGAGATTGAGGAGTGGAGATTGAGGAGTGGAGATTGAGGAGTGGAGATTGAGGAGTGGAGATTGAGGAGTGGAGATTGAGGAGTGGAGATTGAGGAGTGGAGATTGAGGAGTGGAGATTGAGGAGTGGAGATTGAGGAGTGGAGATTGAGGAGTGGAGATTGAGGAGTGGAGATTGAGGAGTGGAGATTGAGGAGTGGAGATTGAGGAGTGGAGATTGAGGAGTGGAGATTGAGGAGTGGAGATTGAGGAGTGGAGATTGAGGAGTGGAGATTGAGGAGTGGAGATTGAGGAGTGGAGATTGAGGAGTGGAGATTGAGGAGTGGAGATTGAGGAGTGGAGATTGAGGAGTGGAGATTGAGGAGTGGAGATTGAGGAGTGGAGATTGAGGAGTGGAGATTGAGGAGTGGAGATTGAGGAGTGGAGATTGAGGAGTGGAGATTGAGGAGTGGAGATTGAGGAGTGGAGATTGAGGAGTGGAGATTGAGGAGTGGAGATTGAGGAGTGGAGATTGAGGAGTGGAGATTGAGGAGTGGAGATTGAGGAGTGGAGATTGAGGAGTGGAGATTGAGGAGTGGAGATTGAGGAGTGGAGATTGAGGAGTGGAGATTGAGGAGTGGAGATTGAGGAGTGGAGATTGAGGAGTGGAGATTGAGGAGTGGAGATTGAGGAGTGGAGATTGAGGAGTGGAGATTGAGGAGTGGAGATTGAGGAGTGGAGATTGAGGAGTGGAGATTGAGGAGTGGAGATTGAGGAGTGGAGATTGAGGAGTGGAGATTGAGGAGTGGAGATTGAGGAGTGGAGATTGAGGAGTGGAGATTGAGGAGTGGAGATTGAGGAGTGGAGATTGAGGAGTGGAGATTGAGGAGTGGAGATTGAGGAGTGGAGATTGAGGAGTGGAGATTGAGGAGTGGAGATTGAGGAGTGGAGATTGAGGAGTGGAGATTGAGGAGTGGAGATTGAGGAGTGGAGATTGAGGAGTGGAGATTGAGGAGTGGAGATTGAGGAGTGGAGATTGAGGAGTGGAGATTGAGGAGTGGAGATTGAGGAGTGGAGATTGAGGAGTGGAGATTGAGGAGTGGAGATTGAGGAGTGGAGATTGAGGAGTGGAGATTGAGGAGTGGAGATTGAGGAGTGGAGATTGAGGAGTGGAGATTGAGGAGTGGAGATTGAGGAGTGGAGATTGAGGAGTGGAGATTGAGGAGTGGAGATTGAGGAGTGGAGATTGAGGAGTGGAGATTGAGGAGTGGAGATTGAGGAGTGGAGATTGAGGAGTGGAGATTGAGGAGTGGAGATTGAGGAGTGGAGATTGAGGAGTGGAGATTGAGGAGTGGAGATTGAGGAGTGGAGATTGAGGAGTGGAGATTGAGGAGTGGAGATTGAGGAGTGGAGATTGAGGAGTGGAGATTGAGGAGTGGAGATTGAGGAGTGGAGATTGAGGAGTGGAGATTGAGGAGTGGAGATTGAGGAGTGGAGATTGAGGAGTGGAGATTGAGGAGTGGAGATTGAGGAGTGGAGATTGAGGAGTGGAGATTGAGGAGTGGAGATTGAGGAGTGGAGATTGAGGAGTGGAGATTGAGGAGTGGAGATTGAGGAGTGGAGATTGAGGAGTGGAGATTGAGGAGTGGAGATTGAGGAGTGGAGATTGAGGAGTGGAGATTGAGGAGTGGAGATTGAGGAGTGGAGATTGAGGAGTGGAGATTGAGGAGTGGAGATTGAGGAGTGGAGATTGAGGAGTGGAGATTGAGGAGTGGAGATTGAGGAGTGGAGATTGAGGAGTGGAGATTGAGGAGTGGAGATTGAGGAGTGGAGATTGAGGAGTGGAGATTGAGGAGTGGAGATTGAGGAGTGGAGATTGAGGAGTGGAGATTGAGGAGTGGAGATTGAGGAGTGGAGATTGAGGAGTGGAGATTGAGGAGTGGAGATTGAGGAGTGGAGATTGAGGAGTGGAGATTGAGGAGTGGAGATTGAGGAGTGGAGATTGAGGAGTGGAGATTGAGGAGTGGAGATTGAGGAGTGGAGATTGAGGAGTGGAGATTGAGGAGTGGAGATTGAGGAGTGGAGATTGAGGAGTGGAGATTGAGGAGTGGAGATTGAGGAGTGGAGATTGAGGAGTGGAGATTGAGGAGTGGAGATTGAGGAGTGGAGATTGAGGAGTGGAGATTGAGGAGTGGAGATTGAGGAGTGGAGATTGAGGAGTGGAGATTGAGGAGTGGAGATTGAGGAGTGGAGATTGAGGAGTGGAGATTGAGGAGTGAGATTGAGGAGTGGAGATTGAGGAGTGGAGATTGAGGAGTGGAGATTGAGGAGTGGAGATTGAGGAGTGGAGATTGAGGAGTGGAGATTGAGGAGTGGAGATTGAGGAGTGGAGATTGAGGAGTGGAGATTGAGGAGTGGAGATTGAGGAGTGGAGATTGAGGAGTGGAGATTGAGGAGTGGAGATTGAGGAGTGGAGATTGAGGAGTGGAGATTGAGGAGTGGAGATTGAGGAGTGGAGATTGAGGAGTGGAGATTGAGGAGTGGAGATTGAGGAGTGGAGATTGAGGAGTGGAGATTGAGGAGTGGAGATTGAGGAGTGGAGATTGAGGAGTGGAGATTGAGGAGTGGAGATTGAGGAGTGGAGATTGAGGAGTGGAGATTGAGGAGTGGAGATTGAGGAGTGGAGATTGAGGAGTGGAGATTGAGGAGTGGAGATTGAGGAGTGGAGATTGAGGAGTGGAGATTGAGGAGTGGAGATTGAGGAGTGGAGATTGAGGAGTGGAGATTGAGGAGTGGAGATTGAGGAGTGGAGATTGAGGAGTGGAGATTGAGGAGTGGAGATTGAGGAGTGGAGATTGAGGAGTGGAGATTGAGGAGTGGAGATTGAGGAGTGGAGATTGAGGAGTGGAGATTGAGGAGTGGAGATTGAGGAGTGGAGATTGAGGAGTGGAGATTGAGGAGTGGAGATTGAGGAGTGGAGATTGAGGAGTGGAGATTGAGGAGTGGAGATTGAGGAGTGGAGATTGAGGAGTGGAGATTGAGGAGTGGAGATTGAGGAGTGGAGATTGAGGAGTGGAGATTGAGGAGTGGAGATTGAGGAGTGGAGATTGAGGAGTGGAGATTGAGGAGTGGAGATTGAGGAGTGGAGATTGAGGAGTGGAGATTGAGGAGTGGAGATTGAGGAGTGGAGATTGAGGAGTGGAGATTGAGGAGTGGAGATTGAGGAGTGGAGATTGAGGAGTGGAGATTGAGGAGTGGAGATTGAGGAGTGGAGATTGAGGAGTGGAGATTGAGGAGTGGAGATTGAGGAGTGGAGATTGAGGAGTGGAGATTGAGGAGTGGAGATTGAGGAGTGGAGATTGAGGAGTGGAGATTGAGGAGTGGAGATTGAGGAGTGGAGATTGAGGAGTGGAGATTGAGGAGTGGAGATTGAGGAGTGGAGATTGAGGAGTGGAGATTGAGGAGTGGAGATTGAGGAGTGGAGATTGAGGAGTGGAGATTGAGGAGTGGAGATTGAGGAGTGGAGATTGAGGAGTGGAGATTGAGGAGTGGAGATTGAGGAGTGGAGATTGAGGAGTGGAGATTGAGGAGTGGAGATTGAGGAGTGGAGATTGAGGAGTGGAGATTGAGGAGTGGAGATTGAGGAGTGGAGATTGAGGAGTGGAGATTGAGGAGTGGAGATTGAGGAGTGGAGATTGAGGAGTGGAGATTGAGGAGTGGAGATTGAGGAGTGGAGATTGAGGAGTGGAGATTGAGGAGTGGAGATTGAGGAGTGGAGATTGAGGAGTGGAGATTGAGGAGTGGAGATTGAGGAGTGGAGATTGAGGAGTGGAGATTGAGGAGTGGAGATTGAGGAGTGGAGATTGAGGAGTGGAGATTGAGGAGTGGAGATTGAGGAGTGGAGATTGAGGAGTGGAGATTGAGGAGTGGAGATTGAGGAGTGGAGATTGAGGAGTGGAGATTGAGGAGTGGAGATTGAGGAGTGGAGATTGAGGAGTGGAGATTGAGGAGTGGAGATTGAGGAGTGGAGATTGAGGAGTGGAGATTGAGGAGTGGAGATTGAGGAGTGGAGATTGAGGAGTGGAGATTGAGGAGTGGAGATTGAGGAGTGGAGATTGAGGAGTGGAGATTGAGGAGTGGAGATTGAGGAGTGGAGATTGAGGAGTGGAGATTGAGGAGTGGAGATTGAGGAGTGGAGATTGAGGAGTGGAGATTGAGGAGTGGAGATTGAGGAGTGGAGATTGAGGAGTGGAGATTGAGGAGTGGAGATTGAGGAGTGGAGATTGAGGAGTGGAGATTGAGGAGTGGAGATTGAGGAGTGGAGATTGAGGAGTGGAGATTGAGGAGTGGAGATTGAGGAGTGGAGATTGAGGAGTGGAGATTGAGGAGTGGAGATTGAGGAGTGGAGATTGAGGAGTGGAGATTGAGGAGTGGAGATTGAGGAGTGGAGATTGAGGAGTGGAGATTGAGGAGTGGAGATTGAGGAGTGGAGATTGAGGAGTGGAGATTGAGGAGTGGAGATTGAGGAGTGGAGATTGAGGAGTGGAGATTGAGGAGTGGAGATTGAGGAGTGGAGATTGAGGAGTGGAGATTGAGGAGTGGAGATTGAGGAGTGGAGATTGAGGAGTGGAGATTGAGGAGTGGAGATTGAGGAGTGGAGATTGAGGAGTGGAGATTGAGGAGTGGAGATTGAGGAGTGGAGATTGAGGAGTGGAGATTGAGGAGTGGAGATTGAGGAGTGGAGATTGAGGAGTGGAGATTGAGGAGTGGAGATTGAGGAGTGGAGATTGAGGAGTGGAGATTGAGGAGTGGAGATTGAGGAGTGGAGATTGAGGAGTGGAGATTGAGGAGTGGAGATTGAGGAGTGGAGATTGAGGAGTGGAGATTGAGGAGTGGAGATTGAGGAGTGGAGATTGAGGAGTGGAGATTGAGGAGTGGAGATTGAGGAGTGGAGATTGAGGAGTGGAGATTGAGGAGTGGAGATTGAGGAGTGGAGATTGAGGAGTGGAGATTGAGGAGTGGAGATTGAGGAGTGGAGATTGAGGAGTGGAGATTGAGGAGTGGAGATTGAGGAGTGGAGATTGAGGAGTGGAGATTGAGGAGTGGAGATTGAGGAGTGGAGATTGAGGAGTGGAGATTGAGGAGTGGAGATTGAGGAGTGGAGATTGAGGAGTGGAGATTGAGGAGTGGAGATTGAGGAGTGGAGATTGAGGAGTGGAGATTGAGGAGTGGAGATTGAGGAGTGGAGATTGAGGAGTGGAGATTGAGGAGTGGAGATTGAGGAGTGGAGATTGAGGAGTGGAGATTGAGGAGTGGAGATTGAGGAGTGGAGATTGAGGAGTGGAGATTGAGGAGTGGAGATTGAGGAGTGGAGATTGAGGAGTGGAGATTGAGGAGTGGAGATTGAGGAGTGGAGATTGAGGAGTGGAGATTGAGGAGTGGAGATTGAGGAGTGGAGATTGAGGAGTGGAGATTGAGGAGTGGAGATTGAGGAGTGGAGATTGAGGAGTGGAGATTGAGGAGTGGAGATTGAGGAGTGGAGATTGAGGAGTGGAGATTGAGGAGTGGAGATTGAGGAGTGGAGATTGAGGAGTGGAGATTGAGGAGTGGAGATTGAGGAGTGGAGATTGAGGAGTGGAGATTGAGGAGTGGAGATTGAGGAGTGGAGATTGAGGAGTGGAGATTGAGGAGTGGAGATTGAGGAGTGGAGATTGAGGAGTGGAGATTGAGGAGTGGAGATTGAGGAGTGGAGATTGAGGAGTGGAGATTGAGGAGTGGAGATTGAGGAGTGGAGATTGAGGAGTGGAGATTGAGGAGTGGAGATTGAGGAGTGGAGATTGAGGAGTGGAGATTGAGGAGTGGAGATTGAGGAGTGGAGATTGAGGAGTGGAGATTGAGGAGTGGAGATTGAGGAGTGGAGATTGAGGAGTGGAGATTGAGGAGTGGAGATTGAGGAGTGGAGATTGAGGAGTGGAGATTGAGGAGTGGAGATTGAGGAGTGGAGATTGAGGAGTGGAGATTGAGGAGTGGAGATTGAGGAGTGGAGATTGAGGAGTGGAGATTGAGGAGTGGAGATTGAGGAGTGGAGATTGAGGAGTGGAGATTGAGGAGTGGAGATTGAGGAGTGGAGATTGAGGAGTGGAGATTGAGGAGTGGAGATTGAGGAGTGGAGATTGAGGAGTGGAGATTGAGGAGTGGAGATTGAGGAGTGGAGATTGAGGAGTGGAGATTGAGGAGTGGAGATTGAGGAGTGGAGATTGAGGAGTGGAGATTGAGGAGTGGAGATTGAGGAGTGGAGATTGAGGAGTGGAGATTGAGGAGTGGAGATTGAGGAGTGGAGATTGAGGAGTGGAGATTGAGGAGTGGAGATTGAGGAGTGGAGATTGAGGAGTGGAGATTGAGGAGTGGAGATTGAGGAGTGGAGATTGAGGAGTGGAGATTGAGGAGTGGAGATTGAGGAGTGGAGATTGAGGAGTGGAGATTGAGGAGTGGAGATTGAGGAGTGGAGATTGAGGAGTGGAGATTGAGGAGTGGAGATTGAGGAGTGGAGATTGAGGAGTGGAGATTGAGGAGTGGAGATTGAGGAGTGGAGATTGAGGAGTGGAGATTGAGGAGTGGAGATTGAGGAGTGGAGATTGAGGAGTGGAGATTGAGGAGTGGAGATTGAGGAGTGGAGATTGAGGAGTGGAGATTGAGGAGTGGAGATTGAGGAGTGGAGATTGAGGAGTGGAGATTGAGGAGTGGAGATTGAGGAGTGGAGATTGAGGAGTGGAGATTGAGGAGTGGAGATTGAGGAGTGGAGATTGAGGAGTGGAGATTGAGGAGTGGAGATTGAGGAGTGGAGATTGAGGAGTGGAGATTGAGGAGTGGAGATTGAGGAGTGGAGATTGAGGAGTGGAGATTGAGGAGTGGAGATTGAGGAGTGGAGATTGAGGAGTGGAGATTGAGGAGTGGAGATTGAGGAGTGGAGATTGAGGAGTGGAGATTGAGGAGTGGAGATTGAGGAGTGGAGATTGAGGAGTGGAGATTGAGGAGTGGAGATTGAGGAGTGGAGATTGAGGAGTGGAGATTGAGGAGTGGAGATTGAGGAGTGGAGATTGAGGAGTGGAGATTGAGGAGTGGAGATTGAGGAGTGGAGATTGAGGAGTGGAGATTGAGGAGTGGAGATTGAGGAGTGGAGATTGAGGAGTGGAGATTGAGGAGTGGAGATTGAGGAGTGGAGATTGAGGAGTGGAGATTGAGGAGTGGAGATTGAGGAGTGGAGATTGAGGAGTGGAGATTGAGGAGTGGAGATTGAGGAGTGGAGATTGAGGAGTGGAGATTGAGGAGTGGAGATTGAGGAGTGGAGATTGAGGAGTGGAGATTGAGGAGTGGAGATTGAGGAGTGGAGGTTGAGGAGTGGAGATTGAGGAGTGGAGATTGAGGAGTGGAGATTGAGGAGTGGAGATTGAGGAGTGGAGGTTGAGGAGTGGAGATTGAGGAGTGGAGATTGAGGAGTGGAGATTGAGGAGTGGAGATTGAGGAGTGGAGATTGAGGAGTGGAGATTGAGGAGTGGAGATTGAGGAGTGGAGATTGAGGAGTGGAGATTGAGGAGTGGAGATTGAGGAGTGGAGATTGAGGAGTGGAGATTGAGGAGTGGAGATTGAGGAGTGGAGATTGAGGAGTGGAGATTGAGGAGTGGAGATTGAGGAGTGGAGATTGAGGAGTGGAGATTGAGGAGTGGAGATTGAGGAGTGGAGATTGAGGAGTGGAGATTGAGGAGTGGAGATTGAGGAGTGGAGATTGAGGAAGTGGAGATTGAGGAGTGGAGATTGAGGAGTGGAGATTGAGGAAGTGGAGATTGAGGAGTGGAGATTGAGGAGTGGAGATTGAGGAGTGGAGATTGAGGAGTGGAGATTGAGGAGTGGAGATTGAGGAGTGGAGATTGAGGAGTGGAGATTGAGGAGTGGAGATTGAGGAGTGGAGATGAGGAGTGGAGATTGAGGAGTGGAGCTTGAGGAGTAGGAGCTTGAGGAGTGGAGATTGAGGAGTGGAGATTGAGGAGTGGAGATTGAGGAGTGGAGATTGAGGAGTGGAGATTGAGGAGTGGAGATTGAGGAGTGGAGATTGAGGAGTGGAGATTGAGGAGTGGAGCTTTGAGGAGATGGAGCTTGAGGAGTGGAGCTTGAGGAGTGGAGCTTGAGGAGTGGAGATTGAGGAGTGGAGATTGAGGAGTGGAGATTGAGGAGTGGAGATTGAGGAGTGGAGATTGAGGAGTGGAGGTTGAGGAGTGGAGGTTGAGGAGTGGAGCTTGGAGGAGTGGAGATTGAGAGTGGATATTGAGGAGTGGAGATTGAGGAGTGGAGATTGAGGAGTGGAGATTGAGGAGTGGAGATTGAGGAGTGGAGATGAGGAGTGGAGATTGAGGAGTGGAGATTGAGGAGTGGAGATTGAGGAGTGGAGCTTGAGGAGTGGAGCTTGAGGAGTGGAGATTGAGGAGTGGAGATTGAGGAGTGGAGATTGAGGAGTGGAGATTGAGGAGTGGAGATTGAGGAGTGGAGATTGAGGAGTGGAGGTTGAGGAGTGGAGGTTGAGGAGTGGAGATTGAGGAGTGGAGGTTGAGGAGTGGAGATTGAGGAGTGGAGATTGAGGAGTGGAGATTGAGGAGTGGAGATTGAGGAGTGGAGATTGAGGAGTGGAGATTGAGGAGTGGAGATTGAGGAGTGGAGATTGAGGAGTGGAGTTGAGGAGTGGAGGTTGAGGAGTGGAGGTTGAGGAGTGGAGATTGAGGAGTGGAGATTGAGGAGTGGAGATTGAGGAGTGGAGATTGAGGAGTGGGGATTGAGGAGTGGAGATTGAGGAGTGGAGATTGAGGAGTGGAGATTGAGGAGTGGAGATTGAGGAGTGGAGATTGAGGAGTGGAGATTGAGGAGTGGAGATTGAGGAGTGGAGATTGAGGAGTGGAGATTGAGAGTGGAGATTGAGGAGTGGAGATTGAGGAGTGGAAGATTGAGGAGTGGAGATTGAGGAGTGGAGATTGAGGAGTGGAGATTGAGGAGTGGAGATTGAGGAGTGGAGATTGAGGAGTGGAGATTGAGGAGTGGAGATTGAGGAGTGGAGATTGAGGAGTGGAGATTGAGGAGTGGAGATTGAGGAGTGGAGATTGAGGTGGAGCTTGAGGAGTGGAGCTTGAGGAGTGGAGATTGAGGAGTGGAGATTGAGGAGTGGAGATTGAGGAGTGGAGATTGAGAGTGGAGATTGAGGAGTGGAGATTGAGGAGTGGAGGTTGAGGAGTGGAGATTGAGGAGGGAGGTTGGGAGTGGAGATTGAGGAGTGGAGATTGAGGAGTGGAGATTGAGGAGTGGAGATTGAGGAGTGGAGATTGAGGAGTGGAGATTGAGGAGTGGAGATTGAGGAGTGGAGATTGAGGAGTGGAGATTGAGGAGTGGAGATTGAGGAGTGGAGGTTGAGGAGTTGAGGTTGAGGAGTGGAGATTGAGGAGTGGAGATTGAGGAGTGGAGATTGAGGAGTGGAGATTGAGGAGTGGAGATTGAGGAGTGGAGATTGAGGAGTGGAGATTGAGGAGTGGAGATTGAGGAGTGGAGATTGAGGAGTGGAGATTGAGGAGTGGAGGTTGAGGAGTGGAGGTTGAGGAGTGGAGATTGAGGAGTGGAGATTGAGGAGTGGAGATTGAGGAGTGGAGATTGAGGAGTGGAGATTGAGGAGTGGAGATTGAGGAGTGGAGATTGAGGAGTGGAGATTGAGGAGTGGAGATTGAGGAGTGGAGATTGAGGAGTGGAGATTGAGGAGTGGAGATTGAGGAGTGGAGATTGAGGAGTGGAGATTGAGGAGTGGAGATTGAGGAGTGGAGATTGAGGGAGTGGAGATTGAGGAGTGGAGATTGAGGAGTGGAGATTGAGGAGTGGAGATTGAGGAGTGGAGATTGAGGAGTGGAGATTGAGGAGTGGAGATTGAGGAGTGGAGATTGAGGAGTGGAGGTTGAGGAGTGGAGATTGAGGAGTGGAGATTGAGGAGTGGAGATTGAGGAGTGGAGATCGAGGAGTGGAGATCGAGGAGTGGAGATCGAGGAGTGGAGATCGAGGAGTGGAGATCGAGGAAGTGGAGATCGAGGAGTGGAGATCGAGGAGTGGAGATCGAGGAGTGGAGATTGAGGAGTGGAGATTGAGGAGTGGAGATTGAGGAGTGGAGATTGAGGAGTGGAGATTGAGGAGTGGAGATTGAGGAGTGGAGATTGAGGAGTGGAGATTGAGGAGTGGAGATTGAGGAGTGGAGATTGAGGAGTGGAGCTTGAGGAGTGGAGCTTGAGGAGTGGAGCTTGAGGAGTGGAGATTGAGGAGTGGAGATTGAGGAGTGGAGATTGAGGAGTGGAGATTGAGGAGTGGAGATTGAGGAGTGGAGATTGAGGAGTGGAGATTGAGGAGTGGAGCTTGAGGAGTGGAGCTTGAGGAGTGGAGCTTGAGGAGTGGAGCTTGAGGAGTGGAGATTGAGGAGTGGAGATTAAGGAGTGGAGATTGAGGAGTGGAGATTGAGGAGTGGAGGTTGAGGAGTTGAGGTTGAGGAGTGGAGGTTGAGGAGTGGAGATTGAGGAGTGGAGATTGAGGAGTGGAGATTGAGGAGTGGAGATTGAGGAGTGGAGATTGAGGAGTGGAGATTGAGGAGTGGAGATTGAGGAGTGGAGATTGAGGAGTGGAGATTGAGGAGTGGAGATTGAGGAGTGGAGATTGAGGAGTGGAGATTGAGGAGTGGAGATTGAGGAGTGGAGATTGAGGAGTGGAGGTTGAGGAGTGGAGGTTGAGGAGTGGAGGTTGAGGAGTGGAGATTGAGGAGTGGAGATTGAGGAGTGGAGATTGAGGAGTGGAGATTGAGGAGTGGAGATTGAGGAGTGGAGATTGAGGAGTGGAGATTGAGGAGTGGAGATTGAGGAGTGGAGATTGAGGAGTGGAGATTGAGGAGTGGAGATTGAGGAGTGGAGATTGAGGAGTGGAGATTGAGGAGTGGAGATTGAGGAGTGGAGCTTGAGGAGTGGAGCTTGAGGAGTGGAGCTTGAGGAGTGGAGATTGAGGAGTGGAGATTGAGGAGTGGAGATTGAGGAGTGGAGATTGAGGAGTGGAGATTGAGGAGTGGAGATTGAGGAGTGGAGATTGAGGAGTGGAGGTTGAGGAGTGGAGATTGAGGAGTGGAGATTGAGGAGTGGAGATTGAGGAGTGGAGATTGAGGAGTGGAGATTGAGGAGTGGAGATTGAGGAGTGGAGATTGAGGAGTGGAGATTGAGGAGTGGAGATTGAGGAGTGGAGGTTGAGGAGTGGAGGTTGAGGAGTTGAGGTTGAGGAGTGGAGATTGAGGAGTGGAGATTGAGGAGTGGAGATTGAGGAGTGGAGATTGAGGAGTGGAGATTGAGGAGTGGAGATTGAGGAGTGGAGATTGAGGAGTGGAGGTTGAGGAGTGGAGATTGAGGAGTGGAGATTGAGGAGTGGAGATTGAGGAGTGGAGATTGAGGAGTGGAGATTGAGGAGTGGAGATTGAGGAGTGGAGCTTGAGGAGTGGAGCTTGAGGAGTGGAGATTGAGGAGTGGAGATTGAGGAGTGGAGATTGAGGAGTGGAGATTGAGGAGTGGAGATTGAGGAGTGGAGATTGAGGAGTGGAGGTTGAGGAGTGGAGATTGAGGAGTGGAGATTGAGGAGTGGAGATTGAGGAGTGGAGATTGAGGAGTGGAGATTGAGGAGTGGAGATTGAGGAGTGGAGATTGAGGAGTGGAGATTGAGGAGTGGAGATTGAGGAGTGGAGATTGAGGAGTGGAGATTGAGGAGTGGAGATTGAGGAGTGGAGGTTGAGGAGTTGAGGTTGAGGAGTGGAGGTTGAGGAGTGGAGGTTGAGGAGTGGAGATTGAGGAGTGGAGATTGAGGAGTGGAGATTGAGGAGTGGAGATTGAGGAGTGGAGATTGAGGAGTGGAGATTGAGGAGTGGAGATTGAGGAGTGGAGATTGAGGAGTGGAGATTGAGGAGTGGAGATTGAGGAGTGGAGATTGAGGAGTGGAGATTGAGGAGTGGAGATTGAGGAGTGGAGGTTGAGGAGTGGAGGTTGAGGAGTGGAGGTTGAGGAGTGGAGATTGAGGAGTGGAGATTGAGGAGTGGAGATTGAGGAGTGGAGATTGAGGAAGTGGAGATTGAGGAGTGGAGATTGAGGAGTGGAGATTGAGGAGTGGAGATTGAGGAGTGGAGATTGAGGAGTGGAGATTGAGGAGTGGAGATTGAGGAGTGGAGATTGAGGAGTGGAGATTGAGGAGTGGAGATTGAGGAGTGGAGCTTGAGGAGTGGAGCTTGAGGAGTGGAGCTTGAGGAGTGGAGATTGAGGAGTGGAGATTGAGGAGTGGAGATTGAGGAGTGGAGATTGAGGAGTGGAGATTGAGGAGTGGAGGTTGAGAGTGGAGATTGAGGAGTGGAGGTTGAGGAGTGGAGATTGAGGAGTGGAGATTGAGGAGTGGAGCTTGAGGAGTGGAGATTGAGGAGTGGAGATTGAGGAGTGGAGATTGAGGAGTGGAGATTGAGGAGTGGAGATTGAGGAGTGGAGATTGAGGAGTGGAGGTTGAGGAGTGGAGGTTGAGGAGTTGAGGTTGAGGAGTGGAGATTGAGGAGTGGAGATTGAGGAGTGGAGATTGAGGAGTGGAGATTGAGGAGTGGAGATTGAGGAGTGGAGATTGAGGAGTGGAGATTGAGGAGTGGAGATTGAGGAGTGGAGATTGAGGAGTGGAGATTGAGGAGTGGAGATTGAGGAGTGGAGATTGAGGAGTGGAGAGTGAGGAGTGGAGATTGAGGAGTGGAGATTGAGGAGTGGAGATTGAGGAGTGGAGATTGAGGAGTGGAGATTGAGGAGTGGAGATTGAGGAGTGGAGATTGAGGAGTGGAGATTGAGGAGTGGAGATTGAGGAGTGGAGATTGAGGAGTGGAGATTGAGGAGTGGAGATTGAGGAGTGGAGATTGAGGAGTGGAGATTGAGGAGTGGAGATTGAGGAGTGGAGCTTGAGGAGTGGAGATTGAGGAGTGGAGATTGAGGAGTGGAGCTTGAGGAGTGGAGATTGAGGAGTGGAGATTGAGGAGTGGAGATTGAGGAGTGGAGATTGAGGAGTGGAGATTGAGGAGTGGAGATTGAGGAGTGGAGGTTGAGGAGTGGAGATTGAGGAGTGGAGGTTGAGGAGTGGAGATTGAGGAGTGGAGATTGAGGAGTGGAGATTGAGGAGTGGAGATTGAGGAGTGGAGATTGAGGAGTGGAGATTGAGGAGTGGAGATTGAGGAGTGGAGATTGAGGAGTGGAGATTGAGGAGTGGAGATTGAGGAGTGAGATTGAGGAGTGGAGATTGAGGAGTGGAGATTGAGGAGTGGAGATTGAGGAGTGGAGATTGAGGAGTGGAGATTGAGGAGTGGAGATTGAGGAGTGGAGATTGAGGAGTGGAGATTGAGGAGTGGAGATTGAGGAGTGGAGATTGAGGAGTGGAGATTGAGGAGTGGAGGTTGAGGAGTGGAGATTGAGGAGTGGAGATTGAGGAGTGGAGATTGAGGAGTGGAGATTGAGGAGTGGAGATTGAGGAGTGGAGATTGAGGAGTGGAGATTGAGGAGTGGAGATTGAGGAGTGGAGATTGAGGAGTGGAGATTGAGGAGTGGAGATTGAGGAGTGGAGATTGAGGAGTGGAGATTGAGGAGTGGAGATTGAGGAGTGGAGATTGAGGAGTGGAGATTGAGGAGTGGAGATTGAGGAGTGGAGATTGAGGAGTGGAGATTGAGGAGTGGAGATTGAGGAGTGGAGATTGAGGAGTGGAGATTGAGGAGTGGAGATTGAGGAGTGGAGATTGAGGAGTGGAGATTGAGGAGTGGAGATTGAGGAGTGGAGGTTGAGGAGTGGAGGTTGAGGAGTGGAGATTGAGGAGTGGAGATTGAGGAGTGGAGATTGAGGAGTGGAGATTGAGGAGTGGAGATCGAGGAGTGGAGATCGAGGAGTGGAGATCGAGGAGTGGAGATCGAGGAGTGGAGATCGAGGAGTGGAGATCGAGGAGTGGAGATCGAGGAGTGGAGATCGAGGAGTGGAGATCGAGGAGTGGAGATTCGAGAGTGGAGATTGAGGAGTGGAGATTGAGGAGTGGAGATTGAGGAGTGGAGATTGAGGAATGGAGATTGAGGAGTGGAGATTGAGGAGTGGAGATTGAGGAGTGGAGATTGAGGAGTGGAGCTTGAGGAGTGGAGCTTGAGGAGTGGAGCTTGAGGAGTGGAGATTGAGGAGTGGAGATTGAGGAGTGGAGATTGAGGAGTGGAGATTGAGGAGTGGAGATTGAGGAGTGGAGATTGAGGAGTGGAGATTGAGGAGTGGAGCTTGAGGAGTGGAGCTTGAGGAGTGGAGCTTGAGGAGTGGAGCTTGAGGAGTGGAGCTTGAGGAGTGGAGATTGAGGAGTGGAGATTGAGGAGTGGAGATTGAGGAGTGGAGATTGAGGAGTGGAGATTGAGGAGTGGAGGTTGAGGAGTGGAGATTGAGGAGTGGAGATTGAGGAGTGGAGATTGAGGAGTGGAGATTGAGGAGTGGAGATTGAGGAGTGGAGATTGAGGAGTGGAGATTGAGGAGTGGAGATTGAGGAGTGGAGATTGAGGAGTGGAGATTGAGGAGTGGAGATTGAGGAGTGGAGATTGAGGAGTGGAGATTGAGGAGTGGAGATTGAGGAGTGGAGATTGAGGAGTGGAGATTGAGGAGTGGAGATTGAGGAGTGGAGATTGAGGAGTGGAGATTGAGGAGTGGAGATTGAGGAGTGGAGATTGAGGAGTGGAGATTGAGGAGTGGAGATTGAGGAGTGGAGATTGAGGAGTGGAGATTGAGGAGTGGAGATTGAGGAGTGGAGATTGAGGAGTGGAGATTGAGGAGTGGAGGTTGAGGAGTGGAGGTTGAGGAGTGAGTGGAGATTGAGGAGTGGAGATTGAGGAGTGGAGATTGAGGAGTGGAGATTGAGGAGTGGAGATTGAGGAGTGGAGATTGAGGAGTGGAGATTGAGGAGTGGAGATTGAGGAGTGGAGATTGAGGAGTGGAGATTGAGGAGTGGAGCTTGAGGAGTGGAGCTTGAGGAGTGGAGATTGAGGAGTGGAGATTGAGGAGTGGAGATTGAGGAGTGGAGATTGAGGAGTGGAGATTGAGGAGTGGAGATTGAGGAGTGGAGATTGAGGAGTGGAGATTGAGGAGTGGAGATTGAGGAGTGGAGATTGAGGAGTGGAGATTGAGGAGTGGAGATTGAGGAGTGGAGATTGAGGAGTGGAGATTGAGGAGTGGAGGTTGAGGAGTGGAGGTTGAGGAGTGGAGGTTGAGGAGTGGAGGTTGAGGAGTGGAGATTGAGGAGTGGAGATTGAGGAGTGGAGATTGAGGAGTGGAGATTGAGGAGTGGAGATTGAGGAGTGGAGATTGAGGAGTGGAGATTGAGGAGTGGAGATTGAGGAGTGGAGATTGAGGAGTGGAGATTGAGGAGTGGAGATTGAGGAGTGGAGATTGAGGAGTGGAGATCGAGGAGTGGAGATCGAGGAGTGGAGATCGAGGAGTGGAGATCGAGGAGTGGAGATCGAGGAGTGGAGATCGAGGAGTGGAGATCGAGGAGTGGAGATCGAGGAGTGGAGATTGAGGAGTGGAGATTGAGGAGTGGAGATTGAGGAGTGGAGATTGAGGAGTGGAGATTGAGGAGTGGAGATTGAGGAGTGGAGATTGAGGAGTGGAGATTGAGGAGTGGAGATTGAGGAGTGGAGCTTGAGGAGTGGAGCTTGAGGAGTGGAGCTTGAGGAGTGGAGATTGAGGAGTGGAGATTGAGGAGTGGAGATTGAGGAGTGGAGATTGAGGAGTGGAGATTGAGGAGTGGAGATTGAGGAGTGGAGATTGAGGAGTGGAGGGAGTGGAGCTTGAGGAGTGGAGCTTGAGGAGTGGAGCTTGAGGAGTGGAGCTTGAGGAGTGGAGATTGAGGAGTGGAGATTGAGGAGTGGAGATTGAGGAGTGGAGATTGAGGAGTGGAGATTGAGGAGTGGAGGTTGAGGAGTGGAGATTGAGGAGTGGAGATTGAGGAGTGGAGATTGAGGAGTGGAGATTGAGGAGTGGAGATTGAGGAGTGGAGATTGAGGAGTGGAGATTGAGGAGTGGAGATTGAGGAGTGGAGATTGAGGAGTGGAGATTGAGGAGTGGAGATTGAGGAGTGGAGATTGAGGAGTGGAGATTGAGGAGTGGAGATTGAGGAGTGGAGATTGAGGAGTGGAGATTGAGGAGTGGAGATTGAGGAGTGGAGATTGAGGAGTGGAGATTGAGGAGTGGAGATTGAGGAGTGGAGATTGAGGAGTGGAGATTGAGGAGTGGAGATTGAGGAGTGGAGATTGAGGAGTGGAGATTGAGGAGTGGAGATTGAGGAGTGGAGATTGAGGAGTGGAGGTTGAGGAGTGGAGGTTGAGGAGTGGAGATTGAGGAGTGGAGATTGAGGAGTGGAGATTGAGGAGTGGAGATTGAGGAGTGGAGATTGAGGAGTGGAGATTGAGGAGTGGAGATTGAGGAGTGGAGATTGAGGAGTGGAGATTGAGGAGTGGAGATTGAGGAGTGGAGATTGAGGAGTGGAGCTTGAGGAGTGGAGATTGAGGAGTGGAGATTGAGGAGTGGAGATTGAGGAGTGGAGATTGAGGAGTGGAGATTGAGGAGTGGAGATTGAGGAGTGGAGATTGAGGAGTGGAGATTGAGGAGTGGAGATTGAGGAGTGGAGATTGAGGAGTGGAGATTGAGGAGTGGAGATTGAGGAGTGGAGATTGAGGAGTGGAGATTGAGGAGTGGAGATTGAGGAGTGGAGGTTGAGGAGTGGAGATTGAGGAGTGGAGGTTGAGGAGTTGAGGTTGAGGAGTGGAGGTTGAGGAGTGAGATTGAGGAGTGGAGATTGAGGAGTGGAGATTGAGGAGTGGAGATTGAGGAGTGGAGATTGAGGAGTGGAGATTGAGGAGTGGAGATTGAGGAGTGGAGATTGAGGAGTGGAGATTGAGGAGTGGAGATTGAGGAGTGGAGATTGAGGAGTGGAGATTGAGGAGTGGAGCTTGAGGAGTGGAGCTTGAGGAGTGGAGCTTGAGGAGTGGAGATTGAGGAGTGGAGATTGAGGAGTGGAGATTGAGGAGTGGAGATTGAGGAGTGGAGATTGAGGAGTGGAGATTGAGGAGTGGAGATTGAGGAGTGGAGGTTGAGGAGTGGAGATTGAGGAGTGGAGATTGAGGAGTGGAGATTGAGGAGTGGAGATTGAGGAGTGGAGATTGAGGAGTGGAGATTGAGGAGTGGAGATTGAGGAGTGGAGATTGAGGAGTGGAGATTGAGGAGTGGAGATTGAGGAGTGGAGATTGAGGAGTGGAGATTGAGGAGTGGAGGTTGAGGAGTGGAGGTTGAGGAGTGGAGGTTGAGGAGTGGAGATTGAGGAGTGGAGATTGAGGAGTGGAGATTGAGGAGTGGAGATTGAGGAGTGGAGATTGAGGAGTGGAGATTGAGGAGTGGAGATTGAGGAGTGGAGATTGAGGAGTGGAGATTGAGGAGTGGAGATTGAGGAGTGGAGATTGAGGAGTGGAGATTGAGGAGTGGAGATTGAGGAGTGGAGATTGAGGAGTGGAGATTGAGGAGTGGAGATTGAGGAGTGGAGCTTGAGGAGTGGAGCTTGAGGAGTGGAGATTGAGGAGTGGAGATTGAGGAGTGGAGATTGAGGAGTGGAGATTGAGGAGTGGAGATTGAGGAGTGGAGATTGAGGAGTGGAGGTTGAGGAGTGGAGATTGAGGAGTGGAGGTTGAGGAGTGGAGATTGAGGAGTGGAGATTGAGGAGTGGAGATTGAGGAGTGGAGATTGAGGAGTGGAGATTGAGGAGTGGAGATTGAGGAGTGGAGATTGAGGAGTGGAGATTGAGGAGTGGAGATTGAGGAGTGGAGGTTGAGGAGTTGAGGTTGAGGAGTGGAGATTGAGGAGTGGAGATTGAGGAGTGGAGATTGAGGAGTGGAGATTGAGGAGTGGAGATTGAGGAGTGGAGATTGAGGAGTGGAGATTGAGGAGTGGAGATTGAGGAGTGGAGATTGAGGAGTGGAGATTGAGGAGTGGAGGTTGAGGAGTGGAGATTGAGGAGTGGAGATTGAGGAGTGGAGATTGAGGAGTGGAGATTGAGGAGTGGAGATTGAGGAGTGGAGATTGAGGAGTGGAGATTGAGGAGTGGAGATTGAGGAGTGGAGATTGAGGAGTGGAGATTGAGGAGTGGAGATTGAGGAGTGGAGATTGAGGAGTGGAGATTGAGGAGTGGAGATTGAGGAGTGGAGGTTGAGGAGTTGAGGTTGAGGAGTGGAGGTTGAGGAGTGAGTTGAGGAGTGGAGATTGAGGAGTGGAGATTGAGGAGTGGAGATTGAGGAGTGGAGATTGAGGAGTGGAGATTGAGGAGTGGAGATTGAGGAGTGGAGATTGAGGAGTGGAGATTGAGGAGTGGAGATTGAGGAGTGGAGATTGAGGAGTGGAGATTGAGGAGTGGAGATTGAGGAGTGGAGATTGAGGAGTGGAGATTGAGGAGTGGAGATTGAGGAGTGGAGCTTGAGGAGTGGAGCTTGAGGAGTGGAGATTGAGGAGTGGAGATTGAGGAGTGGAGATTGAGGAGTGGAGATTGAGGAGTGGAGATTGAGGAGTGGAGATTGAGGAGTGGAGGTTGAGGAGTGGAGATTGAGGAGTGGAGGTTGAGGAGTGGAGGTTGAGGAGTGGAGATTGAGGAGTGGAGATTGAGGAGTGGAGATTGAGGAGTGGAGATTGAGGAGTGGAGATTGAGGAGTGGAGATTGAGGAGTGGAGATTGAGGAGTGGAGATTGAGG
This sequence comes from Closterium sp. Naga37s-1, assembly GCA_947471745.1. Lineage (NCBI taxonomy): Eukaryota > Viridiplantae > Streptophyta > Zygnematophyceae > Desmidiales > Closteriaceae > Closterium > Closterium sp. Naga37s-1. Next base: position 690,602 of record CANJKZ010000781.1, on the reverse strand, counting down.
AGTGGAGATTGAGGAGTGGAGATTGAGGAGTGGAGGTTGAGGAGTGGAGGTTGAGGAGTGGAGATTGAGGAGTGGAGATTGAGGAGTGGAGATTGAGGAGTGGAGATTGAGGAGTGGAGATTGAGGAGTGGAGATTGAGGAGTGGAGATTGAGGAGTGGAGATTGAGGAGTGGAGATTGAGGAGTGGAGATTGAGGAGTGGAGGTTGAGGAGTGGAGATTGAGGAGTGGAGATTGAGGAGTGGAGATTGAGGAGTGGAGATTGAGGAGTGGAGATTGAGGAGTGGAGATTGAGGAGTGGAGATTGAGGAGTGGAGATTGAGGAGTGGAGATTGAGGAGTGGAGATTGAGGAGTGGAGATTGAGGAGTGGAGATTGAGGAGTGGAGATTGAGGAGTGGAGATTGAGGAGTGGAGATTGAGGAGTGGAGATTGAGGAGTGGAGATTGAGGAGTGGAGATTGAGGAGTGGAGATTGAGGAGTGGAGATTGAGGAGTGGAGATTGAGGAGTGGAGATTGAGGAGTGGAGATTGAGGAGTGGAGATTGAGGAGTGGAGATTGAGGAGTGGAGATTGAGGAGTGGAGGTTGAGGAGTGGAGGTTGAGGAGTGGAGGTTGAGGAGTGGAGATTGAGGAGTGGAGATTGAGGAGTGGAGATTGAGGAGTGGAGATCGAGGAGTGGAGATCGAGGAGTGGAGATCGAGGAGTGGAGATCGAGGAGTGGAGATCGAGGAGTGGAGATCGAGGAGTGGAGATCGAGGAGTGGAGATCGAGGAGTGGAGATCGAGGAGTGGAGATTGAGGAGTGGAGATTGAGGAGTGGATATTGAGGAGTGGAGATTGAGGAGTGGAGATTGAGGAGTGGAGATTGAGGAGTGGAGATTGAGGAGTGGAGATTGAGGAGTGGAGATTGAGGAGTGGAGATTGAGGAGTGGAGCTTGAGGAGTGGAGCTTGAGGAGTGGAGCTTGAGGAGTGGAGATTGAGGAGTGGAGATTGAGGAGTGGAGATTGAGGAGTGGAGATTGAGGAGTGGAGATTGAGGAGTGGAGATTGAGGAGTGGAGATTGAGGAGTGGAGCTTGAGGAGTGGAGCTTGAGGAGTGGAGCTTGAGGAGTGGAGCTTGAGGAGTTGAGATTGAGGAGTGGAGATTGAGGAGTGGAGATTGAGGAGTGGAGATTGAGGAGTGGAGATTGAGGAGTGGAGGTTGAGGAGTGGAGATTGAGGAGTGGAGATTGAGGAGTGGAGATTGAGGAGTGGAGATTGAGGAGTGGAGATTGAGGAGTGGAGATTGAGGAGTGGAGATTGAGGAGTGGAGATTGAGGAGTGGAGATTGAGGAGTGGAGATTGAGGAGTGGAGATTGAGGAGTGGAGATTGAGGAGTGGAGATTGAGGAGTGGAGATTGAGGAGTGGAGATTGAGGAGTGGAGATTGAGGAGTGGAGATTGAGGAGTGGAGATTGAGGAGTGGAGATTGAGGAGTGGAGATTGAGGAGTGGAGATTGAGGAGTGGAGATTGAGGAGTGGAGATTGAGGAGTGGAGATTGAGGAGTGGAGATTGAGGAGTGGAGATTGAGGAGTGGAGATTGAGGAGTGGAGGTTGAGGAGTGGAGATTGAGGAGTGGAGATTGAGGAGTGGAGATTGAGGAGTGGAGATTGAGGAGTGGAGATTGAGGAGTGGAGATTGAGGAGTGGAGATTGAGGAGTGGAGATTGAGGAGTGGAGATTGAGGAGTGGAGATTGAGGAGTGGAGATTGAGGAGTGGAGATTGAGGAGTGGAGATTGAGGAGTGGAGATTGAGGAGTGGAGATTGAGGAGTGGAGATTGAGGAGTGGAGGTTGAGGAGTGGAGATTGAGGAGTGGAGATTGAGGAGTGGAGATTGAGGAGTGGAGATTGAGGAGTGGAGATTGAGGAGTGGAGATTGAGGAGTGGAGATTGAGGAGTGGAGATTGAGGAGTGGAGATTGAGGAGTGGAGATTGAGGAGTGGAGATTGAGGAGTGGAGATTGAGGAGTGGAGCTTGAGGAGTGGAGCTTGAGGAGTGGAGCTTGAGGAGTGGAGCTTGAGGAGTGCTTGAGGAGTTGAGATTGAGGAGTTGAGATTGAGGAGTGGAGATTGAGGAGTGGAGATTGAGGAGTGGAGATTGAGGAGTGGAGATTGAGGAGTGGAGATTGAGGAGTGGAGGTTGAGGAGTGGAGATTGAGGAGTGGAGATTGAGGAGTGGAGATTGAGGAGTGGAGATTGAGGAGTGGAGATTGAGGAGTGGAGATTGAGGAGTGGAGATTGAGGAGTGGAGATTGAGGAGTGGAGATTGAGGAGTGGAGATTGAGGAGTGGAGATTGAGGAGTGGAGATTGAGGAGTGGAGATTGAGGAGTGGAGATTGAGGAGTGGAGATTGAGGAGTGGAGATTGAGGAGTGGAGATTGAGGAGTGGAGATTGAGGAGTGGAGATTGAGGAGTGGAGATTGAGGAGTGGAGATTGAGGAGTGGAGATTGAGGAGTGGAGATTGAGGAGTGGAGATTGAGGAGTGGAGATTGAGGAGTGGAGATTGAGGAGTGGAGATTGAGGAGTGGAGATTGGAGTGGAGTGGAGATTGAGGAGTGGAGATTGAGGAGTGGAGATTGAGGAGTGGAGATTGAGGAGTGGAGATTGAGGAGTGGAGATTGAGGAGTGGAGATTGAGGAGTGGAGATTGAGGAGTGGAGATTGAGGAGTGGAGATTGAGGAGTGGAGATTGAGGAGTGGAGATTGAGGAGTGGAGATTGAGGAGTGGAGATTGAGGAGTGGAGATTGAGGAGTGGAGATTGAGGAGTGGAGATTGAGGAGTGGAGATTGAGGAGTGGAGATTGAGGAGTGGAGATTGAGGAGTGGAGATTGAGGAGTGGAGATTGAGGAGTGGAGATTGAGGAGTGGAGGTTGAGGAGTGGAGGTTGAGGAGTGGAGGTTGAGGAGTGGAGATTGAGGAGTGGAGATTGAGGAGTGGAGATTGAGGAGTGGAGATTGAGGAGTGGAGATTGAGGAGTGGAGATTGAGGAGTGGAGATTGAGGAGTGGAGATTGAGGAGTGGAGATTGAGGAGTGGAGATTGAGGAGTGGAGATTGAGGAGTGGAGATTGAGGAGTGGAGATTGAGGAGTGGAGGTTGAGGAGTGGAGGTTGAGGAGTGGAGATTGAGGAGTGGAGATTGAGGAGTGGAGATTGAGGAGTGGAGATCGAGGAGTGGAGATCGAGGAGTGGAGATCGAGGAGTGGAGATCGAGGAGTGGAGATCGAGGAGTGGAGATCGAGGAGTGGAGATCGAGGAGTGGAGATCGAGGAGTGGAGATCGAGGAGTGGAGATCGAGGAGTGGAGATCGAGGAGTGGAGATCGAGGAGTGGAGATCGAGGAGTGGAGATTGAGGAGTGGAGATTGAGGAGTGGAGATTGAGGAGTGGAGATTGAGGAGTGGAGATTGAGGAGTGGAGATTGAGGAGTGGAGATTGAGGAGTGGAGGTTGAGGAGTGGAGGTTGAGGAGTGGAGGTTGAGGAGTGGAGGTTGAGGAGTGGAGATTGAGGAGTGGAGATTGAGGAGTGGAGATTGAGGAGTGGAGATTGAGGAGTGGAGATTGAGGAGTGGAGATTGAGGAGTGGAGATTGAGGAGTGGAGATTGAGGAGTGGAGATTGAGGAGTGGAGATTGAGGAGTGGAGATTGAGGAGTGGAGATTGAGGAGTGGAGGTTGAGGAGTGGAGGTTGAGGAGTGGAGGTTGAGGAGTGGAGATTGAGGAGTGGAGATTGAGGAGTGGAGATTGAGGAGTGGAGATTGAGGAGTGGAGATCGAGGAGTGGAGATCGAGGAGTGGAGATCGAGGAGTGGAGATCGAGGAGTGGAGATCGAGGAGTGGAGATCGAGGAGTGGAGATCGAGGAGTGGAGATCGAGGAGTGGAGATCGAGGAGTGGAGATCGAGGAGTGGAGATCGAGGAGTGGAGATTGAGGAGTGGAGATTGAGGAGTGGAGATTGAGGAGTGGAGATTGAGGAGTGGAGATTGAGGAGTGGAGATTGAGGAGTGGAGATTGAGGAGTGGAGATTGAGGAGTGGAGATTGAGGAGTGGAGATTGAGGAGTGGAGATTGAGGAGTGGAGATTGAGGAGTGGAGATTGAGGAGTGGAGATTGAGGAGTGGAGATTGAGGAGTGGAGCTTGAGGAGTGGAGATTGAGGAGTGGAGATTGAGGAGTGGAGATTGAGGAGTGGAGATTGAGGAGTGGAGATTGAGGAGTGGAGATTGAGGAGTGGAGATTGAGGAGTGGAGATTGAGGAGTGGAGATTGAGGAGTGGAGATTGAGGAGTGGAGATTGAGGAGTGGAGATTGAGGAGTGGAGATTGAGGAGTGGAGATTGAGGAGTGGAGATTGAGGAGTGGAGATTGAGGAGTGGAGATTGAGGAGTGGAGATTGAGGAGTGGAGATTGAGGAGTGGAGATTGAGGAGTGGAGATTGAGGAGTGGAGATTGAGGAGTGGAGGTTGAGGAGTGGAGGTTGAGGAGTGGAGGTTGAGGAGTGGAGATTGAGGAGTGGAGATTGAGGAGTGGAGATTGAGGAGTGGAGATTGAGGAGTGGAGATTGAGGAGTGGAGATTGAGGAGTGGAGATTGAGGAGTGGAGATTGAGGAGTGGAGGTTGAGGAGTGGAGGTTGAGGAGTGGAGATTGAGGAGTGGAGATTGAGGAGTGGAGATTGAGGAGTGGAGATTGAGGAGTGGAGATTGAGGAGTGGAGATTGAGGAGTGGAGATTGAGGAGTGGAGATTGAGGAGTGGAGATTGAGGAGTGGAGATTGAGGAGTGGAGATTGAGGAGTGGAGATTGAGGAGTGGAGCTTGAGGAGTGGAGCTTGAGGAGTGGAGCTTGAGGAGTGGAGATTGAGGAGTGGAGATTGAGGAGTGGAGATTGAGGAGTGGAGATTGAGGAGTGGAGATTGAGGAGTGGAGGTTGAGGAGTGGAGGTTGAGGAGTGGAGGTTGAGGAGTGGAGGTTGAGGAGTGGAGATTGAGGAGTGGAGATTGAGGAGTGGAGATTGAGGAGTGGAGATTGAGGAGTGGAGATTGAGGAGTGGAGATTGAGGAGTGGAGATTGAGGAGTGGAGATTGAGGAGTGGAGATTGAGGAGTGGAGATTGAGGAGTGGAGATTGAGGAGTGGAGATTGAGGAGTGGAGATTGAGGAGTGGAGATTGAGGAGTGGAGATTGAGGAGTGGAGATTGAGGAGTGGAGGTTGAGGAGTGGAGGTTGAGGAGTGGAGGTTGAGGAGTGGAGGTTGAGGAGTGGAGATTGAGGAGTGGAGATTGAGGAGTGGAGATTGAGGAGTGGAGATTGAGGAGTGGAGATTGAGGAGTGGAGATTGAGGAGTGGAGATTGAGGAGTGGAGATTGAGGAGTGGAGATTGAGGAGTGGAGATTGAGGAGTGGAGATTGAGGAGTGGAGATTGAGGAGTGGAGATTGAGGAGTGGAGATTGAGGAGTGGAGATTGAGGAGTGGAGATTGAGGAGTGGAGATTGAGGAGTGGAGATTGAGGAGTGGAGATTGAGGAGTGGAGATTGAGGAGTGGAGATTGAGGAGTGGAGATTGAGGAGTGGAGATTGAGGAGTGGAGATTGAGGAGTGGAGATTGAGGAGTGGAGATTGAGGAGTGGAGATTGAGGAGTGGAGATTGAGGAGTGGAGATTGAGGAGTGGAGATTGAGGAGTGGAGATTGAGGAGTGGAGATTGAGGAGTGGAGATTGAGGAGTGGAGATTGAGGAGTGGAGATTGAGGAGTGGAGATTGAGGAGTGGAGGTTGAGGAGTGGAGGTTGAGGAGTGGAGATTGAGGAGTGGAGATTGAGGAGTGGAGATTGAGGAGTGGAGATTGAGGAGTGGAGATTGAGGAGTGGAGATTGAGGAGTGGAGATTGAGGAGTGGAGATTGAGGAGTGGAGATTGAGGAGTGGAGATTGAGGAGTGGAGATTGAGGAGTGGAGATTGAGGAGTGGAGCTTGAGGAGTGGAGCTTGAGGAGTGGAGATTGAGGAGTGGAGATTGAGGAGTGGAGATTGAGGAGTGGAGATTGAGGAGTGGAGATTGAGGAGTGGAGATGGAGGAGTGGAGGTCGAGGAGTGGAGATCGAGGAGTGGAGATCGAGGAGTGGAGATTGAGGAGTGGAGATTGAGGAGTGGAGATTGAGGAGTGGAGATTGAGGAGTGGAGATTGAGGAGTGGAGATTGAGGAGTGGAGATTGAGGAGTGGAGATTGAGGAGTGGAGATTGAGGAGTGGAGGTTGAGGAGTGGAGGTTGAGGAGTGGAGATTGAGGAGTGGAGATTGAGGAGTGGAGATTGAGGAGTGGAGATTGAGGAGTGGAGATTGAGGAGTGGAGATTGAGGAGTGGAGATTGAGGAGTGGAGATTGAGGAGTGGAGATTGAGGAGTGGAGATTGAGGAGTGGAGATTGAGGAGTGGAGATTGAGGAGTGGAGATTGAGGAGTGGAGGTTGAGGAGTGGAGGTTGAGGAGTGGAGGTTGAGGAGTGGAGGTTGAGGAGTGGAGATTGAGGAGTGGAGATTGAGGAGTGGAGATTGAGGAGTGGAGATTGAGGAGTGGAGATTGAGGAGTGGAGATTGAGGAGTGGAGATTGAGGAGTGGAGATTGAGGAGTGGAGATTGAGGAGTGGAGATTGAGGAGTGGAGATTGAGGAGTGGAGATTGAGGAGTGGAGATTGAGGAGTGGAGATTGAGGAGTGGAGATTGAGGAGTGGAGATTGAGGAGTGGAGGTTGAGGAGTGGAGGTTGAGGAGTGGAGATTGAGGAGTGGAGATTGAGGAGTGGAGATTGAGGAGTGGAGATTGAGGAGTGGAGATTGAGGAGTGGAGATTGAGGAGTGGAGATTGAGGAGTGGAGATTGAGGAGTGGAGATTGAGGAGTGGAGATTGAGGTGGAAATTGACTTGAGAGAGTGAGTATGAGAGTACGCAGCAGCGCTGGCAGCGTTGGCGGTGATGGAAGAGCTCTCTTCCTCGACACCAGTAGAGCGCCTGCGCTGCGCTCCCAGGTGTATGTGTATGTGGGTGCGCGTGTCTTTGTCTGTCTGTTGCTGCTGGTGTGCAGTGGCCGGGTGTGAGTGAGAAGGAGGGTATACAGCAGCGCACGATTTGCTCGACCTCTTTCTTGACGCCCGTGGAGCATGCTTGTGCTCCCAGGTGGGTTTGTGGGGTAAGAGAGTTGGAGAAGAGATTGGCGGGGCACGCAGTACTTGTGGCAGCGGTGGCAGTGATGAAAGGGCTCTCGTTTCATGACCTCCTCACCCTCTTTCTTGACGCCCGTGGAGCATGCCTGTGCTCCCAGGTGCATGTATCCGTCTGTCTGTCTGTCTGTCTGTCTGTCTGTCTGTCTGTCTGTCTGTCTGTCTGTCTGTCTGTCTGTCTGTCTGTCTGTCTGTCTGTCTGTCTGTCTGTCTGTCTGTCTGTCTGTCTGTCTGTCTGTCTGTCTGTCTGTCTGTCTCTCGCCGTCTTGCCACTTCCTTCCGCCCGCCCTCTTGCCATTTTCGCCTGTCCTCCTGCCACTTCCTCCCGCCCTCCTCCCACTTTCTCCCGCCTTCCAGGCACTTTTTCCTGCCTTCCTGCCACTGGCTCATGCATTAAGAATGTGGGACCGAGGGTAGGAGGAACGCGGGAGGACGTGGCAGGAGAGTGGGAGAAGTTGGCATGAGGGCGGGAAGAAGTGGCGAGGATGTTTGCTACTCCGTCTGTCCGTCCATCTGTCTTTCTGTCTTTATGTCTGTCTGTCTGTCTGTCTGTCTGTCTGTCTGTCTGTCTGTCTGTCTGTCTGTCTGTCTGTCTGTCTGTCTGTCTGTCTGTCTGTCTGTCTGTCTTTCTGACTTTCGCCCCTCCCCTCCTCCTCCCATTTCTCTACCCTTACCCCACCCCCCCTTTTCTCCCTCTCTTGCTTTGCATATGTGTGGAAAGAGAAAGGGCAAGGATGAGAGAGTATGCGGCAGCGCAGTGATCCCATTCCCTCCCACCCCTTCCATTACCTCCCAACCCCTCTCATGCCCGTCCTCCCTCCATTCCTCCCTGTTGCAGCTCGCCTCTGCCACCTTCAGCTCTGGGCGACGGGGGCAGCCTCGCAGATGGGCTAGTGCAAACCAGTCCCCTCGCAGATGGGCTAGTGCAAACCAGTCCCCTCGCAGATGGGCTAGTGCAAACCAGTCCCCTCGCAGATGGGCTAGTGCAAACCAGTCCCCTCCCTCCCAACCCCTCTCATCCCCTTGCATCCTGTCCCAACCCTTCTCATGCCCGCCCTACCTCCACTCCTCCCTGTTGCACCTCGCCTCTGCCGCTTCAGCTCTGGGCGCCGGGGGGGGGGGGGTGGTGGGGGGGGAGGGGGGGTTTGCTGATGTGCTAGCACAAACCAGTCCCCTCCCACCCCCTCTCATCCCCTCTCATCCTGTCTCAACCCCTCAACCCCTCTCATGCCCGCCCTCCACTCCTCCCTCCCTGTTGCAGCTCGCCTCTGCCACCTTAGCTCTGGGCGCTGGGGGGAGTTTTGCTGATGCGCTAATGCGAACCAGTCCCCTCCCACCCCCTGTCATCCCCTCTCATCCTTTCCCAACCCCTCCCAACCCCTCTCATGCCCGCCGTCCCCCCACTCCTTCCTGTTTCAGCTCGCCTCTATCACATCAGTTCTAGGGGGGCCAACCAGCTGCGCAGATGAGCTAGCAAGCATTGACCTTTGAGAATTCTCAAAATTTGCACCAAGTCAGCTTCGCGGATGAGCTAGCTACCATTGAGCGATTTGATTCGAAAGGTTCCCTCCTCTCCTGCCATCTCGTTCCATCCTTCCACGCTCTCCACTCCCCCCCAATGCAGCTCGCCTCTGCCACCTTAGCTCTGGGCGCTGGGGGGAGTTTTGCTGATGCGCTGGCAGCACTGCTCAGCCAGCTGGTAGCTCTGATTCAGGTATACCAGCGGCAGGAGGTATATCAGCGGTAGCAGGTATACCAGTTTTAACAGCAGGTATGGCTACGGCAGCAGGTATGGCTACGGCAGCAGGTATGGCTACGGCAGCAGGCAGCTCACGTAGCCGGGATTTTTTTCACGCCCCTCCTTTCTCTCTTCACTACTTCCTTTCATTACCGTACCTGCCAACCAATAGCATTCCTCGCTTCTTCCTTTCAGACCTCCCAACCAACCACCTCCCTTCACACCTTCCAACCGTCCCGCAAAACTCCCAACCCCCTCTAACCCGCTTTCCTCTCGTCAGCTCACCCTGTGCCAGACGGGGCAGCTTTTCCTGGAAGTTTCCTCAGCTGAAAGGGCGGTGCTTCTTTGGGTGCTGCTGTAGGGAGCAACCTGCCGCCCCTAAACCTCAAAATGTATTCCCCAAACCCCCCCATTTCCCACCCACCCGCCATCGCCGCCACCAGCTCACGCTGTGCCAGACGGGACAGCTGTTTCTGGAGGTTTCTTCAGCTGAACGAGCAGTGCTGCTGGGGGTGCTGCTGCAGGGAGCACCACAGGCGCAGCTGTTTGGCGGCATCCCACGCCCCGACGGGGAGCTGGCGCTCTGGCACACACACAGGGACGCTCTAGAGGCCAGGCTCCCGTCTCTCAGCAGCAAGGAGGTGGCAGACGCGTGCCAAGACTGGCTGAAAGCATGCGCTGCTGATATTGCTGGTGAGTATGGAAGGTGTACTCTCGTTTCTGGGAAGAGCATGCACCAGCCAGCCCCGACAGGGAGGGAGCTGGCGCTCTGGCACACACACAGGAACGCGCTGGAAGCCCGGTTGCCGTCTTTGAGCAGCAAGGAGGTGGCCGAGGCGTGTCAAGACTGGCTCAAGGTGTGCGCTGCTGACATTGCTGGTAAGTCTGGCGGTGGGCGTAGCCTTCTTTTCTCGAGAAGGGCAGACTCTGGTATCTGGGAGGAAGCATACTGTACCCCACTCAGCCCGACAGGGAGCTGGCGGCGCTCTGGCACACACAAAGGGACGCGCTGGAAGCCCGGTTGCCGTCTTTAAGCAGCAAGGAGGTGGCAGAGGCGTGCCAAAACTGGCTGAAAGCATGCGCTGTTGACATTGCTGGTGAGTATGGAAGGCATACTCTCGTTTGAGGCGTCTGGAAGCCCACCTGCCTTCTTTGAGGCGTGCCAGGGGTGGTTCAAGGTGTGCGCTGCTGACATTGCTGGTGAGTTCTGATTTGAGAGGGGCATACCCCACCCAGACAGCAAGGAGGTGGCAGGCAGAGGCGTGCCAGGGGTGGCTCAAGGCGTGCTCTGCTGACATTGCTGGTGAGTCTGTCTCAAAGGCATACTCTCGCTTTATAGAAGCACCCACCCCACCCACACTCCCCAGCCTCTCACCAGCTGACTTCAAGAACCTGCTTTGCAGAGTCATCTCTATGACATTTGACTCGACTGAAATTAAAAGACGGGGAGGGAGCGCAGCATATTTCCTCCTTTTCTCCCACTCTTCCCGCACTCGCCTCACTCCCCACTCCCCTCACTCCCCACTCCCACCATCTTCCTTCCAGCCGAGTCCAAGAGCCTTCTCAGCAGGGTGACCCAGATCCGCCACCTGGCGCAAGCAGAGGCCGCCACGCGTGCAGCGATCACCAACAAGGACATCTTCGCTGCCAGCCTGGACTGGCTGACGTCAGCCTTCGGCTCTCCCCCGGAATCCCCCTGGCGCGCCCTCTGCGAGCTGCTACTGAAAGAGCCCAAGGACCTATGGAGCGAGTTGTTTGAGGCCGCGTTCGCACTTAGAGCGCGGGAGATTATTGACGGGGCGTTTGCGGGATTGACGCTGAGGGAGGAGATTGACGGGGTGTTGAGGGAGGTGGGGGATGTGGTGGCTGTGGCAGCCGTGGTTTCAGCACAGAATGCTGCTGCTGCTGCTGCTGCTGCTGCTGGTACTGGTGCTGGTGCTGCTGGTGTTGGCGCTGCAGGTGGTGGTGCTGCTGTGGTTACGGCTGCTGCTCGTGCTATTGCCAGTGAGAAAGCAGCAGGTTTGGCAGGAGGAGGCAGGAGGTTCGGGGCAGGTTGGGCGACACTACCCCCTCTCACTGACGTTATAGGGCAAGCAGGGTTCGAGGAGACAGGCGGGTTTGCTGTTGGGGAGGCAGTATGGGGCACCCCGGGAGAGGAGTTGGGTGTGGTGGGGCTGGGTAAAGGTGGGGCAGGAGGAGCAGGTGGAGAGGGGAAGGAGGGTGGGAAAGAGGGTGGGAAGGAGGGTGGGCGGGGGAACGGAGAGGCAGTTTTGCGTGGCACGCAAGTGTATGAGCCACAGGTAAGGGTGGTATGGCAACAGCTACACTCCAAAATTCAGGAGATTCTGCTAGATGCCCTCACTCTCCTCCTTCCTCACTCTGCACTCGCTCCCTCTGCCCATCCCTCCACCACCACCTCCTCCTCCTCCTCCTCTTCATTGGATTCTTCTGCCCCCGCCTCTGCCGTCGCTGCTTCGGCAGCTTCGGCGGCGTCCCGAACCAAGGATTTGGCCCCGTACCTGCAGGATCGGTGCCACGAGTGTGTGATGCGGCTGGTTAGGCTGCTGGCAAGCAGGCTCGGCGACCTGCAGAAGCAGCAGCAGCAGGCAGAGCGGGCAGAGCAAGCTGAGGAGACGGAGAAGGGGGAACGAGAGAACGGCAGTGTTGAGAACAGCTCGGAAAGTGCGGCAGCAACAGCAGCAGGGGAACGAACAGGAAATGGGTCAGGAGGAGTGTTGGATGCAGGATCACGATCCAACGGCCCAGATGCAGCGAATGCTGCTGGGAGGTTATCCGCGCAAGTGGCGGTCGAACAGGCTCTTCTGATTGGCCGGCTGGCAGCGGCTGTAGCGCAGAGTTCCTCCTCCCTAGCTGTGGCGCTTGGCCCTAGCTCCACCTGGCCAGCTGTAGCAGCAGCTGCTGCCGCTACAGCAGGCGGCTATACCGCTGCTTCGGCTGAATCAACTGCTTCTGGAGTAGCCTCAGAAGCTAGTACTGGGGCGGTTTATAATGGGGATGCTGAGAGGGATGGGTCGAGGGCTGGGGAGCCAGTGCTGCAGTGGCCCTCTCAGGAGGTTGTGGGGAGTATTATCGCAGCAGCAGTGGCAGGAGGGGGCAGTGGTAGCAGCGGGAGTGGCGGTGGCGGTGGTGGTGGGTTGAGCTGGATGGGTGGTGGTGGTGTGGGGTTAGGAGTGGGAGGGGGTTCAGGCAGGAGGGGTGGGAGGAGAGTGACGGATCTTGCTGCTGTTGCGGCGAGATCACCTGAGTTCGCTCGGCTACATGAGATTCAAGTGAGTCATTTCGTTGTAACTCCTATATGTCGTCTCTCTGCCGTGCCGTGCCCCCCACTCCCCTCCAGCCATTTGCAGTTGCTCAGTTTGCTTTCACCTCGACCCTTGGATATCTTGCTTCTAACCCCAAGGTGCTCTCCCAAGGTGCTCTCCCAGGATGCTCTCCCAAGATGCTTCTAACCCCAAGGTGCTCTCCCAAGGTGCTCTCCCAGGATGCTCTCCCAAGATGCTTCTAACCCCAAGGTGCTCTCCCAAGGTGCTCTCCCAGGATGCTCTCCCAAGATGCTTCTAACCCCAAGGTGCTCTCCCAGGATGCTCTCCCAAGATGCTTCTAACCCCAAGGTGCTCTCCCAAGGTGCTCTCCCAGGATGCTCTCCCAAGATGCTTCTAACCCCAAGGTGCTCTCCCAAGGTGCTCTCCCAGGATGCTCTCCCAAGATGCTTCTAACCCCAAGGTGCTCTCCCAAGGTGCTCTCCCAAGGTGCTCTCCCAAGATGCTTCTAACCCCAAGGTGCTCTCCCAAGATGCGCTGCCTAAGATGCTATCTCTCACTGCTTGTACGCTTCTTCCTCTCCCACTACACCATCCCCCCCTGTTGTTTTCAGAGGGAGTTGCGGCGGCTGAGCATTCTGGCGCACTCGCACTGGGTGACTCACAGCACCCGCCTGCTCGCCTCCGCCTTCCGCCGCAATCTCATGCACGACCCAGCTCTCACCACCGCCACTCCCCTCCAGGTTCGCTTCTCGTTCGTTCGAGTTAGGTTTCCCTCTCCCTTCGAGGTACGAGCGTTCTTTGGAACCACCCCAACCAGTGCACTCCACTGTGCAGCACTGGGTGAACCTTACCTTACCCACCGCCGTTCCTTTTTCCGCAATCTCATGCACGACCCAGCTCTCACCGCCACCACTCCCCTCAAGGCTCAACGTACGGGATTCTGTGGAACCCCAGCCTTGGTGCACTGGGATGGGAAGCACGCGCATCCCAGGATTGAAGTCTCACCCACCCACCCAGCGAGCCGGAACTACCCGGCCAGCTCTCAACTGTTCCTCTTCCTATCCCACTCCCCGCTCAGCCGAGGGAGAGGAGGGCAGGCGGACGCCAAGGTGGCGATACGAACGATCCTCCCAGCCTTCCTGCCCCTCTGTACGCCCCACCCTTCCCCTGTTTCTCCCTGCCCTAAACGTGCCTTTTCTCCAGGGCTGGGAGGAGACGGTGGTGCAGCAGGAGGGGGAGGAGGGCGAGGCCAAGGTGGAGATGCGAATGACCCTGCCGGCATGCCCCTCGCCCTACGTGGCGTCGCTGCTCTTTGCCGCCTCCGCTGATGTGCACCGTGTGGGCTGCCACTCCCTCGACCGCCTCGTCCTCAGGCTGTTTGCCTGGGAACTATCAGGCCAGGTGGGGAGAACAGTAGGAGGGGGTGTGTGTGCCTAGAGCCAAGGTGGAGATGCGAATGACCCTGCCAGCCTGCCCCTCGCCATACGTGGCATCCTGCTCTTTGCTGCTCTTTGCTGCATCAGCTGATGTGCACCGTGTGGGTTGCCACTCCCTCGACCACCTCGTTCTCTGCCTTTTCGCCTGGGAGCTCTCAAACCAGGTATGCTGGACAGTAGGAGGGTGCGTGCCTAAAGAAATGAACCAGACAGGAGCTGTGCTGAGCAGTTGGGGGGGTTTGGGCTCAGTGGTGCTGTTTGCTTGGCTCAGTGGTGCTGTTTGCTTGGCTCAGTGGTGCTGTTTGCTTGGCTCAGTGGTGCTGTTTGCTTGGCTCAGTGGTGCTGTTTGCTTGGCTCAGTGGTGCTGTTTGCTTGGCTCAGTGGTGCTGTTTGCTTGGCTCAGTGGTGCTGTTTGCTTGGCTCAGTGGTGCTGTTTGCTTGGCTCAGTGGTGCTGTTTGCTTGGCTCAGTGGTGCTGTTTGCTTGGCTCAGTGGTGCTGTTTGCTTGGCTCAGTGGTGCTGTTTGCTTGGCTCAGTGGTGCTGTTTGCTTGGCTCAGTGGTGCTGTTTGCTTGGCTCAGTGGTGCTGTTTGCTTGGCTCAGTGGTGCTGTTTGCTTGGCTCTTCACTTAGCCGCCCTCCCTTCGTCCCTCCCCTCCCCACCTCCCCGCCTCCCTGCCTTCCCCCCTCCCCTCCCAACAGTTCCTGGGTGTGCACGAGGCTCTTGCCTCCACTCGCCATAAAGGCGTGCTGCAGCTGCAGCGGCTCTTTGGCGCTCGCCTGCTCGCACACATCCGCTCGCCCTCCCTCATGCCCATCCCTCTTGCGCCCCCCCGTCTCGTCCCTCATGCCCATCCCTCTTGCCCCTCTCCTTCTCCTCCCTCATGCCCATCCCTTCAGGTTCTGCGCGCCTACGAGGCACTTGCCAGCACCAAACGGGCATCAGAGAAGGGAGTGCTGCAGCTGCTCTTTCACGCACACCTGCTGTCAGCCTGTGAATTCAACTCCCTCCCTCCCTTCCCTTATGCCCTTCCTCCCAGGTTTTATCTGCCTACGAGTCTGCCGCCAGCACCAAGCGTGCATCAGGGAAGGGAGTGCTGCAGCTGCTCTTTGAAGCGCGCCTGCTGTCAGACGTGAAATCCATGTCCCTGCCTTCCTTCCTCATACCCCTCCCCCCAGGTCCTGGGTGCCTATGAGAATCTTGCCAGCACCAAGCGTGCATCAGAGAAGGGAGTGCTGCAGCTGCTCTTTGACGCTCGCCTGCTGTCAGACGTGCTCTCAGGAGGGGCGGAGTTGCCTCTGGAAGCACTCAGAGCGATATCAGGGGCAGCAGCAGAAGGGCGTGCAGGAGGGGGAGCAAGAGCAGGGGCAGCAGCGGACAGGGGAGCTGGGGCAGGGGCAGCAGGGGGGGCTGTAGCAAGGGCAGGTTCAGGAGGTGGAGCAGGGGCAGGGGCAGGGGCAGGGGCAGGGGCGGGGAGCATTGGTGTGTCGGTTGCGGCGAGGAAGAAACGAGTTGCAGCGCTGCTGGAGAAGCTGCAGGAGGAGCTGGACCCCATCGACCGAGCCGCGTGAGTTCCACTTCATTGGTCCCCCCCCCCCTCCGGTGCACTGCACTTGCTGCCAACTTGTTATCGTTGACGAGTGGCATGGCAGCGCTGCTGCTGGAGAAGCCTGCAAGGGGAGCTGGACTGGGCCCCATCGATAGGGCCGCGTGAGTTGCACTGACTCCTCGTGCACACATGCAGCGAGCTCCCATCCCAGGTCTGAATGAAAGAGTGGCCGCGCTGCTGGACAAAGCTGCAGAGCCACGTGAGTCGGTTGAGGAATGCAGGTGGGGTGCACGGAACTGAACGACACCCTGTATGCAGGTGGGGTGAGGGAACTGAACGACACCCTGTATGCAGGTGGGGTGCACGGAACTGAACGACACCCTGTATGCAGGTGGGGTGCACGGAACTGAACGACACCCTGTATGCAGGTGGGGTGCACGGAACTGAACGACACCCTGTATGCTTAGATCAGACCGGTGTACAGCCCACTCTCATATCTGCTCCTCCCTCCTCCCCCCTCCCCTCCCCACTTCCCAGCTATCTGCCTTTCCTGTGGCCGAACCAGCAGCGATTCTACCGGCTCTCAGCTGTGCTCTTCGGCCATCTGGCTCGGCTGAATGGTCTCTACACCGATGCTGCACTCTGCATCCTACTTACTCTACACCCTGGTGCAGCAGTGTTCTTTGGCCATCTGACTCAGCTGTAAACCACTCCCCACGTTTTCCCTCTCCCCATTCCCCCTCCCTCTCTCCCCTCCCTCTCCCTTCTTCCGCCCCAGCTACCTGCCTTTCCTGTGGCAGAACCAGCAGCGATTCTACCTGCGCTCAGCAGTGCTCTTCGGTCATCTGGCACAGCTGCATCGCCTCTACACCGATGCTGCACCGCGCCATCCCTACGCCACAGACGCCAACACCCTGGATACCGCTCCCACCGTTCCACGCTTCACTTTCCTGCCCATAAGGTAAATTGCTTGCGGTCTTTCTTGTACTGTTCATCTCATTTGTTTTGTACCAATTCTACACCGCACCATCCCCACGCCACAGACGCCAACACTCTTGGCACTGCCCCTTCGCCTTTCTCTCAAAATGCAAGCTCAAGAGTGATATTAATACAACTTATGAGGCGCATCCAAAACAATTTTTATTGTGATATGATTGTAGCTTCAAATCGAAATCTGCACCCCACCGCCATTATGCCACCCTACTCCCTCCTTCCCCCTCCCTTAACCTCAACCATCTTTGACCCTCCTCCCAACCTCCCTTTTCCCCCTTTCCTTTTCCCCTCTCCCTTTCCCCCCTTCCCTCCCCCCACCCCCTCCCTTTCCCCCCTTCCCTTCCCCCACCCCCTCCCTTTCCCCTCCCCTCCATCCCCCCCTCTTTCCCCAGCTCGCCTCTTCTGACCAATGCCGGGCTGCCACCTGGCAGAAAGCATTATTTAAGGCGCCTCAAAAGCCCCTTTCTCCCCTTCACCCCCATCTTCCTCCAGCTCCCCGCTTCTGGCCAATGGCGGGCTGGCACCTGGCGGTAAGCCCCGCCGTCCATCCACCTTTGGAGATGTCTCGCTATCCGTTTCTGGTTCCAGCAGCAACAGTGGCGCTCCAGTGTCCCGTGTGCCTAGTGGGGCAGGGGCGGCTGCAGCAGCAAGTGGTGTCGGTGGTGGTGGGTTTGGAGGGGTGGGTAGCGGTGCTTGGGGAGAAGATGGGGCTCTTGGAGGGGCGTTCTCGTTCGCAGATTCGACGGGGCTTTCTGCTACACCCATTTTCAAGTCACTTATGGGTCAGGTAATTACCGCATTCTGTTCATTAACTCTAAGGACTTCTGTAAATTATTCTTTGTTTCCAGGCATTCTGTGTGTGCTTTCTGCTACCTGCCCCCCTTTCGATGCCGCATCGGCCTCAGCTTACGATCTTCCCCTGTTGCTCCCACCTGAATGCAGGTCAAACTGGGGTCAATTCTCGGGGATGGCAGCCAAGTCACGCGCAACATTTCAAACCTACAGGAGATGTTCAACCAGCCGTCGCAGGCAGCTGGGCTGTTCTCATCGCTTACAAGTGCCGCTGCTGGGAGCTCCTCTCGCCTGCAAGAGCTGTTTTGATACCAAAGCAATACCGCCAGTGTGATTAGAAATACTTTCTCCAGTTTTAACCAACCATCACAAGCAGGTGCACTATCCTCGTCACTTACGAGTGCGGCTTCCGGCAGTTTCTCTTGCCTGCAGGAAGAAGAACAGTACAGTACCACTTCACAACCAGCCATTGCATGCAGCTGGACTGGACCGTTCTTGTCGCTTACGAGTGCGGTTGTCATCTCATCTTGCTTGCAAGAGCTGTTTTTATTCAGTCACAGTAACACCAACAGCGCTAGAAAAGTTCAACAGTGTGCGTCGCGTGGGACTTTGTTTCTGCATGCATTTTTCCACAAGCGAAGGGGAGAGGACAATGTGGCAGCTAACAAATCCTGCTGGTGCTGAATATGTAATCGGCACAGTGCGTCATACCAATTGTCTTTACGAAAATCAAGGTGTTCTTCACAAGAATCAGTAGAGTACACTCTCACGGCAAATGTGCAAATATACCTTAAAACCAGGGTGCACATTCAACGCGGTTCGGCTTGAGATGTTGGGAAGGGGGTTTGGAGAAAAACAGTGATTGGCTCACGAGGGGCGACAAAAAAATGATTCCGCTAGAGCTTCGGGCATTTCGTAGGTGGCGGGAGGGGGTGAAATGGCGGGAGTGGGTGAAACCGAATGGCGGGAGGGATGAAACAGATTGGCGGGAGGGGGGGGAAACGAAATTGCGGGGGAGGGGGGAAACAAAATTGCGGGGGAGGGGGGAAACGAATTTCGACGGGGAGGGGGAAATGAAATTGCGGGGGCGTGGGGAAACGAAATTGCGGGGGAGGGGGGAAACGAATTTCGACTTGAAGGGGTTGAAAGCACACCTCGTAACCCACTCAGTCAAGGGATAACCTTTGATGCACATTCAGCTGAATGTGCACCCCGGTTTTAAGTCATCTGCGAGAGTGGGACAGCCGACTAAATTAGATAGTCATTCATGCTGAATCTATTTCCATCCCTCACATTTCGTTATCTTGGGTGGACTGTAATGGACAGTGATCACCAACTACACGCCATGGTAGTTGGAAACGAAGTTAGTACGAAGTTACTACTTGCGCGGCGCGGTGGCTCGCTAGGTAGGGCAGCGCGGTGGCGCGCAGGGCAGGGCAGCACGGTGGCGCGCAGAGCAGGGCAGCGCGCTGGAGGTAGGGGAGGACGGTGCGGTGGCGCGCTAGGCAGGGTAGCGCGGTGGCGCGCTAGGCAGGGTAGCGCGGCGGCGCGCGTGGTACGAGGGGGTACAGACCTAACCTAGTCGTAGGTTCGGTAGTAGGTTCGATAGTAGGTTTGGCAGGCAGGCCTAACCTAGCGTCTGATACCATATAAGAATCATAGGTCAGCGGAATGATGAAGTTAGAGCAATGGGGAGTACAAGTACTAACCCTAATGGGTTGTACCCTCTATGGGCTACCCCACTACAGCCTAGACAATCGAT
Organism: Closterium sp. Naga37s-1; assembly: GCA_947471745.1. Lineage (NCBI taxonomy): Eukaryota > Viridiplantae > Streptophyta > Zygnematophyceae > Desmidiales > Closteriaceae > Closterium > Closterium sp. Naga37s-1. The sequence goes on along the minus strand of CANJKZ010000781.1, from coordinate 671,828 downwards.
AAATATGTTTTGCCAGTGTGATATAGGATGCCGTCGAATAGTCGATGCCCGTCATTCGCATATCGACCTGGACCCGTCGAGCACGGATGCAGTAGTCCGTCGCCGACTCCTGCTCGCCCATTCTGAGGTGAGTCAGACGCTCCTCGAGCTGGCCGATGTAGAGATCGTCAGTCGTCTGTTACGTCGACATGATAAACCGTTACGCCTAGTGGTCGGCGTCCGGTTGAAGTCGACACGGCTTCAGAGCGATCTGCACCATCCGAGAAAAGCAGAGCAAGATGACCACGAAGGTCAACAAATGAGCCGCGCAGAACTCTGCCTGCTGCTCGACATCGTCCTTGTCTGGTGTCACCACTTCGCAGTCAGCAAAACATTTTAGCCCCGCAATCTCCAGCTGGGGCTCAATCAACTCCCTCTACGTCATGAGGTATCGCCGACCTTCCAGCAGCGCGGGCACGACATTTTTGTCCGGCGAAAATTTCAAAAGTAGCCATAGGCCGGCGCAATCCTACCTGCCGCCATGTTCGAGGAGCCTGGCCTTGCGGAGAATGCTATTCTACGGGAGAGCTTGTCAAACTATAATGCTACTTGTTTTGTGTAGGCTGTAGTGGGGTAGCTTATATAGGGTACAACCCAATTAGGGTTATACTTGTGCTCAGTTTGATGTCAATGCAATAATTCCTGCTCGTTAGTTTCTGACATGGTTTCAAAGCAGTAGGTCCGTAGGACCGTTTTTTTTCGGGCCCACCATTACCTAGTGACCAACTGCGGTTACCGCATTACCTCATGCCCTTCCCTGTGCTGCGCCTATAGCGCGCGCCATGCCCTGCCCTGCCTTGCGTCGCACTTCCCCGCGCACGCCCTGCCCTGCGTTGCGTCACGCTGCCCCGCGCAGGCCCTGCCCTGCCTTGCGTCGCGCTGCCCCGCGCATGTCAAACTTATATGCTATAGTCTGTGTAGGCTGTAGTGGGGTAGACAATATGGGGTACAACACTTTTAGGTTTTCCTACTTGTACCCACCTGTTTCCTAGTGCACACATTCCTCGTTCTTTCACATGGTATAGAGCAGGTTCCCTAGTGGGAACGTTTCCTAGGGCCCACCGAATATCGATTTTTTTTTTTCCTGCCCGGAGCGCGCTTCGCCCCTGCCCGAGTCGCGCCCCGTGTGCCTACCCTCCCGTCGCGTCCCCTGCCCTTAGTGGCCCGTCGCGCTCCCTTACGGCCTCTCACGGCCCCTCTCACGGCCCTTCGCGGCCCCTTCAGGCCCCTCGTGGCCCCTTCGCGGCCTCCCTTCGCGGCCCCTTCGCGGCCCCTTCACGGCCCCTTCGCGGCACCTTCGCGGCCCCTTCGCGGCCCCTTCACGGCCCCTTCGCGGCCCCTTCACGTCCCCTTCGCGGCACCTTCGCAGCCCCTTCGCGGCCCCTTCGCGGCCCCTTCGCGGCCCCTTCACGGCCCCTTCGCGGCCCCTTCGCGGCCCCTTCACGGCCCCTTCGCGGCCCCCCTCGCGGCTCCCTTCGCGGCCCCTTCGCGGCCCCGCCCCGCTGCCCGTAGCGGCCCCGCCCTGTCGCCAGTCGCGGCCCCGCCCCGTCGCCAGTCGCGGCCCCGCCCCGTCGCCAGTCGCGGCCCCGCCCCGTCGCCAGTCGCGGCCCCGCCCCGTCGCCAGTCGCGGCCCCGCCGCGTCGCCCCCGCCTCGTCGCGACGCCCCTGCGGGACCCGCGAGGCGCGGCTCCTGTGCGTCGCGACGCCCCTGCGGGACCCGCGTGGCGTCACCCCTGCCCGCCGCGGCGCCCTGCCCTAACCCGCGCCCTGGAGCAGCCGCCACTGCAGCAGCCGCCCCTGGAGCAGCCGCCACTGCAGCAGCCGCCCCTGGAGCAGCCTCCCCTGCAGCAGCCGCCCCTGGAGCAGCCGCCCCTGAAGCAGCCGCCCCTGGAGCAGCCGCCACTGCAGCAGCCGCCCCTGTAGCAGCCACCCCTGCAGCAGCCGCCCCTGGAGCAGCCGCCCCTGCAGCAGCCGCCCCTGAAGCAGCCGCCCCTGGAGCAGCTGCCACTGCAGCAGCCGCCCCTGGAGCAGCCACCCCTGCAGCAGCCGCCCCTGCAGCAGCCGCCCCTGGAGCAGCCGCCACTGCAGCAGCCGCCCCTGGAGCAGCCGCCCCTGGAGCAGCAGCCGCCCCTGCAGCAGCCGCCTCAGCCGCCCCTGCAGCTGCCGCAGAGTCCTCGCCCTACAGTGGTAGCGGCCTCGCCATTGCAGCCGTCGTACGCCTGCCCTTCTCGCCACTGGTGAGCACTGCCCTGCCCGTACTGCTGTTACTGCTGCTCTTGCTGCTACTGCTCTTTCTACTGCTACTGCTGCTCCTGGCGTGGCCAGATGCAACTCCAGCGCCGTCCGCGTGAGTCCCTCGCCCCCCAACAGCTTCGTGAGTGGTACGCTCAGCGTGACGGGTCACGGGGTACTGCTCGCTGTCCGTACGTCATTCGCACTGGTGCTCGGACTGGTCAACCTTGCGGGACGTTTGGTCACGCAGAGTCCCGCTGCTTCGCCCGTCTGAGCGACGCCTGGCGTACGGAGTTTGGCGACGCGGCTGAGGTCCCCGACTGGGTGGAGCTGCTTAGGCTGAGGGTAGATATGTATACTCTTGACTATGATGCTATCCTCACTGCCATGTATACATTGCCTACTAGTGATGAGGGTGACTGTTACCTGTGTGTTCCGCCTGACCCGTGCATTGAGACTGCTGCTCTAGGTGCTGGTGAGGCTGCTGCTCTAGGTGCTAGTGCGTCTGCTGCTCCAGGTGCTGGTGAGTCTGCTGCCCCAGGTACTGGTGCGTCTGCTCTCTCAGGTACCACGTCGGCTCAGGCCTTACACACCTTCACCCTTGACTCGGGTGCTTCCCGCTCCTTCTTTCGAGACCGCACCACGCTTACGCCGCTTAGTCGGCCAGTTGCGGTCTCCCTGGCGGACCCCTCTGGGGGTCCTGTCCTTGCCCACTTCTCCACTGTCTTACCGTGTCCGGCGGCCCCCTCTGGCACCCTGTCTGGTCTCTACCTCCCCTCGTTCTCTACGAACTTGGTGAGTGGTGCTGATCTACAGGATGGGGGGGTTGACCAGTTCACTCCTACGAGTCAGCGGGTGACCCACTGTACGTGTGCTCGGACGGGCCGACACTTGGCCACGTTTACCCGTCAGCCGGGGTCGAGCCTGTACACACTGACTACTGAGTCTCCTCCGGTTGCTGAGTCTGGTCAGGTAGCTCCGTCGGGTCAGGTGTTTGCTGCAGCGTCCAGGTCTGGTCCTGAGTCTGCTCCCTGCTCGTGTCGTCTCCTGTCCCACCAGACTCTCCTCTGGCACCACCGCCTTGGTCACCCCTCCCTGCCTCGTCTCCGAGGCATGGCCTCCCATTACCTTGTCTCTGGTCTCCCCCGGTCCCTCCCTCCCCTCCCTCCGGGGCCTGCCCCTACCTGCGTTCCCTGCGTCGAGGGGCGGCAGCGCGCTGCCCCTCACTCCTCCGAGTTTCCTCCGACAGAGGCTCCGCTGCAGACTCTTCACATGGACGTGTGGGGCCCCGCCCGCGTCCGTGGCCAGGGTCACGAGCGTTACTTCCTGTTGGTGGTTGACGACTACTCGCGTTACACCACGGTGTTCCCCTTGCGCAGCAAGGGTGACGTCACTGAGGTGTTGATCGACTGGATCCGCGCGGCTCGTCTCCAGCTCAGAGAGAGTTTCGGCTCGGACTTTCCTGTTCTGCGTCTGCACTCTGACAGAGGCGGGGAGTTTTCCTCTGCCCTTCTGGGAGCCTTCTGTCGTGCACAGGGCATCCGCCAGACCTTCACGCTTCCGGCCTCTCCACAGCAAAATGGGATTGCTGAGCGCCGCATTGGCATGGTCATGGACGTCGCTCGTACGTCCATGATCCATGCGGCTGCTCCCCATTTTCTGTGGCCATTTGCGGTTCAGTACGCAGCGCATCAGATCAACCTTCAGCCCCGGGTCTCCTTGCTAGACACCTCCCCCACCCTGCGGTGGACGGGGAAGGTTGGCGATGCGTCTGCGTTTCGTGTCTGGGGATCTCGGGCGTTTGTCCGCGACTTGTCTGCGGACAAGCTGTCCCCTCGTGCTGTTCCCTGCGTCTTCCTTGGCTTCCCCCCTGACGCGCCTGGTTGGCAGTTTTACCACCCCACCTCGCGCCGTGTTCTGTCCTCCTAGGACGTCACCTTTGACGAGTCGGTGCCTTACTACCGTCTCTTCCCCTACAGCACTGCGCCCCTCCCCCCGACGCCGCTCTTCCTTGCGCCAGGTCCCCCCCCGGTAGACCCTCTCCCCCCTCATGGTCCTGCCCCGTCAGGTGTGTCCCAGGTAGACGCAGTCGAGCCTGTCGAGGTAGCTGTTGACTCTGGTGCTGCTAGGGGTGCTGAGCCTGGGGGTGCTGAGTCTGGGGGTGCTGAGTCTGGGGGTGCTGAGCCTGGGGGTGCTGAGCCTGGGGGTGCGGAGCCTGGGGGTGCTGAGCCTGGGGGTGCGGAGCCTGGGGGTGCTGGGTCTGCTCGTGTGGCCTCTGGAGGTGCTGGGTTTGGGGGCCCTTCGGGTGCTTCGTCGAGGCGGGAGCTACCCTCTCCACAGGAGCTGCGCGAGTGGTTTGCCCGGCGCTGGAGCCGTGCTGCTGGAGCTGGAGGTGCTACTGTTGCTGCTGACCCTCTGGTCGGCACTGGCGGTACTGGAGCTGCTGGGACCGGGGGTGCTGCTGGTGCTGCTGGAGGTCCTGGAGGTACTGGAGCTACTGGGCCTGGAGGTGCTCCTGGTGCTGGAGCTGCTGGCGGTACTGGAGCTGGCGGTCCTGATGGAGTTGGTGCTGCTGGAGCTGCTGGAGCTGGAGCTGCTGGAGCTGGAGCTGCTGGGGGTGTTGGCGCTGGAGGTGCTGCTGGCGCTGGTGCTTCTGAGGGTGCTGGAGTTGGCGCTGTTGGAGTTGGAGGTGCTGCTGGCGCTGGTGCTGCCGCTGGGGGTACTGGTGCTGTCCCTGCTGGTTCTGGAGGCGCTGCGCGGCCGCGGCCGTACTTCGTTCCGCTCCTTGAGCAGGTTCTTGGTCTTCCGCCTTCTACTGGTCCTGGTCCTCCCTTTGAGTGTCCACCGCCTGTCCAGTCGCAGTCACAGTTACAGCCCGCCTCCCCCCTGCCTGCTCCTTCTCCCTACACTGGTCCTACTGGAGGTCTTGCTGAGCGTCGTGAGCCTGCGTCTCGTCCTGCGTCGCCTGTTCGTGCTGCTCGCACTAGTAGTCGTGTTCCGCGTCCGCGTCCTCCTGCGGTCCCAGGCACACACCAGATGGCACTGCGTCCTTCCACTGCTCCTCTGCGTGTCCCGTTGCCGTCTCCTCCAGAGTCCTCTCTTCCTGTTCTTGCTGACCCGGAGTCTGACTCTCTTCGTGCTGCCAGTCCTACTGTCACGCGTCTCCTGGCTACTGTTGTCACTGACCCTTCCTTTGAGTCCACTGCTGCGTCTGCCTTAGTTGCTGAGCTTGTCGACTTTGCTGTGCGCTGTCGTCTAGACTACGCCGCTAGTCTGGTTGCTGAGTCTGAGTCTGTCTGTCCTCCGTCCGTCGGGGGTGAGTGTGCTCTTAGCACGGACGTCCTTGAGGACAGGCAGGAGGAGTTCTAGTGTTTTTCTGCTGCTTTGCCTCATCTCGTGTCCACGCTGATTGCCCCTGAGGGAGACCCGGATGCACCAGACATCCCGACTCCTTGATCGTACGCTGAGGCAATCGAGGGTCCCTACTCCTCACAGTGGCAGTCAGCCATGGACGCAGAGATGGCTTCCTGGAAGTCCACAGGCACCTACGTCGACGAGGTTCCCCCACCTGGGGCGAACATCGTCAGTGGCATGTGGATTTTCAGGGTGAAGCGGCCGCCGGGTTCTCCGCCTGTCTTCAAGGCGCGTTACGTGGCTCGAGGCTTCAGTCAGCGGCAGGGAGTTGACTACTTTCAGACCTTCTCTCCCACCCCAAAGATGACCACTCTTCGGGTGCTGCTGCACATCGCCGCTCAGCGCGACTACGAGCTTCACTCTCTTGACTTCAGCACAGCTTTCTTGCAGGGCAGCCTGCACGAGGAGATCTGGCTGCGCCGCCCACCTGGCTTCACTGGGTCGTTTCCTCCTGGTACCCAGTGGAGCCTCCGGCGGCCAGTCTACGGTCTCCGCCAGGCGCCCCGTGAGTGGCACGACACACTGAGGACTACACTTGCGGCTCTTGGGTTTGCTCCTTCTACTGCCGACCCGTCACTGTTTCTGCGCACCGACACCTCTTTGCCGCCGTTCTACATCCTCGTGTACGTCGACGACTTGGTCTTTGCTACTGCTGACACTACTGGACTCGCCCACGTGAAGTCCGAGCTGCAGAAGAGACACACGTGCACAGACCTGGGTGAACTGCGCAGCTACCTTGGCTTGCAGATCACCCGGGACAGAGCACAGCGCACCATTACCTTGACTCAGTCACACATGGTGCAGCAGGTCCTTCAGCGCTTCGACTTCACGTACTCCTCGCCTCAGGCCACTCCTCTGTCTACTCGCCACTCGCTCTCAGCTCTGCCTTCGGATGAGTCCGTAGAGCCGAGTGGCCCGTACCCAGAGCTTGTTGGCTGCCTCATGTACCTGATGACCTGCACTCGACTTGACCTTGCATACCCTCTTAGCATCTTGGCACGCTATGTTGCTCCTGGGAGACACCGACCAGAGCACATGGCTGCAGCGAAGAGGGTGTTGCGCTACTTGTGCAGTACGTCGGGCATGGGGCTAGTGCTTGGAGGGCGGCGTTCAGTGGTCCTCACAGGTCACGCAGACGCTTCTTGGGCTGACGACCAGGCTACGCAGCCGTCGTCACAGGGTTACACCTTCAGCCTTGGTTCCGGCTCTGTTTCGTGGCGGTCTACCCGCTCGTCTTCTGTTCTCGGCTCTAGCTGTGAGGCTGAGATCTACGCGGGGGCCATGGCTGCACAGGAGCTACGCTGGCTCACCTACCTGCTGACTGACCTAGGAGAGCCGCCTCGTTCTCCTCCAGTTCTGTACGTAGACAACAAGGCCATGCTGGCCTTGTGTCGGGAGCACAGACTGGAGCACAGAACGAAGCACATTGCTCTTCGCTACTTCCTTGCTCGTGAGCTGCAGCAGCGTGGTCAGCTGCGCCTTGCTTACGTGGCCTCTCAGGCCAACACTGCTGATATCTTTACCAAGGCACTTCCGCCTTGTGATCATCAGCGCTGTTGTACGATGCTAGGTCTTGTGCCAACTTGGCCTCACTTGCTCACTTCTTGACCTTTCTTGTACTGTGATCTATCTATACCTGCACTTGCTTGTTTGCCTTTATATATGATCTTGCATGCGAACTGGCCTTGTGGCCTTGAACTTGTGCTCGGAATGTGTGGTGACATTGTGATCCACCCTGAGCTTACTGTGCTTTGCTTGACTGGTCTTGTGACCTCTTGTTCTCCCCCACTTTGCCTATGGGGGTGTGTCAAACTTATATGCTATAGTCTGTGTAGGCTGTAGTGGGGTAGACAATATGGGGTACAACACTTTTAGGTTTTCCTACTTGTACCCACCTGTTTCCTAGTGCACACATTCCTCGTTCTTTCACAGCGCACGCCCTGCCCTGCCCCGCGTCGCGCTGCCCCGCGCGGGCTCTGCCCTGCCCCGCATCCTGCTGTAGCTCGCGCCCTGCTGCCCTGCACATCGCGCCCTGCTGCAGCCCGCAGCTCGCGCCCTGCTGCCTTGCGCGTTGCGCCCTGCTGCCTTGCGCGTTGCGCCCTACGTCTGCCCCGCGCATCGTGACCTGCTGCAGCCAGCGCGTCGCGCCCTGCTACCCCGCACGTCGCGCCCTACTGCCCCGCGCGTCGCGCCCTGCTGCAGCCTGCCGTCGCGCCCTGCTGCAGCCCGCGCGTCGCGCCCTGCTGCCCCGCGCGTCGCGCTCAGTTGCAGCCCGCGCGTCGCGCCCTGCTGCAGCCCGTGCGTCGCGCCCCCCTGCAGCCCGCGCGCCGCGCCCTGCTGCCCGCGCGTCGCGCCCTGCTGCAGCCTGCGCGCCGCGCCCTGCTGCTCGCGCGTCGCGCCCTGCTGCAGCCCGCGCGTCGTGCCCTACTGCCCTGCACAGCGCGCGCCCTGCTGCCCGCGCTGCCCAGGCCGAGTCGCGCCGCCCAGCCTGAGCTGCCCTGCCCAACCCGATCCACCCTCCTACTGCTGCTGCTGGTGCTGGTGGAGGTACTACTAGAAGTGCTAGAGGTGCTGCAGCCTAGCCTCACCGAGCCGCTCTGCTGCAATTACTGCTGCTACTGCTGCTCATGCTGCTACCTTCCTTCCGTACTCCCCTACTGGTCGCACGCCTCCTTACTTGGCCCGCTATGACTTCTCTTCGTGGTAGCGGTCGGAGCGGTGACGGCGGTGGTGACAGCAGCTGGAGTGGTGGCGGCGCCCGTCGTGGCAGTCGCGGTGGAGCTGTTCGGTGCGGAGTTTCTGGCGGTGGCCAGATGCAGCTGCTTCGGCGTCCGCGCGAGACCCTTTCGCCCCAGCAGCTTCATGAGTGGTATGCCAGTAGGTGTGGTGGCGGCGGCCGTAGTAGCAGTCGTAGTGGAGCTGTTCAGTGCGGAGTTTCTGGCGGTGGCTAGATGCACCTGCAGTGGCATCCGCGCGAGACCCTTACGCCCCAGCAGCTTCGTGAGAGGTACGCTCAGAGTGGGGGGACTTGGAGTACTGTCCGTTGTCCGTATGTCATTCGCACAGGTGATCGGGCTGGTCAGACTTGCGGGACACATGGTCATACACAGGCTGACTGCTTCACCTGTCTGAGCGACGCCTGTCGTGCAGTGTTTAGCGACGAGGCTGAGCTCCCCCGCTGGCTAGAGCTGCTTATGAGCAAGGTGGATATCTTTGCTCTAGACTATGACACTATCCTCACTGCCATGTATGCTTTGTCTATTAGTACTCAGGGTGATTGTTACCTGTGTGTGCCGCCCGACCCTGGTATAGCGGCTACTGCTTTAGGTGCTGGTGAGTCTGCTCTAGGTGCTAGTGATTCTGCTCTAGGTGCTGGTGAGTCTGCTCTCTCTAGTACTGCACCTGCTGAGGCCTTGCACACCTTCACGCTTGACTCAGGTGCTTCCCATTGCTTCTTTCGCGACAGCACCACAGTCACACCACTAAAAGCACCAGTTGCAGTCTCTCTGGCTGATCCCTCTGGGGGACCGGTTCTTGCACGTTCGTCCACTGTTCTCCCATGTCCGGCGGTTCCGTCTGGCTCACTGTTAGGTCTTCACCTCCCCTCGTTCTCTAGGAACTTGGTGAGCAACGCCGTCCTTCATGATGAATGGGTTAATACCTTTACTCCTTGGGGACAGCGTGTCACGATCTGCACGTGTGCACGGACGGGCCGTCACCTGGCCACGTTCACCCGTCGGCCTGGGTCGAGCCTGTACACACGGACTACTAAGCCTCATCAAGTAGCTGCGTCTGCGTCTTCGTCAGGTCAGCTAGCAGCCCCCTGTTCGTGTCGCCTCCTGTCGCACCAGACTCTCCTTTGGCACCACCGCCTTGGTCACCCCTCTGTGGCACTCCTTCGTGGCATGCACTCTCGCCTCCTTGTCTCTGGTCTTCCCAGGTCTCTGCCTCCCCTCCCACCCTCGCCTGCCCCTCCCTGCCTTCCTTGTGTCGAGGGGCGGCAGCACGCCGCTCCTCACTCCTCCTCGTTTCCCCCGACGACTGCTCCCCTGCAGACTCTCCACTTGGACGTGTGGGGCCCTGCCCGTGTCCAGGGACAGGGCCGCGAGCGATACTTTTTGCTGGTTGTTGACGACTACTCACGTTACACCACGGTCTTCCCCTTGCGCAGCAAGGGTGAGGTCCCTGATGTCTTGATCCCTTGGATCCGCGCTGTCCGTCTCCAGCTTCGCGAGCGGTTCGACACGGACCTTCGTGTCCTGCGTCTGCACTCTAACAGAGGTGGTGAGTTTTCCTCAGACCTCTTGCGGGACTTTTGTCGTGGGGAGGGTATATGCCAGACGTTCACGCTTCCGGCCCCTCCGCAGCAGAATGAGCACCACATTGGCCTAGTCATGGAGGGTACCTCCATGATCCATGCGGATGGCCCCCATTTTCTGTGGCCGTTTGCGGTCCGGTACGCTGCGCATCAGCTCAACCTCAGGCCCCGTGTCTCCTTGCCGGAAACCTTGTCGACAGTGCGTTGGACGGGAGGGGTTGGCGATGCGTCAGTGTTCAGGGTCTGGGGATCTCGTGCCTTTGTTCGCGATACCTCCGCGGACAAGCTCTCCGCCCGCGCCGTTCCCTGTGTCTTCCTTGGATTTCCCCCTAACGCGTCTGGCTGGCAGTTTTACCACCCCACCTCGCGCCGTGTTCTGTCCTCTTAGGACGTCACGTTTAACGAGTCGGTTCCCGTTTTCCGTCTCTTCCCCTACCGCACTGCACCTCCCCCTCCCCCGCCCCTCTTCCTTGCTCCAAGTCCCCCTCCGGTAGACCCCCTCCCCCCTCAAGGTCTTGCTCCTCCAGGTGTGTCTTAGGTAGACCCACTCCCCTTGGTTGAGCCTGTTGAGGTCACTGGTGATTCTAGAGCTGTTGGGGTGCTGAGCCTACGGGTGCTGAGCCTGAGTGTGAGGAGCCTAGGGGTGCTGAGCTTGTGCGCGAGGAGCCTGGGGGTGCTGAGCCTGCGGTTGCGGAGCCTGAGCGTGAGGAGCCTGGAGGTGCTGAGTCTGCGAGTGCGGAGCCTGGGGATGCTGCGTCTGAACGTGAGGAGCCTGGGGGTGCTGAGGCTGAGCGTGCAGAGCCTGGGGGTGCTGAGTCTAGGGGTGCTGAGCTTAGGGGTCCTGCGTCTAAACTACAGGAGCCTCTCTCACCATAGCAGTTGCGCGAGTGGTATGCTCGGCGCTGTAGCCTTCGGCGTGGTGCTGCTGGAGCTGGAGGCCCTGGAGCTACTGGTTTGTGGAGGTGCTGGTGGTGCTGGCACAGCTGGTCCCAGGGGTGCTCGTGCTGGTGGCGCTGGAGCTACCGGAGCTGGTGGTGGTGCTCGTGCTAGAGGTGCTAGAGGTAGTGGAGTTTCTGGAGCTGCTAGAGCTGGTGGTGGTGCTGCTGCTCGAGGTGCTGGAGCTGCTAGTCCCGGAGGTGCTCGTACTAGAGGTACTCGAGCTGCTGGAGCTCGTGGTGGTGGTGGTGCTGCTGGAGGTGCTGGAGCTGCTGGTCCTAGGGGTGCTCGTACTGGAGGTACTAGAGCTGCTGGAGGTGGTGGTGCTGCTGCTGCTGCTGGAGGTGCTGGAGCTGCTGGTCCCGAGGTGGCTCGTACTGGAGAGACTGGAGCTGCCGGAGCTGGTGGTACTGTCGGTACTGGTGGTGCTGGTGGAGCTGGCACTACTAGTCTTGGAGGTGCTCGTTCTGGAGGTTCTAGAGGTGCTCTCTCACCGCAGCAGCTAAGCGAGTGGTACACTCAGCACTGCCGCCTTCGAAGTGGCGCTGCTGGGGCTGGAGGCACTGCGGCTGGAAGTGCGGGAGCTAGAGGTACTGGCGCGGCCGGGGCTGGTGGTGCTGCGGACTCTGGAGCTGGAGGCCCTGGAGCTGTAGGCGCTAGAGCTGGTGACCCGGGAGCTGGAGGTGCTGGAGCTGGAGTTTCTGGAGCTGCTGGAGACCCTGGAGCTGCTGGTGCTAGTACTGGGGGTGCTGGTGCTGGAGGAGCTGGAACTTGTGGTGCTGAACCGCCGCGTCTGTTCTTCGCTCCGTCGTCACCGTCGTCTCTGCTGCCGCCTGGCTCAATTCTTCGTCAGGTTCTTAGTCTCCCATCTTCTACTAGTCTCCCGTTACAGCCAAGCTCCCCACTGCCTGCTCCCTCTCCTTACACTGAGCAGACAGGAGGTCTTACTAAGAGTCGTGAGCCTGTGTCTCGTCCTGCCTCGCCTGTTGGTGCTGGTCGCACTAGTCGCCGTGTTCCTCGTGAGCGTCCTCCTCCTGTCCCCGGCATGCACACCATGGCACTTCATCCTTCCTCTATTCCACAGCGTGTTCCTCTGCCGTCTCCTCCTGCAACCTCTCTTCCGCACGTTCTGGACCCTGACTCTGACCTGGTTCGTGCTGCCAGTCCTACTGTTATGCATCTCTTAGCCACTTTTTTTCACTGACCCTTCGTTTGAGTCTGCTGCTGCATCTGCTTTAGTCGCTGAGCTTGTTGACTTTGCTGCTGCGTATCGTCTTGACTACGCCGCTAGTCTTGTTGCTGAGTCTGAGTCTATCTGTCCTCCGTCCCTCGGGGGTGAGTGTGCTCTTGGCAAAGACGTCTTTGAGGACACGCAAGAGGACTTTGAGTGTCTTGCAGCCGCTGCACCTCATCTTGTGGCCATGCTGCTTGCCCCTGAGGGAGACCCGGATGCACCAGACATCCCGACACCGCGCTCTTTCGTTGAGGCAATCATGGGTGAGTACTCCTCTCAGTGGCAGACAGCCATGGACGCAGAGATGGCATCCTGGAAGTCCACAGGCACCTACGTCGACGCATTTCCCCCTGCTGGGACGAACGTAGTCGATGGCATGTGGATTTTCAGGGTGAAGCGGCCGACGGGTTCTCCGCCTGTCTTCAAGGCTCATTACGTTGCACGAGGCTTGAGGCAGCGACAGGGAGTTGTCTTCTTCCAGACCTTCTCCCCTACCCCAAAGATAACCACTCTTCGGATGCTGCTGCACGTTGCCGCTCAGCGTGACTACGAGCTTCACTCTCTTGACTTCACCATAGCTTTCCTACAGGGCAGCCTGCACGAGGAGATCTGGCTGCGCCGTCCACTTGGCTTCACTGGGTCGTTTCCTCCTGGTACCCAGTGGAGCCTCCGACGGCCAGTCTACGGTCTCCGCCAGGTGCCTCGTGAGTGGCACGACACACTGAGGACGACACTTGCGGCACTTGGTTTTGCTCTTTCGACTGCAGACACGTTGCTGTTTCTACGCACCGACACTTCGCTGTCGCCGTTCTACATCCTCGTGTACGTCAACGACTTAGTTTTTGCCATTGCTGACACTGAGGCACTCGCCCTTGTGAAGTCGAAGCTGCAGAAGAGACACACGTGCACAGGCCTGGGTGAGCTGCGCAGCTATCTTGGCTTGCAGATCACGACGCATCATCACCCTGAATCAGTCACACATGGTGCAGCAGGTCCTTCAGCGCTTCGGCTTCACTTGGTCCTCGCCACAGTCCACTCCTCTGCCTACCGGTCACTCGCTCTCAGGTCCACCTTCGGACGAGTCCGTAGAGCCGAGTTGCCCGTACCCAGAGCTAGTGGGCTGCCTCATGTACCTTATGACCTGCACTCGTCCTGACCTAGCGTACCCTCTTGGCCTTCTGACACGCTACGTGGCTCCTAGTAGGAACCGAAAGGTGCACTGGGATGCTGCGAAAAGGGTACTACGTTACTTGTGCAGTACATCTGGCATGGGGCTCGTGCTTGGAGCGCGGGGTCTAGTTGTCCTCACTAGACACTCAGACGCTTCGTGGGTTGACGACCTAACTACGCAGCGGTCGTCTCAGGGTTTCTCGTTCAGCCTTGACTCCGGCTCTGTTTCTTGGCAGTCTACCCGCTCGCCTTCTGTTCTCAGCTCCAGTTGTGAGGCTGAGATCTACGCAGGGGCCATGGTTGCACAGGAGTTACGCTGGTACACCTACCTGCTGACCGACTTGGGAGAGCCGCCTCGTTCTCCTTCAGTGCTATACGTCGACAACAAGGCCATGATTGCCTTGTGTCAAGAGCACAGACTGGAGCACAGAACGAAGCACATCGCTCTGCGTTACTTCCTTGCTCGAGAGTTGCAGCAGCATGGTCAGCTTCGTCTTGCTTACGTGGCCACTCGGGCCAACACTGCTGATATATTCACCAAGGCACTGCAGCCTTGTGATCATCAGCGCTTTTGTACTGTGTTGGGCCTTGTGCCCGTTTTGCCTCACTTGCTCACTGCTTGACTTTGCTTGTACTATAACCTATATATATACCTGCATGCTTACTCTTGCTAGGTAGTGATCACTGTACTGTTTGCTGTCTTTTATATTACTATGCATGTGGACCGGCCGTGTGGCCATTTGCTCGTGCTCAAAGTGTGTGGTGACTTTGTGATCCACCCTAAGCTTGCTTTGCTTTTCTTGACTGGTCTTATGACCCCTTGTTCTCCCCCGCTTTGCCAATGGGGGTGTGTCAAACTATAATGCTACTTGTGTTGTGTAGGCTATAGTGTGGTAGCCTATATGGGGTACAACCCAATTAGGGTTATACTTGTACTCAGTTTGATGTAAATGCAATCATTCCTGCTCGTTAGTTTCTGACAGAGCTGACTAGCGTAGGACGCATGGACAGAGCCCTGGCAGTAAATTTCAGGAGTGAGCTTGGTTGCCTTAATGAAATTCAAGCATAGTTCCTCTAAGAAAAGTTGATAGAACAAGAATATGGTACAAGCAAGAAGAACCAAATAGCAAAGAGAATGAACCACGCATAGACGTTCCTCGACAAGCACTTATCTTTGTCAAGTCAGCAACGGCATGTGAAACAAGAAGCACATGCATATTTTACCTTACTTGGTAGTTGCTCAGGTTTCACAACAAGACAGTTGTATACGTTTTTATTGTTAGTAAACACGTGTTTCAGATTCAATTTCTCTTGAGGAGTAAAAGTTCTAAGCTTTTGATTGGTCGAAATTTCCTGTTTCACAATTGGTCGAAATTCACGCACATTGCAAATTTCGGAGATATGTAATAATAGCCGACCAAAAACGCTCTACTCAAAGAACCAGTCGTCAAACACAATTCGGTCGACCAACAATCCGTCGAAACGCCGATTCTGCCGAATCCGTCGACCGGCAAGGCTCGTCTTTGACGCCGATTTATTCCCGTCGACGAGCGCCTCCTAGAAAGGCACTTTCGTCGAGCAGAAGAAAACACTTCTACCTCGACCAATTAATTTCGTCAACAGACAACTCATCGCACACAGATAAAAGTCCCCGAAGCCACCGATGACCACGAAACAAAGTCGTCTACACACCGTTATGCTCTGGGAAGCATGGTGTACTTCGACCAAGCAAGGGTGGGGCCTTTTCTCCTCGACACTCCCTTGCCCAGCTCACGCTTGGGCACACACATACGCAAGGTCCACCTGTAGAGCCTATGTAGTAGAGTACAAGGGGGATACTTCGACGGCGTACAAACCCAGCGTGCCGCCCATCGCACTAGCCATGTTGAAGAACATGTGAGAATAAGAATCAAGGAATGACTAGAAACAGGATAGTACAAGGTTTGTATAGGCAAAACCAAACAATACTGTACCCCATAAGGAGTGCCCCACTACAGCCTACAATATAGTTCTGACACACCCCCATAGGCAAAGTGGGGGACAAGCAAGAGAACAAGACAAGGTCAAGCTCAGGGTGGATCACAACGTCACCAAACATTCTTAGCACACGTACAAGGCCACAAGGCCAGTTCAAATGCAGGATTATAAATCAAGGTGAACAAGTAAGACAGTGACCTCAACCTAGCAAGGGTAAGCATGCAGGTGCAGGTATATATAGATCACAGTACAAGCAAACTCAAGAGGTAAGCAAGTGAGGCCAAGTAGGCACAAGACCTAACATAGTACAAAAACAATGATGATCACAAGGCTGAAGTGCCTTGGTAAAGATATCAGCAGTGTTGGCCCGAGTGGCCACGTAAGCAAGACGAAGCTGACCACGCTGCTGCAACTCTCGAGCAAGGAAGTAGCGCAGAGCAATGTGCTTTGTTCTGTGCTCCAGTCTGTGCTCCTGACACAAGGCCAGCATGGCCTTGTTGTCAACGTATAGAACTGGAGGAGAACGAAGCGCCTCTCCCAAGTCGGTCAGCAGGTAGGTGAGCCAGCGTAACTCCTGTGCAGCCATGGCCCCAGCGTAGATCTCAGCCTCACAACTAGAGCTGAGCACAGAAGACGAGCGGGTAGACCACCACGAAACAGAGCCGGAAGCAAGGCTGAAGGTGTAACCCTGTGACGACCGCTGCGTAGCCAAGTCGTCAACCCAAGAAGCGTCTACGTGACCAGTGAGGACAACTCGAGCCCGTCCTCCAAGGACTAGCCCCATGCCCGACGTACTGCACAGGTAGCGCAACTGTCAAATGTTATATCTACTAAAGTTTGTTTAGGCTGTAGTGGGGTAGTTACTATACGGTACAGTAAGTTTAGGGTTTCCTACTTGTACCCAACTCTTTCCTAGTGCAATCACTCTTGTTCATTCTGACATGGTATCACGAGCCTAGGTTGCCACCTAGGACCGCTTACTACTACGGGCCCACTATTCCGCTAGAAGCGCCCTCGTGCGCCCTACCTTACGTGCGCCCACGTGCGCCTTTCTCTGCTCGTGCGCCCTCGTGCGCCCCTTTTTCTGCTAGTGCGCCCTCGCGCGCCCCGCCCTTCGTTCTGCCTGCGCGCCGTCCTGCAGCCCTCGCGCTGCCTCCTGCTGCCCTAGGCCAGTGCGCCGCCCCTGCAAGCTAGTAGGGCCCTCGAGCCGCCCCTGCAGGTCCGTCAGGCCCCCGAGCCGCCCCTGCAGGCCCGTCAGGCCCCTGAGCCGCCTCTGCAGGCCCGTCAGGCCCGAGAGCCGCCCCTGCAGGCCCGTCAGGTCGGCGCGCTGCCCCTGCAGGACCACGCCGCCCGCGCGCAGCTTCTTCCCGACCGCGCGCCGCCCCTGCAGGCCCTCGCCACCCGCACGCAGCCTCTACAGGCCCGTCAGACCAGCGCGCGACCCCGTCAGGTCGCAGTCGCGGCCCCGTCAGGCCGCAGTCGCGGCCCTGTCAGGCCGCAGTCGCGGCCCCGTCAGGCCCCAGTCGCGGCCCCGTCAGGTCGCAGTCGCGGCCCCGTCAGGCCGCAGTCGCGGCCCCGCCCTGCCGTGACGAGGCCCCGCCAGCCCTGCAGCTGACGCGGCCGCGCCCTCTTGCTGACGCGGCCGCGCCCTGCTACTGACGCGGCCGCGCCCAGCTGCTGACGTGGCGTCGCCCCTGCCCGCCGCGTCGCCCTGCCCGCGGCGTCGCCCCTGCCCGTCGCGTCGCCCTGCTCGCCGCGTCGCCCCTGCCCGCGGCGTCGCCCCTGCCCGCCGCATCGCCCTGCCCTACCCCGCGCTGGGCCCCTGGAGCAGCCGCCCCTGGAGCAGCCGCCCCTGCAGCAGCCGACCCAGGAGCAGCCGCCCCTGGAGCAGCCGCCCCTGCAGCAGCCGCCCCTGGCCCCTGAAGCAGCCGCCACTGCAAGAGCCGCCCCTGGCCCCTGGAGCAGCCGCCCCTGGAGCAGCCGCCCCTGCAGCAGCCGCCCCTGGCCCCTGGAGCAGCCGCCACTGCAGCAGCCGCCCCTGGCCCCTGGAGCAGCCGCACCTGCAGCCGCCCCTGGTCCCTGGAGCGGCCGCCCCTGCAGCAGCAGCCGCCCCTGGCCACTGGAGCAGCCGCCACTGCAGGAGCTGCCCCTGGCCCCTGGAGCAGCCGCCCCTGCAGCAGCGAACGTCGCGGCCCTGTCCCTGCCCTGCACCAGCTGCCGCGGAGCTTCCTGCCGCGGTCGCGGCCCCGCCCTGCCGCTGTAGCGGCCCCGCAGTCGCCTCCGTCGTGCGCCTGCCCTTCCCACCACTGGTGAGCACTGCCCTGCCCCTGCTGCTACTGCTACTGCTGCTCCTGCTGCTCCTGCTTCTACTACTGCTCATGGGGTGGCCAGATGCAGCTCCAGGGCCGTCCGCGTGTGTCCCTCACGCCCCAGCAGCTTCGTGAGTGGTACGCCAGTTGGGGTTGTCGGGGTGGCAATAGTGGGAGTCGTCCTGGAGTGGGTAGTTCGGGAGCTTCTTGTAGTGGCCCTGTGTTAAGATTAGGAGCATAGTAGCTTAGGGTTTGAACTAGGTGAGGGTGACGAGAGGAAATAGCAAGCCAAAAGAGGGGCTTCACTAATGAGAAATGAGAGTACAAATAGGCAAACAGCAACACAAAGAGGTGCACCACCAAACATGATGCAATAACTACACTACAACTGCAAACGATTATATAAAATATGTGAACATATTTTGACACCCTGTGCAGCAGCAGCGTCGTCCGCGAGAGACTCTTTCGCCCCAGCAGCTTCGTGAGTGGTACGCTCAGAGTAGAGGGTCGCTGAGTAGTGCTCGCTGCCCGTACGTTATTAGCACGGGTGTCCGGACTGGTCAGCCTTGCGGGACGCGTGGTCACACAGAGTCCCGCTGCCTTCGCCCGTCTGAGCGACGCTTGGCGTACAGAGTTTGGCGACGACGCTGAGCTCCCCGACTGGGTGGAGCTGCTTAGGCAGAGGGTAGATATCTTTTCTCTTGACTATGATGCTATTCTCACTGCAATGTATGCATTGTCTACTAGTGCCGAGGGAGCCTGTCACCTGTGTGTGCCGCCTGACCCCGGTATCCTGTCTGCTGCTCCAGGTGCCGGTGAGGCTGCCGCTCTAGGTGCTAGTGCGTCTGCTGCCCCTGGTCCTGGTGAGGCTGCTGCTCTAGGTGCAGGTGTGTCTGCTGCTTCAGGTGCTTGTGAGTCTGCACCTTCAGGTACTGCGTCTACTGAAGCACTGCACACCTTCACACTGGACTCAGGTGCTTCCCGCTGTTTCTTTCGCGACCGCACTGCCCTCGAGCAGCTCCCTAGGCCAGTTGCTGTCTCCCTGGCTGACCCCTCCGGGGGTCCGGTCCTTGCGACCTCCACCACTCCCCTCCCTTGTCCTGCTGTCCCGTCTGGCACACTGTCGGGCCTATACCTCCCCTCGTTCTCTACGAACTTGGTGGCGGGTTCTGCGCTCCAGGACGCGGGTGTTCACCAGTTCACCCCTGCCTACGAGCGTGTGACACACTGCACGTGTGCCCAGACGGGTCGTCACCTGGCTACCTTCACTCGGCAGCCGGGGTCGGACTTGTACACACTGACCACTGAGTCCCCTCAGGTAGCGGCGTCTGCGTCTGCGTCAGGTCAGTTGTCCGCCCCCTGCTCGTGTCGCACCCTGTCGCACTGGACGGTCCTCTGGCACCACCGCCTTGGGCACCCTTCGATGCAGCGCCTTCGTGGCATGCACTCTCGTTTCCTTGTCTCTGGTCTCCCCAGGTCACTGCCTCCCCTGCCACCGTCCCCTGCCCCTCCTTGCCTTCCCTGTGTCGAGGGGCGGCAGCGTGCCACTCCTCACTCCTCTGAGTTCCCCCCGACGGAGGCTCCTCTGCAGACCCTTCACATGGACGTGTGGGGCCCAGCCCGCGTCCGTGGACAGGGCGGAGAGCGCTACATCCTGCTGCTAGTTGACGACTACACGCGTTACACCACGGTCTTCCCCTTGCGCACCAAGGGAGAGGTCCCTGCTGTCTTGATCCCTTGGATCCGCGCTACTCGTCTCCAGCTGGAGAGGCGCTTTCGCACGGACCTTCCCGTCCTGCGACTGCACTCCAACAGAGGTGGTGAGTTTTCCTCCGGCCTCTTGGAGGCCTTCTGTCAGGGGGAGGGCATTGAGCAGACGTTCACGCTTCCGGCCTCTCCTCAGCAGAATGGGGTTGCTGAGCGCCGCATTGGCTTGGTCATGGAGGTCGCTCGTACCTCCTTGATCCATGCGGCTGCCCCCCATTTTCTGTGGCCGTTTGCGGTCCGGTACGCCGCGCATCAGCTCAACCTCTGGCCCCGTGTCTCCGTTCCGGAGACCTCGCCGACACTGCGTTGGACGAGAGCGTTTGGCGATGCGTCTGTGTTCCGTGTCTGGGAACCTCGTGCCTTTGTCCGCGATACGTCCGCGGACAAGCTCTCCTCCCGTGCCGTTCCTTGTGTCTTCCTGGGCTTTGTCCCTAACGCGCCTGGCTGGCAGTTTTACCACCCCACCTCGCGCCGTGTCTTCCCCTCTCAGGACGTCACGTTTGACGAGTCGGTCCCCTTTTACCGTCTCTTCCCCTACCGCACTGCCCCGCTCCCCCCTCCGCCGCTCTTCCTCACGCCAGGTGCTGCTTCGGTAGACCCCCTGCCTCCCCAGGGTCCTGCTCCCTCAGGTGTTTCCCAGGTAGACCCGGTCGAGCCTGTCGAGGTAGCTGTCGACTCTGGTCCTGCGCGAGGTACTGAGCGTGCTGAGCCTGAGCGTGCTAAGCGTGAGCGTGCTGAGCCTGGTGGTGCTGGGTCTGGGGGTACTGCGACTAGGGGTGCTGAGCTTGGGGGTGCGGAGACTGGGGGTGCTGAGCCTGGGGGTGCGGAGACTGCGGGTGCTGAGCCTGGGGGTGCTGAGACTGGGGGTGTTGTCCCTGGGGGTGCTGAGTCTGGAGGTCCTGAGCCTGGGGGTGCTGCGCCTGGGGGCGTTCTCTCTTCCCAGCAGCTGCGTGAGTGGTACTCTCGGTACTGTCGCCGCCGCCGTGGTGCTGTGGGAGCTAGAGGTGCTACTGGAGCTGGAGCTGAGGGCGCTGAGCCTACTGGAGTTGGTGTTGCTGCTGACCCTGGGGTTGGCGCTGGAGGTGCTGGAGCCACTGGTCCTGGAGGTGCTCGTACTGGCGGTATTGGAGCTGCTGGGACTGGGGGTGCTACTGGAGCTGCTGGAGCTGGTCCTGCTGGAGGTGCTGCTGGTGCTGCTGGAGGTACTGGAGCTGCTGGAGCTGCTGGTGGTGCTGCTGGTACTGGGGCTGGTGCTGCTGGAGGTACTGGTGCTGCTGGAGGTGCTGCTAGTGCTGGTCCTGCTGGAGGTGCTGCTGGTGCTGCTGGAGGTACTGGAGCTGCTGGTGGTGCTGAGCGAGTTGGAGCTGCTGCTGGAGGTTCTGGGCATTTCACGGCCACAGCTGTACTTCGTTCCCCTCCTTCAGCAGGTTCTTGGTCAGCCGCCTCCTCCTTGTCCTGCTCCCTCCTTAGAGTGTCCTCCACCTGTCCAGTCGCTGTCACAGCTACCGCCTGCCTCGCCACTCCCTGGTCCTTCTCCCTACACTGGTCCGATAGGCGGTCTTACGGAGCGTCATGAGCCTGAGCCTCGTCCTGTGTCGCCTGAGTCTCGGTCTGCGTCACGTGTTCATGCTGCTCGCACTGGTCGTCGTGTCCCGCGTCAGCGTCCTCCTGCTGTCACAGGCACTCACCAGATGGCGCTTCGTCCTTCCACTGCTCCACAGCGTGTCCCGCTGCCTTCTCCTCCTGCGTCCTCTCTTCGTGCCCTTGCTGACCCGGAGTCTGACTCTCTTCGTGCTGCTAGTCCTACTGTCACGCGTCTCCTGGCCACTGCTGTCACTGACCCTTTCTTTGAGTCAGCTGCTGCGTCTGCCTTAGTTGCTGAGCTTGTCGACTTTGCTGCTCACTGTCGTCTAGACTACGCTGCGAGTCTTGTTGCTGAGTCTGAGTCTGAGTCTGTCTGTCCTCCGTCCGTCGGGGGTGAGTGTGCTCTTGGCACGGACGTCCTTGAGGATAGGCAGGAGGACTTTGAGTGCTTTGCCGCCGCTGTACCTCATCTCGTGTCCATGCTGATTGCACCTGAGGGAGACCCGGATGCACCAGACATCCCGACCCCGCGATCTTACGCTGAGGCGATCGCGGGTGAGTACTCCTCTCAGTGGCAGTCAGCCATGGACGTAGAGATGGCATCCTGGAAGTCCACTGGCACTTACGTCGACGAGGTTCCCCCTCCTGGGGCGAACATCGTCAGTGGCATGTGGATTTTCAGGGTGAAGCGGCCGCCAGGTTCTCCGCCTGTCTTCAAGGCTCGTTACGTTGCTCGAGGCTTCAGTCAGCGAGAGGGAGTAGACTTCTTCCAGACCTTCTCCCCCACCCCGAAGATGACCACTCTTCGGGTGCTACTGCACGTTGCCGCTCAGCGTGACTACGAGCTTCACTCTCTTGACTTCAGCACAGTTTTCTTGCAGGGCAGCCTGCACGAGGAGATCTGGCTGCGCCGCCCTCCTGGCTTCACTGGGTCGTTCCCTCTTGGTACCCAGTGGAGCCTCCGGCGGCCGGTCTACGGTCTCCGCCAGGCGCCACGTGAGTGGCACGACACACTGAGGACTACACTTGCGGCTCTTGGGTTCGCGCCTTCTACTGCTGACCCGTCGCTGTTTCTGCGCACCGACACTTCGCTGCCGCCGTTCTACATCCTCGTGTACGTCGACGACTTGGTCTTTGCCACTGCTGACACTGAGGCTCTCGCCCTGGTGAAGTCGGAGCTGCAGAAGAGACACACGTGCACAGACCTGGGTGAACTGCGCAGCTACCTTGGCTTGTAGATCACTTGGGACAGAGCACGCCGCACCATCACACTGACTCAGTCACACATGGTGCAGCAGGTCCTTCAGCGCTTCGGCTTCACCTGGTCCTCGGCACAGGCCACTCCTCTGGCTACAGGTTACTCGCTCTCAGCTCCACCTTCGGACGAGTCCGTAGAGCCGAGTGGTCCTTACCCAGAGCTAGTTGGTTGTCTCATGTACCTGATGACTTGCACTCGTCCTGACCTCGCGTACCCTCTTGGCCTTCTGGCTCGCTACGTGGCTCCTGGTCGGCACCGAAAGGTGCACATGGATGCTGCTAAGAGGGTACTGCGCTACTTGTGCAGTACATCAGGCATGGGACTCGGGCTTGGAGGGAGGAGCTCAGTTGTCCTCACTGGGCACTCAGACGCTTCTTGGGTTGACGACCAGGCTACGCAGCGGTCGTCACAGGGTTACACCTTCAGCCTTGGCTCTGGTTCAGTGTCTTGGCGTTCTACACGTTCGTCTTCAGTTCTCAGCTCCAGTTGTGAGGCTGAGATCTACGCCACAGCCATGGCTGCACAGAAGTTACGCTGGCTCACCTACCTGCTGACTGACTTGGGAGAGCGGCCTCGTTCTCCTCCAGTGCTGTACGTCGACAACAAGGCTACCATTGCCTTGTGTGAGGAGCACAGACTGGAGCACAGAACGAAGCACATCGCCCTGCGTTACTTCCTGGCTCGAGAGTTGCAGCAGCGTGGTCAGCTTCGTCTGCGTTACGTGGTCAGTCGGGCCAACACTGCTGATATATTCACCAAGGCATTTCAGTCAGGTGATCATCAGCGTTTCTGCACTATGCTAGGGCTTGTGCCCACTTTTCCTCACTTGCTGTAGGCTATGTTTGTACTGTGATCATATGTATATATATATACCTGCATGCTTGCTTTGCTAGGTAGAGATCACTGTGCTGTTTGTGTTGCATATATGCCTCTGCATGTGGACTGGCCTTGTGGCCCTTTGCTTGTGCTCAGAGTGTGTGGTGATGTTGTGATCCACCCTGAGCTTGCTTTGCCTTTCTTGACTGGTCTTGTGACCCCTTGCTCTCCCCCACTTTGCCTCTGGGGGTGTGTCAAATGTTATATCTACTACAGTTTGTCAAGGTAATGGTTCGCCGTGCTCTGTCCCGGGTGATCTGCAAGCCAAGATAGCTGCGTAGTTCACCCAGGTCTGTGCACGTGTGTCTCTTCTGCAGCTCCGACTTCACGTGGGCCAGTCCAGCAGTGTCAGCAGTAGCAAAGACCAAGTCGTCAACGTACACAAAGATGTAGAACTGCGGCAGAGTAGTGTCGGTGCGGAGAAACAGCGACGGGTCAGCAGTGGAAGGAGCAAACCCAAGAGCCGCAAGCGTAGTCCTCACTGTGTCGTGCCACTCACGGGGCGCCTGGCGGAGACTGTAGAGAAGTCGTCGGAGGCTCCACTGGGTACCAGGAGGAAACGACCCAGTGAAGCCAGGTGGGCGGCGCAGCCAGATCTCCTCGTGCAGGCTGCCCTATATGAAGGTTGTGCTGAAGTCAAGAGAGTGAAGCTCGTAGTCACGCTGAGCAGCGACGTGCAGCATTACCCGAAGAGTGGTCATCTTCGGGGTGGAACAGAAGGTCTGAAAGTAGTCAACTTCTTGCCGCTGTCTGAAGCCTCGAGCCACGTAACGCGCCTTGAAGACAGGCGGAGAACCTGGCGGCCGCTTCACCCTGAAAATCAACATGCCATCGACAATGTTCGCCCCACGTGGGGGAACCTCGTCGACGTAGGTGCCTGTGGACTTACAGGAAACCATCTATGCGTCCATGGCTATCTGCCACTAAGAGGAGTAGGGACCCTCTATCGCCTCAGCGTAAGAGCGCGGGGTCGGAATGTTTGGTGCATCCGGGTCTCCCTCAGGGGCAAGCAGCATGGACACGAGATGAGGTAAAGCAGCAGCAAAACACTGGAACTCCTCCTGTCTGTCCTCAAGGACGTCCGTGCTAAGAGCAGACTCACCCCCGACGGACGGAGGACAGACAGACTCAGACTCAGCAACAAGACTAGCAGCGTAGTCTAAACGACAGTGAGCAGCAAAGTCGACAAGCTCAGAAACTAAGGCAGACGCAGCAGTGGACTCAAAGGAAGGGTTAGTGACAACAGTGGCCAGGAGACGCGTTACAGTAGGACTAGCAGCACGAAGAGAGTCAGACTCCGGGTCAGCAAGGGCAGGAAGCGAGGACGCAGGAGGAGACGGCAGAGGGACACGCTGCGGAGCAGTGGAAGGGCGCAGAGCCATCCGGTGCGTGCCAGGGACAGGAGGAGGACGCTGACGCGAACCACGACGACTAGTGCGAGCAGCACGAACAAGCGACGCAGGACGAGACTCAGGCGACACAGGACGAGACTCAGGCTCACGACGCTCCGCAAGACCTCCGATCGGACCAGTGTAAGGAGAAGGAGCAGGCAGTGGGGAGGCGGGCTGTAACTGTGACTGCGACTGGACAGGCTGTGGACACTCTAAGGAAGGAGCAGGATGAGTAGAAGGCGGGAGACCAAGACCCTGCTGAAGGAGCGGAACGAAGTACGGCCGCGGCCGCGCAGCGCCTCCAGAACCAGCAGGGACAGCACCAGCACCCGAAGCGGGGGCTCCAACTCCAGCAGCACCACCAGCTCCAGCAGAACCGCCAGCAGCTCCAGTAGCGCCAACTCCAGCACCGACAGAAGCACCGGCTCCAGCAGCACCTCCAGCTCCAGCACCTCCAGCAGCTCCAGATCCAGCAGGACCACCAAAAGCCCCGGCAGCTCCAGTAGCGCCAGCTCCAGTACCTCCAGCAGCACTGCCAGCTCGAGCACCTCCAGCAGCTCCAGCTCCAGCAGCACCACCAGGCCCAGCAACTCCAGTACCTCTAGTACGAGCACCTCCGGGACCAGTGGCTCCAGAACACCCAGCAGCTCCAGAAGCAGCAGGACCTCCAGCACCCGTAGAACCACAAGCTCCAGCAGCACGGCTCCAGCACCGAGCAAACCACTCGTGCAGCTGCTGTGGAGAGAGTGGCTCCCGTCAAGCCGAAGCACCCGAGGGACCTCCAGGCTCAGCACCTCCAGACTCCACACGCACAGGCTCAGCTCCCTCAGGCTCCGCACCCCCTGACTCAGCAACCCCAGGCACAGCGCCCCCAGGCTCAGCACCCCCAGACTCAGCACCCCCAGACCCAGCACCCCCAGACTCGGCACCCTCAGGCTCCGCACGCTCAGGCTCAGCACCCCCAGACCCGGCACCCGCAGGCTCAGCACCCCTAGCAGCACCAGAGTCAACAGCTACCTCGACAGGCTCGACTGCGTCTACCTGGGACACACCTGAGGGGGCAGGACCCTGATGGGGGAGGGGGTCTACCGGGGGAGGACCTGGCGCGAGGAAGAGTGGGGGGGAGGAGAGGGGGGCAGGGCGGTAAGGAAAGAGACGGTAGTCAGGAACCAACTCCTTAAACGTGACGCCCTGAGAGGACAGAACACGGCGCGAGGTGGGGTGGTAAAACTGCCAACCAGGCGCGTCAAGGGGAAAGCCAAGGAAGACGTAGGGAACAGCACGGGAGGACAGCTTGTCCGCAGACAAGTCGCGGACGAAAGCTCGAGATCCCCAGTCACGGAACGCTGACGCATCACCAACCTTCCCTGTCCACCGCAGAGTAGGTGTGGTCTCCGGCAAGGAGACACGAGGCTGAAGGTTGATCTGATGCGCAGCGTACTGAACCGCGAACGGCCACAGAAAATGGGGAGCAGCCGCATGGATCATGGACGTACGAGCGACGTCCATGACCATGCCAATGCGGCGCTCAGCAATCCCATTTTGCTGCGGAGAGGCCGAAAGCGTGAACGTTTGGCGGATGCCCTCCGCACGACAGAAGGCTCGCAGAAGGTCGGAGGAAAACTCTCCACCTCTGTCGGAGTGCAGACGCAGAAGAGGAAGGTCCGAGCCGAAACTCTCGCTGAGCTGACGACGGGCAGCACGGATCCAGTCGATCAGCACCTCAGTGACCTCACCCTTGCGGCGCAAGGGGAAGACTGTGGTGTAGCGCGAGTAGTCGTCAACGACCAGCAGAAAGTAGCGCTCGTGACCCTGTCCACGGACGCAGGCGGGACCCCATACGTCCATGTGAAGAGTCTGCAGGGGAGCCTCTGTCAGAGGGAACTCGGAGGAGTGAGGAGCGGCGCGCTGCCGCCCCTCAATGCAAGGAACGCAGGTAGGGGCAGGCCCCGGGGGAAGGGGAGGGAGAGACCGGGGAAGACCAGTAACAAGGACACGGGAGGCCATGCCTCGGAGACGAGGCAGGGAGGGGTGACCAAGGCGGTGGTGCCAGAGAAGAGTCTGGTGAGACAGGAGGCGACATGAGCAGGGGGCAGGCTCAAGACCAGACCGGGACGCTGCAGCAAACACCTGATCCGACGCGGCTACCTGACCAGACTCAGCAACCGGATGAGACACGGTAGTCAGGGTGTACAGGCTCGACCCAGGCTGACGGGTGAACGTGGCCAGGTGCCGACCCGTACGAGTACACGAACAGTGGGTCACCCGCTGACCTCCAGGAGTGAACTGGTCAACCCACGCGTCCTGAAGGTCAGCTCCACTCACCAAGTTCATGGAGAACGAGGGGAGGTGGAGGCCAGACAGAGAGCCAGACGGGACCGCCGAACATGGCAGAACCGTAGAGGAGTGTGCAAGGACCGGACCCCCAGAGGGGTCAGCCAGAGAGATTGCCACTGGCCGACTGAGCGGCGAGAGTGTGGTGCACTCGCGAAAGAAGGAGCGGGAGGCACCCGAGTCAAGGGTGAAAGTGTGTAAGACCTGAGCCGACGCGGTACCTGAGAGAGCAGACTCACCAGCACCTGGAGCAGCAGACTCACTAGCACCTGAAGCAGCAGCCTCAATGCCCAGGTCAGGCGGAACACACAAGTAACAGTCACCCTTAGCACTAATAGTCACAGCATACATAACAGCAAGGATAGCATCATAATCAAGATCAAAGATAGCAACCCCCGACTTAAGCTGATCACCCCAGCGCGGGATCTCGGTGGCGTCAGGAAACTATGCACGCCAGGCGTCAGTCAGGCGGCCGAAACAGAGGTGCATGGCGTGCGGCCCTCCGCACGTCTCCCCACTGCGCTCGCCGGTGCGAAGAACGTAAGCACAGGGACCAGCACCCCCAGACCTCCCACGCCCAGCGTACCACTCACGAAGTTGCTGGGGCGATAGGGTCTCACGAGAACGCTGCTGCTGCTGCTGGTGGTGCTGGCCACCACCAAAGCCTCCCCGCTGCACAGCGCCACCCCGACCAGCACCACTGCCGCCGCCACCCCCACTACCGCTGCCGCCGCCGCCTCCACCTCCACCACTGCCACTGACGCCCCACTCCCGCCACCACCCCCACCTCCACCCCCAACCCCTCCGCCGCCTCCGCCGCCACCACCGCCGCCCCCGCCGTCTCCTCCAGCACCCTTGCCCCCCTTGCTCCTGCCGCTGCGGGGCCTCCCACTAGGAGCAGATGCAGCACCGACCGACTCGGTGCCAACGAGCTTCACAGAAGCAGAAGAGGCAACAGAGGGCAAAAGGGGGACGGGGAAGCACCCCTCAAAGAAAGGGGCACGAGGGTCACCACGAGAGGCTCCTACAGCGACTATACTCTTCTCAGCTGCAAGGAGGCGCTCCTCGAGGAGGTCAACGGTAAGCGTGGTGGGGCAAAGGGAGAGAATGTGGTCCCTGACCGAGCGAAGGGAGTCAGGGAGCCGGGTGACGAGGTAGTAGAGAGTGATGTACATAGGGGGGGGGTTCTTGGCGCAGGCAAAGGCGGCTAGGTTAGGGGTACGGCAACATGAGGCGGCTAAGGGCAGCAGTGGCAGGGGAGGAGTAGCGCGCAACAACGGCGTCGTACAGAGTCTGAGCAGTCTTGTACTGGCTAAAGTGCGCGCGCTCAGCAGACGGCAGGTGACTACGGACAGCAAGACGGGCAGCAGCATCGTGCGTGGCCCACTGCGAGCGAACTGCACTGTCAGCATCGGCAGCAGGTGCAACAGAGATGCCGGACGTGTGATCGAACAGTGAGACTCCGTCCCTAGAGTCGCACTGCAGGAAAAGCTGCAGATCATCGATCCAGAACTCGAAATCAACTGCTCGACCCTCAGCATCGAAGGTAAGGACATAAGGGCTAGCCATGACAGCAGGAGCAGCAGCAGTAGCCTAGCAGCAGTAGCAGCAGTAGCAGCGCGACTCGGCAGGGCGGCGCGGTTCGGCAGGGCGGCGCGGCTCGGCAGGGCGGCGCGGCTCGGTAGGGCGGCGCGGCTCAGCAGGGCGGCGCGGATGCGGCGGTGCGCTTACCAGTGGCAGGAGGGGAGGGTAGAGGCCGCGACTGGTGGGGCAGGGCCGTGGCGCGCCGGCAGGGCAGGGGCCGCGACAAGGAGGGCCGCGACGAGGCGGCAGGGCAGGGCTGCGACGCGGCTGAAGGGTCGGGGCCGCGTCAGGCAGGGCCGCGACGAGGCGGTAGGGCAGGGCCGCGACGAGGCGGCAGGGCAGGGCCGCGACGGCGGGGCCTCAGCGGCGACGACGGCGGCGGTTGCACCGGCGGCTGCAGGCTCGACGGCGGCAGCAGGGCCGCTACGGCGGTAGTAGGGGTGACGGCCGCTGGAGGCCACGGGGCCTCGGCGGCTGCTGCAGGGTAGGGGGCCGCGGCAGCGGCTGCAGGGCAGGGGCCGCGACATGGGGCGGCAGGTTAGGAGCCGCGACGGCGGCTGCAGGTCAGGGGCCGCGACGTAGGGCAGCAGGGCAGGGCCGCGACGAAGGGCGGCAGGGCAGGGCCGCGACGGCCTGTAAAGCAGGGCCGTGACGGGCAGCAGGGTAGGCATGGCCGCGACGGGCAGGGCCGCGACGGGAGGGTCGCGTCGGCAAGGCAGGCGCAAGTGAGGCAGGCGCGAGGCGCGCGATAGGGTAGGAAGGCGCGGCAGCACGCTACGGGCAGGGCAGGAAAAAAAAAATCGTGGTGGGCCCTTGAAAAAAATATTCGGTCCCACTAGGGAACCTGCTCAGAATACCATATGAGAATAAGAATCAAGGAATGACTAGAAACAGGACAGTACAAGGTTTGTATAGGCCAAACCTAACAATACTGTACCCCATAAGGAGTGCCCCACTAGAGCCTACAATATAGTTCTGACAGAACATGGCACCTACTTCTGCACGTCGTTGTCGCCGACTTCAGCAAGGCGAACATGGCCGACTGCGACGGAGCACCGGTTGAAAGCCGGAAAATGCAGAGCCTTTGTGAGGAAATCCGCCGGCTGCTCATGGTCGGGATGTATTGCAAAGAAATTTGTCTGCGCTTCACCATCTGCTGCAGCCAGTCGTAACGTTGCTCCATATGCTTGAGGTTGACCTTGAGCCCCAAGCCCTCTACGAGCGTGATGCCCGACGGGCTGCCCACGTGCAGCACGGTCGACTTCTCTGCGTCGAGCATCTGGACCTCGACGAGGAGGAAGCGAAGTCGGCGCACCTACTTGCCGGCTTCGGTGGCCGCTTTGTACTCTGACTCGGTCGACGAGAACGTCTTATATTTGATGCGCTGACTCGTCCAAGAGATGGCGGCCCTGCCGAGGAAGAACACGTAGCCGTTCGTGCTGCTGCAGTTCTGCTTGTCACCAGCGTCGTCGGCGTCTGTATAGCCAACCAGACACCGCAACTTTGGACCGCCGCTGAACTCCAGGGCGGCATCTCGGGGGTGGGCGAGGTAGTGCAGGCAACGGTCGACCTCACACCACGTCGCGGCTTCACTTCTTTGATCGGGACCTCCACGACGTCGCTGTCGTCGGACTGCTCCCCTGCCGACAACTCCCCTTCCTCGCCACCAAGAACCTCTACGACGTCGCTCGACGCGCCATCGTCGAGCTGATCCCGGATACTTGGCTCCCCTGCCGACTTCGCCTCTGCCGACTCCTCTGCCGACTTCCTTGCCGCCTTATCCTCTGCCGACTCCTCTGGAGATTTCGTCTCTGCCTACTTTGCTGACTTCTCCTCTACCGTTGGCGGCTTTGCACATGGCCGCCGAGGTGCATTTCGTCACATCGGGCCGCTAGCGATGCCACTGGCGGGCGCCGAAGGCGACGCAACAATGCTCCCCTTATCGCCGATGGCCGACATCGACGCCGTCTTCGGCAGATTAGCGGCAAGAGGTAGAGGGGAGGTAGAAGTAGGAGTAGAGGGAAGAGGGGTCGTCGTCGACGAGGGATCCGTCGTCGCAAAACTGGGCACCACTTCGCCTTCCACACCTCCAGCGACATTGTTTCGTAGAAGATGGCTTCTACGGTCGTCACCACCTTGTTGTCGGTGAGGTCGAGCACCTCCCAGCCCTTGCTCTCCAGCGACACACCTATATGAAGCCCCCAGCGGGCCTTTCCCACCACGCTGCTACTTGGGGACCATGGACTGCACCATGCAGCCCCACAAGCGCGCCAGCGTCAGGTCCGGTTTCTTATCGAACAGCAGCTTGTGCGGCATTGTCCCCTAAGGCAGAGACGCCCGTTCAAGGCAGCTGCGCACCCAGACAGCCTGTTGAAGAGCAAGGTGCCACCAGTGGTGCTTCACGCCAATGTGAAGCAGCATTTTCCGCACGGTCTCAACGACCGTACGAATCTCCCGCTCCGCCATCCTGTTCTGCTACGGAGTATAGGGGCACATTAGGTTGTGAAGGATGCTCTTGTCTTCGACGAGGTCGGTGAAGGCTCGACCCAAGAACTCCCCTCCGCGGTCGGAACGCAACATGTTCATCGTCTTCGACGTCTTCCTCTCTACCACCTTCAACCACTTTTCGAAGACGATCGGCACATCGCTCTTCTTCACGATCGGACTTACCCACACGTAGCGAGTCTTCCTGTCATTCAGCAGAAGAAAGTAGAGGCTCCCATCGTTGGTGGCCACTCGAAACAACCCCCAGAGGTTGATGTGAACCACGTCGAGCGCGTTCCCGGCGTCAGATCATTGGTCGGGGAATGTATGCCGCGCAAAAAAACAAGGGGTGCTGCAAGGTTGCAAAAGTCACATATATCTGAAATTTGTTTTGCAATTGGTGCTGAGGCAAAAGAGGACTGATCACGCCAACTTCTCTAGCCAACTAGTTCACATCGCCCACAAAGACAGGGTAACTCATGCTAGAAAGGCATAGTGCCAGCGTTGCAGAAACGTATTCGGATTTCCAACAACTCAGACACTGCCATAATTCACGAAAAAACACCTCACGAATTTCGAGACTCGGGTACGCCTATCGATGACGCGAAATTAGTATGTTGCGTTTTGAACTCATGTGCAAAGCACGTGTGCCACACGAACCCTGACACGTCCCGAATGTGTCAGGCTAAATTGTTGAATCGCAAATTCCGATTTTACGTATTTCTAACGTGGTTACAGGATATATTCTGGTAACAGTTACTAGAATTAATATAATCATTGGTTGCATGACACGCCCTAACATCCTACCAACCCACCCTCTGAGAGTGAACAGCAAAAACCCGAAACCCGAGGCGAGGGCTTATCAGACAACATCGTTCGGATCCTTGCTCCTTTCTACCGCGTTCTGCACGGACGTGGTACAAGCAGAGCTGCAGATCCAGCTACAGGCGAGCTTGTTATAACTAACTAGCGTGGATTGAGCCAGCATAAATTAAACTAGCGTGAACCAATTACGCCATGGCGGGCGGCGGCGCGAGGACGCAGAAGAACAAGGCGCACAAGTCGCGCTTCGGTGCCAAGAGCCAACGCGCGTTGCACAAGGTCGCCAAGGGTACGTCCGTAGTGCCGCCGGAAGTGTCGCCCGTAGTGTCGCCCGTAGTGCCACTCGTAGTGCCTCCCGTAGTGCCGCCCGTAGTACCGCTCGTCCGCTCGTTGCTCGCATTTAAGTCGCCTCAACGGTCCATTCAATAGTTGACTCAAGCGTCACCAAGGGTGGGCTCCTATCGCTCGTCCGCTCGCCGCGCCTCTCTTGTGACGTCACCGCATCGCCATCGCTCGCTGCGCCGCGTACGACGTTACTCGCAATAACGAAATCGGCGTGCGAAACCGCGAGCGTCAGCGTAACCAGTCGATTTTTTTCCAGCCTCTAGCACCGCTCGTCACGCGACACCCACTCGCTCCCTGGCCAACGTTGCGCTGTTGCAAGCGAAAACTTTTGAGTCGTCTCAGCTCCCTCCCTGGCCAACGTTGCGCTGCTGCAACCTGTTGCAACCCGTTGAAAACCCGTTCGTTCTTCCGCGTTTTGCCCTCCAACCTGGACGTGTTGGATCCCCCCAAATGCTTCCCCCAAATGCTTCCCCCCAAATTCTTCCCCCCAAATTCTTCCCCCCAAACGCTCCCCCCCAAATGCTTTCCCTCAAATTCTTCCCCCCAAATGCTCCCCCCCAAATGCTTTCCCTCAAATTCTTCCCCCGATATTCCGCCCCCAGCGTCAGACGGCGGAGCAGCAGGGGCAGCGCGCGGGGGCGCGAAGGGCAAGGGGAAGGGCCATGGCGCCGTCGCGAAGGCCGAGAGGCTCAACCGCAACAAGCTGGTACGATAGGGTTACCAGCAGTTCGCATGGCTGGAGTTTCGTATCCAGGAAACAGGGCAGGCCAGGAGAGCAGGGAAGCAGGCCAGATGGGTCAGGGGCAGGCTAAGAGGGAGGAGGGCTCACCAGGGGGGCAGGCTAAGGCTCGCAAGGGGGCAGGCCAGGGGGGCAGGCTAGGGGGGCAGATGAGGGGGGCAGATGAGGGGGGCAGATGAGGGGGGCAGATGAGGGGGGCAGATGAGGGGGGCAGATGAGGGGGGCAGATGAGGGGGGCAGATGAGGGGGGCAGATGAGGGGGTGGAGCAGCAGCCCCTGGCGGCGCTGGCAGTGGCGCATCAAGGGCGGAGCCACTTGCTGGTTGCTTTTCTTGTGCTCGTTGCAGTCTCGGGGATAACCCGAGGCGAGGAGTTTTGCGTCCAGAGGAGTGTCGCGAAGGTTCAGGGTTTAAGTCTTTGGCTGGTGAATGGGTTTTACCAAGGTTAAAAAAAGCGTCGTTTTTTTTTAAATTTACCGTAAAAAACGGCCGTAAAAAACGACCGTAAAAAACGGTAAAAACGGGTCCAGAAGGTGGTTTCGTTTGAAGAAAAAATCGGCCATTTATGGGACCAAATTGATGGCGAAAATCACCAGCATGAAGAGGACGAACCCCTCCTTGCATGCGTGCGCTTGTGGGCATGATTGAAAATGTATTCGACCTTGTTTTTCCCTTTTTTTCTTGGCGACAACAGTTCTCTAACAAAAAAACGCCGTTTTTTGGGAAAATTACCGTAAAAAACGGACTGTAAAAAACGGACCGTTTTTTACGAAAACCATATTTTTGACCTTGGGTTTTACACAACTAATACTCAAGATCCAGGGTTTAGGGCTCCTGTCGCCAATTCTTCTTCTCCTCTCCTATCGATCCCCTTCCCCCCTCTCTCCGTGTCCCTCCATCCCCATCGTCACAAGCCAATGTGCTACCCTTAAACCCTCCCTCCCTTCCCCAAGCGGGCGGACGTGCTGGCGGCCAAGAGAGCTCTATCTATCCGTTCATCCCTTCTATCCGTTCATCCCTTCTATCCGTTCATCCCTTCTATCCGTTCATCCCTTCTATCTGTTCATCCCTTCTATCCGTTCATCCCTTCTACCCGTTCACCCCTTCTACCCGTTCATCCCTTCTACCCGTTCATCCCTTCTACCCGTTCATCCCTTCTACCTGCTGTAATTTCATATTTCATACAACATACATAGGCTAGAAGTGTAGCACATTTATAAATTGGGGGGTTGCTTAGTGTACCCTCCAACCACATTTTGTGGTTGGTTGGGATTGGTCCTTAGCTCAACCAATCCCAACCAACACACATTTGTGGTTGCTTGGGTCACAAGCAAGCTCACCCATTGGCCAACTTATTGGCCAATAGGGTAAGCTTCCCTCTCATCTCTCTCTTGCTCATTGTTTGTACTAAAGAGCCTCTTGGCTCATTATTCAATGTATCAATTCTCTCTCTTCTAACACTACCCGTTCATCCCTTCTACCCGTTCATCCCTTCTACCCGTTCATCCCTTCTACCCGTTCATCCCTTCTACCCGTTCATCCCTTCTACCCGTTCATCCCTTCTACCCGTTCATCCCTTCTACCCGTTCATCCCTTCTACCCGTTCATCCCTTCTATCCGTTCATCCCTTCTACCTGTTCATCCCTTCTACCCGTTCATCCCTTCTACCCGTTCATCCCTTCTACCCGTTCATCCCTTCTACCCGTTCATCCCTTCTACGCGTTCATCCCTTCTACCCGTTCATCCCTTCTACCCGTTCATCCCTTCTACCCGTTCATCCCTTCTACCCGTTCATCCCTTCTACCCGTTCATCCCTTCTACCCGTTCATCCCTTCTACCCGTTCATCCCTTCTCCCCATTCATCCCTTCTACCCATTCATCCCTTCTCCCCATTCATCCCTTCTCCCCCCCTCCCTCCCAACCCCTCCCCCCCCCCCCCACCATCCCCTGTCGTCTCCCTCGCAGCTGCGGGACAGCAAGCGGGCAAGCGTGCTGGCGGCCAAGCGGGCACTCTCTGCTTCCTCCACGCCGCCCCGCGTCGTGGTGAGTCGCCCCGCGTCGTGGTGAGTCGCCCCGCGTCGTGGTGAGTCGCCTCGCGTCGTGGTGAGTCGCCCCGCTCCGCAGGCGCGAGCTGGGCCTGTTAAAATCTGCAATGGTGAGTCGCTCCCCTGAGGTCAGGTAAGTCGCTCCCTTGAGGTCAGGTAAGTCGCTCCCCTGAGGTCAGGTGAGTTTATATCTGCAACGGGGTGAGTCGCGTTGCCCCCCTGAGCCGAGATGAGGGGAGCTTAAAGCGGCCGTGAGGAGAGTATGTGGGGCAAGGTATTACTTCGGTGGTGAGTCACCCCTACGGGTCGAGGTGAGGTGAAAGAACGAATGGAAGTGTGAGGGCAAGTGACGTGCGTGAAGTGAACCCTCGAGTGAGTGACATTGGGTCGTTGCGGTAACTGGCCTCTCTCAATCTCAAGTCAGTCGTGAGCCTCCTCAGGTGCAGCAGTGAGCTCACCTCACCTCCGCTGCAATGGTGAGCCCCCCCCCCCCTCCCCCCCCTAGCTTGCCAGGCTCAATGAAAACCACCCTCGAGTCAAGCGGGCCTTGTGACTCAACGCTGCCGTGGATCGCTAGGCTCAGTGAACACACCCTGAGTCCAGTGGGGTTCGAGGTGTGGATGGGTCCTCTCGACGCCCCCACTCCTCCACGTCTCCACTCCACTCCTTACTCACTTCGCCTTTACTCCCCAACCCAACCCCCTTCTCCTCCCACCACCCCCTTCCCCCCGTCCCCCTTCTCTTCTTGCATCCCCCGTCCAATGTTTTCCCGCCCCCCACCCACCCCTGTGCGTGGCAGCTGCTGATTGGTTTATCTCGCCAGGTGGACGTGGCTCACCTGGCAGATACGTTCGTTGAGGCATGCGCTGCCTCAGGTGCCTCTCAGGTGGGTCTCTGCTGTCTTCAGGTGCCACTCAGGTGGGTCTCTGCTGTCTTCAGGTGCTGTCGCGTCACCCATGCCCTCGTACCGTGCCTTCCTTGTAGCTTTCTCCTATCGTTTTGTTCATCCTTCAGCCCTCCTATCTCCCATCTCCTGCAGTTCTTCTTTCTCCCCTCTCCTTCACCCCTCCTACCTCCCATTCTCTGCCTCTGCTCCTCATTCTTTGCCACTCCTCTCCTCTCTTTCCCTCCCACTTTCTTCCCATCTCTCACTGTTCCAAATCTTGAGTATATCCTGCATCAACCGAAACTCTTATATCCCCCTTTTCCTACCCCCCAACCCCATTCAATTCCAAACCCTCACATCTTCTCTCCCCCTTCGCCCCTTTCACCCAAATCCCGACCCCCCTCACCCCATCCCAACCCCCCTTCTACACCCGCTTCCCCCCTTGCAGTCTGCAGGCGCCCAAGCAGCAGCAGGGCAGGGAATGGAGGTGGAAGGGGGCCATGTGGAGGGCAGTGTGAAGGCTCAGGGAGTGGGGGGGGTGCGCCTGGTGGCTCTGTCCAAGCTCAGGGCGCGCTTTGCTGTGAGTGCTTTGCTGTGGTGTGGTAATTTTGCTTTGTGCGCTTTGCTTTCACTCTCAGCTGTGTCAGCCATAAGGGGAGTGGGTGGTTGAGGGGAGGAGGAATGGGGAAGTGGGGAGTGAGGGTGTCATGACATGACCGTTCACACTTGCGACACTTCGCTTTCCTGTAAGCTGTCACTTCTTCTCTTTCCTGTAAGGCTGTCAGTTCGTTTCCTTCCCGCCTGCTGGCACAATGAAGTTCGTTTTCCTTTGAGGCACCTCCTAAAATCTGCTGGCTGGCTCCATTCAGATTAGTATAGAGAAGATTCTCTTGTTTTCTTTCTGTCAGTTTGAGTTGTTTTCTGCTTCTCGCCTTACTGAGCCTTACTTGAAAACAGCTCCATATTCTCTTTGGCCTTGCCCAGTCTTGTTTGCTTGCTGCTGGTGTGTCTGCTGTGTCTGTTTAACAGCACTCGTTGTTTGTCAGGTGTAGTGACGTGGTTTGTTTGTTGCGGGTGTGTGCCGCATGCTTTTTCTCTCAATCATGCCTTATTGTACCCCCTTTCTCACTCGCTGTTTGGTCAGGTGCAGTGATGTGGTTTGTTTGGTGTGGGTGTGTGCTGCGTGCTTTTTCTCTCATTCATGCCTTATTGTACCCCCTTTCTCTCCATCTCGTTCCCCTCTCCGCCCTTCCTTCTCCCGTTTCTCTCCTATTCTCCTCATTGTCTCCTCTGCTCATCTCATCCTCATCTTCATCTGCATCCCTCTTCCGCCAATTGCCCAGGTCGTGCCGTGTCCTCCGGGGGATCTTCTGCGATGCCTCGAGCTCATCAAGGTGATTATCTTCTCGCCTTGATTTTCTCCATGAAATTATGCTAGTTGTATTTACGGGCCTCGAAAGTGGGCAAACAGGGTACCAGAAGGTGAAGCATAGGCTAGAGCAATGGGGACTTCAAAGGAAGACAGCTTGAGGGGTAAAAGATGAGAACTTTTAAACTTTCGACGCTCAATTCCTCTTCCTCCCCTCCAGTTCTCCTCCATCTCCATTATCCTTATCATATTTCTTTTCAACGAGATCCCATTCCTTCCTTTGATTGAACTTCCTATACCTCCCTTTCTCCTCTCCTCTCTCCCTCTCGGCTTATCCACTGCTTCCTTGTCCCTCGTTTTCCCAACAAATTTCTACGCCTCCCACTGAGCCCTCGCCGCTTTCACTGACCTTCCCACCCCCTTTACGGAGGCTCCCACCCTCTTTACCGAGCCTCCCGCCCCTTCTACCGAGCCCCCGAAGGGGCGGGGGGCTACGTAAAGGGGGTGGGAGCCTCCGTAAAGGGGGTGAGAAGGTCAGTGGAAGGGGCGAGAGGCTCAGTGGGAGGTGTAGAAACCTGTTGGGAAAACGAGGGACGAAGAAGCGGTGAATAAGCCGGGGGGGAAGGAGGAGAGGAGAAAGAAAGCTAGAGGAAGTTCAATCAAAAAAAGAGGCGGGACCTTGTTGAGAAGAAATAGGATAAGGATAACGAAGATGGAGGAGAACTGGAGGGGAGGAAGAGGAGTTGAACGTTGAAAATTCAAAAGTTCCATCTTTTTCCCCTCAAGCTGTCTGTCCCAACGATTATAGCTTGCCGAAAGGTCTCATCACTAAAAGCTCACCCCATTAGATTCATCTCGTTGACGTGGAAATCTTCAATTTCATCATCTTGTGGCAAGCGTCTTATTTAGGAATTCTCACAAAAATCCATCCAACATCACCCCTCTCGACCCACCCCCTTCCCTGCTTGCCTTCACACTAGTCTCCTACTAACCCCTCTCACTCAAACGCTCTCATCTTTCTTCCCTACCTCCAGTTCACCAATGCAATCATCTCCCCATCTCCCTCCCATCACGCATTTTGTCCCCCTCCTGCCAAAGAGTTGACTTTTGAGTCAACTCAAAAGTCACCTCATCTCCCTCCTATCGCCCATTTGACCCTTCCCCCCTGCCAAAGTCATCATCATTATTTCCACAAGAACCCGGTCCCATTATAAGTAATAGCCCTCTATTCCTTCATTAATAACCCTCCCCCCCCCCCCCCCCCCCCACTCCCACCATATTGCAGACGCGGTAATTTTTGCATCTACAATTTGGTTGACTAAAAAATCACCTCCTAAACCTCTCTACCCCTCCTTCACCCCCTTTCCCCACCCCCTCCTCCTCCGCACTCCCAGATCGCAGACGTGGTAATCTTCGCATCTACAATCGCCCCCATCGACCCCCTCCCTCCCACCACTCCGTCAGCCCTCTCCACCTCCTCGCTCCACACCCATGCCACCTCACACTCCCACACTCACTCCCTGCGCACCACTACCACCAACAAATCCTCTGCCTCCGCCTCCTCCCCTTCGTCTGCGGCCTACATTGACGACTGGGGCCGCTCAGCCCTCTCTGTGGCCCGGGCGCAGGGCCTGCCACTCCAGGTCGCCCTCGCTTCCAGCCTCTCCTCTCCGGCTTTTGCTGCCTCCTCCTCTTCCCTCGCCGCCTCCTCGCTTGCTCCATCCTCCTCTGCATCTGCTCTTTTTAGAGATTCGATGCTCCCGTTGAGTCAGCAGCAGCAGCAGGGCCAGCAGAAGGCAGGGGGCGGGGAGGGGAAGAGGCACGGGGAGCAGAGGAAGGGCGCTCTGGCGGTGCTGGGAGGGGAGTTTCCTAAAGGCACTTGCCATGTGTTTGGAGTCGACTCTCTTACTGAGATGGCACCGGTGAGTCAATGAAAGGGAGGGAACGCTACGAGGCGGCAAGATCCTATTTCCGTTTCATTTTTTGTGGGGGGAGGGGGAAACAGTCCGTTATGAGCCTTCTCCTTGATCAGTCCAAACTCACCCTGCCCTGATGCAATTCTCTCCCATCCTGTTTCTGGCCGTCTGAAATCTTTCCCTTCTTCGCCTATCCACCTCCCCTCAACCCTTCTTCGCCTATCCACCTCCCCTCAACCCTTCTTCGCCTATCCACCTCCCCTCAACCCTTCTTCGCCTATCCACCTCCCCTCAACCCTTCTTCGCCTATCCACCTCCCCTCAACCCTGCTGCAGGTGGTGCGGCACATAGCGGAGCATCGTCCCGTCACTCCTGGCTGGCGCACTCACCGCCCGTACCTCGTGGCACACAATGTGAGTGAGCCTTTGCCATGTGGCCACCACTGCGCACACACAAGCACGCATGCGCACACACGCTCCTGGCTGGCGCACACACGCTCCTGGCTGGCGCACACACCGCCCGTTGCTTGTGGCAAACAATGTGAGCCTCTAATCTCTGCACCAGTGCGCACACACACAAGCATGCAGCCACCCTCACACACAAGCATGCAGCCACCCTCACACACAAGCATGCAGCCACCCTCACACACAAGCATGCAGCCACCCTCACACACTCCTGGCTGGGGCACGCACCGCCTGTACCTCGTAGCACACGATGTAGGATTTTGTGTGCTTGCCATCACACACGCGTGCGCACACTCACCCACACTCACACACACACATATGCACGCATACACGCACACACATACACACACACACACATACGCACACACACACGCACACACATACACACACATATACCACGCACTCTCTCTCTCACTCACACGCACGCACGCACACAAACACGCACGCACGCACGCACACGGGACATAAAATTCCTTGCCTCCTTTCATCTCGCTAGCCCATGGCCTCGCTCGCTCCCTCTCCCTCTTTCATCCCCTCTCCCTCTTTCATCCCGTCTCCTCTCCCTCTTTCATCCCCTCTCCCTCTTTCATCCCCTCTCCCTCTCTCTCCGCCAGTTTGACTTTATCCCCGGCGCAGCCGACACAGGCGCTGCAGCAGCCACTGGCACGTTGCGAGTGGTGGGCTACGTGCGTGGCCACGGGATCAACGTGAACCAGCTGGTGAGGAGAGTCAGTGCTTGCCATGTAGAAGAGCAGCAGCAGGAGGGGATGTCTTAGCAAAAGACAAAAGTCTCTCCAGAAAAAATCGTAACCCTTTAAAGTTTGAGTAAAACGCGAAAGTACAAGCTCAGAACAGCTCTATTGACTAGGCAACATGTTCCGGTCCGTACGGGGATCATTTTCGTCACGTCAGGCCTTCATCAGTGCAAGAGCCGTTCAGCATCCACTGGCACGTTGCGGGTGGTGGGCTACGTGCGTGGCCACGGGATCAACGTGAACCAGCTGGTGAGGAGGATGAGGCGGTGAGGTCGATTGACCAGGTGCTGGGTCCCAGTGCTGCTGGGGGAGCACTCACGTTTTTCTTTCCTCTTTCTCCCACTCCCCCCCTTTCCTTTCCCTGTGCAGGTGCACATTACAGGCGTGGGCGACTTTCAGCTGGCTCAGATTGACCAAGTGCCCGACCCCTGTGCTGCTGGCGAGCATGGGAGGCCGGGGGGGAGGGGCGGTGGGAGCAAGGGGAAGGAGAAGAAGAAAGGGGGGACGACGAAAGAGGGAATGGAGGTAGAGGAGGGAGAGGAGGGGGAGGAGGGGGAAGTGGAGGAAGAGGGGGAGGAGGAGGAGGAGGGGGGAGTGAGGGTGTTGGCTCGGTCGAGTGCAGATCTGAGGGATCCCCTTGTGGTTCTCAACACACTCGATCCGCTGGCAGGCGAACAGGTGCGGTAGTGAGGGAGCGGGCGGGTGAAGAGGTGAGAGCACGTGGGTGGGTTGTTGGAAAGCTAGAATTGATACATTGAATAATGAGCCAAGAGGCTCTTTAGTACAAACAATGAGCAAGAGAGAGATGAGAGGGAAGCTTACCCTATTGGCCAATAAGTTGGCCAATGGGTGAGCTTGCTTGTGACCCAAGCAACCACAAATGTGTGTTGGTTGGGATTGGTTGAGCTAAGGACCAATCCCAACCAACCACAAAATGTGGTTGGAGGGTACACTAAGCAACCCCCCAATTTATAAATGTGCTACACTTCTAGCCTATGTATGTTGTATGAAATATGAAATTACAACACAACCCCCCAACATGCATAAGGCTAGAAGGCTAGAATCAAGAGGCGGGAGGCGACTTAGGAGGAGTGAGGCCAAGAAGACGAAGTAGGAAAGAGTGAGCGGCATGAGGAAGAGCTTTTGTGAAGATGTCGGCAAGGTTGGCCGCCGAGTCAACCTTGTCGAGGCGAAAGTGCCCCTCCTGAACAAGATCGCGAATGAAGAAATGACGGAGCTCAATGTGCTTGGAGCGCCCGTGAAACACAGCATCTTTGGTGAGGTGAATGGTACTAGCATTGTCACACCAAATTGTGGGACAGCGCTGGGGGGCACCAAGTTCCTCAAGAAGGAAGGTGAGCCAGCGGGCCTCTTGCGCAGCCATGGTGGCGGCATACAATTCCGCCTCGCAGGAGGAGAGGGCTGCAGCCGAGGAGCGGGTGGAGCGCCAGCTGATAAGGCCGCTGCCAAGAGAGAAGCCATAGCCCTGGGAGGAGCGACGATCTGGCCGGGAATCAGCCCAGGAGGAGTCACTGTAGCCGCTGAGAAGAGGTGGGGAGGGGCCGCCAAGGGTAAGGACATAGTCCTTGGTGCCACGAAGGTACCGGAGGACACGCTTGGCGGCCTGCCAGTGCTCTTCCGTATGCTTGCCTGCGCCAACAAAACGAGCGAGGACGCTGATGGGGTAGGCAAGGTCAGGGCGAGTGGAGACCATGGCGTACATGAGGGAGCCGATGAGCTCGGGATAAGGATGGGAGGAGGCTGAGGGTATACATGGGCAAATGGCGAGTCGAGTTTTACTTGACTCGTTTTGACGAGTTTTTTCCCTTTGACGAGTCGAGTCGAGTTTTACTCGTCGAGTTTTTTTGGTCAAAATGCTGACTCGAAACTCGGCCCCAAAGTCGAGTTTTTTGGAAACTCGGATGAGCCTTAAAAAAACTCGTCCGAGTCGAGTAAAACTCGACTCGAAGTTAAACACTACCCTAACCTAAAACCCTAGCCACACGAAAACAGTTGTAGGGTGCCCAGAAAACTGCCACACGCGTCAACACCCACAAACGACCCAGCCAGCCCCACCTCTCCTCCCCCCTTTCACTTTCCAAAAAAGCTACTCACCGCCACGCCAGCTGCACTAGTGTTCACAATTAAGTGGTGGAACACATCCAAAACAGCGAGCCACACCTCCAGCAGCATATTAACCCAGAAACAGACATTTGTACCCCCCTGTGGTGGACCATTTGATGCACGAGTTTTTTAAAACTCGTCTAGGTTAAACAAAACTCGTGAGTGAAAAAAAACTCGCGAGTTATGGGTAACTCGCCTGTCTAGCCGAGTTTTTCACGAGTTTTTTTAAACTCGCGAGTAAAAATCGACTCGTTTTCACTAGCTTTTTTTACCAAAATCAGAACTCGAAACTCGTTATTTTCGAGTACTTCAAACGAGTCTAGTAAAAACTCGACTCGTTTGCCCATGTATAGCTGAGGGGGAGGTGGGTGGAGAGAGGTGGTGCCCGACAGAAAGAGGAGTAGGTTGGGCGCCACCGCGGACCATGTCAAACCGCTCCAAGACCTGCTGCAAGTAATGACCCTGGGAGAGAGAGATGGTGCGGGCGGAGCGGTCGCGGGTGATGGTCATGCCTAGGTAATGCTGCAGCTCGCCCAAGTCCTTGCATTTGAGACGGCTGCCCAACTCAGCCTTAACACGCTCCAATTCGCCAAGGTCGGCAGTGAGCAGAATCATGTCATCGACATACACAAGGATGTAGAACGGGGAGGGGCAGGTGCGGAGGAAGAGGCTGGCGTCAGAGCGGGAGGTGCGGAACCCAAGTTCAGCAAGGGTGGCGGCAAGCTTAGCATGCCACTCCCTCGGGGCCTGTCGAAGCCCATACACAGGGCGACGCAGCTGCCAGACAGAGTCTGCAGGGAAGGGAAGGTGAAAACCGGCTGGACGCTCCATGTAGATAAGCTCGCGGAGGACGCCTTGGAGGAAAGCGTTAGAGACGTCCATCGAGTGGATCTCCATATTGAGGCGAGCGGCGAGGTCGAGCACGGCGCGAACAGTAGCAGGCTTGGCAGTGGGAGAGAAGGTATCGAAGAAGTCAAAACCATACCGCTGCGTGAACCCCTTGGCACAGTAACGAGCCTTATAGACGGGCGGCTCCCCTGGCAGCTGTTTGACGCGAAACACCCACTTCCCTTTCACCACGTTCGTAGAGGAGGGAGGGCGAGGCACATCAACGAAGGAGGAGTTGGCGACAAAGGCCTCCAGCTCCTTGATAATGGCGGCGAGCCAGAGTGGGGCGTCGGGGCAAGCCATGGCCTCCTCATACGTGGTAGGGATGAAAACGGAGGGAGCAGAGGAGAATGCGAATACTGGTGTCCCAGAAAGGTCGAAGGTGATGGGTAGAAGGGAAGGGTCACAGAGGTGGAGGTCAAGGAACTCCTCATGCGAGTCCTCGGAGAGGGAGGTGTGGAAGGAGCGGATGAGGGGAGGGGGACAGCGAGCGGGGAAGGAGGGCGTGCAACGAGCGGACGGGGAGAGTGTGGACGACTGGAGCGCGGACGAGCAGGGCGTGCAGACGAACAGGGCGCGCGGACGGCCAGGGTGCGGATGACTGGGGCGCGCGGACGGGCAGGGCGCGGACGCGAAGGGCGGATGAGCAGGGCGTGCGGACGGGCAGGGCGAGGACGAGCAGGGCGTGCGGACGGGCAGGGCGGGGACGCGAAGGGCGGACGAGCAGAGCGCGGACGACCAGGGCGCGCGGTCGGACTAGCAAGGGCGTGCGAGTTGCAGATCTGAGCACGCGGAATGCAGATTTGGGCGCGGGAGAGTAGATCTGAGTGCGGAATGTGCAGATCTGAGCGCGAAATGC
This sequence comes from Closterium sp. Naga37s-1, assembly GCA_947471745.1. Taxonomy (NCBI): domain Eukaryota; kingdom Viridiplantae; phylum Streptophyta; class Zygnematophyceae; order Desmidiales; family Closteriaceae; genus Closterium; species Closterium sp. Naga37s-1. Next base: position 627,711 of record CANJKZ010000781.1, on the reverse strand, counting down.
GCAGATCTGAGGGCAGGAGGAGTAGAGCAGGGCGCGGGAGGAGTAGATCTGAGCTCGGGAGGAGGAGGTGTGAGCTCGGGAGGAGTAGATCTGAGCTCGGGAGGAGTAGATCTGAGCTGGGGAGGAGTAGATCTGAGCTCGGGAGGAGTAGATCTGAGCTGGGGAGGAGTAGATCGGAGCTCGGGAGGAGGAGATGTGAGCTCGGGAGGAGTGAATCTGAGCTTGGGAGCACCGTAGTAGGACTACGTCTGAGGGACGGGGAGGAGAGGGTGGCCTAAGGACCGAGGGATCAAGGCGTGAGCCAATAGCTCATGATACCATGTTGGAAAGCTAGAATTGATACATTGAATAATGAGCCAAGAGGCTCTTTAGTACAAACAATGAGCAAGAGAGAGATGAGAGGGAAGCTTACCCTATTGGCCAATAAGTTGGCCAATGGGTGAGCTTGCTTGTGACCCAAGCAACCACAAATGTGTGTTGGTTGGGATTGGTTGAGCTAAGGACCAATCCCAACCAACCACAAAATGTGGTTGGAGGGTACACTAAGCAACCCCCCAATTTATAAATGTGCTACACTTCTAGCCTATGTATGTTGTATGAAATATGAAATTACAACATGGGTGGGTAGGTGGGTGGTGACACACGACACATTGTGGGGAGCTGAGGGATCCCCTTATGGTGCTCAACACACCTGATCCACTGGCCGGCGAACAGGTGCGGGTGAAGAGGTGAGAGCAGAGGGACGAGAGCATGTGAGGTGACACGGCACGTTGAGTTGAGTTGAGGGACCAAAGATCCGCTTCACATACCGTTGGTGGGGTAGGGCGGGCGCCACATCACACGGGGGTCCCCCCACACCAGACAAGGTGGCACAGCAGACTAGGTGTAAACTTTTGCACGCCGAGTCAACCTTCCTCACCTTACCGCACACAACCCCATCCCCGTCTTCCTGCACCCCGCCCTCCTTCCTTCCGGTTCTCCCTCTACCCCTCCCCCCCCCTCTCACCCAGACGTGGCCGACGGAGGAGGAAATGGCAGCAGCAGAGGCGGAGGAGGAGGGAGAGTTGTAAGCAGCGCAGATTGCATGTGATTCTCACAGCGGACATGCCTTCCCTCCTCCCCTTCACCCCCCCTACCAGACGTGGCCGACAGAGGAGGAAATGACAGCAGCAGAGGCGGAGGAGAGGAAGAGAGCAGAGAGCAAGGCCCTGGGCGGGGGAGGAGGGAAGGAGGGGAAGGGTGGCGCCAGGCGCATTCGGGTGCCGAAAGGAACCTCCAGTTACCAGGTGTGCTCTGATACCTTTGTGATGCTCTGATACCGTTGTAAAGGGTATTTATCTTCTGAGGCGTCAGGGAGTGACACCTACGCTGCATTGATAATCAATCGTCTTCCGTTTGTTATGCGCTGCTGCCTAATCCATGTTCCCCTCCTCCGACACCCCCCTCCCCCTTTTTTCTTGTTGCGTGGCTGTTTGGTGTCGACATTCGTCGCTGCAAGCTTGTCAAGAGGGTTTTATGAAGCTCCTCAAGGTTTGCATGAGGCTAAGTAATCTTAACATACGGTGTTGCTTGTTGAACTGCAGGCGGCATGGATGCAAGGTGGTGACGAGGAGGAGAGCGAGGGGGAAGAGGAGGACGGGGAGGAGGGACAGGATGGAGAGGAGGGAGAGGAGGCGATGGAGGAGGGAGAGGAGAGGGATGGGGGTGAGCAGGGAGGAGCAGAGGAGGAGGAGGAGGGGTCGGGGAGTGATTGGGAGGAGGTGGATGAGGATGATGGTGTGGGAGGGGAGAGGCTAGAAGGAGGCAGCACCCACGATGGGCTCATGGTGCGTGCTGCTCTCATTCCATGCCCAGTAGTGTTGAGCTTCCCTTTAAGTTACAACTCCCTGCATTCATGGTGTCTCCATCCCTTCTCTCCCACCTCTCATCCACCGTCCGTCGCTCATACACCTTCTCCTGTGTTTGTGGTACATTAAGGGCGATGCAGGATGACAACAACCCCTCTCCCTTCCCCTCTCATCCCCCCCCTTGGATGAAAAGGAGCAGAGGCAGAGAGGCAGCCTTAGAAACACACCCATCAAAACCCCTCACAGAGATTCATGAGGACATTGCCTCCACCATCGTCACTCACCCCTCCCCCCGTGTGTGTGTGTGGCAGGAGGAGGATGATGCAGAGGGGGAGGCGGAGAAGAGGGCGCGGGCACAGTGGGAGGAGATGAAGCGACTGAGGACACAGCAGCAGGAGGACCAGGGTGGGTGTGGTGTAGGGCATGGGAATGCTGAGGTTCAGGGTGTGTGGTGTAGGGCATGGGAATGCTGAGGTTCAGGGTGTGTGGTGTAGGGCATGGGAATGCTGAGGTTCAGGGTGGGTGTGGTGTAGGGCATGGGAATGCTGAGGTTCAGGGTGTGTGGTGTAGGGCATGGGAATGCTGAGGTTCAGGGTGGGTGTGGTGTAGGGCATGGGAATGCTGAGGTTCAGGGTGGGTGTGGTGTAGGGCATGGGAATGCTGAGGTTCAGGGTGTGTGGTGTAGGGCATGGGAATGCTGAGGTTCAGGGTGTGTGGTGTAGGGCATGGGAATGCTGAGGTTCAGGGTGTGTGGTGTAGGGCATGGGAATGCTGAGGTTCAGGGTGTGTGGTGTAGGGCATGGGAATGCTGAGGTTCAGGGTGTGTGGTGTAGGGCATGGGAATGCTGAGGTTCAGGGTGTGTGGTGTAGGGCATGGGAATGCTGAGGTTCAGGGTGTGTGGTGTAGGGCATGGGAATGCTGAGGTTCAGGGTGTGTGGTGTAGGGCATGGGAATGCTGAGGTTCAGGGTGTGTAGTGTAGGGCATGGGAATGCTGAGGTTCAGGGTGTGTGGTGTAGGGCATGGGAATGCTGAGGTTCAGGGTGTGTGGTGTAGGGCATGGGAATGCTGAGGTTCAGGGTGTGTGGTGTAGGGCATGGGAATGCTGAGGTTCAGGGTGTGTGGTGTAGGGCATGGGAATGCTGAGGTTCAGGGTGGGTGTGGTGTAGGGCATGGGAATGCTGAGGTTCAGGGTGGGTGTGGTGTAGGGCATGGGAATGCTGAGGTTCAGGGTGTGTGGTGTAGGGCATGGGAATGCTGAGGTTCAGGGTGTGTGGTGTAGGGCATGGGAATGCTGAGGTTCAGGGTGTGTGGTGTAGGGCATGGGAATGCTGAGGTTCAGGGTGTGTGGTGTAGGGCATGGGAATGCTGAGGTTCAGGGTGTGTGGTGTAGGGCATGGGAATGCTGAGGTTCAGGGTGTGTGGTGTAGGGCATGGGAATGCTGAGGTTCAGGGTGTGTGGTGTAGGGCATGGGAATGCTGAGGTTCAGGGTGTGTGGTGTAGGGCATGGGAATGCTGAGGTTCAGGGTGTGTGGTGTAGGGCATGGGAATGCTGAGGTTCAGGGTGTGTGGTGTAGGGCATGGGAATGCTGAGGTTCAGGGTGTGTGGTGTAGGGCATGGGAATGCTGAGGTTCAGGGTGTGTGGTGTAGGGCATGGGAATGCTGAGGTTCAGGGTGTGTGGTGTAGGGCATGGGAATGCTGAGGTTCAGGGTGTGTGGTGTAGGGCATGGGAATGCTGAGGTTCAGGGTGTGTGGTGTAGGGCATGGGAATGCTGAGGTTCAGGGTGTGTGGTGTAGGGCATGGGAATGCTGAGGTTCAGGGTGTGTGGTGTAGGGCATGGGAATGCTGTGTTAAAAGAGAGAGAATTGATACATTGATTAATGAGCCAAGAGGCTCTTTAGTGCAAACAATGAGCAAGAGAGAGATGAGAGGGAAGCTTACCCTATTGGCCAATAAGTTGGCCAATGGGTGAGCTTGCTTGTGACCCAAGCAACCACAAATGTGTGTTGGTTGGGATTGGTTGAGCTAAGGACCAATCCCAACCAACCACAAAATGTGGTTGGAGGGTACACTAAGCAACCCCCCAATTTATAAATGTGCTACACTTCTAGCCTATGTATGTTGTATGAAATATGAAATTACAACACAACCCCCCAACATGCATAAGGCTAGAAGGCTAGAATCAAGAGGCGGGAGGCGACTTAGGAGGAGTGAGGCCAAGAAGACGAAGTAGGAAAGAGTGAGCGGCATGAGGAAGAGCTTTTGTGAAGATGTCGGCAAGGTTGGCCGCCGAGTCAACCTTGTCGAGGCGAAGGTGCCCCGCCTGAACAAGATCGCGAATGAAGAAATGACGGAGCTCAATGTGCTTGGAGCGCCCGTGAAACACAGCATCTTTGGTGAGGTGAATGGTACTAGCATTGTCACACCAAATTGTGGGACAGCGCTTGGGGTCACCAAGTTCCTCAAGAAGGAAGGTGAGCCAGCGGGCCTCTTGCGCAGCCATGGTGGCGGCATACAATTCCGCCTCGCAGGAGGAGAGGGCTGCAGCCGAGGAGCGGGTGGAGCGCCAGCTGATAAGGCCGCTGCCAAGAGAGAAGCCATAGCCCTGGGAGGAGCGACGATCTGGCCGGGAATCAGCCCAGGAGGAGTCATTGTAGCCGCTGAGAAGAGGTGGGGAGGGGCCGCCAAGGGTAAGGACATAGTCCTTGGTGCCACGAAGGTACCGGAGGACACGCTTGGCGGCCTGCCAGTGCTCTTCCGTATGCTTGCCTGCGCCAACAAAACGAGCGAGGACGCTGATGGGGTAGGCAAGGTCAGGGCGAGTGGAGACCATGGCGTACATGAGGGAGCCGATGAGCTCGGGATAAGGATGGGAGGAGGCTGAGGGGGAGGTGGGTGGAGAGAGGTGGTGCCCGACAGAAAGAGGTGTATGTTGGGCGCCGCCGCGGGCCATGTCAAACCGCTCCAAGACCTGCTGCAAGTAATGACCCTGGGAGAGTGAGATGGTGCGGGCGGAGCAACCGGGTGATGGTCATGCCCAGATAATGCTGCAGCTCTCCCAAGTCTTTGCACTTGAGACGGGTGCCCAACTCAGCCTTAACATGCTCCAACTCTCCAAGGTCGGCAGTGAGCAGAATCATGTCATCGACATACACAAGGATGTAAAATGGGGAGGGGGAGGTGCGGAGGAAGAGGCTGGCGTCAGAGCGGGAGGTGCGGAACCCAAGTTCAGCAAGGGTGGCGGCAAGTTTAGCATGCCACTCCCTCGGGGCCTGTCGGAGCCCATACACCGGTCGACGCAGCTGCCAGACAGAGTCTGCTGGGAAGGGGAGGTGAAAGCCGGCTGGACGCTCCATGTAGATAAGCTCGCGGAGGACGCCTTGTAGGAAGGCGTTAGAAACGTCCATCGAGTGGATCTCCATATTGAGGCGAGCGGCGAGGTCGAGCACGGCGCGAACAGTAACAGGCTTGGCAGTAGGGGAGAAGGTATCGAAGAAGTCAAAACCATACCGCTGCGTGAACCCCTTGGCGCAGTAACGAGCCTTATAAACGGGCGGCTCCCCTGGCAGCTGCTTGACGCGAAACACCCACTTTCCTTTCACCACGTTCGTAGGGGCGGGAGGGCGAGGCACATCGACAAAAGAGGAGTTGCCGATAAAGGCCTCCAGCTCCTTGATGATGGCGGCGAGCCATAGCGGAGCGTCAGGGCACACCATTGCCTCCTGGTACGTGGTAGGAACGAAAATGGAGGGAGCAGAGGAGAAGGCGAAGACAGGTGTGCCAGAGAGGTCGAACGTGATGGGTAGAAGCGAGGGGACATAAAGGTGGAGGTCAAGGAACTCTTCATGGGAGTCCTCAGAGAGGGAGGTGTGGAAGGCGCGGATGACTGGTGCCGCTGCTGGTGCTGCTGGTGGAGGCGTTGCCGGTGCCGCTGCTGGTACTGCTGCTGGTGCCGCTGCTGGTGCCGTTGCTGGTGCCGCTGCTGGTACTGTTGCTGGTACTGTTGCTGGTGCTGCTGCTGGTGCCGCTGCTGGTGCCGCTGCTGGTCCCGCTGCTGCTGCCGATGCCGCTCCCGCTGCTGCTGCCGCTGCTGGTCCTGCTGCTGCTGCGGCTGCTGGCGCTGCTGCTGCTGCCGCTGCTGGTTCAGCTGCTGGTGCCGCTGCTGGAGAGGAGGTGGCTGAGGGGGCTGTTGCATGAGGGGCTTGATGCAAGACAGCCTGGAAGAAGTGACGGAGGAGGGGGGAGAGAGGGGGGAGGGTAGAGGTAGAGAGGGTAACCGGAGGCGGTGCACCAAGGATACCGTCACGTGACCTGGTGTGGGGATACCGGGTGAGTATGGTGCGGGAAGGGGGAGGACGGGTTGGTGGCGAGGGAGAGGAAGGGGGGGGGGGGAGGGGTACTAGGAGAGGAGTGAGCGGGGGAGACAGGAGAAGACAGAGGTTCCGGATCAAAGATGTCACCAGAAGAGGGAGGGGCACCATGGGACTGGGACGGCGGAGAAGGGGGGGGTGGGAGGATGGGGGGAGGAGGGAGTAGTGGGGGAGGGGTGGTGTCAGACCAGACAAGGGGACGGGTGAGAGGGGGGAGTGGGTCAGTAGATGTGGGAGAGGAGTAGTAAGGAGTGGACTCGTCAAAGACCACATCCCGGCTGCGGATTAGACGACCGGATGGTGGGTGGAGGAAAAGGTAGTCAGGGGAGGAGGGATTATGACCAAGGAAGATGCAGGGAAGGGTACGAGGGGCAAGCTTTCCCATGGAACGGGAGCGGTCAGAGGGGTGAATGAGGACATGTGCCTTAGAGCCCCAGACACGAAGTGATGAGGCATCAGGCTTGTCCTTCGTCCACAGCTCAGTGGGGGTGATGGAGGGGAGAAGGGGGTGAGGGTAAAGGTTAGTAAGGAGGGCGGCATGAAGGAGGGCGTAGCCCCAAAGAGAAGGGGGGCAGGAGGCGTGGACAAGCAGACACCGGGCTGTTTTGGTGATCTCTCGAACACGACTCTCAGCCACGCCGTTCTGCTGTGGGGAGTGAGGGAGGGTGTAAGTCTGAAGGATGCCACGAGACTGACAATAGGAGGAGACTTGGTTGTTAAGGAACTCACCACCTCCATCAGAGTGAAGGCGGCGAACAGGGCGCCCAAAATGGGTGTTTGCCCGCTCGAGCCAGGCGATGATCGCAACCGGGGCATCCGCCTTCGTCCGAAGGAGAGAGACGGACGAGTACCGACTGTGATCATCAACAAGCACGAGAAGGTAGCGATGGCCCTGGCGAGTGGGAGAGGGATTAGGGCCCCATAGGTCCATGTGAACAAGATCAAGTGGCTGCGCAGCAGCGGAGGGGGAGCTCCGGTGCGGCTGCTGCTTGAGCTTGCTCTGAACGCAGACGGTGCAGGGGGGGGGCAGGGGATTTGGGGAGGGGAGGGAGGGAGGAAGGGAGACCGTGGAGGAGACCGGAGGAGACAGAGGAGCGCAGAGTAGCGAAGTTGGGGTGGCCTAGCCTGTGATGGAGGAGGATGGTGGGGTGGGAGAGGGAGCGACAGGAACAGTCAGAGTCAGGAGGGCGGGGGGGGAGGGGTGGGTTAGTGGGAGGGAGGGGAGGGGGGGTGGGAAGGAGGGGGGGGGAGGCAACTTGGAAGGTGAGGGGGCGGGGAACCCGAAGGGTGTACAGACGGGAGCGAGGACAAAAGGGAATACGGGCGAGAAAACGACTTGTGGAGGTTTGGTATAGGTCACAATGGTTAGCACCACCTGGGATGAGAGTGGTGATCATGGCTTGTTGGAGGGACCTTTGGGAGAGGAGGTTAGTACGAAGGGAGGGAATGTGGAGACCGGTGACAGTACCTGAGGGAAAGAGAGGACAGGGAAGGGTGGAGGTGTTGTGACAAGGGATGGAAAAACTGCTATCAGCGCCGAGGAGGGAGGTTGGTGTGGGGAGAGGGCGCAGTGTACCAGCGTCGCGAAGGACAGTGTCAGTGGCTCCACTGTCCAGAACGAAGTCAATGGTGGAGGAAGGTGAGGCAGAGTACTGGAACGAAGTTTCATTAGCAGAAGAAGGGTACATGGGAGATGCAACAGATTCACGTTGACCTAATAAACCAACAAGACCAGAGGAAGGGAAAGCGGTCACACTGCCACCTGCAGACGGCGCCGGGGACGCACCCGAGAGATGGGCTGCAGAGGCAGCACTCCCAGCAGTCCAGGTAGGAAAGGGCTGCTGCTGGGAAACCGGAGGAGGAGGGAGGAGGGGCAGTTGCGGCTGGAGGTCGAGCTGCTGCTGGAGATGCTGGAGCTGCTGCTGGAGCTGAGAGAGGAGAAGCTGCTGCCCATACTGCTGTGACCCCTGCTGCTGATTCCCAAGCTGCTGCTGCTGTTGCTGCTGCTGGTGCTGCTGCTGGGGAGGGGCGAGGGCCTGGTGGGCGTGGGTGGAGGAGGGAGGTTCATAAAGGGGAGAGGAACGGACCTCAAGGGGAGTGGGGCGAGGGTTGAGGGCGGACCAGCGAGGAGGGGTGCCGGTGTTGCCACGGGCAAACCACTCATCACTGAGTGCCTTGAAGCACGTCTCAGTGGCATGGGTGGTTTGGCCGCAGCGCTGTCCCTGAGTGGGACCGTAGCGAGGCAGGTACTGACAGGGAGGAAAGGCAGCTGCCGTACCACGACCCGCACCATTGCTGCCAGCACCACCGCGACCTGCTGATCCCCCTCGTCCACCCCCACGCCCACCACCACGCCCACCCCCACGCCCACCGCCACGTCCACCCCGGCTGCTGCGCGACTGGGCTGCTGCGGCTGTGGAGGAAGAGTGGCGAAGGATCTCAGCTTCGGTGGTGATAATCCACTGAGCGACTTCGGCAGGGGTGTGGTGCTTGGAGATAAGCTGCATGTAAGCAAGCTTGTGAGCGTCGAAGGCAGGTGTGAGGCCCTCGAGGAGGTGGCAGCAGATGACGGTGTCCGGGTACACCACATCGAGTGTTGCAAGGCGCCGAGCAAGGTCTAAGACACGGCGAGTGAAAGCAGCTGCGCCAGAAGTGGAATCCATGGAGAGAGTTCCAAACTCCTTGATAAGGGCGTAAAGAGTGGCAACGTCTTGCCGATCGAAAAGGTCGACTAGCAGTCGCCACAGGTGGGAGGAGGAGGTAGGTGAGAGCTCGCGTTTGAGGGAGGAGGGGATGGTGGCGAGAAGAATGGCAAGCGCACGCCGATCAGCAACCCGCCAGGCATTAATTTTCGTGGTGTGGTCTGCAAGTTCTGCAGTGTAGGTGTCCAGGTCCTCCTGGTACTTGTTGTAGCGGGCAGCGGCCTCGTCATAGATGCGCCTGTCGTCCTCGTAACGCAATTGCAGGCGCAGGTGCTCTTGGAGATTGGTGCGGTAGGTGCGAATGGCGGTTTCCGAGCTCTGCGGGTCGTTGACATTCGGCGCGAAGGTGGGAGGATCACCGGGGGGAGAGGGCTCGGCGCCAGGGTGGGCGGGGGCAGGTCCAGTAGGAGCGGTGGGGGCCACGGGCTGAAGTCCACCGCCTTCCTGAAAGACAACCGAGCGAAGGTTGTAGCCGCTGACCACAACAGAGGAGAGGAGCACCTCAACGGAATGAGCATAAGAGTGCCAATTAGCAGCAGAGTTGTCAGGCAGCAACTCGAGTGCGTCAACAGTGGCAAGGTCGACGGAAGAATCGGACGACGATGCCATAGAGATGAGGGTGGGTAGAGGCTAGGGCAGGAGGAGGATGGTGCGAGGGTACCGTTGCCAATGCTGCTGCTGGCCCTGCTGCCCGTGCCGCTGCTGGTTCTGCAGCTGGTGCCGCTGCGGATGCTGCTGCGGGTAGGATGGGAGGAGGAAGGGAGGAGCGGAGGGTGGGGAAGGTGGAGGAGGAGGAGGGCGATGCTATGGGGGATGCAAGGGGGAAGGGTGCTGCTGGTGGTGCCGCTGCAGGTGCTGCTGCTGGTGCTGCTGCAGGTAGGAAGGGAGGAGGAGGACGGTGGAGGAGGAGGGCGATGCTATGGGGGAGGCAAGGGGGAAGGGTGCTGCTGGTGGTGCCGCTGCTGGTGCTGCTGCTGGTGCTGCTGCAGGTAGGATGGGAGGAGGAAGGGAGGAGCGGGGGGTGGGTTGGGTGGAGGAGGAGGAGGGCGATGCTATGGGGGAGGAAAGGGGGGAGGGTGCTGCTGGTGGTGCCGTTGAGGTGCCGCTGATGATGCTGCTGCGGGTACAATGGGAGGAGGAAGGGAGAGAGGGGGGGGGGGGGAGGGGACGAAGAGGGCAGCCGTGCGGCAGATCCGCGCGACTGGGAAGCCCGTGGCGAATGCACGCGGGACAGCCCGCGGCAAACGAGCGGGACGTGCAGAGATGGGCGCGAAATGGTCAGATTTCAGCGCGGGAGATGCAGATCTGGTCGCGCGGAGGGCAGATCTGGTCGCGCGGAGGGCAGATCTGGTCGCGCGGAGGGCAGATCTGGTCGCGCGGAGGGCAGATCTGGTCGCGCGGAGGGCAGATCTGGTCGCGCGGAGTGCAGATCTGGTTGCGCGAAGGGCAGATCTGAGCGCGCGGAGGGCGGATCTGGGCGGGCGGGGTGCAGATCTGGGCGCGCGGAGTGCAGATCTGGGTGCGAAATGTCCAGATCTGGGCGCGGAATGATCAGATCTAGACGCGGGAGGAGTAGATCTGGTCGCAGGGAGTGCAGATCTGGGCGCTGGAGTTGCAGATCTGAGCGCGGGGAGTGCAGATCTGGGCGCTGGAGTTGCATATCTGAGCGCGGGTAGTGCAGATCTGGGCGCTGGAGTTGCAGATCTGAGCACGGGGAGTGCAGATCTGGGCGCTGGAGTTGCAGATCTGAGCGCGGGGAGTGCAGATCTGGGCGCTGGAGTTGCAGATCTGAGCGCGGGGAGTGCAGATCTGGGCGCTGGAGTTGCAGATCTGGACGTGCCTTGGAGGGCAGCGCCTTAGGGGGCGCACGGGGAGGGAGGACAGCGCCTAAAGGGCGCGTGAAGGGAGGGCAGCTCCGTGGGTGGGGCTAGATCTGAGGAACGGGGAGGAGAGGGTGGCCTAAGGACCGAGGGAGGTAGGCGTGAGCCATTAGCTCATGATACCATGTTAAAAGAGAGAGAATTGATACATTGAATAATGAGCCAAGAGGCTCTTTAGTACAAACAATGAGCAAGAGAGAGATGAGAGGGAAGCTTACCCTATTGGCCAATAAGTTGGCCAATGGGTGAGCTTGCTTGTGACCCAAGCAACCACAAATGTGTCTTGGTTGGGATTGGTTGAGCTAAGGACCAATCCCAACCAACCACAAAATGTGGTTGGAGGGTACACTAAGCAACCCCCCAATTTACACTTCTAGCCTATGTATGTTGTATGAAATATGAAATTACAACATGCTGAGGTTCAGGGTGTGTGGTGTAGGGCATGGGAATGCTGAGGTTCAGGGTGTGTGGTGTAGGGCATGGGAATGCTGAGGTTCAGGGTGTGTGGTGTAGGGCATGGGAATGCTGAGGTTCAGGGTGTGTGGTGTAGGGCATGGGAATGCTGAGGTTCAGGGTGTGTGGTGTAGGGCATGGGAATGCTGAGGTTCAGGGTGTGTGGTGTAGGGCATGGGAATGCTGAGGTTCAGGGTGTGTGGTGTAGGGCATGGGAATGCTGAGGTTCAGGGTGTGTGGTGTAGGGCATGGGAATGCTGAGGTTCAGGGTGTGTGGTGTAGGGCATGGGAATGCTGAGGTTCAGGGTGTGTGGTGTAGGGCATGGGAATGCTGAGGTTCAGGGTGTGTGGTGTAGGGCATGGGAATGCTGAGGTTCAGGGTGTGTGGTGTAGGGCATGGGAATGCTGAGGTTCAGGGTGTGTGGTGTAGGGCATGGGAATGCTGAGGTTCAGGGTGTGTGGTGTAGGGCATGGGAATGCTGAGTTTTAGGGTAGGTAGGCATAGCCGCATAGGTAGGCTGTCTCAGTTTGAGCACATTGGGAGGAGTTGAATGGAGCGGCTGAAGGTGCGTCAACATCAGCAGGAGGACCATTTAGGTCACTGGGAAGGGGACAGTCATTGTGGTCTTAGTGAGCTGATACTATTTAGGGGGAATCATGTCCAAACCCAAGCTTGAAACCCAACCTCAAACCAGGGTAAACCCTAGTTTTCCACCCAAACTAAGTTTGGGTGCCTATCTATCTTCGCCCAGGAATGCCAGTCTATGCTACAGGAAACAAGTGAAGCCATATTTTGACAGGAGTGTCCCCCGAGGGAGGCATCGATCCAGACAATTCCAGGCAGAACCTGGTTCCATCACAGAGACTTCCTCTCCATTCCTCTCCATTCCTATCCATTTCTCTCCATTCCTCTCCATTCCTCTCCATTCCTCTCCATTCTTATCTCCCTTGTTATCGCCACACACCCCAGAGTTCCCTTACAAGGTCTACACGCCCGACGACATGCCAGCCCGCCTGCGCTTTGCCAACCTCACCTCCTGCATTCGCTCTCGCCCATTCCCGCTCCCCCATTCCCATCCGACATCCCATCTATTTCCTTGCACGTCTGCTCCAGAGTTCCCTGACTAGGTCGACATGCCTGACGACATCTCAGCACGGCAGCGCATTGCCAAACTTTGCTACCTCATTCATTCCCCCATCCTTCATTCCCTCCATTCTCTGTGTCCCCAACCCCCCATTCCACGCCAATCAGAGTTTCCGGACGAGGTGGACACACCTGACGACATCTCGGCCCACCAGCACTTTGCCAACCTCACCTTCCCCGTCCGCTCTCCCCCATTCCCACTCCCCCATCCATTTCCTTGCTCCTTCTGCTCCGTCTGCTCCAGAATTCCCCGACGAGGTGGACACACCTGACGACATCCCGGCCCGCCAGCGCTTTGCCAAGTACCGCGGACTCAAGTCCTTCCGCTCCTCGCCGTGGGACCCCAAGGTGCTGTGCGGTGATGTGCTGTGCGGTGTGATGTTTGGTGTATGTACTGTGCAATATGCTGCCCAAGATGGGTTACTTGCTGCTATTGTGGCCGTGTCAAGGTGTTGTGTGCGGTGCTGTCTGGTGCAGTGTGCTTTGCACTTCTCTGCCACTCACAGGAGTCCCTCCCCCCTGAGCACGCATGCATATTCTCCCCTTGGGCAACTGGAAGAGGACGCACAAGGCAACAAGGGGAGAGGACAGCAGTGCAGCATGTCACACATTCCCTTAACTAAGACTTCCTTCCCCTCCCCCTCCCCCCAACCCAACCTCCCCTCTGCCGCCCACAGGAGTCCCTCCCCCCCGAATACGCGCGCATCTTCTCCTTTGACAACTGGAAAAGGACGCAGAAGGCCGCGGAGGAGCGGGCGGCAGCAGTGGATCGGGGCGAGGTGCCCGGGTCGGTTGGGGCGGGGACGTTTGTCAGGTTGCACATTATGAACGTGCCATGCTTCGAAGCAGGTACTCTATGAACCTTGCTATCGATGATGATGATGTCCCGTTCGATATGTGCATGTGTTTGGCAGTGTGCATTGCACTGTTTAAACCGCAATGTGTGCATTTGTGTGTGAGTGAGCAATCATGCGTGCATCTTGCAGGGCCGTGGAGGTGGGGATGCAGGCGGTCAGTATTATAATCTATTCAATAACCCTATTCCTTGCTGTACACCTCGCTTCCATTATCCTGGCTACGTGGTCTTCTTCATTTACAAACACCAAGTTAATCCCCAAGAGCCTTGCTTTCTCTTCCTGGGCTCTTTCAGTTCCTTCCGCCGGCCCTCTTTTCCCTGATCCCCTCCCTTTCCCCCACCCTCCCTTTCCTCAGAGCGTCTGCAGCACGAGGCGACCAAACGTGGGCTGCCACTTGTCGTGACGGGGCTGCTGCAGCACGAGACGCGCATGACAGTGCTGCACTTCTCAGTCAAGAAGTCCGACTCCTTCGCCCCCCCCATCAAGTCCAAGCAGCGCCTCCTCTTCCACTGCGGCTTCCGAAGGTTCTACTCTCGGTGAGCGCTGGTTGCTGGTGGTGGTGGTGCTTGCGGTGAGTGTTGGTTGCAGGTGGTGGTGAGTGTCGGTGGTGGTGGTGGCTCTGCCCCCATCAAGTCCAAGCAGCGCCTCCTCTTCCACTGCGGCTTCCGCCGCTTCTACACTCGGTGGGTGCAGTGCAGTGCGGTGCTGTTGATAGGGGTGGTCCACACACGGTCAGTGCGCCTGCTGCTGCTGGTGCAGGTGCTGGTGGGGGGGAGTGCAGCACGAGAGATTTCAGGGACGGCAATAACCACAAACAACCCTTTCACCCCCTCCCACCCAACCTCTTCATCCCCACCTTTTCCCCTCCCACCCTTTTCCCCTCCCACTCTTTTCCCCTCCCACCCTTTTCCCCTCCCACTCTTTTCCCCTCCCACCATTTTCCCCTCCCACTCTTTTCCCCTCCCACCCTTTTCCCCTCCCACCCATTTCCCCTCCCACCCTTTTCCCCGCCCACCCATTTCCCCTCCCACCCTTTTCCCCTCCCACCTCTTCCCCTCCCACCCTCTTCCCCTCCCACCCTCTTCCCTTCCCACCCTCTTCCCCTCCCACCCTCTTCAGCCCCACCTTTTCCACAGACAACATCAGACCTCGACAAGCTCTGGTCTTGAAACACTGTACTTCCATCCCCCTTCTTCCCCCCCCACCCTCCCCCCTCTCCCCCCTTCCCCACCCTCCATATTCTTACCATCTTCCTCTCCCCCCTCCAGCCCAACCGTCTCAACGGACGACGCCAACCTCGATAAGCACAAGTTGAAGCTATGACTCGCTTTCAGCCACTGGTGCCTTAACCAAGCCCCCCCGCCCCCCCCATCCCCCCACCCTCGCTCCCTCCCTCCCCTCCCCCCCAGCCCAGCCCCACCTTCACGGACGACATCAACCAGGACAAGCACAAGTTCGAGAAACAAGCTGAAGCTGTGACTTGGCATTGTGCTGTGCTCAACTCAACCATTGTACTGTGCTCCCCCTCTCCCCCCACCTCCCCACCTCCAACCCCCCTCCCTTCCCCCCCCCCCCCAGCCCCGCCTTCTCAACGGACAATGTCAACCCCGATAAGCACAAGTTGAAGCTGTGACTCGCATTCAGTGCTTTGACCAACACAACCCCCCCCCCCCCCCCCTCCCCCTCCCCCTCCTCTTCCTAAACCCCCCCTTCCCCCCCCCTCCCCACCCCCCCAGCCCCACCTTCTCAACGGATGACATCAATCTCGATAAGCACAAGTTCGAGCGCTTCCTGCACCCCGGAAGGTTCGCGGTAGCTTCCATCTTCGCACCCACGCTCTTCCCGCCGCTCCCCCTCCTCGTCTTCGCCGACCCGTCTGCGGCCAATCAGCACACAGGAGAGGGTGTGGGGGGAGGGAGTGTAGGAGGGAGTGTGGTGGGGGGAAGTGTGGTGGGGGAGGGCGAGGAGCTGCAGCTGGCGGCAACAGGGGCTTTAAGAGGGCCGGACCCCGATCGGATCATCCTCAAGAAGATTGTGCTGTCGGGGTGAGTTGAATTGCGAGCAAGGCACGCGCTGCAGGGTGCTATGAAGCATTGGGGTGTTGGGCACTTATATGGAGGACAGGTTGTTCTTGGCTAGATTGATAGGTGCTTTCTCCTGGAGTGCAGTGCAGCAGGGTGACGCGAATCAGTGATGCAGTGGAAGTCAGTGATGCAGTGGAAGTCAGTGATGCAGTGGAAGTCAGTGATGCAGTGGAAGTCAGTGATGCAGTGGAAGTCAGTGATGCAGTGGAAGTCAGTGGCATACTCACATATTGATGTGCACTCATGCTTTCACTCCCTTCCTCCTCCCCTTCCCCCTACTCCCCGTGTCAGTGATGAAGAGCAAGGCAGTGGTGCGATACATGTTCCACCAGCCACCCGAAAATACTCACATATAGATGTGCACTCATCCTTTCACTCCCGTCCTCCTCCCCGTCCCTCTCTTCCCTCCAGCTACCCCGTGTCAGTGATGAAGCGCAAGGCAGTGGTGCGATACATGTTCCACCAGCCAGAGGATGGCAGGTGGTTCCAGGTCAGTGCCACGTCAGATGGTTCCATGTCAGTGCCACGTCAGATGGTTCCAGCAGGTCAGTGCCACGTCAGATGGTTCCAGGTCAGTGCCGCGTCGGATGGTCCAGGTCAGTGCCACGTCAGATGGTCCAGGTCAGCACACTTCCATTCATCTCCCTCTTTTATTCCCTCCCACCAGCTTAATGATGACCATGCATGCACCATGCATGCCCATCCCCATTTTCCTTCTCGTCCGTCCCTTTCCCTTTCCCTGCGCTCCGCTCCCATCCCTCTCACCCCACCCACTCTCTTTCCCGTCTCCCTCATCCCTCTCTCTCTCCCCCTTTCCCCCGTTCTTCTTATCAGCAAACCTTCTATCATCCCCTTGCCTCCCTCCCCAATCTGACCCTCTCTTCTGCGGAATCATTTCACCAAGTACGGTGGGGTGGCTGCGTTTGCACTATGCACTGCGCCCAGCCCCCTTCCCTCTTCCCCACATTCCAGCGCCCCCTCCCTTGTTCCCCTGGCCAGCTGATGGGGCTCTTTACCAGGTGGCAGGAGGGACCGCATTCACTCTAACCGATACACAGCACTTCCCTCTCCCCACTTCCCTCTCCCCACTTCCCTCTCCCCACTTCCCTCTCCCCACTTCCCTCTCCCCACTTCCCTCTCCCCACTTCCCTCTCCCCACTTCCCTCTCCCCACTTCCCTCTCCCCACTTCCCTCTCCCCACTTCCCTCTCCCCACTTCCCTCTCCCCACTTCCCTCTCCCCACTTCCCTCTCCCCACTTCCCTCTCCCCACTTCCTCTCCCCACTTCCCTCTCCCCACTTCCCTCTCCCCACTTCCCTCTCCCCACTTCCCTCTCCCCACTTCCCTCTCCCCACTTCCCTCTCCCCACTTCCCTCTCCCCACTTCCCTCTCCCCACTTCCCTCTCCCCACTTCCCTCTCCCCACTTCCCTCTCCCCACTTCCCTCTCCCCACTTCCCTCTCCCCACTTCCCTCTCCCCACTTCCCTCTCCCCACTTCCCTCTCCCCACTTCCCTCTCCCCACTTCCCTCTCCCCACTTCCCTCTCCCCACTTCCCTCTCCCCACTTCCCTCTCCCCACTTCCCTCTCCCCACTCCCCACTCCCCTCTCCCCACTCCCTTCTCCCCACTCCCCACTCCCCACTCCCCACTCCCCACTCCCCACTCCCCTCTCCCCGCTCCCCTCTCCCCACTCCCCACTCCCCTCTCCCCACTCCCCACTCCCCTCTCCCCTCTCTCCTCTCTTTACTTACCCCACCTTCCACGTGCCAGCCAGTGGAGCTCTTCACCAAGTACGGCCGGGCGGGCCGCATTCACTCTGAATGTACGATGCACAACAACCAACCATCCTCCCACTTCCCACTCCCCACTCCCCGCTCTCGCTTCCCTCTCCCTCTTCCCCCACGCCAGCCGGTGGAGCTCGTTACCAAGTACGGCCGGAGGGGCCGCATTCACTATGAACGCACTATGCACAGCACCCAACCCTCTTTCCGCTCCCCACTCCCCCTCTCTCCTCTCTCTTCCCTCTTCACCAAGTACGGCTGGACGGCCGCATTCACTCTGAACGCACTGTGCGCAGCAACCAACCATCCTCCCACTCCCCACTCCGCACTCCCCACTCCCCACTCTCACTTCTCCCCTCCCTCGTCCTCCTCACCAGCCAGTGGAGCTCTTCACCAAGTACGGCCGGAGGGGGCGCATTCGCGAGCCTGTGGGCACCAAAGGTGGGTGGGTGTGTGGGTGCTGTGCTGTGCTGTGTTGCACGCAGAAGTTCCACATAGTGTCTGTGTGTGGTGGTGGGCATGGACCATGGTGTGTGTGGTGGTGGGCATGGACCATGGTGCGTGTGGTGGTGGGCATGGACCATGGTGTGTGTGGTGGTGGGCATGGACCATGGTGTGTGTGGTGGTGGGCATGGACCATGGTGTGTGTGGTGGTGGGCATGGACCATGGTGTGTGTGGTGGTGGGCATGGACCATGGTGTGTGTGGTGGTGGGCATGGACCATGGTGTGTGTGGTGGTGGGCATGGACCATGGTGTGTGTGGTGGTGGGCATGGACCATGGTGTGTGTGGTGGTGGGCATGGACCATGGTGTGTGTGGTGGTGGGCATGGACCATGGTGTGTGTGGTGGTGGGCATGGACCATGGTGTGTGTGGTGGTGGGCATGGACCATGGTGTGTGTGGTGGTGGGCATGGACCATGGTGTGTGTGGTGGTGGGCATGGACCATGGTGTGTGTGGTGGTGGGCATGGACCATGGTGTGTGTGGTGGTGGGCATGGACCATGGTGTGTGTGGTGGTGGGCATGGACCATGGTGCGTGTGGTGGTGGGCATGGACCATGGTGTGTGTGGTGGTGGGCATGGACCATGGTGTGTGTGGTGGTGGGCATGGACCATGGTGTGTGTGGTGGTGGGCATGGACCATGGTGTGTGTGGTGGTGGGCATGGACCATGGTGTGTGTGGTGGTGGGCATGGACCATGGTGTGTGTGGTGGTGGGCATGGACCATGGTGTGTGTGGTGGTGGGCATGGACCATGGTGTGTGTGGTGGTGGGCATGGACCATGGTGTGTGTGGTGGTGGGCATGGACCATGGTGTGTGTGGTGGTGGGCATGGACCATGGTGTGTGTGGTGGTGGGCATGGACCATGGTGTGTGTGGTGGTGGGCATGGACCATGGTGTGTGTGGTGGTGGGCATGGACCATGGTGTGTGTGGTGGTGGGCATGGACCATGGTGTGTGTGGTGGTGGGCATGGACCGTGGTGTGTGGTGGTGGGCATGGACCATGGTGACTTCTGAGGCGCCTCAAAAGGGTGTGTGGGTGCAATGTGATGCAATCGTGTGTGTGGCAGTGTGATGCAATCGTGTGTGTGGCACTGTGATGCAATCGTGTGTGTGGCACTGTGATGCTATCGTGTGTGTGGCAGTGTGATGCTATCGTGTGTCCACTGGTGCTCACTCCTTATCCATCTCCCCCACTTGCTTCTATTCTTACTTGTATCCCTCTTGCGAGCATCCCAATACCTGTCATCACCGCCCTCCAGGAGCAATCAAGTGTGTGTTTGACGGGGTGGTGCTATCATGTGCTCACCCGTGCTCACTCCTTCCCCGTATCCCCCCCTTGCCTCCACCCCTCTTGCTTCCACCCCTCCCCTCTTGCTTCCACCACTCTTGCTTCCACCCCTCGTGCTTCCACCCCTCTTGCTTCCACCCCTCTTGCTTCCACCCCTCTTGCTTCCACCACTCTTGCTTCCACCCCTCTTGCTTCCACCCCTCTTGCTTCCACACATCTTGCTTCCACCCCTCTTGCTTCCACCCCTCTTGCTTCCACCACTCTTGCTTCCACCCCTCTTGCTTCCACCCCTCTTGCTTCCATCCCAATGCCGCTCTTGCTGCCATCACCACCCTCCAGGAGCAATCAAGTGTGTGTTCCACAGGGTGGTGTTATTGTGTGCTCACCCGTGCTCACTCCTCCCGTATCCCCCCCTTGCCTCCACCCCTCTTGCGTTCACTCCAATGCCCCTCATCAATACCTCTCATCACCGCCTGCCAGGAGCAATCAAGTGTGTGTTCGATGGGGTGGTGCAGCAGCGCGATGCCGTCTGCATGGCTCTCTACAAGCGAGTCTACCCCAAGTTCCCCGTCCTGCCAGCCTCTCTTTGAGCAACCACAAGACTACCCCCAAGTTCCCATCGCTGCTGACTGCATACATATTCCACGATACATGCACAATCTTTAAAAAAAAAATACATTATATTGTCAAGGTTCAATCAAATACAAACCTATGGCAAAAAGCAAAACCCACACACTCACACCCACATACATGTGCCAAATATACACAATCACTCAGCCAACCATCAGCACACTTGATTCCTGGCCTCCAAGCAACCGCATGCAGTTGCTCACACCTCTGCTCCATCAGACCCTGCCGATCGGACTGATCTCGCAGCTAATTGATAGCGGCATGTTTCCGTTCTTGATAGTCCTGACAGCAAAAAACGGTATGGTAGGGAATGATAGTGAAAGGTATGGCAGTGACGAGGACAAACACACAGCATAAGCAAATCGAGAAGAGAATCTTAAATGGTTGTGTATGCTCGGAATAGACCGCAAGAACCACATGGCTAGTGCTGGAAACAATTGATTTAGCGCCTCTGTCATGTCGAAACACCAAGTCACAAGCGAAGCGAAACATATCGAAGAATTAGCGAGTCAACCCTCGGAGGTTGAATAACTGCTGGAGGTTACGCAAAGTTAAAGGTCAGTGACCTTTGACCTGACAAGTACAGCACGATAGCAAGGAGAAACAACTGACTCGCTATTGAGCAGTTGCCCGACGAGTCGTCACTGTATCGAACCGCAACAGCAACAGTAAAACGGTTATTAACTATATCTCTTCGTATTCCTTGTACTCTTATAAAAGCCTGTATCTCTTTGTTTTAATCAATCTACGTTGCCCTCACATACCAGCGCAAGGTGGTTCACAAACTTCTCATTAAACGCTTCCGCTATTACATTGTCCTACTCAGAATTTAGTCCTGCAAAGATCCTAAGGGTTTTTCTCAGCCCAACATGGTATGAGAGCTATCAGGACAAATTCAACTACAATCAAGACACCTACAACATCACAAGGCATGGCAACGCAGAAGGAGAGAAGCTCCTCTAACGGCTCTCCCGGTACTACTCCTACTCCACCTCCTGCCTCCGGCCTACAGACAGAGGAGGGTATGGCAACAAGACCAAGGGCAACGTCCACCGAAACTCCTGCGAATCAACCTGCAGGTGTCGACCAGAGCATGATGGAGAAGTTCTTGTCCTTCATGTCCTTCTACGAACAACACCAACAATCGGCACCTGAGCAGTCAAACAACAGCAACAACAACAACGACGTGACACCCATGAGTCTCGATGGCTCATCTTACGCGCGCGGAAATCAACAGCAGCAGCCTACCTTCGCTCCGTACGAGCCCCAGCGAGGTTCCATCAGCTTCATGCCGCACCAGCAACCTTCACCTGGACAAGAGAAGACGTTGGACGCACTCCAAGTTCAGTCGCAATTCGCACATGTCTTGAAACTGCAAACTTCAAGACCATTCGACGGGAAGGACTTCTTCACCTGGTCATTCGAGTTTGAGCTAATGATGGAAGGCGCGCAGATACTCGGCTTCTTCGACGGGTCCCTGCCATATCCAACAAACGACACGCAATACGACAAACAGCAGTGCACGTATCAGTCAATGATGGCGTACACAATTCTACTGAGGAACATCACCCCGAATCAGCAACAGAACATTCGGTCTTACCGGGGATACGGCAACTCCGCCGAACTCGCATACAACCACCTGAAGAACCTGTATCAAGCAACAGACAGCATCAATCAGAGTCGGTTGATGGCGCAATTGACAACAGTGGAAATGAAACCGGGCGAAAAAGGGATGGCGTATATTAGTCGCTGTCGCGAGTTGCGCGACAAGCTTCTTCGATGCGGAGGAACGATATCCGAAGACGCCTTCGTCACAGTCATCATCAGCGGCCTTGGTCCGCAATGGCGCTCCACCCGAGCCATTCTCCGAGCCCACGGGAAAATCTCCGAAGCAGCTCTCTGCGCCGAGATTCACGCCGAGCAGCAAGACATGGACCTACAAGAAGAAAAACACAAGAGGAAGACGTCAGTGCCTGAGTTCGCCTTCCACACTCAACGGCGCTACAACAACAACAACAACCATCGGCAAAACAAGTACCACGGTCAACAACCCGTACCTCCGTTCTGTCATCTCTGCAAGACGTCAGGTCATCCCCGCACACACTGCCCTAACCGGCAGCAGTCAGCACCAACGCAGCGGCAGCTCCGACCTTCAAGCAGTCAAGTCGCCTCAACGCAAGCAAATTCCACCACTCAAGTTCAAACGTCAACAATGTCGACGGGACAACCTACACAAGGAACAAGGAACATCGTCAGCTACATGGCAAGATTAACCGACTCCTGCATCACTGAATCGCCGCCGCACTACTCACCAGAAGAACAACTCGACGAAAGGACTCCACGTCGAGAGTCGCTGCAACCGAACCCAACGTACGCAGCCATCGCCCAAAGCAAACCGTCTGGGAAGGATACCTGGTTCTTGGACAATTGCTGCGGACAACACATGTGCTCTTCAGGTCACTTCGTTCAACGGGAATACCAACTCCAGCGGGAAGTCGTCATCACCGTCGCGAACAATAAGAACCTGCGCACACGACGACAAGGCGTAGTTCAACTTCAGTCACGAGAGACAAACGTCATACTGCAAATGTCGAAGGTTTTAATAGCAGAAGGACTCGGCTACAACTTACTAAGCGTTAGTCAACTGATGGCGAAGGGCATACACCTCGAAGCAGACAGCACCACTCAGGAGTTTAAGTTATACCACGGGAAGGGCGGTCTCTACATCGGGAAGGCGGTCTTGAAAAATAACGTCTTCGTCCTCGACTTCGTCCCAGATCTCGGCACAGCTGACAGCGACGGGATCGTCACTTTCACCTCCTGGACACATCCACCGGATCTCGACCCTGACTTCAGCCACGAAGGCTTCTGGTACTCGCACACCATCCCTGAGGCAGAACGAACAAGAGCATTAGCAACGATTCAACACTCGGCAGTAGCAGAGACAACACCGACAGCAGCAGAGACAACATCGACAGCAGCAGAGACAACATCGGCAGCAGCAGAAACAACGGCAGCAGCAGCGGTAACATCGACACCAATCGCTGGTCCTTCAACTGCACCGGCTCCAATCGACGACGACACTCCACTGACTCCTGCGCAGCAGCCTAAACCAACACCACGAGAAGTACATCGAAGCACAGACTTCACCGCAAGCTTCTACTCCAACTCCGACTTGTACCGTCGCTCATCCGGACATCAAGCTGGCGAAGATATCTGGCACGCGCGAATGGGACATCCAAGCAACACGGTGTTAAACAACACAATCAGAGCAGGAGTGCTCGACAAAGATTCGCTGCTCCTAACCGACGGAAGCGAACTTTGACGAGCTCGTGGAACGTGCTTTACCTGCCCCGAAGCTGACTTACCACATCGACCATTCACTTCTCACCACAACCCCAGCGCACCAGCTTACGCACCACTTGAGAAAGTGTACAGCGACATCCTGTACAATCGCGAACCTGGACAAGGAGCATACAGCTACACCATCACGTTCATCGATGCCGCTACGCGTTACGTTTGGCACCTTAACCTTCCGAGCAAGGACATGGCTTTCGAGGCCTTTGTCGCTTGGCTCCCAGTAGCAGAACGAGAATCGGGCGTGAAGCTAAAAAGCTTCCAGTCAGACGGAGGAGGAGAATACACCTCACAGAGGTTCAAGCAGTACTTGGCAGAAAGAGGAATCAAGAGGCTCATCTCTCTTCCCTACGCTCACCAGCAGCAAGGCGTAGCAGAAAGGATAAACAAGACTCTCCAGAACACCATGCGCAATCTGCTACGAGGCATGCGACTGCCCAACCACCAGTGGCCCGAAGCAATGGACCACGCTCTCATGCTGCACAACTTGCTCTCGTCATCATCGCTCCCGAACAGCGCATCACCGCACCTGCTGTGGACAGGAAAACAGGGCAGCACAAAAATGTTAAGAGTTTTCGACTGCATGGTACAGTACCGACCCCCATCTGCACGAGCCGGCCGATTTTCCCAACGCGCACAGTGGGGACTACACCTGGGCATCGAAAGAAATTACAACGCGTGGAAGATTTTCGACGTCCACTCCAAAGAAACAGTAGCAGCACGTGATGTCATTTTCTACGAACGACTCACCCTTCCGACATATCTTGCCAACCTGGAAGATCGGGACCCCACAGGTGGCTTCCGTGGTGACCGAGCCTTCGCCTCGGCAGCAGACGAAGCTGACTGGGACGAGCAGAACGTGGATGAAGCCTCGGAGGAAGCCGGGCCTCTCCCTTACTGCTCCGTCGACGTCCCAATGGATGACGAAAATCCTCGCAAAAGCGCCAACGCCGAAGTATTTTACCACTTCGCCGACAACGGTTACGTTACACCTGCAGAAGTCAACACCAACAAAGCAGAACGCATAGGGCCCAACTTCATACCTGACCCAGAAGCAGGTGACGAAGCAGCTTATCCCGCGGACACAACTCTCCCCTGCTACACACAGAGTGGCCTCCAGATACTCGGCCTCGTCACCGCGGTCCACGGCACGGAGATTCCTAAGGAGCCTGCCACAGTTCAGCAGGCTCTGGGGGGGGAGCATAGGGAAAAATGGCGTGAAGCCATGGACAGGGAACTGAAAGCACTGGAGGAACGCAACACTTGGAAAGTCGTTCCCATCGGCGTGGCACGAAACAAGACAGTACTCACCGGGAAATGGGTGTTCCGTGTGAAGACAAAGGCAGACGGCACCATCGACAAGTTTAAGACGCGCTGGGTCGTACGCGGCTTCGACCAAGAGCACGGACGCGACTTCACCGAGACATTCGCCCCGGTCAGCCGACACACCTCACTACGAATTCTCCTCGCGATCGCTGCCATGAAGAAGAAGAAACTGCGGCAAATCGATGTCGCCAACGCATTCCTCTACGCACCTGTTGACGCCGAAATCTTCGTCGAACTTCCACACGGCTCTCACGGAGAGCCTAACCAAGTCTGCCAGCTGCTAAAATCCCTGTACGGCATCAAACAAGCTCCAAGGCTGTGGCAGCAGTATCTGCACGCAAGACTCATTCGCATTGGATTCTGCCAACTACCTCACGACCAGGGCATGTATCGGCTCACAAAGGGCACCGACTACATCCTACTGATCGTCTACGTGGACGATTTGCTGTACATCGGCTCGACCGACAACGTCACCACCTGGTTCGAAGGGGAACTACAGAAGGATCTCACGTTCACGGTCTCGTCCACTGTCACGCAGTATCTCGGCCTCAACATCCAGGAAGAAGAAGGTGCGATCTACCTCAACGCCGCAAAATACGCCGACACCATCGCCAAACGCTTCGCACTCACGCCGACCACCATCTCCACGCCATACCGCTACACGGCAGGAAATAACAAGGAAGGATCCGCTCCACTAAAGCTCACCGGCATACACGACTACCAGAGAAAGCTGGGATGCCTCCTCTTCGCAGCTGTCACCTGCCGTCCGGACCTATCGTACTCCGCAAGTCAGCTCGCGACCTACCTCAAGAAACCTGAAGCAGAACACATGGCGGAACTCGACCGCGCTCTCCACTACCTCGTCAGCACTTCAACCGTCGGTCTAACCTACCACAAGAACGGGACTACGACACCTAAACTAATCGGCTACGTCGCCGATCACGCCGGCGACTCCGACAACAGACGCTCACGCACCGGCTACATCTATCGCCTCGAGCCTATCGGACCTATCGCCTGGCAGTCGAGCAAGCAAGAGTTAATTGCTCTCTCCTCAGCTGAAGCTGAATATATCGCACTCTGCTCAGCCACCAAGGAAGGACTGTACCTTCGCGAACTTCTGGAGGAGGCGAAGCTGACTTAGTTACCCAGCTTCTCCTTGTTCTGCGACAACCAGTCGGCAATTCGCATAGCCAACAAAAACGGATTCGCGAACAGAACGAAGCATATTGCCCTGCGATATTTCTTCGTAAAGGACGAGATCAAGAAGGGGAGACTTGAGCTGTCTTACTGTCCCATGTCCGAGATGGCAGCTGATTACTTGACCAAGAAGCTCGGGAAGCAGAAGTTCGAGTACTGCATGCTGCTGACTGGACAAAGCCACGTCACCAGCTGCGACACTCCATAAGCGAAGGGGAGTGTTGGAAACAATTGATTTAGCGCCTCTGTCGTGTCGAAACACCAAGTCCGAAGCGAAGCGAAACATATCGAAGCATTAGCGAGTCAACCCTCGGAGGTTGAATAACTGCTGGAGGTTACGCAAAAGTCAAAGGTCAGTGACCTTTGACCTGACAAGTACAGCACGACGGCAAGGACAAACAACTGACTCGCTATTGAGCAGTTGCCCGAGTCGTCACTTTATCGAACCGCAACAGCAACAGTAAAACGGTTATTAACTATATCTCTTCGTATTCCTTGTACTCTTATAAAAGCCTGTATCTCTTTGTTTCAATCAATCTACTTTGCCCTCACATACCAGCGCAAGGTGGTTCACAAACTTCTCATTAAACGCTTCCGCTATTACATTATCCTACTCAGAATTTAGTCCTGCAAAGATCCTAAGGGCTTTTCTCAGCCCAACAGCTGGCACCTGGCGTGCATCGCATCATGGTCACACATGCACACACCTTTTCGTGTCGGGGTAGACAGTCCCAATTCTCTCAGGTCGGAAGATCTTCAAGCCCGGCTTGCCCTTGCAGTTCTGGGCGTTGTGAAACAAAACGCTTGCGCACAAGCCGGTGCTATACCCGTTGACAACTGACGACGAGTTCCACTCGAGGGTGATTTTAACATGCGCGTTGGGCTTCCTGAGCTGGGGGTTGAGTGCGGTGCTGGAGGCCAGGTCGCTGCACGCTGTGCCACTGGCTCGCGCTGTCGGCAGCACCGAGGAAACGAACCAGAAGACCTCCTGGGCTGGGCCCGTCTGCTGCACCCGCACTGCCGTCAGCAGCATGGCATCTGAGCAGCCAGCCGCCGTGGCGATGGATGGTGCGTTGGTTGGCGGCGCCATATCGTGGCAGGAAGTGCGTTGATGGTTGTGGTGGTGATGTTGTGGGCCGACGCCGCGCCATCCAGTTGGGGAAGCGAGAGGGGAAGGTAGCGCAAAGTAAGCCAAGAGGGGGTTTGGGGAGCGGAAGTTAGTGCGGATGCGGGCATGGATGGATGAGGGCATGGTTGGATGAGGGCATGGTTGGATGAGGGCATGATTGGATGAGGGCATGGTTGGATGAGGGCATGGTTGGATGGGGCATGGTTGGATGAGGGCATGGTTCAGGGCATGGAAGCGCTGGCTCTCAGGGCTGCTCTAGGGGCTCAGACGTATGAATCTATAGTGTGACTATGTGATAAAGGTGGGTGCCGCAGAAGAGAGTATGGAGTGCAGCTCACCAACGCAATGGTCCTCCTTTTTTATGTAGCCGGGGAAACACTTGCAGATCCCTTTTCCATGTTTTGGAGTGCAGATCGAGTTTTTTGGGCACGTCGTGACTGGCGCGCACGGGTCTGAATCTGAAGTACAACGCTTGGGTGCCACAGTCGGTACTCACTAGCAACACCAACAGCAGCTGCGCTGGTGTGGGTCGCGAAGAAGCTGATTGCGACGAGACCCGCGAAGAGTGCGGCGAGGCCACACAGGCCGGGCAGGCGCGCGTAGCTCTTCATCGCGTCGGGAGAGGAGACGGGGAGTCAGCGACCACGGCGGGAGAGGAGACGGGGAGTCAGCGACCACGGCGGGATGGCGAAACGTGTCGACTTCTTTGCAAGGCTTGAACCGCCGATAGCACTCACGTCGCTGGTAGTCGCGACGAGGTGAAACGGGTGCGACCTCGAAGGTGCGACAGAAGGGAGTACTGCTATCAGTTGATAAGACGGAGAGGCACGCTATCAGCGAGGGGCGGTGTGAGAGCAAGGGCAATCGAGTTGTGACTGGGCCTCATAAGCGGGCATCGATTTATGTGCTGAGAGTGAGTGGTCAATTGCTCTCGCAAGCGGCGTTGCACACTCTCGGATGATGGCAAAACGCGTTCCATCACGGGGAACGCGAAAGGAGTCGCGGATGAGGGCACGGCATGGCGGGAGGGACGCCTGAAAGCGCTGGGTTTGGCGCGGCCCCAGCGTGGTCAAGCGTTGATTGCCACTGGCAATAAGACCGAGGCAATAAGACCAAGGCAATAAGACCGAGGCAATAAGACTGAGGCAATAAGACCGAGGCAATAAGACTGATGCAATAAGACCGAGGCAATAAGACCGAGGCGGAACTCAAACTCTGCGGCGTGGCGGAAAGAAAAAAAGCTCCCGCCTCCAATGTTGCTAGTAGTGCGTTTCGCGCAAACCGCATGGGGTTTGCGCGACTTCGGCAAGAGAGACATTGGCGTGACGAGCGCGTTACTACCTTCTGATCTGACTTGGACTCGAGGATGTGTAACGCGTTCCGTTCCTTTGTGGGAAGGTGGGGCGTGCGGAGCGAGATGGACGCAAAGCGTCCTGCGTAAAGAGGGCGCAGGGGGGTTGGAGGTGAGGGCAATTTTCGTCATGTTGGAACTGCGGGACTTGCGGGAGTGCTTCGCTGGATGCTTGGGTGGAACGTGTTACACTCATAACAGAAAGGTACCGAGCTTCACCGTCGGCATGTCCGTCCTACCCCGCACATTTGCAATTGGAAATGCCGAAGCTGAACGCGATTGTACGCTGTCTGTCGGAATTTCCATCGCAGGGAACGTGTTCGTCTGCCATGTGATGTTCTCCCTTCCGCAAGTCCTGTAGTTGATGAAAGGTCCGCCGTGTGCGCAAGCGCACATGCAGCACTGGCGCAAGCTTTTCTCCTTTGCGCACCACCGCGAGTCAGATTCCCCTATCATAGCTTACAGCTTCGCAAACTGTCTCGCTTGCTTCGTTTCTCAAAATAACCGCACTGGC
Organism: Closterium sp. Naga37s-1; assembly: GCA_947471745.1. Taxonomy (NCBI): domain Eukaryota; kingdom Viridiplantae; phylum Streptophyta; class Zygnematophyceae; order Desmidiales; family Closteriaceae; genus Closterium; species Closterium sp. Naga37s-1. The sequence goes on along the minus strand of CANJKZ010000781.1, from coordinate 599,295 downwards.
GAAAACGATTGCTGTGTGAAGGGTCGCACTGTCTTTTGCCCAGCTGGTGCAGTGTAGCGCAAAGGATCTCGGATCTGGTAACTTTGACGAAAGATTTTGCACTTGTCATTCCACGTCCCATGTCAAGGGACTTCGACACCACCATGTTTCGCAAACTCAACTCCCAGCCCAACCAATCTCTCAACCCTTGAACTCTGTCAACCACCGCGAGATTCCTCACATTCACCGGTCCCGACGCTTTCTGAAACGGACTCGCGTCCCTCCCGCCATCCCCGCTGCCGGCGTCACTTCTCTCCCGATCCTCCAATCGGTTCCTCCCTATCGCGTTCCTCCCTACCATGTTCCTCCCCTTGCGGCCATGGCGGGAATAGCTAGTTGAACACCCCCCGCTGATTGCTGGCCGTTGCCCCACACGAGAGATTAGCTTCCCACGGCAGAGGCCGCATGGGGTCGAGCAACCCCAAGGCAAACGTTGCTAGGCTTGGCGCAGCGGCGATCCGCCTGAGCTTACCCCTTGCTGCGCACGGCCGCTGCGCGGGCCTTTTTTTCGCAATATCCACCCGAGTTGAATCATCATCCACCCAAGATCTGAATTATCATCCACCCGAGAGTTATCCACCGCTCAGCACATATATCGAAGCCCGTCGCTCTTCCTCTCACACAGCTTCCTCTCGCACAGCTTCCTCTCGCACAGCTTCCTCTCGCACAGCTTCCTCTCGCACAGCTTCTCACTGGCATTGCGTCTCCTCTCTAAGTCGCACCTTCGAGATCCCTCTATTCTCACCTGCCCGCGCTTGCAAGCTGCGGGAATTGCCGTCGCGACAAGCGCCATCGACGTGGGTCGCGGCACGGCACGGCAACTCGGACGTGACAGCTAGCTATTCGCAGTAGCGTGTGATCGCTGATTACCGTTTTCCCGTCTCCCCGTTTTCCCCGGCGACCGTCTCCTCTCCCGTTGCGCGATGGAGCGCTGCGCGCTCCCGTCCGGCCTGTGTGGCTTCGCCGCACTCGTCGCGGGTCTCGTCGCCATCAGCTTCCTCGCGACCCACGCCAGCGCCGCTGATGCTGGTGAGTACTGACCGCTCGTGCTTCCCACTCTCTTCACCCTTCATGCCTATGACCGTCGTATTTCTTGCCCCTTAGATCCTTCATGCGTCTCTACCCCTGTTTCTCACGCGGCATCTGATTTACTATGTGCAGGCTGGTGAGCAACTGCAAGGACGCAACTTATGACCCTTTTTTTTCTTTCTTTCAACCCCCCTCGCCCCGCTGTCTTTTGTTCCAAACGTGCGTGAATCCGCCCAGCAGACGCGTGTGCCAGCTATGAGTGCGGGTCCAGTGCTCACTACACTCAGTATCGTGATGGCACTCCTTACTGCGTGTGCAACGATGGCAAAGGTCACTACAACTATACCGACAAGACGTGCTTCAGTGAGTGATGGTGGCGAGCGAGTGAGTGCAGATGAAAGGGTGAGTGCAGATGAGAGAGTGAGTGCAGATGAGAGAGTGGGTGCAGATGAGCGAGTGAGTGCAGATGAGCGAGTGAGTGCAGATGAGAGAGTGAGTGCAGATGAGAGAGTGAGTGCAGATGAGAGAGTGGGTTCAGATGGGAGAGTGAGTGCAGATGAGCGAGTGAGTGCAAATGAGCGAGTGAGTGCAGATGAGCGAGTGAGTGCAGATGAGTGAGTGAGTGCAGATGAGCGAGTGAGTGCAAATGAGCGAGTGAGTGCAGATGAGCGAGTGAGTGCAGATGAGCGAGTGAGTGCAGATGAGCGAGTGAGTGCAGATGAGCGAGTGAGTGCAAATGAGCGAGTGAGTGCAGATGAGCGAGTGAGTGCAGATGAGCGAGTGAGTGCAGATGAGCGAGTGAGTGCAAATGAGCGAGTGAGTGCAGATGAGCGAGTGAGTGCAGATGAGCGAGTGAGTGCAGATGAGCGAGTGAGTGCAGATGAGCGAGTGAGTGCAGATGAGTGAGTGAGTGCAGATGAGTGAGTGAGTGCAGATGAGCAAGTGAGTGCAGATGAGCAAGTGAGTGCAGATGAGCGAGTGAGTGCAGATGAGCGAGTGAGTGCAGATGAGCGAGTGAGTGCAGATGAGCGAGTGAGTGCAGATGAGCGAGTGAGTGTAGATGAGCGAGTGAGTGCAGATGAGCGAGTGAGTGCAGATGAGCGAGTGAGTGCAGATGAGTGAGTGAGTGCAGATGAGTGAGTGAGTGCAGATGAGCGAGTGAGTGCAGATGAGAGAGTGAGTGCAGATGAGCGAGTGAGTGCAGATGAGCGAGTGAGTGCAGATGAGCGAGTGAGTGCAGATGAGCGAGTGAGTGCAGATGAGCGAGTGAGCGGTGGCGAGCAGTGGCTGAATATCATAAACAGTGACCTGTGCTCTCACGCATTTCAATACAAGCACCTCTTAGTCAGGTTCACCTGTTGCTGCTCAATCCGGTCGTTTTCTTCTTTCTTAGTAACCTCCACCTTTCCATTCTTCTCCATTGCTTCCCACTCGCATGCATCCACCTCATCATTTTCACCCTCGGCTCTTGCTTCTCACCGCCTTGGTTCTCGCCTCCTTCATTCCTTTCTTCAGCCTCCACGCTCGCTTCTCGCCTTTTTTATTCCCACCTCTTGCTCTCACGCTCAGTGTGCTCAGAGAGTGGGTGGGTGCGTGAGTGTGGTGCGTGAGGGTGGGTGCACGAGTGCAAGAAAATACCCCCCCTTTTTTTGTACGAGATTCAGACCCCTTCGCCTCCTGTACCTGGGAACGTGCTTGAACTTCCCTTCCCTGCAGACCCATGTCCTTTGGATTGCGGGGCAGATGCTGATTGCGTGAACATGCCTCCCAACGGCCTTCCTAAGTGCATGTGCTACCAGGGTTTGACCTACAACGAGACAGAAAGGTCGTGCTACGGTGAGTGGTGGAAAGCGAGTGAGTGCGCGAATGGCACGGGGTTGAGCTATGGTACCGGAATTACTAAGTAGTATGGCTGAGTGTTTGGGTCTACTCGTGATCTATGCTCTCGTGCAGCCAGAAGGGAAGTGCTCCTGAGCTAGCATCAGCTATTGCTGCGCAAAGTGAGCTTTGATTTTTATTCGTTAGGCTTTTTCCGTCCATTATTTTTCTCCCTTCCCCCAAGCTCACTGGAGTGTGGTTGAATGTGCAAGTGTGGGTGAGTGTGCGATTGTGTAAGCCCATTGCCCTATGACTTTCCCGCAGATCCGTGTGTTCTCTTGGGCAAGGAGTGTGGGCACGATGCAATCTGCTATTCGAAAGGGCCCGATGCTGTGTGCTCGTGCTACATGAATGGGTTTACCTTCAACGAGACCGACAAGACGTGCTTTCGTGAGTGCTCCACTGATGGTCTCTGAGCGTGAGACGATACGATACATATCTTTACACAAACACATTTTTGGAGACATCGCTGCGCTGTTTTCGTCTCCTCACTCCTCCCGCACCTTCCTTCCTGTCTTCCCTCTTGCTCTCCTTTCCCCTGTCCCACCTCAACCCAACGCCTCCAAACCCCCATCATCGTCACATTTGCCGGCCAATTCGCGGCAACATCAAATCAATCATCGCCTCAACTGCCGCTCGTCTGTCAATGATGCTTCAATGGTCATTCAGCCCCGTTGGTGCGCACGGTGGTGGAGCTAAGTGGGCGCAACTCCAGGAAGGAATCCACCACCTTCTCCACCGCGGTGCCGGCAGAGCAGGCCAGCGGCACCACCGTGTGCAGCAATTTCAGCGCCAGCAGCGGCGACGGCAAGATCACCGTCGTGTGGGATGCCCCGTATCTTTTCGAGGTTGGCAATGGCATGTGCAAGAGCCTGACTTTCTTCTCTGGCCAGGGCTGCATGGGCCAGCCGGGCCTGACGATCGCACGCCCTGCGAAGAAGGGCCGTTCCTACCCCGCCACGAAAAGGTGTGCAATGCACGCCATATGTGTGATGCACGCCACATGTGTGATGCACGCCACATAATGTGTTGAGCGTGGTGCATGTCACGGGAAGTGTAATTGTTGTCCTTTCCAACCTTGCCTCTCCCTCTCTCAGGCCCCTCAAAGCAACTAATTCTCCGCAATATGTTGGCTGCAATATCAGTAAGTGCCAGTGCAGCACGCACAAAGGTCAACGTCGCTTGACCTGAGGTGTGTCATTCTCAAAGCACAGAGGCATGCTACAGAAGAAGTCCAGGCATGCTAGCATGAATAGTATTGCTATTGACCTCTTGTCACTAAATGCCTGCATTGTTAACCCCCCTCTGGTGCCCACAACAGCCACGTGCCACAAGGATTGTGGAGCTGCTGAGTGCGTTGTGAAGGACGGCCAGCAGCAGTGCCAGTGCCCCGAGGGCCTCGTGTTCAACGCAGCCAAGAAGCTCTGCCGCGCTGCTCCTCCTCGTATGTGCCTTGCTGTTTGTTGCTTGCTTGCCAACAATAATGAATGAATCTGCCATTCAGCTTCTCTTGTATGAAATCAGAGAAGTGATGTACCAGTGTGGCGCCAGCTGTGCACTGGTGATCAGACAAGGGCTATGCTTCAATGGCTGGTGATCAGACAAGGGCTATGCTTCAATGGCTGGTGATCAGACAAGGGCTATGCTTCAATGGCTGGTGATCAGACAAGGGCTATGCTTCAATGGCTGGTGATCAGACAAGGGCTATGCTTCAATGGCTGGTGATCAGACAAGGGCTATGCTTCAATGGCTGGTGATCAGACAAGGGCTATGCTTCAATGGCTGGTGATCAGACAAGGGCTATGCTTCAATGGCTGGTGATCAGACAAGGGCTATGCTTCAATGGCTGGTGATCAGACAAGGGCTATGCTTCAATGGCTGGTGATCAGACAAGGGCTATGCTTCAATGGCTGGTGATCAGACAAGGGCTATGCTTCAATGGCTGGTGATCAGACAAGGGCTATGCTTCAATGGCTGGTGATCAGACAAGGGCTATGCTTCAATGGCTGGTGATCAGACAAGGGCTATGCTTCAATGGCTGGTGATCAGACAAGGGCTATGCTTCAATGGCTGGTGATCAGACAAGGGCTATGCTTCAATGGCTGGTGATCAGACAAGGGCTATGCTTCAATGGCTGGTGATCAGACAAGGGCTATGCTTCAATGGCTGGTGATCAGACAAGGGCTATGCTTCAATGGCTGGTGATCAGACAAGGGCTATGCTTCAATGGCTGGTGATCAGACAAGGGCTATGCTTCAATGGCTGGTGATCAGACAAGGGCTATGCTTCAATGGCTGGTGATCAGACAAGGGCTATGCTTCAATGGCTGGTGATCAGACTAGGGCTATGCTTCAATGGCTGGTGATCAGACAAGGGCTATGCTTCAATGGCTGGTGATCAGACAAGGGCTATGCTTCAATGGCTGGTGATCAGACAAGGGCTATGCTTCAATGGCTGGTGATCAGACAAGGGCTATGCTTCAATGGCTGGTGATCAGACAAGGGCTATGCTTCAATGGCTGGTGATCAGACAAGGGCTATGCTTCAATGGCTGGTGATCAGACAAGGGCTATGCTTCAATGGCTGGTGATCAGACAAGGGCTATGCTTCAATGGCTGGTGATCAGACAAGGGCTATGCTTCAATGGCTGGTGATCAGACAAGGGCTATGCTTCAATGGCTGGTGATCAGACAAGGGCTATGCTTCAATGGCTGGTGATCAGACAAGGGCTATGCTTCAATGGCTGGTGATCAGACAAGGGCTATGCTTCAATGGCTGGTGATCAGACAAGGGCTATGCTTCAATGGCTGGTGATCAGACAAGGGCTATGCTTCAATGGCTGGTGATCAGACAAGGGCTATGCTTCAATGGCTGGTGATCAGACAAGGGCTATGCTTCAATGGCTGGTGATCAGACAAGGGCTATGCTTCAATGGCTGGTGATCAGACAAGGGCTATGCTTCAATGGCTGGTGATCAGACAAGGGCTATGCTTCAATGGCTGGTGATCAGACAAGGGCTATGCTTCAATGGCTGGTGATCAGACAAGGGCTATGCTTCAATGGCTGGTGATCAGACAAGGGCTATGCTTCAATGGCTGGTGATCAGACAAGGGCTATGCTTCAATGGCTGGTGATCAGACAAGGGCTATGCTTCAATGGCTGGTGATCAGACAAGGGCTATGCTTCAATGGCTGGTGATCAGACAAGGGCTATGCTTCAATGGCTGGTGATCAGACAAGGGCTATGCTTCAATGGCTGGTGATCAGACAAGGGCTATGCTTCAATGGCTGGTGATCAGACAAGGGCTATGCTTCAATGGCTGGTGATCAGACAAGGGCTATGCTTCAATGGCTGGTGATCAGACAAGGGCTATGCTTCAATGGCTGGTGATCAGACAAGGGCTATGCTTCAATGGCTGGTGATCAGACAAGGGCTATGCTTCAATGGCTGGTGATCAGACAAGGGCTATGCTTCAATGGCTGGTGATCAGACAAGGGCTATGCTTCAATGGCTGGTGATCAGACAAGGGCTATGCTTCAATGGCTGGTGATCAGACAAGGGCTATGCTTCAATGGCTGGTGATCAGACAAGGGCTATGCTTCAATGGCTGGTGATCAGACAAGGGCTATGCTTCAATGGCTGGTGATCAGACAAGGGCTATGCTTCAATGGCTGGTGATCAGACAAGGGCTATGCTTCAATGGCTGGTGATCAGACAAGGGCTATGCTTCAATGGCTGGTGATCAGACAAGGGCTATGCTTCAATGGCTGGTGATCAGACAAGGGCTATGCTTCAATGGCTGGTGATCAGACAAGGGCTATGCTTCAATGGCTGGTGATCAGACAAGGGCTATGCTTCAATGGCTGGTGATCAGACAAGGGCTATGCTTCAATGGCTGGTGATCAGACAAGGGCTATGCTTCAATGGCTGGTGATCAGACAAGGGCTATGCTTCAATGGCTGGTGATCAGACAAGGGCTATGCTTCAATGGCTGGTGATCAGACAAGGGCTATGCTTCAATGGCTGGTGATCAGACAAGGGCTATGCTTCAATGGCTGGTGATCAGACAAGGGCTATGCTTCAATGGCTGGTGATCAGACAAGGGCTATGCTTCAATGGCTGGTGATCAGACAAGGGCTATGCTTCAATGGCTGGTGATCAGACAAGGGCTATGCTTCAATGGCTGGTGATCAGACAAGGGCTATGCTTCAATGGCTGGTGATCAGACAAGGGCTATGCTTCAATGGCTGGTGATCAGACAAGGGCTATGCTTCAATGGCTGGTGAAAGAAGATAGCAAGAGGGCACGAGGCAGTCCAGCTTTTGATTGGCAGTGCTTCATGTGAGTCGAGCTGTGCTGCTGTAGCGGCATTACCATTTCCTCCCTCCTTCCATACACTCGCTCTCATTCTCCCCACCTGCTGCCCCATCAACCCTCATGCTCTTTCCTCTCTCCCCCTCCCCCACCTCCCAACGCCACCAGCCAAGTGCAAGCATGCGTGCACTGGTGGTGCCCAGTGTATGTACGTGGCAGGAAAGTCAGCGTGCCAGTTCCCAGGCTGAGGAAGAGCAAGTGCACAGGTAAGGAGGAGAGGGAAATGCAAGCTCTTGTGAAGGAGGGCAAGCCGCAGTGCCAGTACCTCAAGAGTCTCGTGTTTATTGAGGCCAAGATGCTCTCCTGCGATGGTTGATGTCTGCCAATTGTCGCAATTTAGCAACAAGAATCAACTTTTCGTGTATATAGATGGTGAACATTCATCTATTTGCCATCGCCAAGAGGAGCGGGCTCTGCTCTGGCAAGCTATAATATCTTTCTGTCTCATCTCACTTCTTGGTATGCTGTGGCCTGCCCTCCATTTTCCCTTCCCTTAGCATTGCAATGCAACTAAGAATTTATCATGTTCACTATGCAGGGGCCGATGGAGAAGTGAAGAACGTTGCTTGGAGGCTAGGAAGTTCCTAGTAGGAAACATCTTTGGCTGATGTTTGGCTGAGTCATTAGTGCGTGTTCCAGGAATCGCTTTACATGCTTGCTTGCTGGTCTGTTGTACCATACAAAATGAATAAGGGCAAAACAAAACGCACCTACAAAAAAAAAAAAAAAAAAAAAAAAAAAAAAAAAAAAAAAAAAAAAAGAGCTGTTGTTGAGTGTGGCTCTATTTGTTTTGTAAGAATTGGAAGCTTCTTACGTTTGATTCGTGTGACCCTGATTTGTGATGAAAATTGTGTGGTGTTATTCCTTGTGCTTGAAAATGTTAATATTTGACATACAGACTAAAGTAGATATATTCATATCAACAGTCTCAGTTTTGTGCGATGAGATATGAGAAATATATAGAAGTCTGCAGTCACTGAAGTATATCATTTTCTGGTTTTCTCCCAACTCGTTTTTCCCGCCACCCTCCCCACCTTGGCGCCACGCGTTCCTCTTGTTGCGACTCCAGATCGCTCGCCACCGTGTCGCTGCTGCCCTTGTTCTCGCACCAATGTAGTCATTTTCTTCTCTTACCACTCTTACCAGCCCAGTTCGCATGGCACTTCCGCCATTTCTCTGTAATTTCTGACACTTGAGAATACCCGTTTAGAGGTGATCTGAGTAAAACAATAGCGAAAACTTCTTTGGGCCCACCCGTGGGAACTGTTCTGGTCTGGCCAGGAACACAGCGTTGCAGAAGGACAAAATTGCGCGCCGTGCTGGCGCGCGAACTTTTTTTTAATCCCATCGACCAGGCTCGCACCGCAGGTGGGGCGACCAAACCTCGTCCAAATCGTTTGACCTACATGCGCTTTTGCACTTGTATCTCCCAGTATTGATGCGTGGGAGTCGGTGGTCCCTCTCGATGTCACTGTTTTGGTAGCGCGAAAATGTTGGCGCGCGTGTCACGATTCTTGTCTACATACATTTGTTTGCCACGTGTCCACCACGATTTACTGAAACATTTTAGAGCAATAAATCTAAGCTGGGGCCGACAAAAAATTAACCCCGAAATACAGGGACGCAATTCGGGAGGCATCAACCCTAAACACGGATGGAAGGTGTTTAGGGTTGATGTCTCGAATGTGGTACAATTCGGGAGGTATCAACCCTAAATACGGGAGCTGGCAAGGTGTTTAGGGTTGATACTTTGAAAGCAGTGCCTGGCTCCCTAGGGGTTTTAGTTTGTTTTGCACCGTATAAGAAACAAGACCTAACAAAATCAGCACAAGACAAGCCTTGTCGGCGCGACCGGACTGAAGTGACGTAACACGTCGCAAAATCTGTCTTTGGTGAAAGAATCGAAACCCAATGCTGTAATTTCGTGATTCTGACCGTATATCCAAAACGCACCTGTAACGCAATGTAAAACAGGTCGCAGCATGAATATAACGTAGACGCGCATGTAGGTCGATCCATTTGGACGAGGTTCAGTCGCCATACCTGCGGTGCGAGCTTGGTCGATGGGATTGAGAGAAGTTCGCGCGCCGGCGCGTCGCGCAATTTTGCCGTTGCAGAAGGCAGCCCGAAAGGCATTAAGCCACAGATTCACCACTGCTGAACCTTCCATCCATTGCTCCTGAAACCCTAATTTGCAATTACCCGTCTGTACAAACAGCCACTCGTCAATAGATAGGCGTTCAACGCCAAGCGATGCAATCACCCCACAAGGTGTCGTGTTTCTGACGACAAGATGAACTGCTGATCTTAGCAACGGTGAGCCAGGGCCAGGAGCATCGCACGAAACAGGCAGCGGATCGCGCGATGGAGCTTCCGCCCGATGCCCAGCGGGGCAAAAGCCGCGCGGCGGCCGTGAGCCCGTTGGTGCTGCGCGAAATCGTCGCCGTGCGACGCGCGCATCCCGAGCTCGCGAACGAGCACATCGCGACGGCCGTCAACGCGCAGTACGGCACGCGGCTCGGCAGCAGCGACATCGATCGACTGTACCGAAAGGCCACCGTCGAAAGCAGCGTAGGGAAGAATACGTTCGTTCGTTATAAGAACGCGGAGCTTGAGGCGGAGTTGGCGCGCTGGACGCGCGAGAGGCGGCTCCGTCTCGAAGCGAAAAGGGCGGCGCGGGGGAAAGGGGAGGTCCAGAGGTCCAGCATCGTGGCCTTCCTGCAGAAGTACGCGCGGCGCGTCGCAGAGCGGTTCGGCGTGCCTCCTCTGTTCGAGTTCGAGCGCTGGTGGTGCTGCGAAGTGCTGCGCGACGCGGGTCTCGACGAGTGCGGCGAGGAGGTGGGGACGCGCGCGGGGAACGAAGGGGGGACGCGCAGTGGGAACGAGGCGGAAACGCGCGACGCGCAGGGGGAGAAGCAGGACGACCGCGTCGCACGCGATAACGGCGAGGCGTCAGACTCCGCTAGTGCCGGCGAAGACGGCTCAGGAGGAGCTGCGGCAGGCGAGCTGCGTGCGGACAGAAGCGGCGGGGGCGATGAGGGCAGAGAGGTCGACGACGCGCCGCAGGTACCTGCGGGCGCACCGTCGCGGGCGCGGGGCAGCGCCGTCGCGGCCATCCGCTCCATCGGCGCAAGCAGCAGCAGATCGCCTTACGACGGGTCGGGCGCAACGGCGAGCGCGCTAGCAGCGCGCGTGCGGTACGAGGTGGCGATGCTGGCGTGCGTGCGGCCGTTCCTGAGCCCGCGGATCGTGACGGCCGCCGTGCACGCGCGCTACGGGCTGTGGCTCATGCCTAAACACGTCCGCTACATCGTCCAGGAGAGCAGGCGCTGGGTGCGCGCGGACGCGGGGGGGGGAAGCGCGCCGGGCGCGGCGGACGCGGGGGAGGGCGCGCTGGAGGAGGCAGTGGCGCTGTGGGTGGTGGCGGAGGAGGAGGGCGCGGGGCGCGCTGTGAGCCGCGCGCAGCTGGTGGGGAAGGCGAGGGAGCTGGCACGGGGGTGCGGCGTGGAGGAGGGGCGGTGCACTGAGGCATGGGCGTGCAGGTTCGTGCGGCGGTACGGGCTGCTGCTGCTGCGCCTGGCTGAGGCACGCCGGGGCGCCGGGGAGGGGGGCGATGGGGAGAGGACAGGAGTGGAGAAGGGGAAGGGCGGAGGGGCGGAAGGAAGAAGTGGGAGTGAAGTGGAGTGGTGGCGGAGAGGCAGGAGGAGGCTGAGGAAGAAAGTGAGGCGCATGGGAACAGCGAGTGACGATGAGGATGCGGAGGGGGAGAACTTTGAGGAGGAGTATGAGGAGGACTGGGCGGGGTTTGATGGTTGTGATGCTGCTGGTACTGCTGGTGCAGCTGGGGCTGCTGGTGGTGCTACTGCTGCTGCTGGGGCGAGCGCGAGCAGGAGCACGGGGTGGGAGAGGGACAGGCGGATGGGGCTGCTGGCGGGGGTGGAGAACCCGTACCGCCATGCACGCGCTCTGCTCATGCGCCTGGCTCGCCACGAGGGCGCCATGCTGCCCTCCCACGTGCTGGAGGAGGCCCTTCTGGACGCCCACCTGCTGCCGCCACTGCCAGCATCAGAATCACCAGTACCAGCGCCACGAGAGGACCACGTGCAGCGTGGCGAGTCATCAGCGCCAGCAGCGCCATCAGCGCCAGCAGCGCCAGCAGCGCCAGCAGAGGGACGTGAGGAGCCTGTGGGCCGTGCTGTGTCACAGGGAGAGGCGGTGGAGAGGCAAGGGGAGGCAGACCTGGGGCGAGCAGGGGATGGTGGCGGTGGGAGAGGGGAGGGAACAGGGGATGGTGGCAGTGGGAGAGAAGAGGGTGCAGTGGGTGGCACCGAACAGTCCCCATCTCCTTGGCACGATGATGCATGGCGCTCCGTGTCCCCTCTGCCCGCCATGGACAGCCCCGAGCTGCAGGCGCTGCAGAGGGAGGTGAGCACCGAGAGCGTTGTGCTGCCCCACTTCCACTTCCACCGCCTGCCGCCCGCCTTCCGGGGCAGCACTGGTGGGGGAGAGGGGGCAGGTGGAAGGGGGGGGGAGCGAAGAGGAGGCGAGAGTGGAGGCGGGAGGGCTGAGGAGGAGGCGGGGGTGGAGCAGGAGGAGGGAGAGGGGGAGGGCGGGCGGGTGTACCTGGTGTGTGGGGATGCGGCGGCAGGCGTGGTGGTGGAGCGGCAGCTGCCAGGCCTCACGCTGAGTCGCATCAGAGCCATCTGCCTGGCCGCCCTCGCCCGCCCCCACCTGCCCCACGCCCAGCTGCTGCACGCCATCTTCCACGCCTGGGGGCTGGTGCTCTCCCCCCTTGACCTGCGCGCCATCCTCGCCCAGACCTCCAGGTGTGCCTCCCTCTCTCCCTCGCTCCCCCTTCCACCACCCTCGCTCCCTCACTCGCCCTCCACCATCTTTGCCTTGGCACCGTCGTCAGTCATCTCTGCACTCCCTCTACTTCTCCTCCCCCCCGCTCTTTCACACCCGTCCCCCTCCCCATTCTCCCCGCGTCCCCCTGCAGGTGGATGGTGCTGCCGGGGGGCATAGAGAGGGCGGGGGTGGAGGGGCGGGTGAAGGAGCGCGTGCAGAGGGAGGAGGGGCAGAGGGCGGGGCGAGTGGAGGTGGTGCTGCTGCAGTGGGTGCAGCAGCTGTCCGCCACCATCCTCCTCGACCGCGCCCGCTTCTCCTTCCCGCCTGGCTTCCGCTGGGGCTCGCCTGCTGCTGAAGCCAGCAGTGCTGCTGCCGCCGGTGCTGCTGCTGGTTCTGCTGTCGCAGGTGCTGCTGCTGCAACTCTCGGTGGTGCTCAGAGTGGTGGCGGTGATGGTGGTGGCGCTGCTGCTGCAGCGGGTGGGGTGATGGAGGAGCACATGAGGCGCCTCTTTGGCCCACTGGACCCAGGAGGGCCATCCGCCACCACCGCCTATCCCAATCCCAATCCTGAGGGCACCATGAGTGCACGGATGGGTAGGAGCCTGCTAGGGAAGCATGGGGTGCCGTTCATTCTCACGCGCCCCATGCTGCGCCAGGCAGCGCGCCGCATCGCCCCGCTGCTGTACCGCAGCGGAAGGGGCTGCCCGCGTTTCGAGCTCAAATGGTGCCGCCGCTTCCTGTGCCGCCTCGAGGCCCTGCGGTCGCTCGCACGCCTGAAGCTCAGTTCTGGTGCTGGTGCTGGTGCTGGTGATGGTGCTGCTGCTGGTGCTGGTGCTGGTGCTGGTGCTGGTGCTGGTGCTGGTGATGGTGCTGGTGCTACATATGGTGCTACAGATGGTGCTGCAGATGGTGCTGCAGATGGTGCTACAGATGGTGCTACAGATGGTGCTACAGATGGTGCTACAGATGGTGCTGCAGATGGTGCTGCAGATGGTGCTACAGATGGTGCTGCAGATGGTGCTACAGATGGTGCTGCAGATGGTGCTACAGATGGTGCTGCAGATGGTGCTGCAGATGGTGCTACAGATGGTGCTACAGATGGTGCTACAGATGGTGCTACAGATGGTGCTACAGATGGTGCTACAGATGGTGCTGCAGATGGTGCTGCAGATGGTGCTACAGATGGTGCTGCAGATGGTGCTACAGATGGTGCTACAGATGGTGCTACAGCCAGGGAGCTGCAAGAGGAGGCGTGGCGAAGGCATTTTCTGCAGCGGGTGGAGAGGCATGTGCAGGAGTTGAGAGACGTGGAGCGAGGTGGGAGAGAAACGCGTGGAGCAGATGAAACGGGTGGAGCAGATGAAACGGGTGGAGCAGATGAAACCCGTGGAGCAGATGAAACCCGTGGAGCAGATGAAACCCGTGGAGCAGATGAAACCCATGGAGCAGATGATTTGGGTGAAGCTAGACTGCAAGCAAGAGGAGAAGAGAGAGAGGAGGGAAATGGTGGAGGGAGGCGAAGTGAGGGAGGATACGAAACGGCTGGCGAGGTGCTGTCTGAAAAGGAGGCGGCGAAGGCACCGGTGGCCGTGGGGGCAGCAGCAGCAGTGGTGGTGGCGGCGGTGCAGAGGGCGCTGTGTGAGTGGGTGGCGGAGGGGGTGGTGGGGCGGCGAGCGGACGAGGAGGAGGCGCGGGAGCAGGCAGTGGTGGTGGGCGCGGTGCAGGCCACGTGGGGCGTGGCGGTGGGCGAGGAGCTGCTGGCTCTGCTGTGGCAGCAGCGCTCCCAGCTGCTGGGCCACGCGTGGGAGGGGCGCATCAGAGCACGGCTGGCAGGTGGCGTGCAGCAGAGGGAGGGTGGCGATGGGGAGAAGGAGGAGGCGAAGGCTGGGGATGATGGCGAGGGGCAGGAGAAGGGAAGGGTGGGGCAGGAGAAGGGGCAGGTGGGGCAGGAGAAGGTTCAGGTGGGGCAGGAGCAGGGGCAGGTGGGGCAGGAGAAGGGAAAGGTGGGGCAGGAGAAGGGAAAGGTGGGGCAGGAGAAGGGAAGGGTGGGGCAGGAGAAGGGGCAGGTGGGGCAGGAGAAGGGGCAGGTGGGGCAGGAGAAGGTTCAGGTGGGGCAGGAGAAGGGGCAGGTGGGGCAGGAGAAGGGAAAGGTGGGGCAGGAGAAGGGCGTTTATGGGGACCCCAGCGCGGTGCTGCTGCAGTGGGTGGTGTGGCGGGACGTGCGTGCGCTGCTGCTGGCACTGGACGGGCCGCAGTGGCACGGCAGGCTGCTGGCACGCGTGGCATGCAAGGTGTATCGGGGGGTTGTATGCAGGGCCGGGCAGGACCACTGCACCGTGCATGCGGTGAAGCAAGGTGCAAGCAGGGACGGGCAGGGCCAGCGCACGGTGCATGCGGTGAGACAAGGTGCATGCAGGGAGAGGCAGGGCCAGCAGACGGCGCATGCGGTAGTGCAAGGTGCATGCAGGGAAGATCATGACGAGCGCTCGGTACATGCAGTGGCGGAAGGTGCTTGGAGGGACAGGCCGGGCCAGCAGATGGTACATGCGGTGGCGGAAGGTGGATGGAGGGACAGGCAGGGTCAGCGCACGGTGCATGGAATGGAGCAAGGTGCACGCGGAGGCGGGCAGGGTGAGCAGACGGTGCATGCAGTGGCGCAAGGTGTGTGTGGTGGAGGTGGAGGGAATGGGAAGAGGAGGCGTGCAGGGGAGGGAACGTGGGTGCGATGCAGGCGGCGTGGATGCTGGTACTTCGACCGCAGTGGGATTGCTGATGCTCATGCTGGTGATGATGGTGGTGATGGTGGTAATAATGATGATAGTGATGATGATGATGATGATGATGATGGTGGTGCTGGCGATGGTGGTGGTGGTGGCGGTGGTGCTGGCATGGGGTCATGGGCACTCAGCGAGCAGCCAGTGCGAGTTCGAGCCGACCCAGCAGGGCGGCAGTACAGCGCAGTGCCTGCCTGCCAGGCACGGCCGATTGCTCCCCACCCCACCCCGCCCACGGCAGGGGCAGCGCCGGCAGGTGCAGGAGCAGCAGCGACGGTGGGGGTGGGGCCAGAGCAGCACGGGCAGAGCACAGCAATGGGTGCATGGGGTGGCGCAGAGACAGCAGCAGCAGCAGCAGCAGCAGCAGGCAGATGGCAGCAGGGGAACGCTACTCAGACTGTAGCAGCAATGCCCGCACGCTCACACGCTCTCACCACGCCATCAGCCGCTTGCCCCATGCCTGCTTCTCTGCCCCTACGCTTCTCTCCTCTGCAGGCATTGCAGCTGATTGAGCATCTCATGCAGCCCTTCGCAGCACAGGGGGGCTCTCAGCCCACCCCCACACAGCCCTGCCCCCCAGCGGCCTATCCGCCCACCTCTTATCAGCCTGGATCCTATCAGACCACCTCATGCCAGCCCACCTCTTATCAACCCACCTCTTATCAACCCAAATCTTATCAACCCAACTCTTATCAACCCACCTCTTATCAACCCAGCTCGCATCAACCCAGCTCTTATCAACCCACCTCTTCTCAGCCCAGCTCTTATCAGCCCAGCTCTTATCAACCCACCTCTTATCAACCCACCTCTTATCAACCCACCTCTTATCAACCCACCTCTTATCAGCCCAGCTCCCGTCCGCTTGGCACACACCAACAAAGTCGTTACCACCGCTCCAGTGCTTCCCAACAGCCTTTTCCCCCCTCTCACCCTCCCCACTCTCACCCTCCCCCCTTTTACCCTGACACCTCTCACCTTCCCCCATCTCACCCTCCCCACTCTCACCTCCCCCTCTCTCACCTTTCCCCATCTCTCACCCTCCCACGCGTTGGGGGTCAGGAAACGGGAAGGATGGAGGGGAGGAAACAGAAGTTCAAGCGATTAAATCGGGCACCTGGAGAGGTTCGGTTGGAGCGGCGGGCAGGGAAACGGGCAGCTAAAGGATCGGCTTTTCAGAATGCATGGTTGAAGTTGATGGTGCGAGGGGGCGAGCAGGGCGAGGAGGGCGAGGAGGGCGAGGAGAGACAGGAGGGTGAGGAGGGACAGGAGGGAGAGGAGGGAGAGGAGGGTGAGGAGGGAGAGGAGGAGAGGCAGCGAGACAGGGGGAAATCGAAGCGCAATGGGAAGCAGAGGAGGGTTACATGGGGGGATGCGCGCAAGGGAGTGAATGGCAGGCGGGATAGAAAGGCAGGGGTTGATGGTAGAAGCAGTGGTGGCGATAGCAGTAGTGACAGTGAGAGCAGTGCGAGTGGGAGTGAGAGTGGGAGTGAGAGTGGGAGCGAGAGTGACGGGTCTGAGGAGGGCAGCAGAGATGAGAGCACACAGGGTGGGGGCGCGAGCAGCAGGCGGGGGAGGTTGCATCCAGGGCTGGAGTTCTTCGTGCAGGCAGAGGCAGCAGGAGCCATGCAGGGCACACCTGGGGAAGGTACATCTGTGCCGCTCCCTCTCTCCCAGAATCTGGCTGAAGCAGTGGTGGAGACGGCACTTGTGGTGGCAGCAGTGGCCACTCCTGCTGCCACTGCTCCTGCTGCCACTGCTCCTGCTGCCACTGCTCCTGCTGCCCCTGCTCCTGCTGCCACTGCTCCTGCTGCCACTGCTCCTGCTGCCACTTCTCCTGCTGCCACTGCTCCTGCTGCCACTGCTCCTGCTGGCACTGCTGCTGCTGCTGCTGGCACTGCTGCTGCTGCTGCCGGTGGCACTGCTGCTGCTGCTGCTGCTGCTGCTGCTGGTGGTGGCGGCATGGAGGCGATTGTGACACCAGGAGTGGTGAGAGCCATGGGGGGCATGGGGCCCCCAAGCAGGCTGCATGGCTCTCATCATCCACCCGGGATGGCTGCCACTGCTTCCGATGCTGCCATGGCTTTGGTGCTTCAACGACTGCAGTCAACAGTGCAGCTTCAACCGTCAATGCCAATGCAGGAGGGGAATTGGCTGTTGCAATATCTGTCATCAAATGTGCAGCAGGTGCAGCAGCAGCACCAGCAGCAGCAGCAAAAGTGGGAGCAGCGTATACACCAGTTGACACAAGCTCATGAGCCACAACCACAGCAGCAGGTGCTGTTGCCGACTCATGAGCCGAATCAGCAGCAGCTGATGCTACAGATACAGCAGCAGCAGCAACTGCTGCTGCAGCAGCAGAGGCAGCTTCAGCAGCAGGAGCAACGGCAGCAGGTGCTACAGCAGTGCGTGCAGCAAGTAGCAGCAGTAGCCGTCATGCAAAGGCAGGAGATTCACGAGCTACAGCAGCAGGTGCAGCAACGACATCAGCAGCAACGAGAATAACCGTTAGTGGCAGGTACAGGCCAAGCTTGTAACGTAGTTTAGTGAAATTCGTTCATTTTGGTTGCTACTGATTGAGGATATTTCTTTAGGGTTAGGCTGAATCCAAGGTTTTTTTTTATGTACCTTGGCTGATTATTGTGTTTTTTTTTATATACCTTAGCTGTTTTTCCCGCCTCAATGTACGGTATGAGTGTAGGCTAAGCACCAGCTGTAAGGAATTTTCCCGAATTCCTTATCGGGGTTGACTGCTTCATGTACAGCCCCGATTTTCGGACTCTGCACGTTCGGCAGATATCAACACTGCCGAGGCTCCTCGCGTCGCCTTCGGCATTTCCCCTTCGCCAAACCTGCACCCAACTTCGATCATCCGAGGTTCCCTCCTAGCTAGGCTAGCCCCTACATTGTGCGTGCCTTCATTGTATTCTCAGTTCGTTCAATCACAGTCTCGTTATTCGTTTACCTGCGCACTCTCTTTTACAACTCATAACACCTGGTATCAGAGCTACTTTCCCAGTTCACCCCGCTTTTCTGAGGGTAGTTTGGTGCGGGTGTGGCTGGTTTAGTGACTACACGACGGTTGGCCGCAGAGATTGTTAATTCAATCCTGCCCGACTCCGATAGTTCGTGTTTTCACTTGCCTGAAGGCCACGGAGACCCGATTGCCCACCAGACGTAGCGCTAGGCACATGGATCAAGAGGCGGTTAACAAGCTGATGGCGCAAGTGGCAGAGATGCAAGAGGGCATGAAGTCTTTTTGGCGGAAGTGACAACACTACGTGGAGAAAACGCCGAGCTACGCCAGGCGAGAGGTGAAGCGCGCCTGGAGTCGCCCTATGACGAAGGCGAGGGCAACAGTCAAGCGGTGAGTAATCCTTTGGACGAGCTCACACGTGATTTCGAAGAGGAAGACAGGCAGCGAGCGGCAGCAGTGCCAGTTGCAGTAACGACGATCAAGATTAAACCCGTCAACCCGCCCCCGTTTAATCCTACGGACAAGACGACTACAGTAAAGGGGTGGCTTTTCGGTGTTGAAGTCTTATAAATCTGCAGCAGGTGTAAACGACGATGCCACGTATATTAATTACGCGGTTTCGCTACTTCGAGGTGCAGCGCTTGAATGGTGTTGCCGGACCTTGGACCTTGGAAACGGGGACCCCGACAGGTGTGACGCATGCGGCAAACGGGACCTCAACAGTGACTAATGAAGTGACAGAGTCGATCTTCGGAGTGACCAAGATACGCACGTGGAAGGAGTGGGGCGCAGCCTTATGAGATCGCTTCGAGCACGTATCCGCCTCGGAGCGAGCTCGCATGAAGTTGCGTGCCTGGTCGCAGATGGCATCTGTCCAAGACTACACGGCGTCATTTATGGGCCTCGCCGACCAAGTGGATGAAATGTCGGAAACAGAGCGGTTGGATAAATACATCAGCGGCCTCAAATACGATTCAATACGAGGTTCGCAGGGGCTGCCCGACATCATTCCAAGAAGCAGTACGGCTGGCGGAGTCAACAGATGCGTTGATGCAGTATGCGAGAGCAGCTTCACGGGAGGGAATTCGCTTTCGTGGCCAAACCCATCGGGCCACGATCAACGCCGTCCATACACCTGACCGCCCTCCTAAGGGACCGTGTTATAAGTGTGGGAAGACGGGTCACTACATGCGCGACTGCCAGGAGAAAATGCCGCTGACGGGGAACGACAGGAAGGAGCAGGGAAATGGGAAGAGTCAATAATTAGCGGGCCCTTCACTGACTGTGCTCCGTCGCCCGAACCCCACATCCCCACCGAGTCGTGGTTCCAATTCATGCAATCGATCGCACTCGGCCGAATAACGGGGATAATCATGTGGATCACCCTGTGCTGGTCGCTGGCAAGGTGTTAAAAAATATCTTGAAAATGTTCGTCGATGGGGGGCCAGCCATAGCCTCTTCAACTTGGCGACAGCAAAAAAATGCAAGCTGCAACTTGACAGGTGTCTGCCCGAAATTGACGCTCGCCTCGTGGACGGGACGCCTCTGGCGATTTTGGAGGAAACACGTACGGTCAGGATCGAATGCGGCGACGATTCGGCTTCAGCATGAAGTTCCTCGCGACAATACTGGATGGCTGCGACGTGTTGCTGGGACGTAATTGGTTGCGACGGCACAACCCCGTCATCGACTGGACAACGAGATCGTGCAGCATCAAGAAGCACGAGGGGCTAATTAAATTGCCTGCATGGACATCTGACTACATCCAAGCCCCGAGCGTCAAAGCTACCACTATAGCTCGCCACTTCAACAGGGGCACGCAGCTGTTCGCTGTTTGCTTACGCGAGTTGGCAGTTGACACCGACGGAAAGGACATCGAGAAGCTGTGTGCAGCTGTACCACCAGATTTAGCGGAGCTGATTCGATGCCCGACATTTTCCCCGTCGACCTGCCACCTGGACTGCCATCCGAGAGACCTAAGGATCACAAAATCCAGCTGGAACCTGGCGCGCAACCGACTGTTCGGACACAGTGGCGGTTGATCCAGCCGAAACTCGAGGAGCAACGGAGTCAGATTGATGCAATGTTGGAGAAAAGATTCATCCGGGCCAGCACATCTCCCTTCGCAGCACCGATCCGGTTCACTCCGAAGAAAGACGGCGGGCTTCGCATGTGCACGACTATCGCACGCTGAACTGGGTGACCATCAAGTCTCGCTATCCAATCCCACGAACCGACGACCTCCTCGACCAACTTCGCGGTGCTCGCTATTTCTCGAAGATTGACTTACGTGGCGGTTACCATCAGATTCGAGACTTCGCCAACGACTGT
The DNA here is from genome assembly GCA_947471745.1 of Closterium sp. Naga37s-1. NCBI lineage: Eukaryota > Viridiplantae > Streptophyta > Zygnematophyceae > Desmidiales > Closteriaceae > Closterium > Closterium sp. Naga37s-1. The sequence continues at coordinate 579,049 of CANJKZ010000781.1, read as the reverse complement.
CACAAGACTGATTTTCGCACACGCTACAGGAGTTACGAATTCACGGTGATGCCTTTTGGACGCGCCTTCGACATTTCAGTTAACAATGAACAGGGTTTTCGGGATCTTCTAGACCGATGTGTCATCGTCTACCTGGACGATATCCTATTTTTTTTGCAAGACACGGGAGCAGCATCTCCACGATCTTGACGCAGTATTTACGCGGTTGCAGGAGAATTGACTCATCACCAAGGGCTCTAAGTGCGAGTTTTTTAAGCAAGAGTTGGAATTTTTTGGCGACGTCATCTCACGCGACGTGGCGTGTGAGAATCAAGACCATACAGGAGTGGAAGTCCCCGACGAACGTCACGGAACTACAGAGTTTTCTGGGGTTTGTGAACTACGTCAGGCGGTTTATCCCGAATATGGCGGGGATAACCGGCCCGCTGACCGACTTGCTGCGCAAGGATAAGAATTATGTGTGGGGGGAGGAGGCAGAGGCGGCTTTCCAGGAGCTAAAGAATTTTCTCGTTTCCCCTCCTGTTCTGCTCATCGCCGACCCATCGAAGCCGTTCGAAGTCGCCACCGACGCCTCCGATTTCGCCATCGGAGCTGTACTACTCCAAGATTTTGGGAACGAGTTGCAATCGATCGCCTACGAATCACGCAAGCTACAGGCAGCCGAGCGGAACTACCCGATTCACGACAAGGAGATGCTCGCCATTATTCACGCGTTCAAACTATGACGCTGCTACTTGGTGGGCGCCGACGTCACTGTTCACACGGACCACAATTCCCTACAGTACCTGCGAGCCCAGCCCAACCTCAACCCACGTCAAATTCGGTGGCTAGATCATATGGAGAGCCACTTCACCTACCGCATAACGTACAAAAAAGGGGCGAATAACATCGCCGACGCCCTGACCCGACCGGCAGTACAATCTGCTGCAGTACTCATCTCCCATTCCAACCCACTACTTACGGGACTATTCACCCACGTCTACGCTAGGGACCCGTCCTTCACGACCAGAAATTACCAGCAGGCCACAAATCAAAAGGGGGAATATTACCAAAAGGCCGGAGCTGACTGGATTTGGGTTCCCGCTTATCGGCTGCTGCGTAAACTTCTCATCCAAGAGGTCCACGATTCGAATTTCTCCGGACACTTCGGGGTCGACAAAACCCAAAAATTGTTGCACCGTCAATATTACTGGCCTGACTCCTCTAACCACGTGCAGCGATACATGTCCTCATGCAGGGTGTGCCAAGCAATGAAGTCGACACCACAGCGGCCAGCTAGACTGCTGCAGCCTCTCGAGCCACTCGAACGACCGTGGCAACAGGTGACGAAGGATTTCATCACAGGGCTGCCAGCTGGACCGTCCGGCAACGACGCCGTTCTCGTCGTCGTCGACCGCCTCACGAAAATGGCGCACTTCGCACCGTGTCGTACAACCATCACAGCCGTAGAAACCGCGCGCCTCTTCATATTTACAGTCGCGCGACTGCACGGAATTCCCTCGGCGATCATCAGTGACCGAGATCCGAAGTTCGCGTCGAAGTTTTGGAAGGAGACGTGGGCACAGTATGGCACCAAACTACAGTTCTCATCTGTCATAATAGATTTATATCTATTTAGTATAATCTGCCTGTAGTGTAGCTGTTGTGTAATTCCCTTGTATGGTGGTGCACCTCTTTCACCTTTGTTAGGTTGCTATATGTACTCGTGTGCTATAGTGAACCTCCAACCATTCTTCAATTCTCCTTGGCACAAACTACTCGACACCCGCTTGGCCTAGGCTACTAAGCCTAGGCCCTTAGTTAAACCCGGTTCTTAAGTTAAGATCGTATCGTAACATCATCGGCTTACCATCCACAGACGGACGGCCAGACCGAGCGCACCAACCAAACCATGGAGCAGCTGATCAGGACAAACTGCCCTGACCTGGCCCGTTGGGAAGAGTTGCTCGCCATGCTGGAGTTTGCGTTCAACAACGCCCCGTCGAGTACGACTAATCACTCCCCATTCTTTCTGAATTACGGGATGGACCCAACGGTACCGACCACGACTACACTCGACAACCCCGTACCGCGGTCACAAACCTTTGTGACGGAGCTGCAGGAGATTCGCGAGAAAGCTGCGGACACAATCTGCAAAGCAAATACGACTTCCCGCAAATACACTGATCTTCTACGCCGGGAACTCATCTTGACCGCTGGGCAACTAGTGCTCCTCGACACGAAAAATCTGCACTTGCCCGGTTCGTCAAAGTGACAGCCACGATTTTGTCAGCCTTTCAAGATCATCAAGATGGTGACACCTGTCACCGCGAAGCTGCTGCTACCCGACGACTGGCGTATACATGACGCTTTCCACGTCAGCCTCCTTTGAAAGTTTGTGCCAACCACGACAGACATCGCGCGACAAAACGCTGCCCCAACCGAATGACCTACCCCGGAGCTGACTCTTGGCAGGGAATCTTACCAACGCTGCCTGCTGCGCAACCTTGATTGGTCGGAAGTGCAGCTGATTACAGCTTTGCTATACCAGCGCGACTGTGCGGTAGGGCTGACGTTTGAAATTAGGCCTCCCTGAATTCGGGGGAAAAAAAATCCCCCTGTATTATGGGTGCATATTTTCCAGAAAACATCACCCTGATTGCTCAGTTTTAGGAAGTTATTAGTCTGATTGTTCAGAGTCAAAAGGTTAGGATCAGAGTAGAAACGCGCTGTGCATTATCGAAATTGAACCTGTCATGACGCTGGATACACCTTGTGTGCATTAATCCACAACCCTCATAATGGTCCACTGTATTTGTTCACCTGTTTGAAGAAACGCGTAAATCCGGTTAACCTTAAATGTGACACTTTAGATGTCGCTAGGGTTTATCGTGTCAGAATAACGAACAGGGATCAATGAACTAGCAGCAGGATGGGTACAAGTAGGAAACCCTACTTTGGGTTGTACCCCAAACGGGCTACCCCACTACAGCCTAAACAACAAGCAGCATATATGTTTGACACACCCCCATAGGCAAAGTGGGGGAGAACAAGGGGACACAAGACCAGCCAAGAAAGGCAAAGCAAGCTCAGGGTGGATCACGAAGTCACCACGCATTCTGAGCACAAGCAAATGGCCACAAGGCCAGTTCACATGCAAAGTTATAGATATGGGAACAAGCAGTACAGTGATCACAACCTAGTAAGTGTAGGCATGCAGGTAAGTATATAGATCACAGTACAAGCAAAGTCAAGAAGTGAGCAAGTGAGGCCAAGTAGGCACAAGGCCTAGAACAGTACAGAAACGCTGATGATCACAAGGCTGAAGTGCCTTGGTGAAGATATCAGCAGTGTTGGCCTGAGAGGCCACGTAAACAAGACGAAGCTGACCACGCTGCTGCAACTCTCGAGCAAGGAAGTAGCGCAAAGCGATGTGCTTCGTCCTGTGCTCCAGTCTGTGCTCCTAACACAAGGCAATCATGGCCTTGTTGTCGACGTACAGAACTGGAGGAGAACGAGGCGGCTCTCCCAAGTCGGTCACCAGGTAGGTGAGCCAGCGTAACTCCCGTGCAGCCATGGCCCCTGCGTAGATCTCAGCCTCACAACTGAAGCTGAGAACAAAAGACGAGCGGGTAGACCGCCACGAAACAGAACCGGAGCCAAGGCTGAAGGTGTAACCCTGTGACGACCGCTGCGTAGCCAAGTCGTCAACCCAAGAAGCGTATGCATGACCAGTGAGGACAACTGGACCCCGTCCTCCAAGCACGAGCCCCATGCCCGACGTACTGCACAAGTAGTGCATCACCCTCTTAGCGGCCTTCCAGTGCTCTGGTCGGTGTCTCCCGGGCGCAACGTAGCGTGCCAGGATGCTAAGAGGGTAAGCAAGGTCAGGTCGAGTGCAGGTCATCAGGTACATGAGGCAACCCACAAGCTCTTGATACGGGCCACTCGGCTCTACGGACTCATCCAAAGGCAGAGCTGAGAGCGAGTGACCGGTAGGCAGAGGAGTGGATTGTGGCGAGGAGTACTGGAAGTCGAAGCGCTGAAGGATCTGCTGCACCATGTGTCACTGAGTCAAGGTAATGGTGCGCCGTACTCTGTCCCGGATGATCTGCAAGCCAAGATAGCTGCGCAGCTCACCTAGGTCTGTGCACGTGTGTCTCTTCTGCAGCTCCGACTTCACGTGGGCCAGTCCAGCAGTGGCAAAAACCAAGTCGTCGACGTACACGAGGATGTAGAACGGCGGCAGCGAAGTGTCGGTGCGTAGAAACAGCGACGGATCAGCAGTAGAAGGAGCAAACCCAAGAGCCGCAAGAGTCGTCCTCAGTGTGTCGTGCCACCCGCGAGGCGCCTGGCGGAGACCGTAGACTGGCCGCCGGAGGCTCCACTGGGTACCTGCAGGAAACGACCCAGTGAGGCCAGGTGGGCGGCGTAGCCAGATCTCCTCGTGCAGGCTGCCCTGTAGGAAAGCAGTGCTGAAGTCAAGAGAGTGAAGCTCGTAGTCACGCTGAACGGGGACGTGCAGTAGTACCCGAATAGTAGTCATCTTCGGGGTAGGGGAGAAGGTCTGGAAGAAGTAAACTCCCTGTCGCTGACCGAAGCCTCGTGCAACGTAACGCGCCTGGAAGACAGTCGGAGAACCCGGAGGCCGCGACCGTACTTCGTTCCTCTGCTTCAGCAGGTTCTTGGTCTCCCTCCTTCTACTGGCCTTACTCCTCCCTTACCGTGTCCACCGCCTGACCAGTCCCAGCCGCAGTTACAGCCAACCTCCCCGCTGCCTGCTCCGTCTCCTTACACTGAGCAGCCCAGAGGTCGTACAGAGCGTCGTCAGCCTGCGTCTCGTCCTGCGTCGCCTGTTCGCGCTGTTCGCACTGGTCGTCGTGTTCCGCGCCAGCGTCCTCCTCCTGTCCCCGGCATACACCAGATGGCACTTCGTCCTTCCTCTGTTCCACTGCATGTCCCTTTGCCGTCTCCTCCTGCGTCCTCCCTTGCTGACGGTCCAGACCCGGATTCTGACTCCCTTCGTGCTGCTAGTCCTACTGTCATGCGTCTACTGGCCACTGTTGTCACTGACCCTCCTGGGGGCCCAGTCCTTGCACGTTCCTCCACTGTTCTGCCTTGTCCGGCAGTTCCGTCTGGCTCACTGTCAGGTCTCCACCTCCCCTCGTTCTCTACGAACTTGGTGAGCACCACTGTCCTTCAGGATCAGTGGGTTGACACCTTCACCCCTGGAGGACAGCGTGTGGCGATCTGTACGTGCTCTCGGACTGGCAGGCACCTGGCCACGTTCACCCGTCGGCCAGGGTCGAGTCTGTACACGCTGACTACTGCGCCTCTTCAGGTAGCTGCGTCTGTGTCTGCGTCAGGTCAGCTAGCGGCCCCCTGCTCTGATACCATGTCAGGAGAATGAACTAGCAGCAGGATGGGTACAAGTAGGAAACCCTTAATTGGGTTGTACCCCATATGGGCTACCCCACTACAACCTACATAATAAGCAGCATATAAGTTTGACAAAAGTATCCAGGAAACTTCCTACGAGTACCTCGCATGTGCATATCCTCACGTTATCGGGACAAAGTTCCTTCAAACTTTCTTTCAGATACATAAACCCGCTATTGTATCGTACAGTGCCAGCTCGGGCGAACACAACACCAGATATCGCACTGGAGTATACTCTCTTCTCGCCAAAACACGCAAGTTCGAAGGGTTGCTTGCTTGTCGTAACTGCACGAAAGTAAAACTAACAGAATATTGTGTTACTAGATTTCTAGCAAAGCATGTCACACAACAAAAGTGCGAATTTCTCAGGGTATTGGCGATCGATATGTCAAACATATATGCTGCTTGTTGTTTAGGCTGTAGTGGGGTAGCCCATATGGGGTACAACCCAAATTAGGGTTTCCTACTTGTACCCATCCTGCTGCTAGTTCATTGATCCTTGTTCGTTATTCTGACATGGTTTCAGAGCAGGTCCTAGCCTAGGACCGTTTTTTTTTTTCGGGCCCACCATTACTTAGTGACCGACTGCGGTTACCGCGTTACCCCACGCCTTGCCCTGCGCTGCGCCGTCAGTGCGCGCCCTGCCCTGCCCTGCCTTGCGTCACACTGCCCGTGTACGCCTAGCCCTGCGTCGCGCTGCCCCGCGCATGCCCTGCCCTGCCCCGGGTTGCGCTGCCTCACGCATGCCCTGCCCTGCCCCGTGTCGCGCTGCCTAGCACCTGCCCTGCCCTGCCCTGCGTTGCGCTGCCCCGCGCACGCCCTGCCCTACCCCGCGTCGCGCTGCCCCGCGCACGCCCTGCCCTGCCCCGCGTCGCGCTGCATCGCGCACGCCCTGCCCTGCCCCGCGTCGCGCTGCATCGCGCACGCCCTGCCCTGCCCCACGTCGCGCTGCATCACGCACGCCCTACCCTGCCCCGCGTCGCGCTGCCTCGCGCACGCCCTCCCTTGCCCCGTGCCCTGCTGCCCTGCGCGTCGCGCCCTGCTGCAGCCCGCGCGTCGCGCTCTGCTGCCCCGCGCGTCGCGCTCTTCTGCAGCCCGCGCGTAGCGCCCTGCTGCCCTGCGCGTCGTGCCCTACCGTCTGCCCTGCCCGTCGCGCCGCCGCGCATGCCCGTTACGCCCGCTGCGCGCCCGCCCGTTAGGCCCGCCGCGGGCCCTGCCTTCGCGCTGCCGCACCTGTCCGCTACGCCCACCGCGGGCCCACCCCTTGCGCCCGCCGTGCCTGCGCTTTGCGCCCGCCGCGGGCCTGCACGCGCTGCCTAGTGCTGCCCTGCCCATGCGCGCTGCTGCCCGCGCCAGCGCCCTACCCTGCCAACGCGCCAGCGCCCTGCCCTGCGCGCACTGGCGCCCTGCTCTGCCCTGCCCGAGCCGCCTCTGCAGCGCCCTGTGCGCCCTGCTAAACCCCCTTTTTTTTTCTTCTTCTTCTTAAGCCCTTGGTGCTTCTTCCCTAGGAGCTACTGCCTGCTACTGGTCACGCGCCGCCCTGCTCTGGCCGCACGCCGCCCTGCTCTGGCCGCGTGCTGCCCTGCTCTGGCCGCACGCCGCCCTGCTCTGGCCACGTGCCGCCCTGCTCTAACCGCGCACCGCCCTGCTCTGGCCGCGCGTCGCCCTGCTTTGGCCACGTGCCGCCCTGCTCTGCCGCGCTCAGCCCTACTCTGGCCGTGCGCCGCCCTGCTCTAGCAGCGCGCAGCCCTGCTCTGGCCGCGCACCACCCTTCCCTGACCGTGCACCGCCCTGACCTACCCTAGTGCCTCCTCGCCGCCCTTCCTTCCCTACGTGCTGCCCTGCTGGTCGCATGACTTCTCTTCACGGCAGCGGTGGGAGTGGTGGCGACGGTGGCGGCAGCAGTCGCTATGTCGCTACGGACAATTCAAAATGCCGTTTTGTCTTTGAGTGGTGACAGGAGTGGTGGTGACGGTGGCGGCAGCAGTCGCATTTTGAAGACAAAACAGCAGTGGTGGCGGCTGTCGTAGCAGTCGCTGTGGAGCTGTTCATTGGGGAGTTTCTGGCGGTGGCCAGATGCAGCTACAGCGGCGTCCGCGTGAGACCCTTACACCCCAGTAGCTTCGTGAGTGGTTTGCTCAGCGTTGGGCATCTCAGCGTAGTGGTCGTAGTGGTAGTCGCGGTGTAGCTACTCAGTTGGGAGATTTTGGAGGTGGCCCGGTGCAGCTGCAGCGGCGTCCACGTGAGACCCTTACGCCCCAGCAGCTTCGTGAGTGGTTTGCTCAGCGTTGGGCATCTCAGAGACGTGCTGAGGGTGACTGTTACCTGCGTGTGCCACCCGACCCAGGTATAGAGGCTGCTGCTCTAGGTGCTAGTGAGTCTGCTCTCTCAGGTACTGGTGAGTCTGCTCTCTCTAGTACTGCGCCTGCTACGGCCCTGCACACCTTCACCCTTGACTCAGGTGCTTCCCGCTGTTTCTTTCGCGACAGTACCACAGTCACACCGCTCTCTGCACCTGTTGCTGTCTCTTTGGCTGACCCCTCTAGGGGCCCAGTCCTTGCACGTTGCTCCACTGTTCTGCCTTGTCCGGCAGTTCCGTCTGGGTCACTATCAGGTCTCCACCTCCCCTCGTTCTCTACGAACTTGGTGAGCACTGCTGTCCTCCGGGATGCGGGGGTTGACACCTTCACCCCTGGACGACAACGTGTGGCGATCTGTACGTGCTCCCGGACCGGCCGCCACCCGGCCACGTTCACCCGTCGGCCTGGGTCGAGTCTGTACACACTGACTATTGCGCCTCCTCAGGTAGCTGCGTCTGCGTCTGCGTCAGGTCAGCTTGCGGCCCCCTGCTCGTGTCGCGACCTGTCACACTAGACGCTCCTTTGGCACCACCGCCTTGGTCACCTCTCTGTGGCACTCCTCCGTGGCATGCACTCCCGTCTCCTTGTCTCTGGCCTTCCCAAGTCTCTGCCTCCCCTCCCACCCTCGCCTGCACCTCACTGCCTTCCCTGTGTCGAGGGGCGGCAGCGCGCCGCTCCTCACTCCTCCTCGTTCCCCCCGACAGAGGCTCCCCTGCAGACTCTCCACCTGGGCGTGTGGGGCCCAGCCCGCGTCCGTGGACAGGGCCACGAGCGGTACTTTCTGCTGGTTGTCGACGACTATACGCGTTACACCATGGTCTTCCCCTTGCGCCGCAAGGGGGAGGTCCCTGATGTTATGACCCCTTGGATCCGCGCTGTTCGTTTCCAGCTCCGCGAGCGGTTCGAGACGGACCTTCCCGTCCTCCGTCTACACTCTGACAGAGGTGGTGAGTTTTCCTCCGACCTCTTGAGGGCCTTTTGTCGTGCAGAGGGCATTCGCCAGACGTTCACGCTTCTGGCCTCTCCGTAGCAGATTGGGGTTGCTGAGTGTCGCATTGGCTTAGTCATGGAGGTCACTCGTACCTCCATGATCCATGCGGTTGCCCCCCATTTTCTGTGGTCGTTTGCAGTCCAGTAAACTGCGCATCAGCTCAACCTCTGGCCCCGTGTCTCCTTGCCGGAGACGTCGCCCACACTGCGTTGGACGGAGGAGGTTGGCGATGCATCGGTGTTCCGGGTCTGGGGATGTCGAGCCTTTGGACGAGATACGTCCGCGGACAAGCTCTCCTCCTGCGCCGTTCCCTATGTCTTCCTTGGCTTTGTCCCTGACGCGCCTGGCTGGCAGTTTTACCACCCCGCCTCGCGCCGTGTCCTGCCCTCTCAGGACGTCACGTTTGACTAGTCGGTTCCCTTCTACCGTCTCTTCCCCTACCGCACTGCCCCTCTCCCTCCCCCGCCGCACTTCCTCGCACCAGGTCCTCCTCCGGTAGACCCCCTCCCCCCTCAGGGTCCTGCTCCCTCATGTGTGTCCCAGGTAGACCCTGTCGAGCCTGTCGAGGTAGCTGTCGACTTTGGTGCTGCTCCAGGTGCTGCGTCTGGGGGTGCTACGCCTGCGGGTGCGGAGCCTGGGAGTGCTGAGCTTGAGCGTGCTGAGCCAGGGGGTGCGGAGCCTGAGGGTGCTGAGCCTGGGGGTGCTGAGCCTGAGCGTGCGGAGCCTGGGGGTGCTGAGCCTGGGGGTGCTGAGCCTGGGGGTGCTGAGCCTGAGCTTGCTGCGCCTGGGGGTACTTTGTCTTCTGGAGGTCCTCCGGGTGTCTTGTCTCGTTGGGAGACGCTCTCTCCACTACAGCTGCGCGAGTGGTTTGCTCGGCGCTGGAGCCTCCAGAGTGGTGCTGCTGGAGCTGGAGCTGCGGGAGGTGCTGGAGCCCCTGGTCCCGGAGGTGCTCGTATTGGAGGTACTGGGGCTGCTGGGGCTAGGGGTACTGCTGGAGCTGCTCGGGGTGCTGCTGGAGCTGGAGCTGCTGGAGCTCCTGGACCAGGAGGTGCTGCTGGAGCTGAAGCTAGAGGTGCTGCTGGAGCTGGAGCTGCTGGTGGTGCTGCTGGAGGTACTGGAGCTGCTGGGGCTGGGGGTGCTACTGGAGCTGGAGCTGGAGGTGCTGCTAGAGCTAGAGCTGCTGGAGGTACTGGTGCTGTCAGTGCTGGTTCTGGAGGCGCTGAGCGACCGCGACCGTACTTCGTTCCCCTGCTTCAGCAGGTTCTTGGTCTACCGCCCTCTACTGACCTTACTCCTCCTTTACTGTGTCCACCGCCTGACCAGTCCCAGCCGCAGTTACAGCCAGCCTCCCCACAGCCTATTCCTTCTCCCTACACTGAGCAGCCCGAAGGTCTTACAGAGCGTCGTGCGCCTGCGACTCGTCCTGCGTCGCCTGTTCGCGCTGTTCGCACTGGTCGTTGTGTTCCGCGTCAGCGTCCTCCTCCTGTCCCCGGCACACACCAGATGGCACTTCGTCCTGCCTTTGTTCCACTGCGTGTCCCTCTGCCGTCTCCTCCTGCCTCCTCCCTTGCTGACGGTCCGGACCCGGAGTCTGACTCCCTTCATGCTGCTAGTCCTACAGTCACGCGTCTACTAGCTACTATTGTCCCTGACCCTTCCTTTGAGTCCACTGCTGCGTCTGCCTTAGTTGCTGAGCTTGCCGACTATGCTGCTCGCTGTCGTCTCGACTACGCCGCTAGTCTTGTTGCTGAGTCGAAGTCTGTCTGCCCTCCGTCCGTCGGGGGTGAGTATGCTCTTGGCACGGACGTCCTTGAGGACATGCAGGAGGACTTTGAGTGCTTTGCAGCTACTGTACCTCATCTCGTGTCCATGCTGATTGCACCTGAGGGAGACCCGGATGCACCAGACATCCCGACTCCGCGCTCTTACGCAGAGGCGATAGAGGGTCCCTACACCTCTCAGTGGCAGTCAGCCATGGACGCAGAGATGGCATCCTGGAAGTCCACAGGCACTTACGTCGACGAGGTTCCCCCACATGGGGCGAACATCGTCAGTGGCATGTGGATTTTCAGGGTGAAGCGGCCGCTAGGTTCTTCGCCTGTCTTCAAGGCGCGTTACGTTACACGAGGCTTCACTCAGCGATAGGGAGTTGACTTCTTCCAGACCTTCTCCCCTACCCCGAAGATGACCACTCTTCGAGTACTCCTGCACGTCGCCACTCAGCGTGACTACGAGCTTCGCTCTTTTGACTTAAGCACTGCTTTCCTATAGGGCAGCCTGCACGAGGAGATCTGGTTGCGCCGCCCACCTGGCTTCACTGGGTCGTTTCCTGCAGTTACCCAGTGGAGCCTCCGGCGGCCAGTCTACGGTCTCCGCCAGGCGCCTCGCGGGTGGCGCGACACACTGAGGATGACTCTTGCGGCTCTTGGGGTTTGCTCCTTCTAACCCGTTGCTGTTTCTACGCACCGACACTTCGCTGCCGCCGTTCTATATCCTCGTGTACGTCGACGACTTGGTCTTTGCCACTGCTGACACTGCTGGACTGGCCCACGTGAAGTTGGAGCTGCAAAATAGACACACGTGCACAGACCTGGGTGAGCTGCGCAGCTATCTTGGCTTGCAGATCACCCGGGACAGAGCACGGCGCACCATCACCCTGACTCAGTCACACATGGTGCAGCAGGTCCTTCAGCGCTTCGACTTCCAGTACTCCTCGCCACAGGCCACTCCTCTGCCTACGGGTCACTCGCTATCAGCTCTGCCTTCGGATGAGTCCGTAGATCCGAGTGGCCCGTATCCAGAGCTTGTGGGCTGCCTCATGTACCTGATGACCTGCACTCGACCTGACCTTGCTTACCCTCTTAGCATCCTGGCACGCTACGTTGCGCCCGGGAGACACCGACCAGAGCACTGGAAGGCCGCTAAAAGGGTGATGCGCTACTTGTGCAGTACGTCGGGCATGGGGCTCGTGCTTGGAGGACGGGGTTCAGTTGTCCTCACTGGTCATGCAGACGCTTCTTGGGTTGACGACTTGGCTACGCAGCGGTCGTCACAGGGTTACATCTTCAGCCTTGGCTCCGGTTCTGTTTCGTGGCGGTCTACCCGCTCGTCTTTTGTTCTCAGCTCCAGTTGTGAGGCTGAGATCTACGCAGGGGCCATGGCTGCACGGGAGTTACGCTGGCTCACCTACCTGCTGACCGACTTGGGAGAGCCGCCTCGTTCTCCTCCAGTTCTGTACGTCGACAACAAGGCCATGATTGCCTTGTGTTAGGAGCACAGACTGGAGCACAGGACGAAGCACATCGCTCTGCGCTACTTCCTTGCTCGAGATTTGCAGCAGCGTGGTCAGCTTCGTCTTGTTTACGTGGCCTCTCAGGCCAACACTGCTGATATCTTCACCAAGGCACTTCAGCCTTGTGATCATCAGCGTTTCTGTACTGTTCTAGGCCTTGTGCCTACTTGGCCTCACTTGCTTATTTCTTGACTTTGCTTGTACTGTGATCTATATACTTATACCTGCATGTTTACACTTGCTAGGTTGTGATCACTGTACTGCTTGTTCTCCTTTATAGATAACTCTGCATGTGAACTAGCCTTGTGGCCTTTTGCTTGTGCTCAGAATGTGTGGTGACTTTGTGATCCACCATGAGCTCGCTTTGCCTTTCTTGACTCTTGTTCTCCCCCACTTTGCCTATGGGGGTGTGTCAAACTTATATGCTGCTCATTGTGTAGGCTGTAGTGGGGTAACCCATATGGGGTACAACCCAATTAGGGTTTCCTACTTGTACCCATCCTGCTGCTAGTTCATTCTCCTGACAACTTTGTTCCGCTAATGTCTCATTCGGGGTCCACAGGACTCGTACTCAGTAATGACAGAGTCCATAAGAACACTACTCTCAGCGTGTATATAAAATTTCAGGGTCCGTTGAAGTCGTAAATTCTGAAATTGCAGGGACCACATGGTGACAAGTCTGAAATCACCCTGATATCAGGGTCAATACCCTGATAAATTCATCCCTGTCCGTGATATCTTCACCAATGCACTTCAGCCTTGTGACCATCAGCAGTTCTTTACTGTTCTAGGCCTTGTGCCTACTTGGCCTCACTTGCTCACTTCTTGACTTTGCTTGTACTGTGATCTATATACTTATACCTACATGCCTACACTTACTAGGTTGTGATCACTGTACTGCTTGTTCCCATATCTATAACTCTGCATGTGAACTGGCCTTGTGGCCATTTGCTTGTGCTCAGAATGCGTGGTGACTTCGTGATCCACCCTGAGCTTGCTTTGCCTTTCTTGGCTGGTCTTGTGTCCCCTTGTTCTCCCCCACTTTGCCTATGGGGGTGTGTCAAACATATATGCTGCTTGTTGTTTAGGCTGTAGTGGGGTAGCCCGTTTGGGGTACAATCCAAAGTAGGGTTTCCTACTTGTACCCATCCTGCTGCTAGTTCATTGATCCCTGTTCGTTATTCTGACACGATAAACCCTAGCGACATCTAAAGTGTCACATTTCAGGTTAACCGGATTTACGCGTTTCTTCAAACAGGTGAACAAATACAGTGGACCATTATGAGGGTTGTGGATTAATGCACACAAGGTGTATCCAACGTCATGGCAGGTTCAATTTCGATAATGCACAGCGCGTTACTACTCTGATCCTAACTTTTTGACCCTGAACAATCAGACTAATAACTTCCTAACACTGAGCAATCAGGGTGATGTTTTCTGGAAAATATGCACCCATAATACAGGGGGATTTTTTTTTCCCGAATTCAGGGAGGCCTAATTTCAAACGTCAGCCCTACCGCACAGTCGCGCTGGTATAGCAAAGCTGTAATCAGCTGCACTTCCGACCAATCAAGGTTGCGCAGCAGGCAGCGTTGGTAAGATTCCTCGCCAACGCATAGCTCGTAGCGCGCTGCGCCTCGCACGACACCACAACCATCCACCCCACCCCACCTTCCATGAAAACACGACCAGGTGACGTGCATGCAGGAACCACCAGGTGTCAGAATCCCAACCACTAGACCATTGGGATAAAAGGGCTTTTTAAGTAGCGGGTCAGTGCGCTCATATCCCCCAAGGCCAACATGCCTGTAACCCTTCCAGGATCAATCGGGGATCACCAGTAGACCTCTGACACCCCCCCGCGCTGGGATGCTCGAAGTACACACACTGGGATTCGAACTCGAGACCTTCGCTCTGATACCATGTCAGAATCCCAACCACTAGACCATTGGGATAAAAGGGCTTTTTAAGTAGCGGGTCAGGGCGCCCATAACCCCCCCAAACCAACATGCCTGTAACCCTTCCCTAGGATCAGTCGGGGATCACCAGTGGACCTCTGACACCAGGGAGATGAGAGGTCCTAATACGAGGACCTCTTCGCTTCCTCATCCCCACCATTTCGGCCAGTCACTATATCGCCTCGCTTGCCTCTCTCACTTCAGTTCAGTGTCGTCCTCTGAAACTACTGCATGAACCCTTGTTTCAGGCTGCTTCTCCCGACCTTGCAAAACAATGCTCGGCTGTCTCAATGGCAGCCACAGACGCGGCCGCTGAAGGGCCTGGCGACAACGACGATGCTTATCGTCGTCGTCTAGTCGACATGGTGACCGGCCTAGATTTTCTTAGGGCGTCGTTAGAGAAGCCCTGTGCACCGCCAGCGCCACCGTCACAACCCAACTTGAGTCACGCTCCAAATTCCGCGCACTTCGATCATTTGCTCGATGCCGCCACTGAACCAGTCACAGCTACTCCAACGACGGAAGTACACGAGGCGTCCTACGAAACACCATCCCCCCTCGCGCAACTGACAAAGTTCCGATACCGCAGTCTACCATTCCATGAGCAACTCCTCCACCTGCCTCGAATGTTGAAGCTCCAGCGCGGAAGGACTCTCCCATGCAGTGTAGCTCCTAGCCCAATCCCGATAATGTTGAGTTGAAATACGAAGAAGCGCATGATCGTTACAAAGCTAAGTGGTCTACAGATTACCCATGGCTGGTTCTGACTAAAACTTCTGCTGGTGCCCATGCTTTTTTAAGTGCCAAATATGTACAGAATTGGCTGGATTGGTAGGCAGATGTAAACTGCGAGGAGAAGGCGCTACCGACGTGCAGATGCAAGCGGGGCCCTAGGTATCAACCTAATTACGCTGATCCAGCGTCAAATCAGGCTTCTCTTTCAACCCTAGGCTGATTTCAAAGTTTTTTTGTATGTGCCTTGGTTGATTTTTCAGCATTTTTATTTGTACTTTGTCCGTTTTTTCAGCCTTTTTCCTTGAGCGTACGCTGAAAATTCCGAGTGATAGCGGGAGAGACTCAATGCTGAATTCGCACATGTGATGATTTTTTGCTCTCCCGCCTACTATACCCGCTCTTTCGCCCACTCTCCCTTCCCCTAGACAGCCCCGTTCCTTTCGCTTGTCCCTCCCCACAGCCCATTTCTTCTATACGAAACCCCCCCCAGCCCACTTTTCCCACTCAAAACTCCCTCCCAACCCCCCAATTCCATTCGACTCTCCTCCAGCCCATCCCGTTTCTCCCCTCTCCTCAGCCTACGTGCCTCTCTCACCCCTTCCCCCAGCCCATCTGTTACACTGGCTGCCCTAGCCCATCTGTTTCTCTCGCCACTCCTATCCCAATCCATCCATGAAAATTGTTACAATTCAACTATGCAATTTGTACTAATGCTTAGATTCTAATCCATACACAATCAGCATTTTTTTCCTATACGAACCCTTGAATTTCAGCGTTTTTTTCCTACGTGACACTGATCGTCAGCGTTTTTTGTTGTACCAAGGTTGATGGATCAACGTGGTCCAAAACGAATCTAGGGGCCTAGACGCAAGCCTTTAAGAAACACGAAGGGACAATGAAGCATCGGTTAGCATTGGAGAGGCAGGACGGCCTGTTTCAGAAAGTGGCAGGACAATAGGGCATCGATCTTCACCCCAAAGCGGAAGGAGATGGTGCAGCTTTCGGCTCTCTTGGACTCGCTGTACTTTATGAGCAACTGCAACGAGCCCATGTACTCGTGGATTCGGGTTGTGTGCTACTTGGGGAAGAAGAAGGTGCCCGGTTTTCCGGAGCAGGGGTACAACACTTATTACAACACGTAAGTAAATTGCGTTTTACATGTTTATTGCTGCACCATATGTCTGTCGCTTACTACCCTGTTTATTGTTTGTTACATGTACGGCTTCGGAAAACTCACTCAAGCAATCGCGGCGTGGCTTCAAACCACGCAGCTGGAGCACCTCCTGACGAGCCCCTTCATTGGGATAACGCTGGATGAGAGCACCGACAGGCGTCGTGGCAAACACATCGTGTTCGCCACTTTTCTGCGCGACAGTCGTATCGTCACGTAGTTTCTTGCTTCACCCACTGTTGAGAAAGCTGACGCTGCAACTTTGATGGCATTCCTGGGGATGGCCAAACGCCAAACGTCTGGACATTTGAGCGTTGGGGCCACGTGCCTTCAACGAGGCAGCCCACCAACACGAATCTGGCCTTCCAATGTACCTCCGTGCGACGTTTTCGCACGACTGGTGTTCAGTAGTGTAGTTGACTCAACGTGCAACTGTAATGGCGCAGCTGTAAACACCAGAACGAGGGCCAAAACCATTTGGGGCATAGGAAAAAAACAAATCCACCTGGGATGGTTGCATTGAAGTAGCGGGTGTTTGTGTTGGTAGGCAATTCGGCACTGCATACCCTATGCGCGCGAGGATTGTCGATTCAGCAAGGAATATTTTCGAGGGTGCGTCCCCTGGCTTGTTCAACGTCGAACAGGTCGCAGACGTTTGTTCGCGCACGAAATTAATTGGTCCGCGGGTGCAGATGTACACTTGGCGGGTCAGTGCCAGCGACGATGAGAACTGCTGATGGGGATGTGTTGCCAACAGCACAAGGCAACTTTTACACGTCATTGGAGCGGCTAATGTCCAGGCCATCCCCAGGAACGCCCTCTTTGTTGAGCTTGTTGCTCTCCCACCTCAGGCCAGTCGGCGTTGACCTCCGCCGTATCTTGGGCATTAGCACCGATGGCGCAATGGTCATGGTGGGGCCCCAGGGCCTCAGAATTCTGCGTTTTTTTGCCGATTTGACTGATTTTCAGCATAGATTTCTCCTTGGCCCCACCCATACTTTGAACTCCTTAGTGCAACCACTCGCTATCTTGCTACATTGCACCCATAACACAGCCCTAAAATCCTCCCCTCATTCGTGATAGATATCGCCAACCCGTAACGCGTTCAGGGTGGCTCGTACCTTCCTGTCGCGAGTTTGTTTTGGACGGTTCATCCTGGTACGCAATGGTCAAAAGCGGTGAAACTGGGGACCGCGCCCAAACTTCATTTACCGTATTGAACCGAACCTGCAGCAAAACGTATCAAGGTAGTGATCGAACGCGTTCGTTCACATCTCTCAGGGTCCCGCCCGCAGATTGCGCACCCAGTTGCACTCGATCGCGCTGCTGGTATTAGTACTGCAGATAAATCTCTCTGTGGCTGGGCGCAAGGCAGAAGCTACTCACCGCCTTGGATCCCGCGTTGTTCACTAGCTGCACACTGAGCGCCTTGTGCCCATCATGACGACAGTCGACCCACCCCCGATCGACTCCTCGCCGCTGTTCCATTACCATCGTCTAGTCTTATGGTCGACTAGAATGCACGTTTCCGGTCCTCAGCGCAGCGCCGATCCCCCTGAGTTTCACCCCTCCTCCCCCTCCCCACACCCTTTCCTCCTTTCGCGGAAACGCTTTTCAGGATTAGCGAATCAAACGCTAGGAATAATAAATCAGAATGTGCGACTGACCGCTCACTCTCAACACATACATCGACGCCCGCCCCCCAGGTCTCAATCACATTCTTGTACCGCTGCTCGCTCATTTCGCGCCTTCGTCTCGTTCTCAGTCGCACCTTCTCGATCGCGCCTTCTCAGTCTCACCTTTCGAGGTCCCAGCGAATCTCACCTCGTCGCGACTATCAGCGACGTCAGTCCCGACGGTTCAACCCTGATCTGAAGCTTCTAATCGCCATCCCGACGTCATATCGCGATCCCCGCGTTTCCGCCTCCCCTTTTCCCAAAACGTCCGCTGTCGCCATGAGGCCCTGCGCGTGCCTGTCCGGCCTGTGTGGCCTCGCCGCACTCGTCGCGGGTGTCGTTCGCGACCCTCGCCAGCGCCGCTAGAAAGGGTGAGTAGGCTGACCGGCACACACCACTGGGATCAGCTATGGCTGCCCGAAGTCAAAGCTTGCCTTTTCTGTCGTAGCCTTTTCCCGTCCATTCTTCTTCTCCCTTTCCACTAGTTCACTGGAGTGTGGGTGAGTGTGCGAGTGGGGGTGAGTTCATAAGCAAGAGTTTCATTCGCATACTCACCTTGAATCCGCCCATGACTTTCTCGCAGACCGGTGTGTTATCTCTGGCAAGGACTGTGGGCCTGACGCAACCTGCGTTGACAGCTGGAGCGGTACTGTGTGCGAGTGCAACAGCGGCGCCTTTCTCTTCAACGAGGCTGACAAGACGTGCTTTCGTGAGTGCTCCACTGCTGAGCTGTAGCCAAGACATTTTCCTACACATTCACGTTTCTGCAGACATTGCTTAGAGGCATTGCTGCGTTTTTTTCGTCTCCTCACTCCTCCCGCACCTTCCTTCCTGTCTGCCCTCTTCCTCCTCTTTACCCTGTCCGCCTCCAACTCAACGTCTTCAACCCCCCTTTTGCCGGCCGGCTGTGGCATCAATCAATCAATGATGCGTTGGCATCAATCAATCACATCAATCATTGCGCCAACTGTCTCAACGACCATTCAGCTTACATGGTGCGGACGTCAGTGCAGCTGAGTGGGAGCAACACCGACAATTATCGTCTCACCTTCACCACCGCGGTACCGGCGGAGCAGGCCAACGGCATCACCATGTGCACCAACCTGGACCCCAGCATCAGCGGCGCCAAGATCACCGTCGTGTGGGATGACCCGAAGCTCGCGCCGGTTGGCAAGGGCATGTGCAAGAGGCTGGCGCTCTATTCCGCCTGGGGCTGCACGGGGAAGCCAGGCCCCACGATCGCACGTCCTGCGAGGACGGGCCGTTCCTACCCCGTCACGAAGAGGTGTGTGAGTGTGATGCACGGCACATGTGTGATGCATGCCCTGTCAAGTGTGAATAGAGGAGCTGTCGTGATTCGTCCTCATCCTTTGTCTTCCCAATCCTTACCTATCCCTCTCTCAGGTCTGTCAAAGCAGCATATTCATCGCATTCAGTCAGCTGTGTTATAAGTATGTATTGGGTGCACGCATAAACTAACGTTAGCATCACTCTACTTAACATATGTCAAGTGCATACTACATACGATTTCCGAGCACGTTCTGACACAACCAACAACATGGGAGGTACAATAAGAGAGAGCAAGGCACACACCCACTTCCACACTATTCTCATATTTGCCTCCTGATGCCTGAAATGTATTGCTTTTGACCACCTGTCTCTACATGCCTGCATATTTTGTCCCTCTGTGCTGCCCTCAACAGCCACGTGCCACAAGGATTGTGGAGCTGCTGAGTGCGTTGTGAAGGACGGCCAGCAGCAGTGCCATTGCCCCGAGGGCCTCGTGTTCAACGCAGCCAAGAAGCTCTGCCGCGCTGCTCCTCCTCGTAGGTGCCTTGCTGCTTGTTGCGTGCTTGCCCACATGTATGAATCAGCCGGCAGGTTCTCTTGTTCGTGAGACCAGGGCCTTGCTTCAACGGCCAGTGAACAAGCTGGGGAAGAGGGCAAGAGGTTGAGGGGGAAAGAGGGCAAGAGGGCGAGAGGGGCAGAGGGAAAAAGGGAGGGGGCAAGAGGATTACTTGGAGAGTCACTCCACTGGATTACATGGAGTGGTTGTGGGCGAGTGTGAGCTGGAGTGGTTGTGGGCGAGTGTGAGTTGGAGTGGTTGTGGGCGAGTGCGACTTGGAGTGCTTGTGGGCGAGTGTGAGTTGGAGTGGTTGTGGTGCTTTTGTGTCACTACCTTCCTCCCTCTCCTTTCAGCCCACTCAGCATCATGCTCTTTCCCCTCTCCCCCGCCCCCCACCTCCCAATGACGCCAACCAAGTGCAAGCCTGCCTGCCCTGCCGATGCCCAGTTGCACGTAGGCCAGCAAGACAGAAATAATTTCTCGTGCATTTGCGAGTGTGACGCCGGCTACAGGAAGAGGGAGCAGGCTCTGCACTGGCACGGTCTACCATCTCGCATCTTATGCTGTGACCTGCCCTGCCCTCCACTTGCCCCCTCCCGTTGCAACTGTGTGAACCAATTGCGTCCCCTATGCAGGGGCCGGAGGACAAGTGAAGTATGTGCAACCCTAGTTGGATGGGCGGGGGGCAAGGAGGCGCTGGCCAGCAGTGGCAGAGGGGCATCAGATGGCCAGGGGTTGATGGAGCAGAGGTGCGAGCAACTGCATGCGGTTGCTTGGAGGCCAGGAACAAGCTTTGGCTTACCGGTTTGGCTGGCTGAGTCATGTAGTGTACATTAGGAATGAGACTACATATTCTACCATAAAAGCTCTACTCGTGTGCTGCGTGCCTTGGTTGGTTTGCACTTATGGTGGCAATCCAAGCTGCTGTATTCCCCGCTCTAACAATTCCGGGTGGCATACGCAGACGGGGTTTCGCATATGTAAGGAGAAGAATGGACTAGTATGTTCATGCAAGGTGCCTCAAGTAGTACCGTAGTAGCCCAGCCCTGTTCAGCGCAAACATAGCTAGCTGATCAAATATACACTTAGTAATACTGAACGTACTTTGACACCACCAACATGCTGTACCTGCCACTCATGGAGTCATGCTTATTCTCGTTGCTGCTGGTGTCGTTGCTGCACCTGCTGCTGTAGCTCGTGAATCTCCTGCCTTTGCATCACGGCTACTGCTGCTACTTGCTGCACGCACTGCTGTAGCACCAGCTGCTGTTGCTCCTGCTGCTGAAGCTGCTGCTGCTGCTGGAGCAGCAGTTGCTGCTGCTGCTGTATCTGTAGCCTCAGCTGCTGCTGACTCGCCTCATGAGTCGGCAACAGCACCTGCTGCTGTGGTTGTGGCTCATGCGCTTGTGTCAACTGGTGTATACGCTGCTCCCACTTTTGCTGCTGCTGCTGGTGCTGCTGCTGCACCTGCTGCACATTCGAGGACAGATATTGCAACAGCCAATTCCCCTCCTGAATCGGCATTGACGGTTGAAGCCGCACTGTTGACTGCAGTCGTTGAAGCACCAAAGCCATGGCAGCATCGGAAGCAGTGGCAGCCATCCCGGGTGGATGATGAGAGCCATGCTGCCTGCTTGGGGGCCCCATGCCCCCCATGGCTCTCACCACTCCTGGTGTCACAATCGTCTCCATGCCGCCACCAGCAGCAGCAGCAGCAGCAGCAGCAGTGCCAGCAGCAGCAGCAGTGCCACCAGCAGCAGCAGCAGCAGCAGCAGTGCCACCAGCAGTAGCAGCAGCAGTGACAGCAGCAGCAGTGCCAGCAGCAGCAGCAGCAGTGGCAGTATGAGCAGTGGCAGCAGGAGCAGTGGCAGCAGGAGCAGTGGCAGCAGGAGTGGCCACTGCTGCCGCCACAAGTGCCGTCTCCACCACTGCTTCAGCCAGATTCTGGGAGAGAGAGAGCGGCACAGATGTACCTTCCCCAGGCGTGGCCTGCATGGCTCCTGCTGCCTCTGCCTGCACGAAGAACTCCAGCCCTGGATGCAACCTCCCCCGCCTGCTGCTCGCGCCCGCACCCCCTCTTCCTGCCTGCTGCCCCCTGCCTGCTGTGATACCTGGGTGAACTCGGCTGCTCTCCCCTCCCTGTGTGCTCTCATCTCTGCTGCCCTCCTCAGACCCGTCACTCTCGCTCCCACTCTCACTCCCACTCTCACTCCCACTCGCACTGCTCTCACTGTCACTACTGCTATCGCCACCACTGCTTCTACCATCAACCCCTGCCTTTCTATCCCGCCTGCCATTCACTCCCTTGCGCGCATCCCCCCATGTAACCCTCCTCTGCTCCCCATTGCGCTTCGATTTCCCCCTGTCTCGCTGCCTCTCCTCCTCTCCCTCCTCTCCCTCCTCACCCTCCTCTCCCTCCTCGCCCTCCTCACCCCCTCGCACCATCAGCATCTTCCATGCATTCTGAAAAGCTGATCCTTTTGCTGCCCGTTTCCCTGCCCGCCCATCCTTCGGAACCTTTCTACCTGCCCGATTCAATCGTTGCAACTTCCTTTTCCTCCCCTCCCTCCTTCGCGTTCCCTGACCCTCAACGCATGCAGATAGGGGAGGGTAAGAGGGGGGAGGGTGAGAGGAGGGAACGTGAGAGAGGGGAGGGTGCTGCTGGGAAGCATAGGGTTGGTGGAGACGACTCGGTTGGGGTGTGCCAAGCGGACGGGAGCTGGGCTGATAAGGGCTGGGTTGATAAGAGGTGGGTTGATAAGAGGTGGGCTGATAAGAGGTGGGCTGATAAGAGTTGGGCTGATAACAGGTGGGTTGATAAGCAGTGGGCTGATAAGAGGTGGGTTGATAAGAAGTGGGCTGATAAGGAGTGGGTTGATGAGAGGTGTGCTGCTGATAAGAAGTAGGTTGATTAGAAGTGGGCCGATAAGAGGTGGGCCCATATGAGGTGGGTTGGTACGACGCGGGTGGATAGGAACCCGGGTGGCAGGGCTGTGCGGGAATGGGCTGAGAGCCCCCCTGTGCTGCAAGCAGCTGCCCGAGATGCTGGCTCTGCTGCAATGCCTGCAGATTAGAGGAGCGCAGGGGCAGAGAAGCAGGCACGGGGCCAGCAGCTGATGGCGTGGTGTGAGCGTGTGAGCGTGCGGGCATTGCTGCTGCAGTCTGTGTGGAGTGCACCTGCTGCCATCTGCCTGCTGCTGCTGCTGCCTGTGCGCCACCCCATGCACCCATTGCTGTGCTCTGCCCATGCTGCACTGCCCCCACCCCCACCCCCACCCCCACCGTCGCTGCTGCTCCTGCACCTGCCAGCGCTGCCTCTGCCGTGGGCGGGGTGGGGCGGGGAGCAATCGGCCGTGGCTGGCAGGCAGGCGCTGCGCTGTACTGCCGCCCTGCAGGGTGGCTTCGACCTCCCACTTGGTGCTCGCTGTGTGGCCATGATCCCATGCCACCACCACCGCCACCACCACCACCATCGCCAGCACCACCATCATCATCATCACTATCATCGTTATTCCCACCATCACCACCATCACCAACATGAGCATCAGCAATCCCACTGCGATCAAAGTACCAGTACCCTTGTCGCACGCATCGCACCCACGTTCCCTCCCCTTCACGCCTCCTCTTCCCGTTCCCTCCACCTCCACCACACACACCTTGCGCCACTGCATGCACCGTGCGCTGGCCCTGCCCGTCCCTGCTTGCACCTTGCTTCACCGCATGCACGGTGCAGTGGTCCTGCCCGGCCCTGCATACAACCCCCCGATACACCTTGCATGCCACACGTGCCAGCAGCCTGCCATGCCACTGCGGCCCGTCCAGTGCCAGCAGCAATGCACGCACGTCCCGCCACGCCACCCACTGCAGCAGCACCGCGCTGGGGTCCCCATAAACGCCCTTCTCCTGCCCCACCTTTCCCTTCTCCTGCCCCACCTGCCCCTTCTCCTGCCCCACCTGAACCTTCTCCTGCCCCACCTGCCCCTTCTCCTGCCCCACCTGCCCCTTCTCCTGCCCCACCCTTCCCTTCTCCTGCCCCACCTTTCCCTTCTCCTGCCCCACCTGCCCCTTCACCTGCCCCACCTGCCCCTCACCATCATCCCCAGCCTTCACCTCCTTCTCCCCATCGCCACCCTCCCTCTGCTGCACGCCACCTGCCAGCCGTGCTCTGATGCGCCCCTCCCACGCGTGGCCCAGCAGCTGGGAGCGCTGCTGCCACAGCAGAGCCAGCAGCTCCTCGCCCACCGCCACGCCCCACGTGGCCTGCACCGCGCCCACCACCACTGCCTGCTCCCGCGCCTCCTCCTCGTCCGCTCGCCGCCCCACCACCCCCTCCGCCACCCACTCACACAGCGCCCGCTGCACCGCCGCCACCACCACTGCTGCTGCTGGCTCACCTGCCGCTGCACCCACAGCCACCGGTGCCGGCGCCACCTCCCCTGCCGCCTGCAACTCGTCAGCCATTTCATCCTCTCTCACCCGCCCTCCCGCTTCACCATGTCGCTCATGTTTTTCCTCATCTCGCTTTCCTCCACCAATTCCCTCCTCTCTCACTTCTCCCCTCGCTTCCAGTCTAGCTTCCCCTCTATCTCCCACCTTTGAACCATCTGCTCCACGTGCTTCATCTGCTCCACGTGTTTCATCTGCTCCACGTGTTTCATCTGCTCCACGTGTTTCATCTGCTCCACGCGTTTCATCTGCTCCACGAGTTTCTCTCCCACCTCGCTGCACCTCTCTCAACTCCTGCACATGTCGCTCCACACGCTGCAGAAAATGCCTTCGCCACGCCTCCTCTTGCCGCTCCCTAGCTGCAGCACTCGCTACAACACCAGCAGCAGCACCATCACCAGCAGTAGCACCATCACCAGCAGTAGCACCATCACCAGCAGTAGCACCATCACCAGCAGCAGCACCATCACCAGCAGTAGCACCATCACCAGCAGTAGCACCATCACCAGCAGTAGCACCATCACCAGCAGCAGCACCATCACCAGCAGCAGCACCATCACCAGCAGCAGCACCATCACCAGCAGTAGCACCATCACCAGCAGTAGCACCATCACCAGCAGTAGCACCATCACCAGCAGTAGCACCATCACCAGCAGTAGCACCATCACCAGCAGTAGCACCATCACCAGCAGTAGCACCATCACCAGCAGCAGCACCATCACCAGCAGTAGCACCATCACCAGCAGTAGCACCATCACCAGCAGTAGCACCATCACCAGCAGTAGCACCATCACCAGCAGCAGCACCATCACCAGCAGCAGCATCATCACCAGCAGTAGCACCATCACCAGCAGTAGCACCATCACCAGCAGTAGCACCATCAGCAGGAGCATCAACAGCACTGGCAGCGGCATCGTTCCTCTCCCAAACCTCTCCCTCTCTCCCACCCGCACTCATCCCCTCCTCCGCGCCCTCGTCCTCCCTATGCCCCTCACTCGGCCCCTCACTCGGCCCCTCACTCGGCCACCGGATCACAACGGGCGCCGGGTCCCCCTGGCGGGCAGAAGTGAGCTTCAGGCGTGCCAGCGACCGCAGGGCCTCGAGGCGGCGCAGGAAGCGGCGGCACCAGTAGATCTCGAGCTTGGGGTAGCCCCTGCCGCTGCGGTACAGCAGCGGGGCGATGCGGCGGGCTGCCTGGCGCAGCATGGGGCGCGTGAGAATGAACGGCACCCCGTGCTTCCCCAGCAGGCTCCCACCCACCTGCGCGCTCACGGTCCCACCAAGATGAGGTTGAACGGTGGTGGATGACCCCCCTCCCGGGTCCAGTGGGCCAAAGAGGCGCCTCATATGCTCCTCCATGATCCCACCTGCAGCAGCAGCAGTGCCACCATCCTCACCGTCTCCACTCTGAGCACCACTGGGAGTTGCAGCACCGGCGGCAGCAGCAGAACCAGCAGCAGCACTGCTGGCTTCAGCAGCAGGCGAGCCCCAGCGGAAGCCAGGCGGGAAGGAGAAGCGGGCGCGGTCGAGGAGGATGGTGGCGGACAGCTGCTGCACCCACTGCAGCAGCACCACCTCCACTCGCCCCGCCCTCTGCCCCTCCTCCCTCTGCACGCGCTCCTTCACCCGCCCCTCCACCCCCGCCCTCTCTATGCCCCCCGGCAGCACCATCCACCTGCAGGGGGACGCGGGGAGAATGGGGAGGGGGACGGGTGTGAAAGAGCGGGGGGGAGGAGAAGTAGAGGGAGTGCAGAGATGACTGACGACGGTGCCAAGGCAAAGATGGTGGAGGGCGAGTGAGGGAGCGAGGGTGGTGGAAGGGGGGGCGAGGCGAGGGAGGCACACCTGGGGGTCTGGGCGAGGATGGCGCGCAGGTCAAGGGGGGAGAGCACCAGCCCCCACGCCTGGTCAATGGCGTGCAGCAGGTGGGCGTGGGGCAGGTGGGGGCGGGCGAGGGCGGCCAGGCAGATGGCTCTGATGCGACTCAGTGTGAGGCCTGGCAGCTGCCGCTCCACCACCACGCCTGCCGCCGCATCCCCACACACCAGGTACACCCGCCCGCCCTCCCCCTCTCCCTCCTCCTGCTCCACCCCCGCCTCCTCCTCAGCCCTCCCGCCTCCACTCTCGCCTCCTCTTCGCTCCCCCCCCCTTCCACCTGCCCCCTCTCCCCCACCAGTGCTGCCCCGGAAGGCGGGCGGCAGGCGGTGGAAGTGGAAGTGGGGCAGCACAACGCTCTCGGTGCTCACCTCCCTCTGCAGCGCCTGCAGCTCGGGGCTGTCCATGGCGGGCAGAGGGGACACGGAGCGCCATGCATCATCGTGCCAAGGAGATGGGGACTGTTCGGTGCCACCCACTGCACCCTCTTCTCTCCCACTGCCACCATCCCCTGTTCCCTCCCCTCTCCCACCGCCACCATCCCCTGCTCGCCCCAGGTCTGCCTCCCCTTGCCTCTCCACCGCCTCTCCCTGTGACACAGCACGGCCCACAGGCTCCTCACGTCCCTCTGCTGGCGCTGCTGGCGCTGCTGGCGCTGATGGCGCTGCTGGCGCTGATGACTCGCCACGCTGCACGTGGTCCTCTCGTGGCGCTGGTACTGGTGATTCTGATGCTGGCAGTGGCGGCAGCAGGTGGGCGTCCAGAAGGGCCTCCTCCAGCACGTGGGAGGGCAGCATGGCGCCCTCGTGGCGAGCCAGGCGCATGAGCAGAGCGCGTGCATGGCGGTACGGGTTCTCCACCCCCGCCAGCAGCCCCATCCGCCTGTCCCTCTCCCACCCCGTGCTCCTGCTCGCGCTCGCCCCAGCAGCAGCAGTAGCACCACCAGCAGCCCCAGCTGCACCAGCAGTACCAGCAGCATCACAACCATCAAACCCCGCCCAGTCCTCCTCATACTCCTCCTCAAAGTTCTCCCCCTCCGCATCCTCATCGTCACTCGCTGTTCCCATGCGCCTCACTTTCTTCCTCAGCCTCCTCCTGCCTCTCCGCCACCACTCCACTTCACTCCCACTTCTTCCTTCCGCCCCTCCGCC
This sequence comes from Closterium sp. Naga37s-1, assembly GCA_947471745.1. NCBI lineage: Eukaryota > Viridiplantae > Streptophyta > Zygnematophyceae > Desmidiales > Closteriaceae > Closterium > Closterium sp. Naga37s-1. The sequence continues at coordinate 552,130 of CANJKZ010000781.1, read as the reverse complement.
CTTCCCCTTCTCCACTCCTGTCCTCTCCCCATCGCCCCCCTCCCCGGCGCCCCGGCGTGCCTCAGCCAGGCGCAGCAGCAGCAGCCCGTACCGCCGCACGAACCTGCTCGCCCATGACTCAGTGCACCGCCCCTCCTCCACGCCGCACCCCCGTGCCAGCTCCCTCGCCTTCCCCACCAGCTGCGCGCGGCTCACAGCGCGCCCCGCGCCCTCCTCCTCCGCCACCACCCACAGCGCCACTGCCTCCTCCAGCGCGCTCTCCCCCGCGTCCGCCGCGCCGGGCGCGCTCCCCTCCCCCGCGTCCGCGCGCACCCAGCGGCGGCTCTCCTGGACGATGTGGCGGACGTACTTGGGGATGAGCCACAGCCCGTAGCGCGCGTGCACGGCGGCCGTCACGATCCGCGGGCTCAGGAACGGCCGCACGCACGCCAGCATCGCCACCTCGTACCGCACGCGCGCTGCCAGCGCGCTCGCAGCCGCGTTGGCCGCGCCCGGCGCCGCGGCCGACCCGCCGTTGGGCGTGCTGCTGGAGCGCACGGCCGCGGCGGCGCTGCCCCGCGCCCACGACGGTGCGCCCGCAGGTACCTGCTCCTCGTCGGCCTCTCCGCCCTCATCGCCCCCGCCGCTTGTGCCCGCACTCAGCTCGCCTGCCGCAGCGCCGCCTAAGCCGCCTTCGCCAGCACTAGCGGAGTCCGGCGCCTCTCCGTTACCGCGTGCGACGCGGTCGTCCTGTTTCTCCCCCTGCGTGTCGCGCGTTTCCGCCTCGTCCCTCCCCCGCGTCCCCCCTTCGTCCCCCGAGCGCGTCCCCACCTCCTCGCCGCACTCGTCGAGACCCGCGTCGCGCAGCACTTCGCAGCACCACCAGCGCTCGAACTCGAACAGAGGAGGCACGCCGAACCGCTCTGCGACGCGCCGCGCGTGTTTCTGCAGGTTATGCACGATGCTCGACCTCTGGACCTTTGTCTTCCCCCGCGCCGCCCACCACGCTTCGAGACGGAGCCGCCTCTCGCGCGTCCAACGCGCCAACTCCGCCTCAAGCTCCGCGTTCTTATAACGAACGAACTTATTCTTCCCTACGCTGCTTTCGACGGTGGCCTTTCGATAGAGTCGATCGATGTCGCTGCTGCCGAGGCGCGTGCCGTACTGCGCGTTGACGGCCGTCGCGATGTGCTCGTTCGCGAGCTCGGGATGCGCGCGTCGCACGGCGACGATTTCGCGCAGCACCAACGGGCTCACGGCCGCCGCGCGGCTTTTGCCCCGCTGGGCATCGGGCGGAAGCTCCATCGCGCGATCCGCTGCCTGCCTTGGCTCGGCTATTCGTTGCTAAGGGGAGCACTTCATTTTGTCGTCAGACACACGACACCTGTCATGGGTTGATTGCACCGCTCGGCGTTGAACGCCTATCCACATAGGCATTTGCAACATGCACTAGGGAGTGTGGCCTTTGCAAACGGGTATTTGCAATTTAGGGTTTCAGGAGGAAAATGGAAGGTTCAGCAGTGGGGTCCTCCTCTCTGCTTGGATCCTTTTCAACCTGGCTTCCCTGCAACGCTGTTTTTACCCCCCTGGCAGGCTTGAACAGGTTCCACGGGCTGGCCCAAAGAAACCTGCACTATTGTTTCAGACAGATCATATTTAGTCGGGTAGTCTTAATTTCAAAACCGGGGTCACAAGTTTAGCAAGACTGGTTCAACCAACCAACCTTTGTTGGGTGTAACCCTGTTGACAGCGTGGGGCACTGAAAGACGGTACAAGCATCTCCGCAAAAAAACACCACCCGAAATTACTGTAGCTACAAGGTCGTCCGCACCTTCAAGTGTCGCACAGATAACTGGTAGGAAACCTGAAAGCTGCGGGTATTTTACAGTCTTTTAGGGCGTGTCCAGCTCGTACGTTTTCAGTTCATTTTGTGCGGTTGACCGCTTTGCGTCACGGTGAACAAAGGTGAAAAAGATAATCGCTTTGCACCTTTTGATATTGATTTTGCACCACGGTAGATGAACTGTATATGAACCGAAAACGTACGAGCTGGACACGCCCTTAGTGTAGGTCACCACTGTAAATGACTATCGACGAGTATCAGAGCCTCCGCTTTCGTAGGTCATCAACTTACCATATCCAGCCAATGAGAATGCCCACATTAGGCATAGGTTCGACATAGTGGACCACGTCTGCGCAACTATTTCGCAGAAACGCGCATTTTGTCCTTTGATTGGCTTAGGTCACGCCAACGAAGGCGTACTAGTAGCGTGGGCAAGGCGTCAGCTTTGGCGCGAGGAAAATCGTGGAGTCACTCCCAGCCCTGGGTGGAGCAAGAGAGTCGCCTAACGTAAGACGCTGGTGCGGTCGTATCTCGAATTTAGAATGGAGGAACGACCAGCAGCCTAATTCGCCCAAAGATTATGCAATGTCGTTCAACTCGCATGCAGGGCTTCAGGCGAACATCTCCTACCGTCCTAGAGACGAGGAAGGGGAGGGCTAGCGAGGGGGAAGGAGAGTGCTAGCATGGGGGAAGGGGCACGCTAGCGTGGGGGAAGGGGAGTGGTAGCGTCGGGGAAGGGGAGTGTTAGCGTCGGGGAAGGGGAGTGGTAGCGTCGGGGAAGGGGAGTGGTAGCGAGGGGGAAATGGATGTCTTCCGTGGGGCCAGGGGAGCGACACTGTGAGGGAACGGTAGTGCTCCCGTGGGGCAATTCTGTGCGACCGTGGGGGAAAGTGGAGTGCGATCGTGGGGGAAAGGGGAGTGATACCGTGGGGGAAAGGGGGTGGTACTTGGGGGAACAAGGGAGTGCGACCGTGGGGAAATGGGAGTGATACCGTGGGGGAAAGAGGGTGGTACTGGGGGGATCAAGGGAGTGCGACCGTGGGGAAATGGGGAGTGCGACGGTGGGGAGATGGTGCGGGCGACCGTGGGGAAAGGGGAGTGGTACTTGGGGGAACAGGGCCTTGATACCGTGTGGGAAAGGGGAGTGGCACCGTCGTCACCGACCCTAAACGGTCGTGGACGAATGGATGCCGATCTTCTTGTTATTTCACGAGGCGATAGTTGGTCGCGGTGCCTTGATTGTATGGCGTCGCGCGGTGCAAACCTTCCTATGGATCATTGTTGATCCGGGGGGGGGAGTGACTCCATGCCTCGGGTTCCACGGCACCCCGCATGTAATCGGCATCACTTGACCTCACTGACGTTGTGGACTTCCTTTCTAAATCTGTGATGGGATTTTCACGAGCGACTGACTATAATCACGAGCAACTGACTATAATCACGAGCGACTGACTATAATCACGAGCAACTGACTATAATCACGGTTTCTTAGCCAAACGTTCTAGGGTGTGGTATGGATGACGGTGTGCTTTCTGCTTCTGCTTCATGGGAACCAAGAATGCCCTCGGCGGCAGGCCAGCACTGATCGGTCGCAGAGTGTTCCGTACGCGATCTCGTGAGATGGGTTTGATTGTCGCATGAAATCGTGGTAACATTGGCAAGTCCAAACCCATGCAGCGAAACTTGTGTGAGCATTTCAGTGTTCACACCTTTGTACCCTGGAAAGCTCTCATATCCAAAGAAACTCACCTCCCCGACCTCACACATTTCAGGATGTCATGGCAGCCGTAATGCCCTGCTAGCCTCAGTGCCTGCGCTTCTCCATCTCCTCTCGCCCTCACCACCTCCTTCATCTTCCCTTCCATCCAACATTCGCCTTCATTCCCCTCCTGCTCTTCCCCTCCTCCCGCTCACCCCCCCTCCGCGCCGTGCGTGCGGGGGCAGCAGTGGCGCCATGCGAGGGGGAGCGAGGGCGCAGGGCGAGGGGCAGCAGCGGGGCGGAGAGGACGGGCTGCTAACCGTCATGCAGCCGTCTGGCTCCGTGCAGGTGGGCTCCGTGCAGGTGGGATGCGGTGGGATGGGGTGGAATGGGACCCATGCAAGTGGGCTGGCTGGGCTGGGTGCATGCGTGCGAGTGAACTGGGGGGGTCGTGGTGCGTCGAGGCGGTGCTGCCTGCGCCTACCTGTGCTGACCTGCGCTGCGCCTACCAGGTATGAAAGCCCAAGGTATAGCAATCTACTGAAACGGCGCTTTCTCGTCCTCTTGTTCTCTCCAACCCCTTTCCCCACTCCCACCCCTCTCTCTCCCACCCCTCTCTCTCCCACCCCTCTCTCTCCCACCCCTCTCTTTCCCACCCCTCTCTCTCCCACCCCTCTCTCTCTCACCCCTCTCTCTCCCACCCCTCTCTCTCTCACCCCTCTCTCTCCCACCCCTCTCTCTCCCACCCCTCTCTCTCCCACCCCTCTCTCTCTCACCCCTCTCTCTCCCACCCCTCTCTCTCTCACCCCTCTCTCTCCCACCCCTCTCTCTCCCACCCCTCTCTCTCTCACCCCTCTCTCTCCCACCCCTCTCTCTCTCACCCCTCTCTCTCCCACCCCTCTCTCTCTCACCCCTCTCTCTCCCATCCCTCTCTCTCTCACCCCTCTCTCTCCCACCCCTCTCTCTCCCACCCCTCTCTCTCTCACCCCTCTCGCTCCCACCCCTCGCCTGCCATCCAATCGCATCGCAGGTGGTGGATGTCGACCTTCCCACCGCTGCTGCTGCTGCTCGCATCAACACCAGGTGCTGCCCCCCCACCCACTACCCCGCTGCTCCACTGCCCGTGTCATTCCAGCCTCTCTTACCCGCCCCTACTACCTCGCTACCGCACTCTTAGTCCCTGCGAATCTACTGTCCCTGCGAATCTTCTGTCCCTGCGAATCAACTGTCTCTGCGAATCTACTGTCCCTGCGAATCTTCTGCCAAGCCAACGCTTGTGTCGTTCTTACCTGAACCGTGCCTGCATTCCACTTTCCTGTCGCCATCTCTTAGCACTAAACCCTAAACCCTAAACAGTGCTCTGCTCATCAGCTTCCCCTCACATGCCCTTCGCATGCTCCTCCAGTCATATGCCCCTTCCATCACATCACATGGCCCTCTCATCACATCACATGCCTCTCACCATGGTCCGCGCGGCCCCATCATCGTCCATCATCCATGTCATTTCTCCCGCCCCCTCGTCCCTCCCACTTCACCCCGGCATCTCCACTCCACCAACCCCTCTCAACCCCCCTCTCCCACTCCCCCTCCCTCTCTCCCCCTGCCACATTCCCCCCTTCCTCCTCCCTCTCCCCTTGCAGCCCCGCCGCAGCCCCAACCACCAGCCCATCGGCCTCATCCACTGCAGCTCCACCCTTAGCAGCAGCCACAGCAGCAGCAGCACCAGGTGCAGCGGCGGCATCGTCGCCGGTGCGGCTGGACTTCCTGTCGCGCGCGCGCAGCGTGTTCATGAGCGCCGTGCTCTCCGACCCCGACGCCCATGCCCTGCGCCAGGAAGGTGAGATTGAGGAAGGTGAGACTGAGGAAGGTGAGATTGAGGAAGGTGAGACTGAGGAAGGTGAGACTGAGGAAGGTGAGACTGAGGAAGGTGAGACTGAGGAAGGTGAGACTGAGGAAGGTGAGATTGAGGAAGGTGAGACTGAGGAAGGTGAGATTGAGGAAGGTGAGACTGAGGAAGGTGAGACTGAGGAAGGTGAGATTGAGGAAGGTGAGACTGAGGAAGGTGAGACTGAGGAAGGTGAGACTGAGGAAGGTGAGATTGAGGAAGGTGAGACTGAGGAAGGTGAGACTGAGGAAGGTGAGACTGAGGAAGGTGAGACTGAGGAAGGTGAGACTGAGGAAGGTGAGACTGAGGAAGGTGAGACTGAGGAAGGTGAGACTGAGGAAGGTGAGACTGAGGAAGGTGAGACTGAGGAAGGTGAGATTGAGGAAGGTGAGATTGAGGAAGGTGAGACTGAGGAAGGTGAGATTGAGGAAGGTGAGACTGAGGAAGGTGAGACTGAGGAAGGTGAGACTGAGGAAGGTGAGATTGAGGAAGGTGAGACTGAGGAAGGTGAGACTGAGGAAGGTGAGACTGAGGAAGGTGAGACTGAGGAAGGTGAGACTGAGGAAGGTGAGACTGAGGAAGGTGAGACTGAGGAAGGTGAGACTGAGGAAGGTGAGACTGAGGAAGGTGAGATTGAGGAAGGTGAGATTGAGGAAGGTGAGACTGAGGAAGGTGAGATTGAGGAAGGTGAGACTGAGGAAGGTGAGACTGAGGAAGGTGAGACTGAGGAAGGTGAGACTGAGGAAGGTGAGACTGAGGAAGGTGAGACTGAGGAAGGTGAGACTGAGGAAGGTGAGACTGAGGAAGGTGAGACTGAGGAAGGTGAGATTGAGGAAGGTGAGACTGAGGAAGGTGAGACTGAGGAAGGTGAGACTGAGGAAGGTGAGACTGAGGAAGGTGAGACTGAGGAAGGTGAGATTGAGGAAGGTGAGACTGAGGAAGGTGAGATTGAGGAAGGTGAGACTGAGGAAGGTGAGACTGAGGAAGGTGAGACTGAGGAAGGTGAGACTGAGGAAGGTGAGACTGAGGAAGGTGAGACTGAGGAAGGTGAGACTGAGGAAGGTGAGATTGAGGAAGGTGAGATTGAGGAAGGTGAGACTGAGGAAGGTGAGACTGAGGAAGGTGAGACTGAGGAAGGTGAGACTGAGGAAGGTGAGACTGAGGAAGGTGAGACTGAGGAAGGTGAGACTGAGGAAGGTGAGACTGAGGAAGGTGAGACTGAGGAAGGTGAGACTGAGGAAGGTGAGACTGAGGAAGGTGAGACTGAGGAAGGTGAGACTGAGGAAGGTGAGACTGAGGAAGGTGAGACTGAGGAAGGTGAGACTGAGGAAGGTGAGACTGAGGAAGGTGAGACTGAGGAAGGTGAGACTGAGGAAGGTGAGACTGAGGAAGGTGAGACTGAGGAAGGTGAGACTGAGGAAGGTGAGACTGAGGAAGGTGAGACTGAGGAAGGTGAGACTGAGGAAGGTGAGACTGAGGAAGGTGAGACTGAGGAAGGTGAGACTGAGGAAGGTGAGACTGAGGAAGGTGAGACTGAGGAAGGTGAGACTGAGGAAGGTGAGACTGAGGAAGGTGAGACTGAGGAAGGTGAGACTGAGGAAGGTGAGACTGAGGAAGGTGAGACTGAGGAAGGTGAGACTGAGGAAGGTGAGACTGAGGAAGGTGAGACTGAGGAAGGTGAGACTGAGGAAGGTGAGACTGAGGAAGGTGAGACTGAGGAAGGTGAGACTGAGGAAGGTGAGACTGAGGAAGGTGAGATTGAGGAAGGTGAGATTGAGGAAGGTGAGATTGAGGAAGGTGAGACTGAGGAAGGTGAGACTGAGGAAGGTGAGACTGAGGAAGGTGAGACTGAGGAAGGTGAGACTGAGGAAGGTGAGATTGAGGAAGGTGAGACTGAGGAAGGTGAGTTGGGCACAAGGGGAACGCGCAGGGGGCGTTGGAGGGGTGAGGGATGTGAGAGTGGGTGGGGTGAGGGGAGAGGGCGCGTGAGGAGACTTGGGGACGAGCAGAGCAGAGCAGAGCAGAGCATGTAACGAGAGGTCGGAGATGTGGAGGAGGGATGGGATGAGATGGGATAGGCATGATGAGCAGAAGGCGTCATGGTTGGTGAGAGGAATGTCACCTGTGGACGTGACATGGCATGGCATGGCATGGCATGGCATGGCACGGCACGGCATGGCATGGCATGGCATGGCATGGCACGGCATGGCATGGCATGGCATGGCACGGCACGGCATGGCATGGCACGGCACGGCATGGCACGGCACGGCATGGCATGGCATGGCACATGGTGTCGGAGCTGTTGGAGTCTTCATGCTGTGCATCTCATTCACGCTGCTACACCCATATTATCTTCCAAACTACTAAAACCCCCTTCGTAGCATTCCTCCTAAGCCCTGCTCCTCCCCTCCGCTCCCCTTTCGTCCCCTCTCCTCCCTGCACGTAAAGATGGTGAAGCGGCATCTGCACTATCCAACTCATCATCTGCACATCCCACTTCCTTTCCTGCTCCTCGCCTCCCCTCTCCCCACGTCTCCCCCAACCAGCCAGCCGCGTGCTGGGGGGGGGCGACATCAAGATAGTGAAGCGGCGCGACCTGGCGGAGGCGGGGGGGCGGGTGGGCGAGGAGAAGCAGTTCTGCGCGCTCAAGCACAGCGAGTGGCTGCGCTGCCTCCGAGAGGAGCTCATGCTGCTGCGGGTGAGCTGAGCTGGGGGGGTGCCATGGCATGGCGCCACCTCATGCTGCACATGCCACTGCACCACTGCACCACTGCATCACTGCATCCATTCTCCTCAACATCCTCGCCCTGACTCCCCACCCCCCATTCCCTTTCTCCCCCTGTCCACACCCGTACAGCCTCTCTGCCCCTCATCCTCCAATTCCCATGTCCACTCGCATCATCCCCTGCGCCTCTCCCCCTTCCCTCCGCCCCCCCCCCCCAGATCAAGCGCCAGAACAGCATGCTGGACCACACGCCCTCCCACCGCCCCTCTTGCCGCAACTCCCATGTCCACCCCGCCCCACCCCCTCTCCCCCTCCCCTCTCCTCTCCCCCCCCCCCCTCCATCAGATCGAGCGCCAGAACAGCATCCTGGACTACACGCCCTCCCACCGCCCCTCCCCCGCGTCCCCCTCCCTGCGCCTCGCGGACTTCCCTTCCCCTTCCCCTCCGCCGCTCGCCTCCCACTCCTTCCACGCCCACACCAGCAGCCCCAGCAGCAACGGTGCCACTGCCTGGCTGGCAGGGGGCCGGCCGTGGGAGCAGCAGCAGCAAGGGATGGCGGGCGAGGGGGCGATGGGGGCGCGCATGAGGGCAATGGGTGCTGCTGATGGCATGAGGGCAATGGGTGCTGCTGATGGCATGAGGGCAATGGGTGCTGCTGATGGCATGAGGGCCATGGGTGCTGCTGATGGCATGAGGGCAATGGGTGCTGCTGATGGCATGAGGGCAATGGGTGCTGCTGATGGCATGAGGGCAATGGGTGCTGCTGATGGCATCTTCCCTGCGCTGCCTGCCTCTGCCTCCCCGTGGTCACCAGTAGCAGCAGCAGCAGGTGGAGGGGCTGGAGGGGCGGCGAGTTGCAGTCCTGTGCAGCGCAGCATGAGCATGGCGCCCACCAGGGCGCTGCAGCAAGGTACTCACGTGGGTGGGTGGCACACAGCAGGTGGCACACAGCAGGTGGCACACAGCAGGTGGCACACAGCAGGTGGCACACAGCAGGTGGCACACCGCAGGTGCATAAGAGAAGAATTCGCGTGGGTGGCACTGTGCCGCCCTGGAGGGCTGCTGCTGACGTGGCCGCATCCTGCATTCCCCCATGCTCCACCAGTGCTCCTTGTGTCACATGCACACATGTAATTCTCCATGCCATCAATGCCACTCCACTGATGCTTCTTCCTCCTTGTTCCAGTCACTTCATCACACCTTTCCCCTCCCTCCCTTTCCTCCCTCCCTTGCCCTCCATCCCTTCCCTTCCCTCCCCTCCCATCCCTCCCTCCCCCCCTTCCCTTCCTTTTCCCCTCCCCCTGTCACCACCCCCCTGTCACCACCCCCCTGTCACCACCCCCCTGTCACCACCCCCCTGTCACCACCCCCCTGTCACCACCCCCCTGTCACCACCCCCCTGTCACCACCCCCCTGTCACCACCCCCCTGTCACCACCCCCCTGTCACCACCCCCCTGTCACCATCCCCCTGCCTGCGCCAACAGCCGATGCAAGGCTAGCCAAGCGCCCTCTGCCCGTGCCTCTCCCCGTGTTCAGCCCGTCCTCGCACCCCTCGCCCCCCGCCCGCCCCACACCCACCACGCCTGCCCTCCTGCGCCTCTCCTCCATGTCCCTCTGCTCCTCCTCCTCCCCCCTCGACCACTTCCTTGCCTCCACCTCCGCTGCCGCTGCTGCTGCAACCACCACAAGCAACGGCGGCGGCAGCAGCGGCGGCAGCAGCAGCAACAACAACGTCACCACGAGCAGCAGAGGCGGGGGTGATGGTGATGCCACGTGCTCCGCCACGTGCCCCCGAGAGCCCCCTGCAGGCGGGCAAGCGTGCCCGGTGGTGCAGCAGCACACGCGGCACAGCAGCCTGGCTCTCAGGGGCGGCGATGGCGACTCCCTGCCCGCCCTGCTCGCCCACTGGCCCTCCCACCCCCACCCCCACCGCCACCGCCACCGCCGCAGCACCACCATTGGTGAGGGGGTGAAGGCTGGGGGACGGGTGGGAACGGCAAGGGCGAGGGAGAGGGAAGGAGGGAGGGAGATGGAGATTGAGAGCTCGAGGAAGAGCAACAAGGGGGGAGGAAAAATGTGGAAGATCAACAATGGTGGAGGAAAAATGTGGAAGATCAACAATGGTGGAGGAAAAATGTGGAAGATCAACAATGGTGGAGGAAAAATGTGGAAGATCAACAATGGTGGAGGAAAAATGTGGAAGATCAACAATGGTGGAGGAAAAATGTGGAAGATCAACAATGGTGGAGGAAAAATGTGGAAGATCAACAATGGTGGAGGAAAAATGTGGAATATCAACAATGGTGGAGGAAAAATGTGGAAGATCAACAATGGTGGAGGAAAAATGTGGAAGATCAACAATGGTGGAGGAAAAATGTGGAAGATCAACAATGGTGGAGGAAAAATGTGGAAGATCAACAATGGTGGAGGAAAAATGTGGAAGATCAACAATGGTGGAGGAAAAATGTGGAAGATCAACAATGGTGGAGGAAAAATGTGGAAGATCAACAATGGTGGAGGAAAAATGTGGAAGATCAACAATGGTGGAGGAAAAATGTGGAAGATCAACAAGGGGGGAGGAAAAATGTGGAAGATCAACAATGGTGGAGGAAAAATGTGGAAGATCAACAATGGTGGAGGAAAAATGTGGAAGATCAACAATGGTGGAGGAAAAATGTGGAAGATCAACAATGGTGGAGGAAAAATGTGGAAGATCAACAATGGTGGAGGAAAAATGTGGAAGATCAACAAGGGGGGAGGAAAAATGTGGAAGATCAACAATGGTGGAGGAAAAATGTGGAAGATCAACAATGGTGGAGGAAAAATGTGGAAGATCAACAATGGTGGAGGAAAAATGTGGAAGATCAACAATGGTGGAGGAAAAATGTGGAAGATCAACAATGGTGGAGGAAAAATGTGGAAGATCAACAATGGTGGAGGAAAAATGTGGAAGATCAACAATGGTGGAGGAAAAATGTGGAAGATCAACAATGGTGGAGGAAAAATGTGGAAAGATCAACAATGGTGGAGGAAAAATGTGGAAGATCAACAATGGTGGAGGAAAAATGTGGAAGATCAACAATGGTGGAGGAAAAATGTGGAAGATCAACAATGGTGGAGGAAAAATGTGGAAGATCAACAATGGTGGAGGAAAAATGTGGAAGATCAACAATGGTGGAGGAAAAATGTGGAAGATCAACAAGGGGGGAGGAAAAATGTGGAAGATCAACAATGGTGGAGGAAAAATGTGGAAGATCAACAATGGTGGAGGAAAAATGTGGAAGATCAACAATGGTGGAGGAAAAATGTGGAAGATCAACAATGGTGGAGGAAAAATGTGGAAGATCAACAATGGTGGAGGAAAAATGTGGAAGATCAACAATGGTGGAGGAAAAATGTGGAAGATCAACAATGGTGGAGGAAAAATGTGGAAGATCAACAATGGTGGAGGAAAAATGTGGAAGATCAACAATGGTGGAGGAAAAATGTGGAAGATCAACAATGGTGGAGGAAAAATGTGGAAGATCAACAATGGTGGAGGAAAAATGTGGAAGATCAACAATGGTGGAGGAAAAATGTGGAAGATCAACAATGGTGGAGGAAAAATGTGGAAGATCAACAATGGTGGAGGAAAAATGTGGAAGATCAACAAGGGGGGAGGAAAAATGTGGAAGATCAACAATGGTGGAGGAAAAATGTGGAAGATCAACAATGGTGGAGGAAAAATGTGGAAGATCAACAATGGTGGAGGAAAAATGTGGAAGATCAACAATGGTGGAGGAAAAATGTGGAAGATCAACAATGGTGGAGGAAAAATGTGGAAGATCAACAATGGTGGAGGAAAAATGTGGAAGATCAACAATGGTGGAGGAAAAATGTGGAAGATCAACAATGGTGGAGGAAAAATGTGGAAGATCAACAATGGTGGAGGAAAAATGTGGAAGATCAACAATGGTGGAGGAAAAATGTGGAAGATCAACAAGGGGGGAGGAAAAATGTGGAAGATCAACAATGGTGGAGGAAAAATGTGGAAGATCAACAATGGTGGAGGAAAAATGTGGAAGATCAACAATGGTGGAGGAAAAATGTGGAAGATCAACAATGGTGGAGGAAAAATGTGGAAGATCAACAATGGTGGAGGAAAAATGTGGAAGATCAACAATGGTGGAGGAAAAATGTGGAAGATCAACAATGGTGGAGGAAAAATGTGGAAGATCAACAATGGTGGAGGAAAAATGTGGAAGATCAACAATGGTGGAGGAAAAATGTGGAAGATCAACAATGGTGGAGGAAAAATGTGGAAGATCAACAATGGTGGAGGAAAAATGTGGAAGATCAACAATGGTGGAGGAAAAATGTGGAAGATCAACAATGGTGGAGGAAAAATGTGGAAGATCAACAATGGTGGAGGAAAAATGTGGAAGATCAACAATGGTGGAGGAAAAATGTGGAAGATCAACAAGGGGGGAGGAAAAATGTGGAAGATCAACAATGGTGGAGGAAAAATGTGGAAGATCAACAATGGTGGAGGAAAAATGTGGAAGATCAACAATGGTGGAGGAAAAATGTGGAAGATCAACAATGGTGGAGGAAAAATGTGGAAGATCAACAATGGTGGAGGAAAAATGTGGAAGATCAACAATGGTGGAGGAAAAATGTGGAAGATCAACAATGGTGGAGGAAAAATGTGGAAGATCAACAATGGTGGAGGAAAAATGTGGAAGATCAACAATGGTGGAGGAAAAATTAGGAAGATCAACAAGGGTGGAGGAAAGATTAGGGAAGTAAGGGAGGCTTCCCTTACTTGCGTCACCGTCATCCTTCTCCCCCGTTCCCTCCCCCTCAGGGTCCCTGACCGATTTGGACCATGAAGCGGGCGGCAGCGGGCGGCAAGCAGCGATGGTGGCGGCAGAGGCGGCAGCAACGGGTGGGCAGCGCATGGTGCGCATGTGGGAGCGCTTGAAACGCATCATGCCGCCGCCCAGAGGTTCCGACCTTGAGGTGTGTCTGATATGCAAGCATTGAACACTTAGCCTGGATTTACTATGCGTTTTTTTTTTTTTTTTTTTTTTTTTTTGAGGTGTTTGCTGGGAGAGAGAGACCATTCGAGGTACCATCTGCTTCATGCATGGCTTGCATCAGCCTCTGCGCATTCCAACTCGCTCCTCTCCTCATCGCCGTTGTACTTCCACCCACCACGTTTTCCCTCATCCTCTTCTGCTCTTAGCAGGAAGCCTCGCCACGCCTCTCTCTGCTCTCGCCTCGCTGCCCCACCCAGCAGCATCGCAACCACAGCGCCAGTTTCGGGGCGAGCATGGGCATGGGCATGGGCATGGGCATGGGCATGGGCATGGGCATGGGCATGGGCATGGGCATGGGCATGGGCATGGGAGTGGGCATGAGCGGGGGGGCGAGTGTGATTCAGCTGCCAGCGGGGATGACGCTGGTGGAGGCGCTGCTGGCGGGCCGTGTGCCGCGCAACCAGAGGGGCGCCGCCTGGGTCGCCATCGCCACCGCCCACCCTCATGTCAGTCACTGCCCACCCTCATGTCAGTCACTGCTGCCGCTGCCGCCACCGCCGCCGCCGCCGCCGCCGCCGCCGCCGCCGCTGCTGCTGCTGCTGCCCCGCCTGCTGCTGGGATGTCAGTGCGCCCACTGGTGCTGCTGCTGCTACCCCGCCTGCTCTGCTCAAGCCTGATCTGCTAGAATCCCCACCTCTGCATTGTCATGCCTCAATGCACCTCAACGCACCTCCTCCATGTCTTCACATGAGCTACCTGCTCTCAATCCATTGCACCATCCTTTTGACTAATTCGTTGTTTCCCCCCTTCTCCTTACCCTCCTTCGCTCCCCTTGCTCTCCCCTCTCCTTACTCCCTTTTCCAACCTCCTCTCCCTCCTCTCCCTCCTCTCCCCTCCACCCTCCCTCCACCCTCCCTCCACATGCCATGCCACCTATCACACACCGCATCCCCCCACCCTCGCCTCTCCTCTCACCACCAGGACGCCCTGGCGGATGGCAGCAGCTACGCCTCTCTGCTCATGCAGCCCTCCGCCTCCGCCAAGTGAGCTCCCCACCCCCACACACGCCAAGTGAGCTCCCCACCCCCACACACGCCAAGTGAGCTCCCCACCCCCACACACGCCAAGTGAGCTCCCCACCCCCACACACACGCTCTCATGGCAGGTCACACAGACGCTCAAGTGGCAGGCCACACACACAGTTCCCCCTCCACCTTTCTGCTCGCGCTTGTCGTTGCATACCCCATCCCTCCCATTCACTCCATTCCCCCCCATCCCTCTCATTTCCCCCATTACCCCCCATCCCACCATTCCCTCCATTACCCCCATTCCCCCCATTCCTCCCTCCCTCCTCCCCCCCCACCGGGCGCAGGGAAATAGAGCGGGATGTGAACCGCACCTTCCCCAACCACCGCCTCTTCCAGGAGGAGAGGGGCGCCGGCCAGCAGTCGCTCTTCAACGTCATCAAGGCCTACTCCGTACCGCACCGCAACCCACCGCACCCCCCACCCTTCCCTGCCCTGCCCTGCCCTGCCCTGCGGTGCCCTGCATCACCCTTCCCCCCACCCCCCACTGTGCTGCCCTGCTATGTGCTCTCTGCCCTTCCCTGCAATGTGCACCTCTGCTCCGCTGCACCCTTCTGTTTCGTGGTGCCCTGCTTTGTGCCATGGCATTCCATTAATGCCATGCCATTCCATTAATGCCATGCCATTCCATTAATGCCATGCCATTCCATTAATGCCATGCCATTCCATTAATGCCATGCCATTCCATAAATGCCATGCCATTCCATTGATGCCATGCCATTCCATTGATGCCATGCATTTCTATAGATGCCTTGCAATTCTATTGATGCCATGCAATTCTATTGATGCCATGCCATGCCTTGCCCACCCTACCTTTCTCTTGCATTCTGGTCCTTACTCCGTCCCTGCGGTCCCTTCTCGTCTCTCGCCCCGCCCCTGCACGCCGCGTGCCTGCCCATGGCGCGCATCAGGTGTTGGACAAGGAGGTCGGCTACTGCCAGGTAACTTCCCCTTGCCTTGCCCTCTCTCCCTCTTCTCGCCCTCTTTCCCTCCTTTTCCCCTTTCGTATTTTTTGCATTCCAATTATTTTTTCACTCCTACTCACCATCTAGCCCTTTTTTTTCCCCTTCCCTTCTTCCCTTCTTCCCTTCCTTCCCTTCCCTCTCCTTGTTACTTCGCCTCCTTTCCTTTGCCCCTCCTCTCTAGCCCCGCCTCTCCACCCATCCCTTCCAGTCGTGCCCATGTGTCCTCACCACCTGTAGCTTGATTCCTCACAGCTCCGTCGCTTGCTTTTGTAGAGAACCATGTTGATCAGTTGTCTCACATGCCTCCACTCCACTGCCTCTTCCCCTCCCCATCCCCCACACCCCATATCTCTCTCTCTTCCTCTCTGCCCCGTTGCCTCTGCCTGCCTCCATCACTCCCCCCCACCACGCCATCATCTCCGCTGCCCATGTGTGCTGCACTGCACGGTGCATCTTGCGTGTATGCGTGGCGCATGGCATGTTGCGTGTGTGCATGGCAAATGGCACGGCGGGCAGGGCATGGGGTTCATAGCGGCGACGCTGCTGATGAGCATGGGGGAGGAGCACGCCTTCACGTGCCTCGTCTTCCTCATGTACCGCTGCGGCCTGCGAGGCGTCTTCCTGCCCGACATGCAGCAGGTGGGTCTTAAAGCCCGACATGCAGCAGGTGGGTCTTAAAGCCCAACATGCAGCAGGTGGGTCTTAAAGCCCGACATGCAGCAGGTGGGTCTTAAAGCCCGACATGCAGCAGGTGGGTCTTAAAGCCCGACATGCAGCAGGCGGGTCTTAAAGCCCGACATGCAGAAGGTGGGTCTTAAAGCCCGACATGCAGCAGGTGGGTCTTAAAGCCCGGCATGCAGCAGGTGGGTCTTAAAGCCCGGCATGCAGCAGGTGGGTCTTAAAGCCCAACATGCAGCAGGTGGGTCTTAAAGCCCGACATGCAGCAGGTGGGTCTTAAAGCCCGACATGCAGCAGGTGGGTCTTAAAGCCCGACATGCAGCAGGTGGGTCTTAAAGCCCGACATGCAGCAGGTGGGTCTTAAAGCCCGACATGCAGCAGGTGGGTCTTAAAGCCCGACATGCAGCAGGTGGGTCTTAAAGCCCGACATGTAGCAGGTGGGTCTTAAAGCCCGACATGCAGCAGGTGGGTCTTAAAGCCCGGCATGCAGCAGGTGGGTCTTAAAGCCCGGCATGCAGCAGGTGGGTCTTAAAGCCCGGCATGCAGCAGGTGGGTCTTAAAGCCCGGCATGCAGCAGGTGGGTCTTAAAGCCCGGCATGCAGCAGGTGGGTCTTAAGGCCCGGCATGCAGCAGGTGGGTCTTAAAGCCCGACATGCAGCAGGTGGGTCTTAAAGCCCAACATGCAGCAGGTGGGTCTTAAAGCCCGACATGCAGCAGGTGGGTCTTAAAGCCCGACATGCAGCAGGTGGGTCTTAAAGCCCGACATGCAGCAGGTGCCGTGGGGTGGGGCGTTAAGACATGCAGCAGGTGCCGTGGGATGGGGCGTTAAGACATGCAGCACGGTGTGGCCTTTAAGACATGCAGCAGGTGTGGTGGGGCGTTGAGACATGCAGCAAGTGGGGCATTGTGTGCACAACTCGCATGCTATTGCCATCCCATGATGCCTTCTCTGGATCTTGCTTAACATCACATCCCTCCCTCTCCCTCTCCTGTACGCATGTGGGTGTGTGCATGTGGGTGTGTGCATGTGGGCGTGTGCATATGGGTGTGTGATATGTGCGTGTGCACGTGTGTACATGTGTGTACTGCGTGATTTTGCATGCCCGTGTGTGTGAATGCCCCTGTGCCCGCCCACTTGCAGCTGCAAGTGCGCATGTATCAGCTCACGCAGCTGCTCATCCACACGCTGCCACGCGTGCATGCCTTCTTCGAACACCTCGACATCAAACCCGTATGACACACCCATGCCATGCCATGCCATGCCACGCTATGCCGTGCCGTGCCATGCCATGCCATGCTACCCCATGCCATGCCATGCCATGCCATGCCATGCCATGCCATGCCATGCCATGCCACGCTATGCCGTGCCGTGCCATGCCATGCCATGCTACCCCATGCCACGCCATGCCATGGACTGCCACCCGACGCCATACCAGTACTTGTGTTGTGCCTCAGCTATTGGATTTAATCACCACGCCGCACAGCACCACTCATTCCTCTCACTTGAGCTTTGAAACGTCAGCCCAAGAACATCACAGCCGTTCGTCGGCATCGCACACGTCAGGTGTCCTCTCCCTATGCACACCATGTCCCATCACGCCCCACACCACCCCACCATGCCCCATACACACCATGCCATGCCATGGCGTGGCGCCACCTTGGTGATGTACGCGGCGGACTGGTTCCTCACCCCATGCACACCATGCCCTATTATTCCCTCCCTACCATGCCCCACCACGCCCCACCATGCCCCACCATGCCCCACCATGCCCTGTGCCATGGCACCACGCCGCGCCACCAGGTGATGTATGCGGCGGACTGGTTCCTCACTCTCTTCGCGCGCACCATGCCTCACTACCTCGTCTTCCGCGTCTTCGACATCATCCTCGGTACGCTGACATCATTCTCGGTACGCTGACATCATCCTCGGTCCGCTGACATCATCCACGGTACGCTGACATCATCCTCGGCACGCTGACATCATCCTCGGTACGCTGACATCATCCTCGGTACACTGACATCATCCTCGGTACGCTGACATCATCCTCGGTACGCTGACATCATCCTCGGTACGCTGACATCATCCTCGGTACGCTGAAATCATCCTCGGTACGCTAACGTCTTCAGCAGCTGTTGTCATTCTGAACAGTCCCATCAGCAGCTGTACCTGATCACGCCTTTTTCCCTCTCATCCCTCATTTCCCATCTCCCATCTCCCCTCTCTCATCTCGCATCACGGCAGCGGAGCAGACCACGGCCATTGTCTTCAAGCTCGCCATCGTTCTCCTGCAGGTATTTGCCCTCCCGCCTCATCTCAACTCCTCCCACCTCCGCCCACCTCCTCCCACCTCTTCCCACCTCTTCCCTTGCCCCACTGCACTACCATCCCTCCCTCCTCCTTTTCCCACCCACTTCCCATCACCCACCTCTCCTCTCCTCCTACAAACCGCCTCCTCGCATCCCTATTTCCCATTCCCCTCCACCGTCCCCTCTCCCCATTCCCTCCTCCCATCCCCTCTCCCCGTTCCCCTTCCCATTTCCTTCCCCCCAACACCCCTCCCCACCGGTACCCCACCGGTACCCTCCCCACACCAGGTGTGCAGACGGTGGCTACAGCAGTGCCCAGAGATGGAGTATGCCATGTGCCTGCTGCGCACACAAATCCCCTCATCTGTACTTCCCATTCTCCTCTCCCCGTCCCTTTCCCTGCCCTTCCTCCCCGTTTCCTTCCCTGGTCCCATCCCCCCAACCCCTCCCCGTCCTCTCCCCTCTTCGACTTCCCCCGTCCCCACACCAGGTGTGCAGGCGGCAGCTGCAGCAGTGCCCGGAGATGGAGTACGCCATGTGCCTGCTGCGCACCGAGCTGCCCGCGCAGCTCAAGGTGACCTCGCCTCGCTTTACTATCATAATTGTGAAGAATAACCAATGGTTTCATTAGAGTGGATGGGGTATACATTGTTGGAAGAGGAAAGGGGACGGGCGAGGGGTTGGTTGGGTTTTTAGCCAACATTATTGGCCCCCACCAATACGTCGCGCTGGAGAATTATTGGGTGGTCTCAATAATGTTGGTCTCTGGGCCAAGATTTTGGGGGGGTCCAATAATCTCCCAACCCAACATTAAGGGTCAGATAATTGGACCAAGGTTCAGTTCCCAACTTCCAACTAGGGTTAGCCCTATTTGTGCACCCAAACCAAGTTTGGGTGTCTATTTCTACCAAAGTTTATAGAACAGATGTAGGATACAAGGAGAAGTATAATCCAAAGTTCACCCCCTGGTACTGCACAGTCCCTCACCGTACTTCACGGCACCCCATATTCCCTCACGGTGACTCACGGTACTTCCAGCCTCACGCTTCAAAGATGCAAGGTGCTTCAGTTTCGTGTTTAAAACCACATACACCCATTCTACCATCATCCACCCATTCTACCATCATCCACCCATTCTACCATCATCCACCCATTCTACCATCATCCACCCATTCTACCATCATCCACCCATTCTACCATCATCCACCCATTCTACCATCATCCACCCATTCTACCATCATCCACCCGTTCTACCATCATCCACCCGTTCTACCATCATCCACCCATTCTACCATCATCCACCCATTCTACCATCATCCACCCATTCTACCATCATACACTGTCTCTCACTCTCCTAAGGTCTTAACAGCCTGCCTCCCAGTCCGCCTGCAATTTAGCCTTGCCTGCACTCATGCCTCCTGTTTGTGTGTGTGTGCTTGTGCATGCGTGTGTGTGTGTGTGTGTGTGTGTGTGTGCCCATGTGCATGTTTGTGTATGTATATGTGTGTGTTTGTATGTGCATATGCATGTGCACATGCATGCGTGTGTGTGTGTGTGTGTGTGTGCGTGTGTGCGTGTGTATGCTTGTGTCTCATCTCATGATCTCACGTGCATGCATGCATGCATGGGGCCATGCCATGCCATGCCATGCCATGCCATGCCAGGAGGTGAGCGAGGAGGAGATGGAGGAGCTGGTGTGCAAGGCCATGCGGGTGGACTTGCCCTTTGAGAGCCTGCTGCGACTCGAAGCAGGTCCCTGCTGCCGCCCACTCCCCACATCGTGCTGCCGCCCACTCCCCACATTGTGCCGCCACTGAACGCGCATCCAACCAGACGCAGTCCCTTCCTCTCCATCTGCATCCTTCCTCTCCATCTGCATCCTTCCTCTCCACCTGCATCCTTCCTCTCCACCTGCATCCACCTCTCTTGGGTCTCCCTATCCCCGTTCACGCCTCAGCCTGATTTACCACTAACTCTGCCTGTATTACCACTGCCTCCACTCTTCCCCTCCCCCCCAATCCTCCTCCTTTTCCGTTCTCTCCTTCCCTTAAACGCTCTCTCACTCCTCATTCTTTCCCCTGCCTCTCCCCGCCCCGTCCCTCGTGGCCGTGTCACCCAGAGTACGATCTGCTGGCGGGGGAGGCAGCAGCGGCGGCGAGGGACGTGCAGGCAGCGGCAGAGGCGAGTGAGGCGGCGGCCCTCTCGTGGGGCGCCAACCGGCAGCAGCTGGAGGCCCGACTCTGCCATGCCACGCTCGTGCGTGCTGTGCTGCCAGGAGAGGGGGGAAAGGGAGGGGAGGGGGGAGGGAGGTTGGGGGAGACGGAGAGTGCTATTGCAGTGTTATTACTTACTACAGATTATGCAAGTGCTCGCGTGCTCTCCTCCTGTGCTCGCGGTGTTTTCATCCATCTCATTCACCCATGCATACCCTTCCCTTCCCCGCGCCACTCTCCTCCCTACCCCTTAACTCTCCTCACCACTGCAGGCACTGAAGCAGGGCGAGCGCCTGGCAGCGCACATCACAGCCGCCCTCGCCCTCTCTGATTCTGCCCGTCACTCTTCCTCCTACCCTTCCCCGTGCTCACCACCACCGCCTGCCGATACGAAGCCCCACACTTGTTCATCCACCGTAAGCACCCACGCGTCTGCCTCTCATGCGTCTGCCTGTGCTTTGCATGCTGCCCTGCACATGGGTAATGGTGTGGGCGGACCCCCAGAGAGCAGTCATGAGCCCCGGGTCACAAGGGACAGCAGTGGAGGGGGAATGCGGAGTGGCCGGGCTGGAGGGGGCGGCTGTTTGCTGGTGAATGGCAGTGGGGTGGGGGGGCTTGAAGGTTCACGACCTGAGTGCTTGAATGGTGCTTCGTGCACCGAGGAGGGACGGCGGCCCTTGGAGGGCGGAGAGGGAGAGGAGAGGGTGTGTGAGGGGCAGGGAGTGTGTGAGGAGGAGGGAGTGTGTGAGGAGGAGGGAGCATGTGAGGAGGGCCTACCATTGGAGGAGAGAGTGCAGCTGTGGGAGGAGCGGGTGGCAGTGGTGGGAGGAGGGAGCAGCACGGTGGAGGTGCTGAGAGCAGTGAGAGCGGCGCACCACCAGTGGGTGCAGCTGGGGCTGGCGCTGGCACTGGCAGAGCGCGAGGTGGCGTGCCGCCTCGACATGGGCGCGCCGCCGCCGCCCACTGACTCTTCTTTTGAGTGGAGTCAAAAGCGCCTCCTGGACATGGGCGTGCCAGTCAGTGACTCTTCAGCCACGCTGGGGGCTCTCATGGGAGGAGGGGTGCATGAGCTGGTGGTTGTGGAGGAGGCGGGGGGCTGTGTGGGGGAGAATGGAGCACATGGGCGTGGCAGCATGCGACAGTACGATGCAGTGAAGAGATTATGAGTCATGGCTGCGCCTCACTGAGATTGCATGACTTCGCCAGCCTTGAGTCTTAGTTGTATTATTGCTACACCATTGTAATTCCACAATAACCATATGGCCCTGGATATCTCTTAGGTTTCAGTTTCTAACACTGATTCAACCGCTTTTGAGCTGTTCTTTTTCCGTACCTCATTTTAATTAATATTAATGCCTCTATACAGTGCAAGAGACGTTTTCTGCATGTTTTCAGCAACACTTTGCCTGGCAACTGTGGGTTTGCAGCCTGATGGCACAGCCAATTATAAGCCAAAGCTGGTTCCTACTGGGCACTCCCTAGCCTCCAAGCAACGGCACACAGTTGCTCGCACCGCCATCAGCCCCAGGCCATCTCACACTCCTCTTGTGTTGCCAGCTTGCTCGTCTTTGCTGCCTGCCCATCCCACTAGGGTTGCCCGTTCTTCACTTGTCCACCTGCCCCTGCATGGTGAACATAATCAGTTCATATTTGGAATGGGAGGGGGCAAATGAGGTGAATGGGAATGGGAGAGGGCAAATGAGGTGAATGGGAATGGGAGGGGGCAAATGAGGTGAATGGGAATGGGAGGGGGCAAATGAGGTGAATGGGAATGGGAGGGGGCAAATGAGGTGAATGGGAATGGGAGGGGGCAAATGAGGTGAATGGGAATGGGAGGGGGCAAATGAGGTGAATGGGAATGGGACGGGGCAAATGAGGTGAATGGGAATGGGAGGGGGCAAATGAGGTGAATGGGAATGGGAGGGGGCAAATGAGGTGAATGGGAATGGGAGGGGGCAAATGAGGTGAATGGGAATGGGAGGGGGCAAATGAGGTGAATGGGAATGGGAGGGGGCAAATGAGGTGAATGGGAATGGGAGGGGGCAAATGAGGTGAATGGGAATGGGAGGGGGCAAATGAGGTGAATGGGAATGGGAGGGGGCAAATGAGGTGAATGGGAATGGGAGGGGGCAAATGAGGTGAATGGGAATGGGAGGGGGCAAATGAGGTGAATGGGAATGGGAGGGGGCAAATGAGGTGAATGGGAATGGGAGGGGGCAAATGAGGTGAATGGGAATGGGAGGGGGCAAATGAGGTGAATGGGAATGGGAGGGGGCAAATGAGGTGAATGGGAATGGGAGGGGGCAAATGAGGTGAATGGGAATGGGAGGGGGCAAATGAGGTGAATGGGAATGGGAGGGGGCAAATGAGGTGAATGGGAATGGGAGCGGGCAAATGAGGTGAATGGGAATGGGAGGGGGCAAATGAGGTGAATGGGAATGGGAGGGGGCAAATGAGGTGAATGGGAATGGGAGGGGGCAAATGAGGTGACTGTGAATCGACTCAAAAGTCACTAGGGGGGGGCGCCCATTCTTCACTTGTCCACCGGCCCCTGCATGGTATGGTGAACCTGATCAGTTCATACTTGCAACATGAAGGGGCAAATGGAAGGCAGAGAAGGCCGCAGCATAAGATGCGAGATGGGAGAGAAGGATGGTAAACCGTGCCAGTGCAGAGCCTGCTCCTCTTCCTGTAGCCGGTGGACACTCGCAATTACACGAGAAGCTGAATCTTTCTTGTTGACAACCATGAAACTGGGCATCGGCAGGGCAGGCAGCTCAGTAGTGTGCAGCCCGCTCCTCTTGGTGTGGGCGGCATCACGCAGGCAAATATTTTCTGATTCCATACACAAGAAGCTGCCCGGCAGATTCATTCTTGTTGGCAAACATGCAACAAGGAGCAAGGCACTTACGACGAGCAGCAGCGCGGCAGGTCTTCTTAGCCGGGTTGAACACGAGGCCCTCGGGGCACTGGCACTGCTGCTTGCCCTTCTTCACAACGCACTCAGCAGCTCCACAATCCTTGTGGCACGTGGCTGTTGTGGGCAGCAAAAAGGAACAAACAACACAGGCATGCAGAGACAAGGGGTCAAAAGTAGCACTTTTCAGGCACAGGGAGGCGAAGACAAGAATTGTGTGGAAGTGGTTGCGTGTGCATTGCTCCCTCTTCTCGTGTCACTCCCATGTTGTTGATTGTGTCAGAATGAGACGAACACATGATAGCGCACTTTGTGACACACTTCACGTTCCACTTCGGGCAGCGATAGCTGATTCTAGCTTAGGGGCTCAACCCTAGTGACCGCACGAGAGCACAGCTCACCAGAAAGATTCAGCCAGTCAGCCGATACCACGTTTGACTCATTCGCATACCATGCGTGCACTCACTTGCTCTTCACCACTCACCGTAGCATTTCTTGTCCTTTTCGCTGTAGGTTTTACCGACGGGGCAGATGCACTCAGCAGGGCTGTTGGGAAGAGGAGCCATGTGCATGCAAACAGCATCTGGCCCGCACTTCTTCTTGGCACACGCGTCTGTAGGGAGGTTTGATACAGGAGGGGAAGAGGTTTGCCAAAATTGTACTCACTCACCCACCCTACGCACTCACCCACACTCACACCCACCCACACTCGCGTACTCTGAGCACGCTGGGCGTGAGAACAAGAGGTGGGAATGAAGAAGGCGAGAGGCGAGAGCCGAGGGTGAGCACGCGGGTGGGAAGCGAGGGAGGAGAAGAAAAGAATGGGGAAAGCTACGAAGAAAGAAAGAAAACGACCAGATTGATAGGCAACAGCTGAGTCTGACTTAGAGAGGCACTTCTGAGTGCGTGAGAGCGAAGCTAACTGATTATACTCAGTCAGTCAGGCGATGCAACACTCATCTGCACTCCCTCTCTTGCCACCACTCACTGTAGCACGTCTTGTCTGTTTCGTTGAAGTTAAGAGTGCCATCGTTGCACAAGCAGTAGGGAGAGCCGTCACGGTTGAAAGTGCACGAGGCTTTGGACCCGCATTTGATGCGCGCGCACGCGTTTGCTGCGCGAAATCACGGACGTTTGTAACGAAAGGCAGCAGGGAAGCAGGGCAAGGGAGGTTAAAACAGAAAGGGTCATTTGCTCAACACCTTTCAGTTCAAGCACACAGCAACCCAATTGGTACGTGAGAAACAGCGGGAGAGACGCATGAGGAGCAAAGGGGTGGGAAAGACGACGGTCATTGGCATGAAGGAGGATGAGGTTGGGAAGCACGAGCGAGCCGGGCATGGCGTTCCACCATGAGCCAGTCAGCCGACTCACCACCAAAAGCGGCGCTGGCGTGGGTCGCGAGGAAGCTGATGGCAACGAGACCCACGACGAGTGCGGCGAGGCCGTGGCTGGACAGGCGCGGCGCGTAGCGCTCCATCACGATTGGAGAGGAGATGGCCGCCGGGGAAACGGGGAGACGGGGATTAGCGCCGATCCCACGCAACGGCGAAGAGCTTCGGCTTCTTTCACGTCCGAGTTGACGTGACGTGCCGTTCCGCGGCCCACGTCGCTGGTGCTAATCGTGACGGCAGAGCCCCGCGGCTTGCAAGCGCTCGCTTTTGAGAACAGGAGCGACCTGGAAGGAGAGAGCTCTACGGTGCGACTTGATGAAGAGGCACGCAATGCCAGCGAGAAGCTGTGTGAGAGGAAGCTGTGTGAGAGGAAGCTGTGCGAGAGGAAGCTGTGCGAGAGGAAGCTGTGCGAGAGGAAGCTGTGTGAGAGGAAGCTGTGTGAGAGGAAGCTGTGTGAGAGGAAGCTGTGTGAGAGGAAGCTTTCTGAGCTACTTCTCCGGTTGGCGGGCGCGTCTCTTCTGCTGGCGTCGCTTCAGGTGGACGTTGCTTTAGCTGTCGCAAAAATAGCCGCTCAATCGCAGATGCGCGCGTCTCTTCTGCTGGTGTTGCTGGCGACGGTGCACACCGTGTCGCCACAAATCGAGCAGTAGCGTGTCGATGACAGTGTCGCTGCAGTACCCTAGATGTCTCGTTGATGCAGCTGCTGCAGAAGTCTTCGCAGGTGAGGTAATGCCTCTACTATTGCAATGAAGCGGATGCTACTATTGTTCCGTTAGTGCGCAAATGATGGCAGATGCAGGGTCGAGATCGCAGGGTTGCAAAATCGTCGAGCGGAAAGGGAGTGAATTGAGAGATGGGTGTGAGGGAGGGAAGGGAATGGATGGAATAGCGACGGAGTCGCGCTCGAATCCTCAGTCTGTCGTGGGCTGCGTTCTGTGGGCGCATCAGCCTGCATCAATGTACATTGATGCATTCTACCACGGCTCCAAGACTGCCGGAAGGTTATCAAGGTTCGCGATAAGCGCATGGCTGCCGAAGCGAAACAAATCCGAATGCCTGCAGAACGGCCTTTTCGGCGACCAAAATTTAACATGTTGCCGATTTACGAGAAATTTCTCGTCCTAGCAATCTGGCGCATCATTGGTGCGCGCATCATGCAACTCCGAGAAGTCGCATGATGCGCGCATCTGCTGGTGCGGAGCACCCTCATTCGTCAATTTGTGTCTTCTAAACCTTCATTGGTTGGCACCATAAAAAAATTTGCGGTCTAACTTCCTAGAAACCCATAAAAACTTGGAAATTAGAGGAAATTGGATATCGAGATCTGACATGTCCAAATTCGAGGTTCGGACGAGGTTCGAAAAAAATTGGAAATAGGAGATTTCGGGAACCTCGTCCGAACCTCGTCCGAACCTCAATTTATCGATTTCAATTTTGTCAGTTCCGAACCTCAATTTCTCAATGTGCGCATCAGCCCGAGCCTCAGACGCATCAGAGCTGATGCGCCCACAGAACGCAGCCAAAATAATTGTGAATTCTGACATTGTCAGTGAATGGGGTTCAGCAGAACGGAGAAACAGGAAGTAATTCCTCGGTCTGAAACGATGCAAAGCGTTTAATCACAGTTCGTACAAGAGCCACCAATAATTGAGGAATCGTGAAGGTGATCATGGCGCATTAGCGGGGCTCTATGGCAGAGAATTATTGGCTGGGACATGAAAGTACACATTTGAAATAGATTTGTTACAAGCAAAGGCAACCATTAAGTCTTAACAATAAAAACGGTGCAATTCTGCATTTTTGTGTCAAAACACACAAACCAGACTCAGCAACAACCCTTTTAAACCTTTGCATGGTACAACATACCAGCAAGCATGTAATGTAATTCCTGGAACACGCATTAATGACTCAGCCAGATATCAGCCAAAGTTGGTTCCAACTGGGAACTTCCTGTCATAGCCTCCAAGCAACGTTCTTCACTTCTCCACTGGCCCCTCATAGTGAACATGATAAATTCATAGGTAGTTGCAATGCCAAGGGAAGGGCAAATGGAGGGCAGGCCATAGCATAAGAAGTGAGATGAGACGGAACGCCAGTGCAGAGCCTACTCCTCTTGGTGTAGCTAGCGTCACCTCGGCAAATAAATGACTGTTTATCATCTACACACGAGAACTTGATTCTTGTTGCCAAGCATGTGACAAACGGCAGAGACACCTACTATCGCGGAAGAGCATCTTGGCCTTAAAAAACACGAGGCTCCCGGGGTACTGGCTCTGCGACAAACCAGAGCATGCGTTTCTCTCTCCTCCTTACCTGCGTACTTGTGTTTCTTCAGCCTGGGAACTCGTACACTGACTTTCCTGCCATGAACATGCACTGGGCACAAGCAGTGCACGCAGGCTTGCACTTGGCTGGCGCCGTTAGGATGTAGGGCGTGGGGAGGGGAAAAGGAGCATAAGGCTGGGTCGGGCAGCAGGCAGGGAAAATGATAGCAAGTGGCTTGGAAAGAGGGGGGGGGGGGGGTGGTAATGACACAGCAGCACCACAAGCGCTCCAGCTCGACTCACATAAAACAGTGCCTCTCAAAAGATGGACTACCTCTTGCTCTCTTGCTCTCTTGTTCTCTTGCCCTCTTGCCATCTTTGTTCACCAGCCGCTGAAGCAAAGAACTGGTCAGCTCACAGTGCACAGCCCGCTAATCTTGGTGTAGGCGGCATCACAGAAGAAGCTGGCAACCTGCACGCTGCCAACTCGCTTTTCTGATTGCATACGATGACCGGGTTGAGTCGTTATTGTTGGGAAACATGTATCAAATGACAAGGCACTTACGATCAGGGATCGGGTCGCAGCAGAGCTTCTTGGCTGCGTTGAACACGAGGTCTTCGGGGCACTGGCACTGCTGCTGGCCATCCTTCACAACGCACTCAGCAGCTCCATCATCCTTGTGGCACGTGGCTGTTGTGGGCAGCAGCAGAATGGGTTAAACCCACAAGGCACGTAGAGACACGAGGTCAAAAGCAAAGGCTTTCAGTGATAGGAAGCGAAGACAAGACGAGAAGTGTGTGGAAGAGGTTAGGAGTGTGCCCTGCTCCGTCTTACCATGTCTCCCCATGTAGTTGATCTTTTCAGAATGCACTTTGCTATGCACATGAAGCACTCTAAGAATGATGGCGGAGAATATGTTGCTTCGACAAGCCCAAGAGAGGGAGAAGCAAGGATGGGAAGACAGAAAATGAGGACGATTCACGACAGTCTCTCCCCTTGTACGCACCACGCTCACATAAAATGGGGCATGCACTGTTGGGCCGAGAAAAGCCCTTAGGATCTCTTCAAGGCTAAGACCCTGAGTAGGAATGGTGTAATTGCAGAAGCGTTTTAATGTACTGTTGAACCAACTTGCACTAGTGTGTGAGAGCAAGAGATTGATTATAGCAAAGTAATACAAAGTAATACAAAGCTTTTACAAAGATTACAAGGAATATGAAAAGATGCAACCAACTGTTTTACTGTTGCTGTTACGGTTCGATACAGCGACGACTCGAGCAACTGCTCAGAACCGAGTCAGTTGTTTGTCCTTGCTGTCGCGCTGCTTTTTGTCAAGTCAAAGGTTGGCGACCTTTGACCTTCGCGTAACCTCCAGCTGTTATGTTTTGTCAACCTCCTTGGTTGACTCGCTGTTGCTTCACTGTAACGTGCCTCGTTTGCAGTTCGATGCTCTGACGCATCAGAAGCATTAAATTACTTGTTTCCAACACTCCCCTTCACTTTTGGAGTGTCGTTGCTGGTGACGTGGCCTTGTCCAGTCAGCAACATGCAGTATTCGAACTTCTGCTTTCCGAGTTTCTTGGTCAAATAATCAGCTGCCATTTCGTATATGGGGCAGTAGGACAGTTCGAGTCTCCCCTTCTCGATCTTGTCCTTCACGAAGAAATATCGCAGGGCGATGTGCTTCGTTCGATTCGCGAACCCGCTCTTGTTCGTGTCAAATTATATGCCTATGTCATAATAGAATGTAGGCTTTAGTGGGGTAGCTAATGTAGGGTATAGTTTTTTGTTACTTGTACCCAACTTTCTCGATAGTGCAACCACCTTTTTCCCTGTACTCTCGACATGGTATTAAGAGCAACATAGGTCCTTAGGACCGTTTTAGGACTGTTTTTCAGGGCCCACCAACCGTTTTCCGCCGGTTACCGAGTTACCCCGCCCCTTGCCTAGACTGCCCTGCATCGCGCAGCCCTCGCGCTCGCCTCTACTGGCCCTCGTACAGCCCACTAGCAGCCCGCCTGCTACCTCGTCAGCCCAGCGCGTAGCCCGCTAGCTGCCTTGTCAGGCCCGCGCACCGCCCCGCAGCCCCCGCGCTGCCTTCTCCTGCCCCGCGCATCACTTCGCAGCCTTCGCGCTGCTTTCTACGGCCGCCGACGCGGCCCCGCCCTGCCGCTGTCGCGGCCCCACCCTGCCGCCGACGCGGCCCCGCCTGGCCTGCGCGCTGCCCCCCGTCGCCAGTCGCGGCGCCTGTGGGACCCGCGCGCGGCCCTGCACCAGCTACGCCGCCCCTGGTGCAGCCGACCCTGGACCCTCGAGCAGCCGCCCCTGGACCCAGAGTAGCCGCCCCTGGCCCCTGAAGCAGCCGCCCCTGGTGCAGCCGCCCCTCGACCTCGAGCAGCCGCCCCTGGACCCAGAGCAGCCGCCCCTGGCCCCTGCAGCAGCCGCCCCTAGAGCAGCCGCCCCTGGACCCCGAGCAGCCGCCCCTGGCCCCTGAAGCAGCCGCCCCTGGTGCAGCCGCCCCGGGACCCAGAGCAGCCGCCCCTGGCCCCTGAAGCAGCCGCCCCTGGTGCAGCCGCCTCTGGACCCTCGAGCAGCCGCCCCTGGACCCAGAGAAGCCGCCCCTGTCCTCTGAAGCAGCCGCCCCTGGTGCAGCCGCCCCTGGACCCAGAGCAGCCGCCCCTGGCCCCTGAAGCAGCCGCCCTTGGCCCCTGAAGCAGCCGCCCCTGGTGCAGCCGCCCCTGGACCCTCGAGCAGCCGCCCCTGGACCCAGAGCAGCCGCCCCTGGCCCCTGAAGCAGCCGTCCCTGGTGCAGCCGCCCCTGGACCCTCGAGCAGCCGCCCTTGGACCCAGAGCAGCCGCCCCTGTCCCCTGAAGCAGCCGCCCCTGGTGCAGCCACCCCTGGACCCAGAGCAGCCGCCCCTGGCCCCTGAAGCAGCCGCCCCTGGCCCCTGAAGCAGCCGCCCCTGGTGCAGCCGCCCCTGGACCCAGAGCAGCCGCCCCTGGCCCCCGAAGCAGCCGCCCCTGGTGCAGCCGCCCCTGGACTCCGTGCAGCCGCCCCTGGATCCCGCGACGCCACCCCTGGACCCGCGACGCCGCCCCTGGATCCCGTGCAGCCGCCCGCCGAGCGCCGGCCCTGCTCGCCCGGCGAGCGCCTGCTCTTCCCGCCACTGGTGAGCACCTGCCTTGTTAGCGCGCTGCCGCGCCATCTGCCTGCCTGCCAGCCTGCCTATCTGCCTGCCTGTCTGCCTGTCTGCCTGCCTGCCTGCCTGCTTGCCGCGCCTGTCCTGCTCGCGCTGCTACTGCTGCTACTTCTGTTACTCCTGCTAGGCTGCTACTGCTACTGCTGCTATTGGCGGTGGCCAGATGCAGCTCCAGCGATGTCCGTGCGAGTCTCTCACGCCCCAGCAGCTTCGTGAGTGGTGCGCTAGTTGGGGTTGTGGTGGTAGCCGTCGTAGCTGTCGCCCTGGAGCTGGTTAGTTGGGAGCATCTGGCAGTGACCAGCTGCAGCTCCAGCGGCGTCCACGCGAGACACTTATGTCCTAGCAGCTTCACGAGTCGTACGCTCAGATTAGAGGGTCTTTGAGTATCGTTCGCTGCCCGTACGTCATTCGCACAGGTGATCGGACGGGTCAGCCTTGCGGGACGCTTAGTCACGCCCAGTCCCGCTGCTTTGCCCGTCTGAGCGACGCCTGGCGTACCGAGTTTGGCGACGAGGCTGAGCTCCCTGACTGGGTGGAGCTGCTTGGGCAGAGGGTAGATATATATGCTCTTGACTATGATGCTATTCTCACTGCCATGTATGCATTGCCTACTAGTGCTCACCGTGCCTGTTACCTATGCGTACCGCCTGACCCAGGTATAGAGCCTGCTGCTCTCGGTGCTGGTGAGGCTGCTGCTCTAGGTGCTAGTGCGTCTCCTGCTCTGGGTGCTGGTGAGGCTGCTGCTCCAGGTGCTGGTGAGTCTGCTCTCTCTGGTACTGCGCCTGTTGAGGCCTTGTACACCTTCACACTTGACTCAGGTGCTTCCCGCTCCTTCTTTTGCGACAGCACCACCCTCACGCGGCTCAGCCGGCCGGTTCCAGTCTCCCTGGCAGACCCCTCTGGGGGTCCAGTCCTTGCGCACTCCTCCACGGTCCTGCCGTATCCGGCGGTCCCATCTGGCTCCCTGTCAGGTCTTCACCTCCCCTCGTTCTCTACGAACTTGGTGAGTGGTGCTGACCTCCAGGACCAGTGGGTTGACCAGTTTACTCCTGGAGGTCAGCGCGTGACCCACTGTACGTGCTCCCGGACGGGCCGGCACCTGGCCACGTTTACCCGTGCGCCTGGCTTGAGTTTGTACACACTGACTACTGTGTCCCCTCAGGTCGCTGCGTCTGCGTCTGCGCCAGGTCAGTTGTCGGCCCCCTGCTCGTGTCGCGCTTTGTCGCACCAGACCCTCCTTTGGCACCACCGCCTTGGTCACCCCTCAGTGCAGCGCCTTTGTAGCATGCACCGCCGTGTCCTTGTCTCTGGTCTTCCCAGGGTTCTACCTCCCCTCCCACCCTCGCCTGCTCCTCCCTGTCTTCCCTGTGTCGAGGGGCGGCAGCGCGCCGCTCCTCACTCCTCCTCGTTCCCTCCCACAGAGGCTCCCCTGCAGACTCTCCACATGGACGTGTGGGGCCCAGTCCGCGTCCGTGGACAGGGCCACGAGCGGTACTTCCTGCTGGTCGTCGACGACTACACGCGTTACACCACGGTCTTCCCCTTGCACACCAAGGGTGAGGTCCCTGATGTTTTGATCCCTTGGATCCGCGCTGCTCGTCTCCAGCTCCGCGAGCGGTTCGGGACGGAGTTTCCCGTCCTGCGTCTGCACTCTGATAGAGGTGGGGAGTTTTCCTCCGACCTCTTGGCAGCCTTCTGTGCGGAGCACGGCATCCGCCAGACGTTCACGCTTCCGGCCTCTCCGCAGCAGAATGGGGTTGCTGAGCGTCGCATTGGCTTAGTCATGGAGGTCGCTTGTACCTCCATGATCCATGCGGCTGCCCCCCATTTTCTGTGGCCGTTTGCGGTCCGGTACGACGCGCATCAGCTCAACCTCTGGCCCCGTGTCTCCTTGCCGGAGACCTCGCCCACACTGCTGTAGACGGGGAAGGTTGGTGATGCGTCGCGTTTCCGGGTTTGGGGTGCTCGTGCCTTTGTCCGCGATACCACTGCGGACAAGCTCTCCGCCCGCGCTGTTCCCTGTGTCTTCCTTGGCTTTGTCCTTGACGCGCCTGGTTGGCAGTTTTACCACCCCACCTCGCGTGTCTTCCCCTCTCAGGACGTCACGTTCGACGAGTCGGTTCCCTTTTACCGTCTCTTCCCCTACCGCACTGCCCCTCTCCCCCCCCCGCCACTTTTCCTCGCTCCAGGTGCTCCCCAGATTGACCCCCTCCCCGCTCCCGGTCTTGCTCCTTCAGGTGTGTCTCAGGTAGACCCTCCTCCCTTGAATGCGCCGGTTGAGGTCACTGGTGACTCAGGTCCTGCTGGGGGTGCGGAGCCTGGGGGTGCTGAGCCTGGGGGTGCGGAGCTTGGAGGTGCGGAGCCTGGGGGTGCGGAGACTGGAGGTGCTGAGCCTGGGCGTGAGGAGTCTGGGGGTGCTGAGCCTGGGGGTACTGAGTCTGGGGGTGCTGCACCTGGGGGCGCTGAGGCGTCTGGTGAGCAGTCTCCTTGGAGCGGCCGTCTCTGTAGTCGCTCCGCTGGTACCTCGCCGCTGCACTCTCGTCCTCGACTCCCTCTCTCCCCACAGCAGCTGCGTGAGTGGTACATTGGCCGTCAGGGTCGCACTGCTGGAGCTAGGGGCCCTGCTGCGGGAGGCGCTGGAGTTGGTGACTCTGCTATTGGAGTTGTTTCTGCTGGAGGTTCAGGAGCTGCTGAGGGTGCTGGAGCTAGAGGTTCTAGAGCTGCTGAGGGTGCTGGCGCTGGAGGTTCTGGAGCTGCTGCGCGTGCTGGCACTGAGGGTTCTGTGTCTGCTGTTGCGCGGTCTCCTTGGAGTAACCGCCTTCGTCCGCATGTGCCTCTCACCTCACAGCAGCTGCACGACTGGTACGGTCGCGTCAGGGTCGCACTTCTAGAGCTCGGGGCTCTGCCGCTGGAGGTACTTCTGCTGACGTCACTGGAGCTGGGAGTGGTGTGGTCCCGGAGGTGCTCGTACTGGAGGTACTGGAGCTGCTGGGGCTGGAGGTGCTGAGCCTAAGGGTGCTGCTGCTGGAGACACTGAGGCTGGAGACCCTTGGACTGGAGGTGCCGGTTCTGGGGGTGCTGCTGCTGGTGGAGCTGGTCCTAGAGGAGCTGGAGGTGAGGGTTCTGGAGCTGCTGGACGCGCTGGGGCTGCTGGGGGTGCTGGAGCTGCTGGTGCTGGTGGCACTGCACAGCAGCGCCTGTTCTTTGCTCCACCGTCTCCGTCGTCTCAGCCACCGTCTGACTCTATGCTTCGCGAGGTTCTTAGTCTCCCTTCGTCTACTGGTCTTCCGTTACAGCCTGGCTCACCGCTGCCTGCTCCTTCTCCTTACACTCAGCAGACAGGGGGTCTTACTGAGCGTCGTGAGCCTGCGTCGCGTCCTGTCTCGCCTGTCCGTTCTGGTCGTTCCGGTCGTCGTGTTCCTCGTTCGTGTCAGCCGGCTGTCCCCGGCACCCACCTTGTAGTCCGTCGTCCTTCCTCTCCTCCGCAGAGTGTTCCCCTGCCGTCCCCTCCTACGTCTTCTCTGCCTACCGTTCTTGAGCCTGAGTCTGACCGCGCTCGTGCTGCTCACCCTACTATTACGCGTCTACTAGCCACAGTTGTCACTGACCCGTCGTTTGAGTCTACTGCTGCGTCTGCCTTAGTCGCTGAGCTTGTTGACTTTGCTGCTGCCTGTCGTCTATACTACGCCGCCAGTCTTGTTGCTGAGTCTGAGTCTGTCTGTCCTCCATCCGTCGGGGGTGAGTGTGCTCTTGGCACGGACGTCCTTGAGGACAGGCAGGAGGACCTTGAGTGTCTTGCAGCCGCTGCGCCCCATCTCGTGTCCATGCTGCTTGCCTCTGAGGGAGACCCGGATGCTCCAGACATCCCAACCCCGCGCTCTTACGCTGAGGCGATCGCGGGTGAGTACTCCTCTCAGTGGCAGACAGCCATGGACGCAGAGATGGCATCCTGGAAGTCCACAGACACGTACGTCGACGAGGTTCCCCCTCCTGGGGCGAACATCGTCAGTGGCATGTGGATTTTCAGGGTGAAGCGGCCGCCAGGTTCTCCGCCTGTCTTCAAGGCTCGTTACGTTGCTCGAGGTTTCAGTCAGCGAGAGGGAGTTGACTTCTTCCAGAACTTCTCCCCCACCCCGAAGATGACCACTCTTTGGGTGCTGCTGCACGTTGCCGCTCAGCGTGACTACGAGCTTCACTCTCTTGACTTCAGCACAGCTTTCTTGCAGGGCAGCCTGCACGAGGAGATCTGGCTGCGCCGCCCGCCTGGCTTCACTGGGTCGTTCCCTCCTGGTACCCAGTGGAGCCTCCGGCGGCCGATCTACGGTCTTCGCCAGGCGCCACGTGAGTGGCACGACACACTGAGGATGACACTTGCGGCTCTTGGGTTTGCTCCGTCGACTGCTGACCCGTCGCTGTTTCTGTGCACCGACACTTCGCTGCTGCCGTTCTACATCCTCGTGTACGTCGACGACTTGGTCTTTGCCACTGCTGACACTGAGGCTCTCGCCCTGGTGAAGTCGGAGCAGCAGAAGAGACACACGTGCACAGACCTGGGTGAGCTGCGTAGTTACCTTGGCTTGCAGATCACCCGGGACAGAGCACGCCGCACCATCACCCTGACTCAGTCACACATGGTGCAGCAGGTCCTTCAGCGCTTCCGCTTCAACTGGTCCTCGGCACAGGCCACTCCTCTGGCTACAGGTAACTCGCTCTCAGCTCCACCTTCGGACGAGTCCGTAGAGCCGAGTGGTCCTTACCCAGAGCTAGTTGGCTGCCTCATGTACCTGATGACTTGCACTCGTCCTGACCTCGCGTACCCTCTTGGCCTTCTGGCTCGCTACGTGGCTCCTGGTCGGCACCGAAAGGTGCACATGGATGCTGCTAAGAGGGTACTGCGCTACTTGTGCAGTACATCGGGCATGGGGCTCGTGCTTGGAGGACGGGGCGACGTTGTCCTCACTGGTCACTCGGACGCTTCTTGGGTTGACGACCAGGCTACGCAGCGGTCGTCACAGGGTTACACCTACAGCCTTGGCTCTGGTTCAGTTTCTTGGCGTTCCACACGCTCGTCTTCAGTTCTCAGCTCCAGTTGTGAGGCTGAGATCTATGCCACAGCCATGGCTGCACAGGAGTTACGCTGGCTCACCTACCTCCTGACCGACTTGGGAGAGCGGCCTCGTTCTCCTCCAGTGCTGTACGTCGGCATTGCCTTGTGTCGGGAGCACAGACTGGAGCATAGAACGAAGCACATCGCTCTGCGTTACTTCTTGGCTTGAGAGTTGCAGCAGCGTGGTCAGCTTCGTCTTGCACACGTGACCACTCAGGCCAACACTGCTGATATATTCACCAAGGCACTTCCGTTTGGTGATCATCAGTGTTTCTGCTCTTTGTTAGGCCTTTTGCCCACTTTTCCTCCCTTGCTATAGACTTTGCTTGTACTGTGATCTATATATATACCTGCATGCTTGCTCTGCTAAGTAGAGATCACTGTACTGTTGTTGTTGCATATATACCTCTACATGTGAACTGGCCTTGTGGCCCTTTGCTTGTGCTCAGTGTGTGTGGTGACGTTGTGATCCACCCTGCGCTTGCTTTGCTTCTCTTGACTGGTCTTGTGACCCCTTACTCTCCCCCACTTTGCCTATGGAGGTGTGTCAATTTATATGCCTATGTCATAATAGAATGTAGGCTTTAGTGGGGTAGCTAATGTAGGGTATAGTTTTTTGTTACTTGTACCCAACTTTCTCGATAGTGCAACCACCTTTTTCCCTTTACTCTCAACAGTTCGCTATGCGGATTGCTGATTGGTTGTCGCAGAACAGAGAAAGGTTGGGTAACTGAGCCAGCTTCACTTCTTCCAGTAGTTCGCGGAGGTACAACCCTTTCTTGGTGGCTGAGCAGAGTGCGATATATTCTGCTTCGGCTGAGGAGAGAGCAATTAGCTCTTGCTTGCTCGAATGCCACGAGATGGGGCCGATGGGCTCGAGTCGGTAGATGAAGCTAGTGCGTGATCGCCTATTGTCGGAGTCGCCGGCGTGGTCAGCATCCACGTAGCCGATTAGCTTGGGCGTCGTAATTCCGGTTTTGTGGTAGGTTAGGCCGATTTTCGGGGTGCTGACGAGATAGTAAAGTGCGCGATCGAGTTCCGCCATACGATCCGCTTCAGGTTTCTTGAGGTAGGTGGCGAGTTGGATTGCTGAGTATGATAGATCCGGTCGGCAGGTAACAGCTCCGAAGAGTAGACAACCAAGCTTTCGTTGGTAGTCGCAAATGCCGGCGGGTTTGAGCAAAGCGGAGTTTTACTTGCGACTTCCGTCGGTGTAGCGGTATGGCGTGGTGATGGCGATTGGAGTGAGTCCGAAACGCTTGGTGATGGTGTCGGCATATTTTGCGGCGCTGAGGTAGATTGCGTTTTCCCCGTCTTGTATGTTGAGTCCCAAGTACTGTGTCACGATAGACGAGACGGTGAGCATGAGGTCCCGCTGCAGCTCCCCTTCAAACCAGGTTGTTATGCCGTCAGTGGAGCCTATGTAGAGTAGTTCGTCTACGTAGACGATGAGCAGGATGTAGTCAGCGCCTTTAGTGAGTCGGTACATTCCTTGGTCGTGCGGCAGTTGACGAAATCCGATGCAAATCAGTCGGGCGTGTAGGTACTGCTGCCACAGTCTTGGAGCTTGCTTGATGCCGTATAAGGACTTTAGCAATTGACAGACTTGGTTAGGGTCTGCGTTAGAGCCGTGCAGTTCCTCGACGAAGATCTCAGCGTCGACGGGAGCATAGAGAAAAGCGTTGGCGAACGTCGATTTGTTGGAGCTTCTTCCGCTTCATGGCGGCTATTGCGAGGAGAATTCGGAGGGAGGTGTGTCGGCTAACCGGTGCGAAGGTTTCGGTGAAGTCTCGCCCATGCTCTTGGTCGAAGTCGCGTACGACCCAGCGTGCCTTAAACTTGTCAATCGTTCCGTCAGCTTTTGTCTTCACGCGGAAGACCCATTTTCCCGTGAGAATGGTTTTGTTGCGTGCCACTCCGATAGGTACGACTTTCCAGGTGTTGCGTTCTTCCAGCGCCTTTAACTCTGTGTCCATGGCTTCGCGCCATTTTTCCCTGTGCTCCCGCCCCAGAGCCTGCTAAACTGTGGCAGGCTCCTTAGGTGGTGGTGCTCCGTGGACGGCGGTGACGAGTCCCAGTATCTGCAGCCCACTCTGTGTGTAGCGAGGGAGAGTTGTGTTCTCGGGATAGAATGCTTCGTCTCCTGCTTTTGGATAAGGTAAGAAATTTAGGCCTATGCGTTTTGAAACGTTGGTGTCGACTGGCTGGGGTATAACGTAACCATTGTCGGCAAAGTCGTAGTAGACTTCGGCGTTGATGCTTTCGCGAGGGTTGTCGTCGTCCATTGGTACGTCAACTGAACAGTAAGAAAGAGGTCCGGCTTCTTCCGATGCTCTGTCCACGTTCTGCTCCTCCCAGTCAGCCTCATCTGCTGTCGAAGTGAAGGCTCGGTCACCACGGAATCCTCCTGTGACGTCTCGTTGGGCTTCCAAGTTGTGC
The DNA here is from genome assembly GCA_947471745.1 of Closterium sp. Naga37s-1. Taxonomy (NCBI): domain Eukaryota; kingdom Viridiplantae; phylum Streptophyta; class Zygnematophyceae; order Desmidiales; family Closteriaceae; genus Closterium; species Closterium sp. Naga37s-1. Next base: position 514,407 of record CANJKZ010000781.1, on the reverse strand, counting down.
AGGTACGTCTGAAGGGCGAGTCGCTCGTAGAAAATTACATCACATGCTTCTACTGTTTCCTTTGTGTGGACGTAAAAAATCTTCCATGCGTTGTAGTGTTTTTCGATGCCCAGGTGTAGTCCCCACTATGCGCGTTGGGAGAATCGGCCGGCTCGTGCAGCTGGGGGTCGGTATTGTACCATGCAGCCGAACAGTCGTAACATTTTTGTGCTACCCAATTTTACTGTCCACAGCAGATGCAGTGATGCGTTGTTCGGGAGTGATGATGACGAGAGCAGCTGGTCTTATTACAGCGTGGTCCATCGCCTCGGGCCACTGGTGGTTGGGTAGCCGCATACCACGTAGCAGCTTGCGCATGGTATTCTGGAGGGTCCTGTTCATTCTTTCTGCCACGCCTTGCTGTTGATGGGCGTAGGGAAGGGAGATGAGTCGCTTGATGCCCTTTGAGTCGCTTGACTGGAAGCTTGACTGGAAGCTTTTCAACTTCACTCTTGATTCCCGTTCTGCTGCGGGAAGCCAAGCGACGAAGGCTTCGAAGGCCATGTCGTGACTCGGGAGGTTGAAGTGCCAGATGTATTGTGTGGCGGCGTCGATGAACGTGATTACGTAGTTGTATGCCCCTTGTCCGCTTTCGCGATTGTACAGTATGTCGCTGTACACTTTCTCCAATGGGGTGTATGCTGGTGCGCTCGGGTTGTGGTGAGAGACGAACGGCTGATGAGGTAGGTCGGCTTCAGGGCAGGTAAAACTTGTTCCGCAGACTCATTGAAGTTCTCTACCGTCATGTAAAAGTAGGGAGTCCTTGTCAAGTACTCCCGCCCTTATCATGTTGTTTAACGTTGTGTTGCTCGAGTGTCCCATCCTTGCGTGCCAGATTGATTCGCTGGCGCGATGTCCGGGTGAACGCTTGTACAAGTCGGAGTTGGAGTAAAAGCCTTCGGTGAAATTGGCGCTTCTGTGGAATTTGCGTGGAGTTGGAGTCAGCTGTTGCATAGGAGTCGGCGGAGTGTCGTCATTGAAGATTGGTGCTGTTGAAGGACCCGCGATTGGTGTCGTAGTCAGTGTTGTCGCTGATGTTGCTGGTGTTGTCTCTACTACTGCCGTTGTTGTCTCTGCTGCTGCCAGTGTTGTCTCTGCTGCTGCCGTTGTTGTCTCTGCTACTGCCGGTGTTGTCTCTGCTGCTGCCGTTGTTGTCTCTGTTATTGCCGGTGTTGTCTCTGCTTCTGTTGTTGTTGTCTCTTCTCATGGTGTCTGCTGGATTGTTGCTAATGCTCTCGTCCATGCTACTTCAGGTATAATGTGCGAGTACCAGAAGCCTCCGGGACTGAAGTCGGGGTCGAGATATGGCGGGTGTGTCCAAGAGGTGAAGTTGACGATTCCGTCGCTGTCGACGGTGCCTTGATCTGGAACGAAGTCGAGAACAAAGACGTTGTTCTTCAGCACTACCTTCCCGATGTAAAGTCCACCCCTTCCGTTATACAGCTTGAACTCTTGCGTGGTGCTATCGGCTTCGAGATGGATTCCCTTCGCCATCAGCTGACTGACGCTCAATAGGTTGTAGACGAATCCTTCTGCAATCAAAACTTTTGAAATTTGTAGGATGACGTTAGTTTGTGAAGAATGAGGAATGAATGAACTAGCAAACAGGTGGGTACAAGTAGGAAAACCTAAAAGTGTTGTACCCCATATAGTCTACCCCACTACAGCCTACACAGACTATAGCATATAAGTTTGACACATCCCCATAGGCAAAGTGGGGGAAACAAGAGGTCACAAGACCAGTCAAGCAAAGCAAAGCAAGCTCAGGGTGGATCACAACGTCACCACACAATCCGAGCACAAGAGCAAGGCCAAAAGGCCAGTTCACATGCAAGATCATATATAAAGGTAAACAGGCAAGTGCAGGTATAGAAAGATCACAGTACAAGCAAGGTCAAGAAGTGAGCAACTGAGGCCAAGTAGGCACAAGACCTAGCATCGTACAGAAGCGCTGATGATCACAAGGCTGAAGTGCCTTGGTAAAGATATCAGCAGTGTTGGCCTCAGAGGCCACGTAAGCAAGGCGCAGCTGACCACGCTGCTGCAGCTCACGAGCAAGGAAGTAGCGAAGAGCAATGTGCTTCGTTCTGTGCTCCAGTCTGTGCTCCCGACACAAGGCCAGCATGGCCTTGTTGTCTACGTACAGAACTGGAGGAGAACGAGGCGGCTCTCCTAGGTCAGTCAGCAGGTAGGTGAGCCAGCGTAGCTCCTGTGCAGCCATGGCCCCCGCGTAGATCTCAGCCTCACAGCTGCAGCCGAGAACAGAAGACGAGCGGGTAGACCGCCACGAAACAGAGCCGGAGCCAAGGCTGAAGGTGTAACCCTGTGACGACCGCTGAGTAGCCTGGTCGTCAGCCCAAGAAGCGTCTGCGTGACCTGTGAGGACCACTCGACGTCGCCCTCCAAGCACTAGCCCCATGCCCGACGTACTGCACAAGTAGCGCAACACCCTCTTCGCTGCAGCCATGTGCTCTGGTCGGTGTCTACCAGGAGCAACATAGCGTGCCAAGATGCTAAGAGGGTATGCAAGGTCAGGTCGTGTGCAGGTCATCAGGTACATGAGGCAGCCAACAAGCTCTGGGTACGGGCCACTCGGCTCTACGGACTCATCCGAAGGCAGAGCTGAGAGCGAGTGGCGAGTAGACAGAGGAGTGGCCTGAGGCGAGGAGTACGTGAAGTCGAAGCGCTGAAGGACCTGCTGCACCATGTGTGACTGAGTCAGGGTAATGGTGCGCTGTGCTCTGTCCCGGGTGATCTGCAAGCCAAGGTAGCTGCGTAGTTCACCCAGGTCTGTGCACGTGTGTCTCTTCTGCAGCTCGGACTTCACGTGGGCGAGTCCAGCAGTGTCAGCAGTGGCAAAGACCAAGTCGTCGACGTACACGAGGATGTAGAACGGCGGCAAAGAGGTGTCGGTGCACAGAAACAGCGACGGGTTGGCTGTAGAAGGAGCAAACCCAAGAGCCGCAAGTGTAGTCCTCAGTGTGTCGTGCCACTCACGGGGCGCCTGGCGGAGACCGTAGACTGGCCGCCGGAGGCTCCACTGGGTACCAGGAGGAAACGACCCAGTGAAGCCAGGTGGGCGGCGCAGCCAGATCTCCTCGTGAAGGCTGCCCTGCAGAAAAGCTGTGCTGAAGTCAAGAGAGTGAAGCTCGTAGTCACGCTGAGCGGCTATGTGCAGCAGCACCCGAAGAGTGGTCATCTTCGGGGTGGGAGAGAAGGTCTGAAAGTAGTCAACTCCCTGCCGCTGACTGAAGCCTCGAGCCACGTAACGTGCCTTGAAGACAGGTGGAGAACCTGGTGGCCGCTTCACCCTGAAAATCCACATGCCACTGACGATGTTCGCCCCAGGTGGGGGAACCTCGTCGACGTAGGTGCCTGTGGACTTCCAGGAAGACGTAGGGAACAGCACGGGGGGACAGCTTGTCCGCAGACAAGTCGCGGACAAACGCCCGAGATCCCCAGACCCGAAACGCAGACGCATCGCCAACCTTCCCCGTCCACCGCAAGGTGGGGGAGGTCTCTGGCAAGGAGACCCGGGGCTGAAGGTTGAGCTGATGCGCTGCGTACTGAACCGCAAACGGCCACAGAAAATGGGGGGCAGCCGCATGGATCATGGACGTACGAGCGACGTCCATGACCATGCCAATGCGGCGCTCAGCAATCCCATTTTGCTGTGGAGAGGCCGGAAGCGTGAAGGTCTGGCGGATGCCCTGTGCTCGACAAAAGGCTCCCAGACGGGCAGAGGAAAACTCCCCGCCTCTGTCAGAGTGCAGACGCAGAACAGGAAAGTCCGAGCCGAAACGCTCTCTGAACTGGAGACGAGATGCGCGGATCCAGTCGATCAACACCTCAGTGACGTCACCCTTGCTGCGCAAGGGGAAGACTGTGGTGTAACGCGAGTAGTCGTCAACCACCAACAGGAAGTAACGCTCGTGCCCCTGGCCACGGACGCGGGCGGGGCCCCACACGTCCATGTGAAGAGTCTGCAGCGGAGCCTCTGTCAGAGGAAACTCGGAGAATGAGGGGCGGCGCGCTGTCGCCCCTCGACGCAGGGGACGCAGGTAGGGGCAGGCCCCGGAGGTAGGGGAGGGAGAGACCGGGGGAGACCAGAGACTAGGACACGGGAGGCCATGCCTCGGAGACGAGGCAGGGAGGGGTGATCAAGGCGGTGGTGCCAAAGGAGAGTCTGGTGGGACAGGAGACGACACGAGCAGGGAGCAGACTCAGGACCAGACCTGGACGCTGCAGCAAACACTTGACTCGACGCAGCTACCTGACTAGACTCAGCAGCCGGAGGAGACTCAGTGGTAAGTGTGTACAGGCTCGACCCCGGCCGACGGGTGAACGTGGCCAAGTGTCGGCCTGTCCGAGCACACGTGCAGTGGGTCACCCGCTGACTCGCAGGAGTGAACTGGTCAACCCCCCGATCCTGCAGATCAGCACCACTCACCAAGTTCGTAGAGAACGAGGGGAGGTAGAGACCTGACAGGGTGCCAGAGGGGGCTGCCGGACACGGTAAGACAGTGGAGAAGCTAGCAAGGACAGGACCCCCAGAGGGGTCCGCCAGGGAGACCGCAACCGGCCGACTAAGCGGCGTAAGCGTGGTGCGGTCTCGAAAGAAGGAGCGGGAAGCACCCGAGTCAAGGGTGAAGGTGTGTAAGGCCTGAGCCGACGTGGTACCTGAGAGAGCAGACTCACCAGCACCTGGGGCAGCAGACGCACTAGCACCTAGAGCAGCAGCCTCACCAGCACCTAGAGCAGCAGCCTCAATGCCCGGGTCAGGCGGAACACACATGTAACAGTCACCCTCATCACTAGTAGACACAGCATACATGGCAGCAAGAATAGCATCATAATCAAGATCAAAGATAGCAACCCTCGCCCTAGACAGCTCTCCCCAGCGAGGGATCTCAGTGGAGTCAGGGAACTGGTGACGCCACGCGTCCGTCAGGCGGCCGAATCAGCGCTGGGTGGAGTGCGGGCCCCCGCACTGCTCACCAGCGCGGTCGCCGGTACGGAGGACGTAGGTGCAGGGACCAGTACCCCCACCTCGCTGACGCCCAGCGTACCACTCACGAAGCTGCTGGGGGGACGGGGTCTCACGAATGCGCTGCTGCTGCTGGCGCGGACCACCACCGGAGCCACTCCTCTGCGCAGAGCCGCGACCAGTTCCACCGCTGCCTCCGCCGCCTCCGCCACCTCCGCCGCCTCCGCCACCTCCGCCGCCTCCGCTCCCTCCGCCACCGCCGCCGCCTCCTCCGCCTCCACTGCTGCCACCGACACCTCCACCCCCGCCACCACTCCCACCACCACCCCCACCCCCTCCACTGCCTCCACCACCACCTCCACCGCCCCCGCCAGCCCCTCCAACGCCCTTGCCCCCCTTGCCCTTGCCGGTGCGGCGTCTCCCGCTAGGGGCAGACGCAGCGCCGACCGACTCGAAACCAACGAGGTCGGCCGCAGCAGCAGAAGCAACAGAGGGCAAGAGGGGGGAGGGGGAACACCCCTCAAAGACGGGGGTGCGAGGGTCACCACGAGAGGCTCCTACAGCGACTCTGCTCTTCTCTGCTGCTAGGAGGCGCTCCTCGAGGAGGTCAACGGTGAGTGTGGTGGGGCAAACTGAGAGGAAGTGGTCCCTGACTAAGCAAAGGGAGTCAGGGAGCCGGGTGACTATGTAGTAGAGGGTGATGTACATGGGGGGGGGTTCTTAGCACAGAACTCAGCAGGAAGCGCAGCGCGGTAGCGAGTGTCGCTAGTGCGAAGGTGCGTAATGTGGTCAGCGACTGTGGGAAAGGCAGCAAGGTCAGGGAACAGGTACGGCAGCATGAGGCGGCTAAGCGCAGCAGTGGCAGGGGAAGAGTAGCGTGCAACTACAGCGTCGTACAAGGTCTTAGCACTCTTGTACTGGCTAAAGTGCGCACGCTCAGTGGTCGGTAAGTGGCGACGCACAGCAAGACGGGCAGCAGCATCGCGTGTGGCCCACTGTGAGCGAACAGTGCTGTCAGCAGTAGCAGGCGGGGCAGGAGAGGCACCAGAGGTGAGATCGAACAGGGAGAGTCCGTCTGCCCTATCGCACTGTAGGAACAGCTGGAGGTCATCGACCCAGACCTCAAAGTCAACAGCACGACCCTCAGCATCAAAGGTAAGGACACTGGGGGTAGCCATGACTGCAGTGGCCTAGCAGGGAGTGATCTCACCAGTCCGAGTAAGTAGGGCCGGGGCGCGCCGGCTCGACGGCAGGGCGGCTCGGCGGCTCGGCTGCTGGGCGGCTCGGCGGCTCGGCTGCTGGGCAGCTCGGCGGCTCGGCTGTTGGGCGGCTCGGCTGCTGGGCGGCTCGGCGGCTCGGTTGCTGGGCGGCTCGGCGGCTCGGCTGCTGGGCGGCTCGGCGGCTCGGCTGTTGGGCGGCTCGGCTGCTGGGCGGCTCGGCGGCTTGGTGGCTCGGCTGCTCAGCTGCTGGGCGGCTCAGCGGTGAAGGGGCCGGTAGAGGCGGCGACAGGGCCGGTAGAGGCGGCGACGGGGCCGGTAGAGGCGGCGATGGGGCCGCTAGGGGCGGCGACGGGGCCGCTAAGGGCGGCGAGGTGGCCGCGAAGGGCGGCGACGGGGCCTCCAGGGGCGGCGACGGGGCCGCTAGGGGCGGCGACGGGGCCGCAGAGGGGCCGCAAGGGGCCTAGAGGGGCGGCGACGAGGCCGCGAAGGGGCCGTAAGGGGCCTAGAGGGGGCGGCAACGGGGCCGCAAGTGGCGGCGACGGGGCCGCGAAGGGGCCGCGAGGGGCCTAGAGGGGCGGCGACGGGGCCTAGAGCGGCGGCGACGGGGCCGCGAAGGGGCCGCGAGGGGCCTAGAGGGGCGGCGACGGGGCCTAGAGCGGCGGCGACGGGGCCGTGAAGGGGCCGCGAGGGGCCTAGAGGGGCGGCGACGGGGCCGGAAAGGACGGCGACGGGGCCGCTAAGGGTGGCGCGAGGGGCCTCTAGGAGGGCGCGACGTGAGGGTGGCCTACGGGGCGCGCCTCGGGCAGGAAAAAAAGATCGAGTTAGGTGGTGGGCCCTGAGAAGCGTTCCCACGAGGGAACCTGCTCTATACCATGTGAAGAATGAGGAATGAATGAACTAGCAAACATGTGGGTACAAGTAGGAAAACCTAAAAGTGTTGTACCCCATATAGTCTACCCCACTACAGCCTACACAGACTATAGCATATAAGTTTGACATAGTTTTCTCGAGATTGAAGTTGAACTACTCCCTGTCGTCATGTGCCAGGTTCTGGTTGTTGGCGACGGTGATTACGACTTCGCGGTGAAGCTGTTGTTCTCGTTGAACGAAACGACCCGAAGAGCACATGTGCTGTCCAAGAACAAGGTGTCTTTCCTGGACAGCTCGCTCTGGGCAATGGCTGCATACGTCGGATTCGGCTCCAGAGACTCTCGGCGAGGAGTGCTTTCATCGAGCAGTTCTTCTGGTGAGTAGTGTGGTGGCGATTTGGTGATGCAGGAGTCTATTATTCTTGCCATGCAGCTCACGATGTTTCTTGTGCCTTGTGCAGGTTGTGTCGTCGTTGTTGTTGAAGACTGTACTTGATTGATAGGATGCGCCTGTATGGAAGCCACTTGGCTGCTCGAAGGTCGAAGCTCACGTTGCGGCATTGTTGACTACTGCTGAGTTGGGCAGTGAGTGCGAGGGTGTCCGGACGTCTTGCAGAGATGGCAGAACGGCGGTACATATTGCTGAGTTTGATGTTTGTTCTGTCGGTTGTTGTTGTTGTTGTAACGCCGTTGGGTGTGAAACGCGAACTCAGGTGTTGACGCTCTTTTCTTGTGTCGTTCTTCATGTAGGTCCACGTCCTGCTGCTCAGCGTGTATCTCAGCACAGAGGGCTGCTTCGGAGATCTTTCCGTGGGTTCGGAGAATGGCTCGAGTGGAACGCCAATGAGGACCGAGGCCAGTGATGGCAACTGTGACGAAGGCGTCTTCAGATATCGATCCACCGCATCGAAGGAGTCTGTCGTACAGTCCGCGACAACGGCTGATATATGCCATCCCCTTTTTGCCCGGTTTCATTTCCACTGTTGTCAGTTGTGCCATGAGACGACTCTGATTGACGCTGTCTGTTGCTTGATACAGGTTCTTCAGGTGGTTGTACGCGAGTTCGGCGGAGTTGCCATATCCACGATAAGACGTGATATTCTGCTGCTCGTTTGGCGTTATGTTTCGTAGCAGAATTGTGTATGCCATCAGCGATTGATATGTATACTGCTGCTTGTCGTAATATGTTCCGTGCGCTGGGTATGGCAGGGAACCGTCAAAGAATCCAAGGATTTGCGCGCCCTCCATCATCAGCTCGAACTCAAGAACAGGTATAAAAGTCTTTGCCCTCGAACGGTGTTGATGTCTGTAGTTTTAGAACGTGTGCGAATTGCGACTGTTTCTGAAGTGCGTCCAGTGTCTTCTCTTGTCCAAGTGGAGGCTGATGTGGCATGAAGCTGATGGAGCCGCGTTGGGGCTCGTACAGAGCAAAGGTAGGTTGCTGTTGATTTCCACGCGCGTAAGATGAGCCGTCAAGACTCATGGGTGTGACGCCATTGTTGTTGTCGCTGTTGTTTGATTGTGGAGGTGCTGCTTGCTGGTGCTGCTCGTTTAACGACATGAAGGAGAAGAACTTTTCCATCATGCTTGGTTCAATGCCGGTTGCCTGGTTCGCATGAGTTTCAGTAGACTCAGCAGCTGGTCTTGTTACTGTACCTCCCTCTGTCTGTAGGCCAGAGGCTGGAGGTGGAGTAGGAGTGGTGCCGGGAGATCCGTTAGAGGAGCTTCTCTCCTTGTGTGTTGCCATGCCTTCTGTTGTTGTAGGGGTTTGAATGAAGTTTGATCTTGCCTTGGAGGCTCTCATACCATGTTGGGCTGAGAAAAGCCCTTAGGATCTTTTCAAGGCTAAGACCCTGAGTAGGAATGTTGTAATTGCGGAAGCGTTTTGATGTACTGTTGAACCAACTTGCACTAGTGTGTGAAAGGAAGAGATTGATTATAGCAAAGTAATATAAAGCTTTTATATGGTTACAAGGAATATGAAAAGATGTAACCAACTGTTTTACTGTTGCTATTGCTGTTCGATACAGCGACGACTCGGGCAACTTCTCAATACCGAATCAGTTGTTTGTCCTTGCTATCGCGCTGCTTTTTGTCAAGTCAAAGGTCGGCGACCTTTGACCTTCACGTAACCTCCATGTGAGGATCTGGTTCAGGAAATATAAATATATTGAATGATCCACCTAGGTACAAGGCAAGGCTATATATAGGCTCGACACAAGGCAGGTAACCCAAGTGTTACGCGAATGTTCTGAGGGTCGCGAAGCGTCTCGAATAGAACCTTCTCGAACTCGGAAGAAAGCAATTCGGTGGGAACCGAAAAGGCTTGAGTTCGGTACACGTAACTTGGTTCGGTGCTATAACTATAATAACATATAGGAATGCACCTAACCTAAGAAATCAAGCATAAGCAAGCAAAGCAAAATAAAGTTAAGCTAGTAATAGCATAATAAAGTCCAGGCAAGCTAGCAAAGCTAGCATAAGCCGTCGTACTCTCACACTCCAGCTGTTACGTTTTGTCAACCTCCTTGGTTGACTCGCTGTTGCTTCACTGTAACGTGCCTCGTTTGCAGTTCGATGTTCCGACATATCAGAACCGTTAAATTACTTGTTTCCAACATGCACCACGCTCACACCATGTCGCGAGCATCACACTCACACACCTTCTTCGCAGGGCGTGCAATCGTCAAACCCAGCTGGCCGGTGTAACCCTGGCCGGAGTAGAACATCGGGATCTTGCACATGCCGCTGCCAACCGCTTCGGGCTTCAAAGGATCAAAGCTTCGAAGCTTCAAGACATCCCACACGACGGTGATATGAGCACCGCCAATGCTGTAGCTGAGGTCGCTGCTGGCGCACACATGGGTGTCGTTGGCCTACTCTGCAGGCAGCGAGGTGGCGAAGGTGAGCTGATCATGTGGGCTACATGCACGAGGCAGAGTGTATGAATCACTACATCGGCAGCCTAAAGCTTGAGATCACCCAAGGAGCTTTCGCTGCATGGCGCCACTGACTTCAACTTCATCATGGCGATGGCGAAGAAGCTCGATATGCTACAACGACTAAGGATGGGGTCCTTTACTAATTGGGGACACCAGACGCGAGGGACGACCAAGCACGCCACGGTTCGCGCCGCAGCCATGAATGACGTCGTGATGTCGTTTCAAGGGCACTGCTTTGCATGCAACCGACTCAGGCATCGCGAAACAAATGTTAAAGGAGAAGAAAGGTAAGGGATGGAAGGAGACTGGGAAGAAGAAAACGGTTGGGAGTCAATGGCAGACGTTCCCTTTACTGACGAGACTTGTGGCTCTCTCAAGCCAACCGACCCTCACAAAAAAATTAAGCCAATTCATGCAGTTGACCACAAATGACTGGATAAGGAGGGTACCATGGTATGCAGCCCCATATTGCTCACTGAATCTATTAGCATCTTCGTCGAGGGCGGAGTAATCTATAGTCTAATGAATAGCGTAATTACTTGAAAACTGCAACTGCCTTTAGACCGATGCTTACTTAAGATAGACAAAAGACTAGTCGATGGCAAGCTACTCGCTATACGGGAACGCATGGATTGAGTTCGAGTTAGTTGAAAGGGAGACTTCATGTTTACCTAAGAAATGCTGGCAATGACACTTGATGGGACCGACGTCTACCAGCAAGTGATTGGTTGTGATGATACAACCAACGGATTGAGTGGGCGATGAGTGACTGCACTGTGTAAGTCAGCGGTAATAATATCGCCTTATCTCATTGGGGCTTGCTCAAGTCTTCGTCGGTTCGTGTCAGCACTATCACAATGACACGCGCAGTGCATACTGTTGACGTGTAGGAAGTTAGGGCACCCGAGAAACTACTTATCTACGTACTATATGACTTGGCAGAAAACTTGAAGCGCTACCATGAGAATCTTCCAGATTACCCACAAGAGGGACTGCCACATTCGTGACCCCAAGTTCACATATACAGTTAGGACACTGACCAAACTTGACAAATTACGAAGCAACTGGATTATATGCTCGAGACGGAGACTGTTCATATAAACAAAGGACAAAGGGTTTCGCATATCTATCGACTATCACTTTTAGAACCAGCTGAGAGCACGTTTTCAAGAGGTCCTCCCGGTGCTCCATCTGCACTCTGACCGTGGTGACAAGTTTGCCTCCAGTGTCCTTGAGGACTTTTGTCGTGAGGTGGGCATCACCAAGTCGTTCACACTTTCGGACTCTTCATAGCAGAATGAGATCGTGGAGTGCCGCATTTGCTTGAACATAGAGGTTGCTCGCACCTCCATTGTCCACGCGGCTGCTCCCCATTTCTTGTGGCCGTTTGCGATCCGATACGCCGCGCATCAGCCTAACCGTCCTACCCTCCTACCGCATCTGGCCCCGTGTCTCACAGCCAGAGACCTCGCCTACCCTCCTTTGGATGGGGGAGGTCAGCGATGCGTCTGCGTATTGAGTTTGGGGTTCACTTGCCCTTGTCCGCGATCCTATCGCTCTCTCCACAAACTATTCGCTGCGTCTTCTTTGGCTTTCCCGTGGACGCCCCTGACTTGCAGTTTTACCACCCAGCCACGCACCGCGTCTTGTCTTCTTGCGACGTCACCTTTGACAATTTAGTTTTCTACTACCGTCTCTACCCCCACCGCAGTTCCCCCGTGCCCCCTTGTCCCCTCTTCCCGGTTCCAGGTCCACCTTAGGTAGATTCCAACCCCCCTTCCCCACCCCCCCCCCCTCCTCGTTGTACTCCCTCAGGTGTGTCTCAGGTCACTCCACTCCCCTCGGTTGTGCCTTTGGAGGTCTCCTCAGACCCCTCTAGCCCGACGGAGGGGGGTTACCCCGCTGCTGACAATACAACGGCCTCTCGCTGCTCACCGCTTTTGGAGACAACTCCCGATTTTCCGCCTCGTTGGTCGTCTCCTCCTTTGCAGCCTTTCTCTGTGGACCCTAGCGTTGTTGGGGGTGGTGACACTGACGGTGCGGGCTCTGGGGGTGCTAGTTCTGGGGGTGCTGAGGGTCCTCGTGTTGGCCGAGTCAAAGGTGCTGCTGCTGGAGGTTATGCGGGTGCGCTGCAGCCACTACCGCGGCGGCCCTTGTTTTAAGATCAGCAGCAATCATCTGTGCCACTACTAGGGTCTGATGCTAGAGGTTCTGGGGGTGCTGTCTCTGGGGGTCCTGCCCCTTGGGGGTGCTGGAGTTTCAGTTGTTGAAGACCCTACGTTTGAGTGTGCTGTTGCGTCTGCCTTGGTCGCTGAGCTCGTTGACTTTGATACTACGTGTCGTCTTGACTACATCACTAGTCTTGTTTCTGAGTCCGAGTCTGACTGTCCTCTATCTGTCTAGGGTGAGCTTGCCCTTGGAAGTGACATCCTTGAGGACAAGCAGTTTCAGATCAGGTGCCTCGCAGCTGCTGTACCTCATCTTGCTGCCATGCTGATTGCCGCTGAGGGAGACTCGGATGTACCAGACATCCCGACCCCGCGCTCCTACGTAGAGGTGATCACGGGTCCTTACTCCTCTCAGTGGCAGACAGCTATGGAAGCAGAGATGGCATCCTCAAAGTCCACTGGTGCCTACGTCGACGATGTTCCCCCTTCCGGGGGGTACATAGTCGATGGCAAGTGGGTTTTCAAGATGAAGAAGTCGCCGGGTTCCCCACCTGTCTTCAAGGCGCGTTACGTTGCTTGATGGTTTAGTAAGCGTGAGGGGGTCAACTTCTTTCAGACCTTCTCCCCCACCCCCAAGATGAAGACTCTTTGACTGCACGTTGCATCACAGCGTGCCTAGGAGCTGCACTCGCTCGACTTCTCAACAAACTTTCTTGCTGGGGAGCCTTCACAAGCGGATCCAGTTGCGCAGTCCATCTGACTTCACTGGGTCTTTTCTTGAGGGTACGCAGTGGAGCCTCTGGCGGCCAGTCTATGGTCTGCGTCAGGCGCCCAGCGAGAAACACGACACGGTGAGGACGACACTTGCGGCTCTTGGCTTCGCGCCTTCAATTTCTGACCCGTCCATGTTTCTGCGCACTGACTCTACTTTGCTGCCGCTCTACATCCTCGTGTGCGTCGACGACTTGGTCTTTGCGACTGCTGACAGTGAGTCACTGGTCCTTGTAAAGGCTGAGCTGCAGAAGAGACACACCAGTGTTAACTTATTTGAACTGCAAACCTACCTCGGTTTGCATATCACCCGGGACAGAGCAGCGCGCACCATCACTCTGACTCAGTCACACATGGTGCAGCATGTCCTTCAGCGCTTTGGCTTTCATTTCTCTTCAGCACAGTCCACTCCTCTGCCTACGGGCCATACGCTCTCAGCTCCACCTTTGGACAAATCCGTAGAGCCTACTAGTCAGTATCCAGATTTTGCCTCATGTTCCTGATGACGTGCACTTGGGCTGACCTCGCGTACCCTCTCTGCATCTTGGTTCGCTACGTTGTCCTCGGGAGACACCGACCGGAGCACTGGCGGGCTGGTAGGAGGGTACTGCGCTACTTGGCCAGTACATCAAGCTTGGGGATTGTGCTTAGGGGAATGGGTTCAGTTGTGCTCACACGACACTCATACGCTTCGTGGACCGATGACCAGGCAACTTCCAGGTCTTCAAAGGGCTACACTTTCAGCCTTGGTACTTGTAATGTCTCGTGGAGGTCCACTCGCTTGTCTTCTGTGCTTAGCTCCAGCTGTGAGGCCAAAATCTACGATGAGGCTATGGGTGCGAATGAGTTAATCTGGTTGGTCTTCTTGCTTACCGGCTTGGGTAAGCGGCCTAGTTCTTGACTGCTTCTGTTCGTTGACAACAAGTCCATAATTGCCTTCAGTCAGGAGCAGAGACCGGAGAGTAGAACGAAGCACATTGCCCTTCATTACTTTCTCATGCGAGAGTTGTAGCAGCATGTGTCAACGGGAGTTGTGAGTTGGCCCCGTCCTCGCTTGGGCGGAGCCGACTTTGTTGTCGGGTGTGCGGGGAGCGCAACTGACTTGGTGCAGTGGGCGATGCCGTCCTGGGCGCCTGGACGCCGACCTGGGCGTCCGGACGGCGTCCTGGGCGCCTGGACACCGACCTTGGCGCATGGACGCCGACCTGGCAGGACGCCGACCTGGCAGGACGCCGACCTGGTGGCGTCAACCTGGTTGCCCAGTCAACTTAGTTACCCGAGCGACGGGCATTGCGGGGTGCGAGAGAGTCGCTCAGGATTCTTGTGAAGCTGACCTCGCTGTGGCATCCCGAGGTCAACGTGGAGGATCAGGTGTAGTCGTGGGCACATAGACAGCTTGGTGTCTGCGCTGTGAACGTGACGAGGCACGGCACGCCAACCAGCTGCGAGCACCTAGGAAATAGGTGCACTGCTGTCCTGCGGGTGCAACGCTGTATAGCCGCCTTGCTGCAGCGTTGTCACGCCGTCGACTGGCAGCGTTGGTAGACCGCAACTTTGCACTGCTAAAGCGCGGTTGACCATGGAGTGCTGGAACGCGGTCGAACGTGCTGCACTGGCAGTCGGCTTGCATGCTTGCTAGCATCTGATGTAGTCCATTGTTGCTTTGGATTGTGTACCATTGTTGTAATTTTTTGCTAGTGAAACTCTTGCCAATTCAACCCGTGAATGTGCAAGTAGTGTGAACACGAGCAAACGCTAAAGAACACAGAGATCACCCCAAAACTCCGTGCCTTTCCCGTAGTCAAGCTCCCGCTGTGTTAGTTATCTCCGCATGGTGCAGTTATCGTGGATGGCACCGCAACGATACCTTCGGTTCAGCGCTGTGCTAGTCACCATGGTATGCCCCGTAGGTGACGCGGACATAGTGGATACCTTGGAGACACGGCTGTCTGATGCGAGAAAACGCCACGCCGATGGCGAGTATGGGGAGACCCTCCCCTTGGAGGTCGTCGAGTTAGGCATCCACACAAAGTGGGCGACGGAACATCCCTCTCGACCTGCCTCTCCTCGACCGGTGAACAATGACCAAGTCGACATAGGCGTCAATGCCGGCGACCAAGTCGGCAGTAGTGCGGGAGGCATGTCGAGGCAGAGAGGTGTGTTCCAGGCGGCCGACAGTGAAGTCGGCGGCGTTCAGGCGCGAGGGCTGCAGACGTCGGCGGCTGCGGGCTCCTCGCAAGGCTTCGTCAGTGGACGTCAAAGCAGTGTGACGCCGACGTCGGCGACCCACATGACTGCAAGAGGGATCGCACCGACCTACGGGTACTTCAAGTTCATGCCAGACAAGATCCCCGACACGGCGCTGCTGGTCGGTCGTCACGATCTTCTCACGTGGAAGGAATCCATCGATTCCTAGCTGGAGATGACTGGGCTGGTGTGCTTCGCTGACGGCACCGTGGAGACGCCGCCTGAGAGCAACGCTGAGCTGCGTGCGGAGTTCCGCGTCGTGCAGCTGCTGACCTTCACGGTCATCTTGCGGTGCTGCTCACCGGTGGTGCATATCGCCTTGAAGTCGTGCCGGCGTCATCTGGACGCTGGCCACCGGGCATGGCAGTTCGTCACGTCAACGTACCAGGTCACCGACGACCTGTACATCGACCAGCTGGAGGAGCAGATTTCGCGCCCACGGATGGGCGAGCAGGAGACGGCGACCGACTACTGCAACCGAGCTTGGCGTCTTTTTGCCTGCATGCAGGTGACCGCCATCGAGTACTCGACAGCGTCGTACATCACGAACATCATCAATGGGCTCCCGAGCAGCTACAACCTGATGAAACGACTGATGGTGGTGCCGGGCACGCAGGAGTCGCTCAACAAGGACTCGCTGACCTCGTATATCCTCAAGCCCACGGAGCTCCTGTCGCAGGCGAACAACGTTGCCCCGATGAAACGCGGCAAGCTTGGGGCGGTGGTAGCGGAGGTGGAAAGCCGGCCAAGGACACTGACAAGGCGAAGTCGGCTAAGGATGGCGGTCGTGGAGGAGAAAGTCGGTGTTGGGAGTGTTGGCTGTGCGGCGACCCCTCCACCTCTCCTCCGAAAGCCACGATTGAACCGACTCCGACGACGATGACAGCAAGTGAGGCCGAGGGAGGTCGGCTTGTCGTCGCTCATCTCGGAAGAGCAAGCCGCACAAGGAGAAGCAGTCGACCAAGTCGACGTTGACGAAGGACGCCGAATCCTCCTCTGGCGGCAAGGGCCGAGGTGATGAGGATGCGTCGTGCTCGCTGGGCGGTGTTGTGGAGCCGACCGTCTTGCTGGCGCCAAAGGCCAGCGATGACTTCCAGGCGGTGGCAGCAGCTGTGCAAGCAAACCCGGCGGTGGTCCTGCTTGACAGCGGTTGCTCGCACCACCTGATGGGGACCAAGGCGGCCTTCGTTGACTTCAAGCCGAGTAGAGACGTCAGACACGTGCGCAGCTTCAATGGGGCGCTGCAAGACTTCCAAGGCAGAGGCACGGTCACCCTGCAAGGAGAATCCGAGAAGGAGGTGCTCATCCCTGACTTGCTCTACGTCCCGGGCGTGCATGCGAACCTGCTATCCGTCGGCCGGTTGAACGAGAGTAGCATGAAGCTGCAGGACAATGGTAACAGGATGCTCCTCGTCTCGGCGGCGAGGGACGTTCTTGGTCGAGCAGCGTACAACAGCCGGGTCCTCTTCAGCGACCTTCGTCCCTACTCAGCGAAGTCGATGCCGGCCACGACGGAGGTGGTGGCCCTTCGGGCGATCGTCTCGACAGCGACGTCGACGCCGGCCAGGTGGCACGCGAGGCTTGCTCACGTCGGCGTTGACACCATCACGAGCTTGGCGAAGCATAAGGTTGCCACCGGCTTGGACATCAAGCCGTCGGCCGGCACCGACGTTCTGTGTGTCTCGTGCGTCGGCAGAAAGCTCGCGCGGCACACCTTCCCCGACAAAAGCCCGACGACGCCCTAGCTGTCGTGCACATCGACCTGTGCGGATCGTTTTGGGTGGCTGCTAAGGACGGGAGCCTATACTTCTTGGTGCTGAAGGACAGCAAGACCCGCCACGTATAGGTGAGACCGGTTGCCAAGAAGTCCGACGTGCTGCGGGAGTTCGAGAAGCAGCTGGTGGTGGCTGAGCGGCAGACGAAGAAGTCGGTTCTGATGTTGCAATCTGACTTGGGAGGGGAGTTCCTCGGGAAGGAGTTCACCGACTTCGTGGACGGCAAGGGAATCATCCATCCTTGACCTGCCCCTACATACCGCAACAAAACGGCATGGCGGAGCGGGAGATGCAGACGGTCGTGGAGTCGGCGCGGACGATGCTGCTGCACGTGGGCGTGCATCACCACTGGTGGCACCACGCACCGCATCAGGCCGTCTGGGTGCGCAAGTGCCTGGAGAGGTCGACGCTGTTGCCGGAGATGAATCTGTACCAGCTGCTGACCGGCAAGAAGCCCGACTTGACGCTGGCCCGTGCATGAAACTGCATAACGCAGTTCTTGGTCGCCGAGCTGTAGCGCGGTGGAAAGCTGAAGCCGAAGGCCACGTGGGGCCTTCACCTTAGTGTGTCGGAGGAGAGCAAGGGCTGGGATCTCCTCGACCTCACCGATAATATGGTGGTCACCACGTCGAACGTGGTGTTCCACTGGTAGTATTCTTTAAAACCGAACAGCAATAGCTGTTGCATATATAACCTGTCAGAATCCCAACCACTGTCTAAAGGGATAAAGGGGATTTTTTTAAGTAGCGGGTCAGTGCGCCCATAACCCCCCTGGACAACGAGCTTGTAACCCTTCCCTAGGATCAATCGGGGATCACCAATGGACCTCTGACACCCCCCCGCACTGGGATGCCCGAAGTGCACACACTGGGATTCGAACCCGTGACCTTCGCTCAAATACCATGTCAGAATCCCAACCACTAGACCATTGGGATAAAAGGGCCTTTTTAAGAAGCGAGTCAGTGCGCCCATAACCCCCCAGGACAACGAGCCTTTAACCCTTCCCTAGGATCAATCAGGGATCACCAGTGGGCCTCTGACCTAACCGTCTATCTCACATGCCATCACGTGAGCATTGAGCAATTCCCAAGGGCATCTGTGCAGATGCTGTTGCCAAGATTGCCCAAATCAGATGCGCCAGTTGCCACGAATGTTGAGTTGTGAACGTGGTAGGCCCCCTCCCGCCCCCTCCTACCCTACCAGGCCCCGACGCGCATGGAGGGCAGGACCCGGGGCAAGGCGACACACAGCACATAGAGGACACATGGTGCAGCATTAGTAGCCGCGGTGGGGAGTGCCTCTTCAACTGGTACACTGCCACGGCGGGCAAGGAGGAGCGGCATGCTGTGATGTGGAAGCCGGACCTGCCTGCGTGCAAGAGGCGAGTGATGCCGGGTCGTGTGCGGCGCTGGTCACACGATACAAACAAACTCTATTAGCTCGCATTACCAGCTGGCTGAGTTAACAACAGCAGGAGCTAAGGCATGCGGTAGTGAAGGCGCTTCGGCGGAAGTGGAGGTGCTGAATGAAGAGTGCCTCTTCAACTGGTCCACGGTCACGGCTGGCAAGGAGGAGCGGCGTGCTGTGATGTGGAAGCCAGACCTGCCTGACGTGTAGGAGGCGAGTGACGCCGGGTCTAATGCGGTGCTGGTCACACGACTCAAACAGACTTTATCAGCTCATATTACATGCTGGCTGAGTTAACAGCAGCATGAGCTTAGGCAGGTGGTAATGCAGGCGTTTTGGCAGAGGGTGGAGGTGCTGAATTGAGAGTGCCTCTTCAACTGGTCCACGGTCACGGCTGGCAAGGAGGAGCGGCGCGCCGTCACGTGGAAGTCGGACATGCCTGACGTGCTCGGAGGCAAGTGACGTCGGGTCGTTTACGGCGCCCATCACATGGCACAAACGGACGCTGTCTGCTCAGATCACTAGCTGGTTGAGTTGCCGGTAAGAGCAAATGAGAACACATTTTACTTGGGAGCACATAAATGCAGGATATGATGCATGCTGTAGGTTCTATAGGCATATGTTGTAATGAGAGCCAGTTGTAACGGGTTTCTATGCGGCTTAGAACACCCCATGCATTGTCTGCTCCAATCATAAGATGAATAGTTCAGGGCTGTAGATAGGGATATGGGGATATGGTAAGCGTGATAAGACAATTTTGGTTTTGTAGCATGTCTTTATCTGGAGTTATAACTGGAAACAAAATTTGATGCAGAATGCTGATGATTTTACAGTAAATCCGTAAAACCCTGTGCCATGCGGCACACCCGCGTTGGTGTTTCCGCCGCCGCTGATTGGCCAGCGTCACTACTGTCGGCAACATCGAAGTAGAGCGTAGGTACAGCACGACATCAGCTTGCATTCGGCCAGCATCAGAATCAGCACTCCGTTTTAGTGCTGATTACTAGTCGGGACGTGACTGCACCGATCCCATTATTAGTCGCCCAGGAGCCTCCCGCACGAATCAGCTGCGTGCGATCCGCGCTTACTCGAGAACTGCTGGGCTTCCGCGCGTTCCGCGTCCAGCGTTCCGCTTCCGCCCGTTCCGCTTCCGCGGCGACGCAGCGCGATCGTAGTGCCAGCCATGGCGGGCCTCCTCGCGCAGCCTGCGCGCGTAACGCGGGTGGCCGTCCCCGCGTCCTCTCCGCTAGCATCCCCCGCCTTCATTTCCCCTAGTCGCTTTTCTGCAGCCGCTCACGGCCGGATAGCGGCGCGGCAGCGCAAGTCGCTGGCCGTTAGAGGTACGGATTTGAGCGAACGGATCCGTGACCGTTGTGCGGCTTAGCGCGTCGCGCGCGGATGGTTAGGCGCTCGAGGGATGTGCGCTGTGAGCTTGGACGAGAGTATGGCAGGAATAGAAGTGAACGGCTGTTCATCCGCTTCGGTCGCTTCTTTCCGCCGTGTTTGTCACTGTTTTCGTCTTTCCTTCCGCCTCCTCCCTGCCTTATACCGGCCTCGATCTCCCTTGCGTTCTTGGTTGTTTGCCCCGCCTGATTGGCTGAGAGACAGCAGCAGCGGCGGGCGATTCGAGTGGCGACGGCGACAATGTGGTAACCCTGCTGGACTACGGCGCGGGAAACGTGCGAAGCGTGCGAAACGCCATTCGCCTGTTGGGTTACGAGATCAACGACGTGAGTGGCGAGGGTGGAATATCCTTACGTGCAGAGGGTTTTACTCTTGGGGTCTTGTGTTTCTGCGAGTGGGATGACGGCCGTACGGTGGGCCCAAATTCACTCATTCTGGCAGCTCTGACCGACTAAACCGACCGTCTCATTCCCGCGCATGATCCCTCACCTCCCCCATACCTCCGCCTCCCCTCACCCACCCATTCTCCCGCTTTTTCCCCCGCCTACCTTCCCCGCCTCCCCCCGCGAATCCCCCCTCTCCCCCCCAGCCGAACGAGCCGGAATATATCTTAGTGACAAGGAAGCTCAGCTTTTCCTCACCTCCTTCCACCCTCTTTCCACCCTCCTTCCACCCTCCTTCCACCCTCTTTCCACCCTCCTTCCACCCTCCTTCCACCCTCTTTCCACCCTCCTTCCACCCTCCTTCCACCCTCTTTCCACCCTCCTTCCACCCTCCTTCCACCCTCTTTCCACCCTCCTTCCACCCTCCTTCCACCCTCTTTCCACCCTCGTTCCACCCTCCTTCCGCCCACCCATCCGTTTCTCCCCCACTTGTCCCCCTTCTCACCCCTCCGCTCCCACTCGCCTCTTTCCCCCTTCCTCCCCCGTTCCCTCCCCCCAGGTGAGCGAGCCAGAGGGCATCCGTGCAATAGAAGTCGATCTCCTCTTCCCATCCCCTCTTCCCATCTCCTCTTCCCATCTCCTCTTCCCATCTCCTCTTCCCATCTCCTCTTCCCATCCCCTCTTCCCATCCTCCATCCTTTTCCCACCCACCCATCCCCTTCGTCTTTTCCCCTCTCACATCCCCTACCCCCTACATACGCCTGTTCCCTTCCCTCCCCCCTCCTTCCCCCCTCCCCCCCTCCTCCCAGGTGAGCGAGCCAGAGGACATGCTAACAGCGAAGAAGCTCATGCCCCCCCTCTTCCTCCATCCTTTCCCCACCCTCCGCTCCCCCGCCTGCCCCCTTCCCTCTCTCCCCCTCCCCCCCCACCCTCTCCCCCCCAGGTGAGCGAGCCAGAGGACATCCTGGCAGCCAAGAAGCTCATCTTCCCATTCCCCTCCTTCACCGTCCGCTCACCCCTCTCATCCCCCACCTTCTCCGCCTTCCTACCCCCTCCCCTCCACCAGGTGAGCGAGCCAGAGGACATCCTGGCAGCCAAGAAGCGCATCTTCCCATTCCCTTCTCTTCTCCCCCTTCCTACCCCCTCCCCTCCACCAGGTGAGCGAGCCAGAGGACATCCTGGCAGCCAAGAAGCTCATCTTCCCGGGCGTGGGCGCGTTCAGGGCGGCCATGGACGTGCTGAACGAGAGAGGGTAAGGGGTGATGGGTCTCTTACAGGGTAAGGCGTGATGGGTCTCTTACAGGGTAAGGGGTGATGGGTCTCTGGGTGATGGGTCTCTTACAGGGTAAGGGGTGATGGGTCTCTTACAGGTTACTTCAGCCATGCATGAAGGGGAAACTGGGCAGGCGTGGGCGCGTTCAGGGCCGCCGTGGAAGTGCTCAGCTGAATGAGAGAGGGTAAGGGGAGTGATGGCGTGGGGGTGGGGTGATGACATGGGGGTGGGGTGATGACATGGGGGTGGGGTGATGACATGGCATGGGTTTGGATTGATGACATGGCATGGGGGTTGGCCCATGCCATGTCATCCGCCAGTACAGCCCATGGCTGGCAGACGCCACGCCATCCGCCAGTACGTGGCGTTGGACCGCCCCTTCCTCGGCATCTGCCTGGGCTGCCCAGCCCATCCCCTTCCCCACCTCCTCTACACCCCTCTATGACACTCCCTTCTCCCTGCTCTCTATCCCTACACATGCCAGCCTGGCAGACGCCATCCGCCAGTACGTGGCGTTGGACCGCCCCTTCCTGGGCATTTGCCTGGGCCTGCAGCTGCTCTTCGACGGCAGCCAGGAGTTTGGCGATGGTGAGTGAGAGGGCATGGGGGGTAAGGTAGGTAGGTAGGTAAGGTAGGTAAGGTAGGTAAGGTAGGTAAGGTAGGTAAGGTAGGTAAGGTAGGTAAGGTAGGTAAGGTAGGTAAGGTAGGTAAGGTAGGTAAGGTAGGTAAGGTAGGTAAGGTAGGTAAGGTAGGTAAGGTAGGTAAGGTAGGTAAGGTAGGTAAGGTAGGTAAGGTAGGTAAGGTAGGTAAGGTAGGTAAGGTAGGTAAGGTAGGTAAGGTAGGTAAGGTAGGTAAGGTAGCCCATGCCCCGTTCCTGCTATGCCCATGCCACCCCTGCCATGCCACCCCTGCCATGCCACCCCTGCCATGCCACCCCTGCCATGCCACCCCTGCCATGCCACCCCTGCCATGCCACCCCTGCCATGCCACCCCTGCCATGCCACCCCTGCCATGCCACCCCTGCCATGCCACCCCTGCCATGCCACCCCTGCCATGCCACCCCTGCCATGCCACCCCTGCCATGCCACCCCTGCCATGCCACCCCTGCCATGCCACCCCTGCCATGCCACCCCTGCCATGCCACCCCTGCCATGCCACCCCTGCCATGCCACCCCTGCCATGCCACCCCTGCCATGCCCCTTGTGCTATATCATTCTGCACCCCTCACCTCACCTCACCGCCTGCACTCACTCACCCCCCTTCTCCCCTTCCTCGCCCTCTCCCCTCCTCGCCTCCTCCCCTCCTCCTCCTCCTCCTCCTCCTCCTCCTCCTCCTCCTCCTCCTCCTCCTCCTCCTCCTCCTCCTCCTCGCCTCCTCCCCTTTTCCCTTCTCCCACTCACCACCTCTCCGGCCCCGTTTCTCAAGGGTCCCCCTTCCCCTACCCTCCTCTCTCTCCCCTTCCTCGCCTACCTGGTGCACTCCTTCCCTTCTCCCGTGGAACGACTGACCATCATCCCCAGCACAGCACTGTGTCCCGATTCGATGCATCCAAGCGCCTTAACCCTCTCCTCTCCCCGTCTCCCCCCTTCCCCTCTCCTCCTCTCCTCCTCCTCCCTTACAGTGGAGGGATTGGGCATCATCCCAGGCACTGTGTCCCGATTCGATGCATCCAAGGGGCTCACTGTGCCGCAGATCGGGTGGAACGGGCTGCAGATCGTGCAATCCGAGCCGTCCATTCTGGATGGCGTGAATGGGCGCCACGTGTACTTTGTGCACTCGTACCGAGCCACTCAGGTGCGCCACTCGTACCGAGCCACTCAGGTGCGCTGCAGCGTAGCCTAGAAACTCCTCAGGTGCGCCCGACCGAGGGCCCCGCCAGCCAGGGACTGTCCTGTGCTGTGCTGTGCTGTGCTGTGCTGTGCTGTGCTGTGCTGTGCTGTGCTGTGCTGTGCTGTGCTGTGCTGTGCTGTGCTGTCTAGGAGGGGTATTTAGGGTCGCACTGCACTGCAGTGTAGTGCAGGGCAGGCTAAGGGCTCGCTACGCTAAGGGCTTGCTACGCTAAGCATCCTCTCTCCCAACATGCGGGCAGTGTTTCAGCTCCGCCTAGCGCACGCTTGTCGTGTCACTTGTGAGAATGCCCAAAGTTGACTCCCTCCCTGCTTTCCCCACATGAAAGCTGCGCGTCACCCCAGCCTAGTGAGCCTAAGGCAGTTGGGTTCCACTCCCTCCCTCCCCTCCCCCTCACCGCCATAAACCCCGTCGCACCCCTCTCCACTCCCTTCCCCCCAGATCCCTGAGAACAGCGATTGGGTGCTGGCGACAGCAGAGACAAGCCGTACGGGCGGGCGGTCATGGCACTCACCTCACTGTACATGTATCCCCCCCTCCGCCCCCTCTCCCATCCCCCTCTCACATGGCTTACCCCCCCCCCAGACCCCTGACAACAGCGAGTGGGTGCTGGCGACGGCCAACTATGGCGAGCCGTACGTGGCGGCAGTGAGGAAGGGCAACGTGCAGGCCGTGCAATTCCACCCAGAGAAGTCGGGCGGTGAGTGGTGCGGGGCGTGGACGGTGGGAAGAGGGGCGTGCAGAGTGCCGGGCAACGTGCGTGCAGTGAGTGAGAGGGTGAGAAAGGGCAACGTGCAGTGAGTGAGAGGGTGAGAAAGGGCAACGTGCAGTGAGTGAGAGGGTGTGAAAGGGCAACGTGCAGTGAGTGAGAGGGTGAGAAAGGGCAACGTGCAGTGAGTGAGAGGGTGAGAAAGGGCAACGTGCAGTGAGTGAGAGGGTGTGAAAGGGCAACGTGCAGTGAGTGAGAGGGTGAGAAAGGGCAACGTGCAGTGAGTGAGAGGGTGAGAAAGGGCAACGTGCAAGCTGTGCATTTCGTCCCTGGGAAGTCAGGCGGTGAGATGTGGGGAGGGGTGAGGCAGTCAAGGCAGGGGTGGGGAGTAGTGGAAGTACGGTGATTGCAGTTGGCAGGGCATAGTTCTCCCTGCTGCATTCCGCACGCATTCTTGCGCCTCCTAACCCGCCCACATCTCTCATCCCAAGAACCAACCCTATGCTTACACACTACTCATACCCCTAGCCACGCCCTGTGTGCGTGCATGCGCCCTCCCTGCTGCCTATGTCCCTTCCTGACACGCCCCTCATCCCCTTCCCCTCATCCCCTTCCCCTCATCCCCTTCCCCTCATCCCCTTCCCCTCATCCCCTTCCCCTCATCCCCTTCCCCTCATCCCCTTCCCCTCATCCCCTTCCCCTCATCCCCTTCCCCTCATCCCCTTCCCCTCATCCCTTTCCCCTCATCCCCTTCCCCTCATCCTGTTCCCCCATACCCCCGCCAGTGGTGGGCTTGGACATCCTGCGTCGCTTCCTCGGCCCCAACAGGAGCCAGCAGGCCAACGTGGGTACCCTCTCTCCACCCTCTCTCCACCCTCTCTCCACCCTCTCTCCACCCTCTCTCCACCCTCTCTCCACCCTCTCTCCACCCTCACTCTCCTCATTGCCCTCCCTGCTCGCTCTGCCCTCCCCGCCCTCCCTGCACTCCCTGCCCTCTCTCATTGCTTGCGCTGGTGGAATTCAATCGCTCCTCGCTAAGCTGGCACTCTGTCTCTACTTCAATCATTTTTCTCCTCCTACTTACTCCTTGGGCCTTGATGTGCCTCATTGCACTTGTATCGTCAAATTGGTTTGCACATGGGCTGAGTTGATGTGAGCACAGCATGGCCTGGCACGGGCAGCACGCCACATTCATCTGCAGCACGCCACATTCATCTGCAGCACACACCACGCCACCTCTCCCCCTCCCTCCACCTCATCTGGGGGGTTGGAGGTGGCGTGCAGCGCAGCAAAGCAGGCCACTGGAGGGCAACACAAGGCATGCCTTGTGTTGCCATCACATGTTTAATGCTAAGTTATTTCACATATTCGGTGCCGTCTTGTGTTCCATGCCACGTTCCGTTCGTTCACGTGTTGTATGACACCCCATTCCACCTCACTCTCACACCACGTGTTGTCACACCAGACCAGGAGGGGGTAGACGCATGCAGCAAGGCCCTGAGGGGCCCTCGCGCAACCCAGCTGGCGAAGCGCGTGGTTGTGCGTTGAATTCGCGCGCCAATGTCCAAGTCACTGGGGGGACCTCTTGGTCACCAAGGGCCTACAGCACCTTGCCGCATGCCATATTCCCTTGCATCACACCCTACTCCACCCCACCGCATCCCACCCCTTCCACCCCCACCAGGAGGTAGAGGAAGCATGCAGCCAGCCACTGAGGGGCCCTCGAGCCACGCAGCTAGCCAAGTGCGTGATTGTGTGTTTGGATTGGATGTGCGCACCAAGCCAATGACCGGGGGGACCTGGTGCTGCTGGTCACCAAGGGGGACCAACACCTTGCCGCACTCCTCCTCACCGCACTCCACCTCACCCCTCCCAACCCCACCAGGAGGTGGAGGAAGCATGCAGCAAGCCCCTGAGGGGCCCTCGAGCAACACAGCTGGCGAAGCGCGTGATCGCGTGCTTGGATGTGCGCGCTAACGACCGGGGGGACCTGGTGGTTACCAAGGGCGACCAGTATGACGTGCGGGAGCAGGGCGATGAGAGGGAGGTGAGGGGGACGAATTGGGGGAAGGTGATGGATGGGGCGAGGGTGCTTATGCAGTGGGTCGTGTGTGTGCTCATGGGGACCTGGTGGTCACCAAGGGCGACCAGTACGACGTGCGGGAGCAGGGCGATGAGAGGGAGGTGAAAAAATGGGCGCGAGTAGGGTGCTGTTGTGGGGATGGTGGAAGGTGGTAGCATGGCCTTGTGTGCGTGCTGATGGCAGCTGGTGATGACCAAGGGGGCGACCAGTACAGCGTACGAGTGTAGGTTGACGAGCGGGAGGTAAGAGGGAGGGAGAGTAAAGGGAGGGTGATGAGGAAAGGCGAGGGTAGTGAAGCAGCAGATGATGGCATGTCGCACTGGTCTGTCGTGGTCACCAGTAGACTAGGGGTGATGAGTGACCAAGGGCGGCCAGTAGGGGTGATGAGTGACCAAGGGCGGCCAGTAGGGGTGATGAGTGACCAAGGGCGGCCAGTAGGGGTGATGAGTGACCAAGGGCGGCCAGTATGAATGAAAACCTTCTCAAGGTGGGGGCGGACAAGCCCAGCCCCCTGCAGTCCCTTACTCCCTCGCTCTTGTACCCTCCCCCCACACACCCCAACCCGTCTCCCCACCACTGCTGTCCCTGCCACCAGGTGCGCAACCTGGGCAAGCCAGTGGAGCTGGCGGCGCGCTACTTCAGGGAGGGCGCGGACGAGGCTGGGGTGTGCTGCTCGCAGCCCCTCAACACACCCCTGCCTGCGTGCACCTCCCATCCTCCCACCCCCGCATGCACCCCACCCAACCCAACCAGGTGCGCAACCTGGGCAAGCCAGTGGAGCTGGCAGCACGGTATTTCAAGGAGGGCGCGGACGAGGTGGCGTTTCTCAACATCACGGGCTTCAGGGACTTCCCCCTGGGGGATCTGCCCATGCTCGAGGTGATAGGGGGACTCGCCCACCCGCCAAGTGATAGGGGGGAGCTAGTTGCTGTGTTTGTGGGGGGCAATTCACCAGTGCTCCAGTTGACTGTCAGGGGGCTGATCTGCCTTGATTCACCAGTGCTGGAGGTTAGGGATGGGATGTTAATAGCTGTGTGGGTGCGACCTGCCCATACTAGAGGTGACTGTTAGGGGGGCCAATAGTAGCTGTGTGTGTGTGTGCGGGACGATTCGCCCATGCCCAAAGTCTTCCTGCAAGCAGTCCACCAAAAACAAGCAATAGAAAAACCTTGTTTCACATTTCCCTCGTTTCGCCATTCCATTGTCTCGCCATTTCCTGTCAAGAAATCTCACACCTGTCTTCACCCTCCTCCATCCTCACCTCACTCTGTGGCAACGCCTTTCCTTGCTGTCATGTCCCACCCAGCAGCTTTCTTTTTATCTTCTCTTCCCCCTCTTCCATTTCTTCCATTCCTTACGTCTCCTATCCTCTCCTTCCCCTCTTCTCACTTCCCCTCTTCTCACTTCCCCTCTTCTCTCTTTCCTTCGCCCCCATCGCCCATGCTCCCCACATGCTCTCTCCATTTCATGCTCTCCCCCCTTCCTTCTCCTCCCATCCTCCCTCCTCTCCCACGCCACCCCAGGTGATGAAGCGGGCGTCAGAGAGGGTGTTTGTGCCGCTCACAGTGGGAGGCGGCATCAGAGACTTCACCTCCTCCCCTTTCCCATGTTCTCCCCATCCTTCATCTCCCCCACCTCCCCCTGCAACCCTCCACAGGTGATGAAGCGCGCATCAGAGAGGGTGTTTGTGCCGCTCACGGTGGGGGGCGGCATCAGAGACTTCACAGACGGCAATGGCAGGTGGGCCGTGGGACAGGTGGGGAACTGATGCTCGTGGTGGTGCTGCTCATGGCAGGTGGGCAGTGGGATGGCACTTGGGTCGTGGGGTTGTGCCTGTGGGTGGGCGGTGGGGCCATGGCTGGCGAGGAGTGGAGCGGTGGCAGGTGGGGCGGTGTGGAGTGGTGTTCTCAGTCTGGCAGCAGCAACAAGGTGTTGATTGAGTGCTGGATACTGGTTGGGGGCGGACAAGGTCCGCGCGCCTTCACACACTCCGTGCCACCCTCTCCCCCTGCACTCCCGCCCCCTCTTCCCACCTGTCCTCGCAGGCCGTACTCAGCGTTGGAGGTGGCGGCGGAGTATTTCCGGTCAGGGGCGGACAAGGTGTCCATCGGCAGTGAGGCGGTGTTTGCAGCGGAGGAGCTGCTTGCCTCGGGGGTGAGTCACTCGCACTTGTTGCCCTTCTTGCTCCTTTCTTGCCATGCCAGCATGCCTGCGGTGCAGCCCCACATGAGTGGGGGCGGGCAAGGTGTCACTCGGCAGTGAGGCGGTGCTGCCTGCAGAGGTGCTGCCTGCAGAGGTGCTGCCTGCAGAGGTGCTGCCTGCAGAGGTGCTGCTCTGCTCGCCACGGGGGTGAGCCACTCGTGCCGCCCTCCCTGCTCGTTACTGGCGTGACTGCTGCCCGCCTTGCTTGCTCGCCAGGAAGGTTGCGTGAGTGGTGCATCACTGCTGCTCCTTGCCTGCTTGCTGGCTGTCTCCATACCTTCCCCCCCGGCTGCACTTCCGTCTGCCCACACCCCTTCATCACTTCCTTCAAAAGCAATCATGTCTTCTGCCCCGTCCTTCACTGTGCCCACTCCTGCATGCCTGCCACTCCTGCATGCCTGCCACTCCTGCATGCCTGCCGCTCCTGCATGCCTGCCACTCCTGCATGCCTGCCGCTCCTGCATGCCAGCCACTCCTGCATGCCTGCCACTCCTGCATGCCTGCCGCTCCTGCATGCCAGCCACTCCTGCATGCCTGCCACTCCTGCATGCCTGCCACTCCTGCATGCCTGCCACTCCTGCATGCCTGCCGCTCCTGCATGCCTGCCACTCCTGCATGCCTGCCGCTCCTGCATGCCTGCCGCTCCTGCATGCCTGCCACTCCTGCATGCCTGCCGCTCCTGCATGCCTGCCGCTCCTGCATGCCTGCCACTCCTGCATGCCTGCCGCTCCTGCATGCCTGCCGCTCCTGCATGCCTGCCGCTCCTGCATGCGTGCCGCTCCTGCATGCCTGCCGCTCCTGCATGCCTGCCACTCCTGCATGCCTGCCGCTCCTGCATGCCTACCGCTCCTGCATGCCTGCCGCTCCTGCATGCCTGCCGCTCCTGCATGCCTGCCGCTCCTGCATGCCTGCCGCTCCTGCATGCCTGCCACTCCTGCATGCCTGCCGCTCCTGCATGCCTGCCGCTCCTGCATGCCTGCCGCTCCTGCATGCCTGCCACTCCTGCATGCCTGCCGCTCCTGCATGCCTGCCACTCCTGCATGCCTGCCGCTCCTGCATGCCTGCCGCTCCTGCATGCCTGCCGCTCCTGCATGCCTGCCGCTCCTGCATGCCTGCCGCTCCTGCATGCCTGCCACTCCTGCATGCCTGCCGCTCCTGCATGCCTGCCGCTCCTGCATGCCTGCCGCTCCTGCATGCCTACCGCTCCTGCATGCCTGCCGCTCCTGCATGCCTGCCGCTCCTGCATGCCTGCCGCTCCTGCATGCCTGCCGCTCCTGCATGCCTGCCACTCCTGCATGCCTGCCGCTCCTGCATGCCTGCCGCTCCTGCATGCCTGCCGCTCCTGCATGCCTGCCGCTCCTGCATGCCTGCCGCTCCTGCATGCCTGCCGCTCCTGCATGCCTGCCGCTCCTGCATGCCTGCCGCTCCTGCATGCCTGCCGCTCCTGCATGCCTGCCGCTCCTTCATGCCTGCCGCTCCTGCATGCCTGCCGCTCCTGCATGCCTGCCGCTCCTGCATGCCTGCCACTCCTGCATGCCTGCCGCTCCTGCATGCCTGCCGCTCCTGCATGCCTGCCGCTCCTGCATGCCTGCCGCTCCTGCATGCCTGCCGCTCCTGCATGCCTGCCGCTCCTGCATGCCTGCCGCTCCTGCATGCCTGCCGCTCCTGCATGCCTGCCGCTCCTGCATGCCTGCCGCTCCTGCATGCCTGCCGCTCCTGCATGCCTGCCGCTCCTGCATGCCTGCCGCTCCTGCATGCCTGCCGCTCCTGCATGCCTGCCGCTCCTGCATGCCTGCCGCTCCTGCATGCCTGCCACTCCTGCATGCCTGCCGCTCCTGCATGCCTGCCGCTCCTGCATGCCTGCCACTCCTGCATGCCTGCCGCTCCTGCATGCCTGCCCCTCCTGCATGCCTGCCGCTCCTGCATGCCTGCCGCTCCTGCATGCCTGCCGCTCCTGCATGCCTGCCGCTCCTGCATGCCTGCCGCTCCTGCATGCCTGCCGCTCCTGCATGCCTGCCGCTCCTGCATGCCTGCCGCTCCTGCATGCCTGCCGCTCCTGCATGCCTGCCACTCCTGCATGCCTGCCACTCCTGCATGCCTGCCGCTCCTGCATGCCTGCCGCTCCTGCATGCCTGCCGCTCCTGCATGCCTGCCGCTCCTGCATGCCTGCCGCTCCTGCATGCCTGCCGCTCCTGCATGCCTGCCGCTCCTGCATGCCTGCCGCTCCTGCATGCCTGCCGCTCCTGCATGCCTGCCGCTCCTTCATGCCTGCCGCTCCTGCATGCCTGCCGCTCCTGCATGCCTGCCGCTCCTGCATGCCTGCCACTCCTGCATGCCTGCCGCTCCTGCATGCCTGCCGCTCCTGCATGCCTGCCGCTCCTGCATGCCTGCCGCTCCTGCATGCCTGCCGCTCCTGCATGCCTGCCGCTCCTGCATGCCTGCCGCTCCTGCATGCCTGCCACTCCTGCATGCCTGCCACTCCTGCATGCCTGCCGCTCCTGCATGCCTGCCGCTCCTGCATGCCTGCCACTCCTGCATGCCTGCCGCTCCTGCATGCCTGCCACTCCTGCATGCCTGCCACTCCTGCATGCCTGCCACTCCTGCATGCCTGCCACTCCTGCATGCCTGCCGCTCCTGCATGCCTGCCGCTCCTGCATGCCTGCCGCTCCTGCATGCCTGCCGCTCCTGCATGCCTGCCGCGGGCTCTTCCATCCACCTCCACCCAACCCTGTGTGCATTCCTCACTGCCCGTGTTGCTCTCACTGTGTGCGTTTCGGCAAGTGCAGGAGAAGACAGGCAAGACGGGGATAGAGCAGATCTCCTACGTGTATGGCAACCAGGTGAGGGCAGTGAGGCAACCAGGTGAGGGCTGTGAGGCAACCAGGTGAGGGCTGTGAGGCAACCAGGTGAGGGCTGTGAGGCAACCAGGTGAGGGCTGTGAGGCAACCAGGTGATGCCACAATGCCTATCAATCCAGATGCATGCTCAGAAGTTATCTGCAGGTCAAAGTCAATCTGCAGGTCAAAGTCAATCTGCATGGCCCGTTTCCATCACTTGTCCTTTAGCGTGGAGGATTTCTCTCCCTTTTTCTTCCCCACTGCACTCATGCTATCTTCTCCCTCTCCCCTCTCCCTCTCCCCTCACCTGGGTGCCATGTCTTCTCTTGGCCTCTCTGCCTCTCTGCCTCTCCCCCTCTCCCCCTCGCTGCCTCTCTGCCATCCCAACAGGCGGTGGTGGTGAGCATAGATCCCAAGAGGGTGTACGTGGCCTCGCCAGACGACGTGCCTTTCAAATGCGTCAAGGCATCAACGCCAGGTGCACTGCATGCCCGCTCTGCTCCCTCTGCTCCTTGTTTGCCACAAGTCTTTGGTTAAAACGGGCTTGCTGCTCTGCATGTGGTGTATCATCTGAGCCCCACGACTCTCTTCTTCTCACAGAGTATCTCATCTCTCTTATGCTCACCTTGCCACTCAACCTTCCTCCTCCTGTGGCTTATGCCTTGTGGCCTCCTGTCTTTCCTTTCCCCTGACGCAGGCCCCAACGGGGAGGAGTACGCATGGTATCAGTGCACGGTGAGAGGGGAGGAGTGATGCTGTCACGTGTGGGTTTGTGTGCTCGCGCGCGCGCGTGCGTGCACATGCAAGCGGGTGCACACGTGCGTGTGTGTCTGTAAGCTTGCACTGGTGCTATGCATTGTCTGTGTGGGTGCATGTATAGCAAGGCCGCGCATGTGATAGCCATGTGACTGTGGGACCGGGTGATTCTCACCGTGCTGTCTTCCCCTCTGACCATTGTAACCTATGCTGCTGCAGGTGAGCGGAGGCAGGGAGGGGCGGCCCATAGGGGCGTTCGAGCTGGCCCAGGCTGTGGAGCAGCTGGGGGCGGGGGAGATTCTGCTCAACTGCATCGACTGCGATGGTGAGTGCCATGGGATGGGATGATGACGCGTGACGGACATACCCATACTGAGGAGGGCTAGGTAGGGTGTTCATGTGGCCGGCGCAGGTGGTGGAGCAGCTGGGATGATGATGGTAAGGCATAGGGAGTTCATGTGTGTGACCCAGGCAGTGCCTTTGATCTCGACCTGGTGGGGCTGCTGTCCTCAGCAGTGAGCATCCCTGTGATCGCCAGCAGCTGGACTTCAACTCATACCCTCCATGCAATTCCTTCTCAGCCCCTCCCCTCTTCTTTTCCCCCTCCCCCCTTCTCTTCCCCTCCCCTCCCGCAGGTCAGGTCAGGCCCAGGGATTCGACTTGGACCTGGTGGGGCTGCTGTCCTCAGCAGTGAGCATCCCTGTGATCGCCAGCAGAGCAGCAGCGGGGCGGCCATCCCAGAGCACTTCTCGCAGGTCTTTGCTCACACCGGCGCCTTGGCTGCCCCCGTCCCTTGCTTCTCCGTGTCACATCACAGGCCAGGGCCAGGGATTCGACTTGGATCTGGTGGAGTTGGTCTCCTCTGCTGTGAGCATCCCCGTCATCGCCAGCAGCGGGGCGGGCATCCCAGAGCACTTCTCCCAGGTCTTTGCGCACACTGGCGCCTCCGCGGCGCTGGCTGCCGGCATCTTCCACCGCAACGAGGTGAGGGGATTCAAGGGAGCTTAGCTGATGCACGGTCAACCGGAGGAAGGGGGTTTATTGGACGGTTTCAACTGAAAGGGCACTGTGTAGGTGTGTCAGCGCTAGCACTGTCAAGGCGCCTCTGCTGCTGTGGCTGCCGGCATCTTTCACCGCAACGAGGTGAGGGTGGGTCGCGTGTGGTACATGTGTAGTGCTGCATTTTCCTTAGGGATGGGCTGGCCATCCTGGGAGTGCGCTGCGTGTGCTCTTGATTCTCTGTCCATGCGCCCAACCCGCTTCCAATATGTGTGTGTGTACGCGTCCTTGCGTTTGTGTGCATGCTTGCACGTGTCCGTCTGTGGGGTTGTCCGTTTGTGTGCACGTGTGCCTGTGTGACTGTGTGCCCATTTGTCTGTGTCTCTGCATGTGCACGTGTGTCTCCCACAGGTGACAATAGAGTCGGTGAAGACCCATCTGGCAGAGGAGGGTGTGGAGACTCGCCTGCTGTGAGCCGCACAGAGTCAAGCGGCGCAGCACAGATAGCAGCAGTGTGAGGCGGATAACAGTGCCACAGTACAGGGGGTAGTGGCACAGGGAGGATAACATGTTGGAACAGTGTGAATGGCATGCAGCTAGAGGGGAGGCTGTGTTGGGCTGAGAAAGCCCTTAGGATCTTTGCAGGGCTGAACTCTGGGTAGGACTTGTTGTAATTAGCGGAAGCGTTTAATGGAGTAGTTGAATCACCTTGCGCTGGTATGTGAGGGCAAAGTAAATTGATTAAAGCAAAGCGATACAAGATTATATAAGAGTACAAGGAATACGAAGAGATACGGTTGCAACTACTTTACTGTTGCTTTTGCGGTTCGATACAGTGACGACTCGGGCAACTGCTCTGTAACGAGTCAGTTGTGTGTCCTTGCTGTCGCGCTGTACGGTACTTGTCAGGTCAAAGGTCGCTGACCTTTGACTTTCGCGTAACCTCTAGCAACCGCTCAACCTCCGAGGGTTGACTCGCTGGTGCTTCGATATACTTCGCTTCGCTTCTGACTTGGTGTTTCGACACGACAGAGGCGCTTAGAGTTAATTGTTTCCAACACTCCCCTTCGCTTCTGGAGTGTCGCAGTTGGTGACTGTCCAGTCAGCAGCATGCAGTACTCGAACTTCTGCTTTCCGAGCTTCTTGGTCAAGTAATAAGCTGCCATCTCGGATGTGGGGCAGTATGACAGCTCGAGTCTTCCTTTCTCGATCTCGTCCTTCACGAAGAAGTATCGCATGGCGATGTGTTTCGTCCTGTTCGCGAAGCCGCTCTTGTTGGCTATGCGAATGGCCGACTGGTTGTCGCAGAACAGGGTAAAGTTTGGTAACTGGGCTAGCTTGGCTTCCTCCAGGAGTTCGCAAAGGTACAGTCCTTCCTTGGTGGCTGAGCAGAGTGCGATATATTCTGCTTCAGCTGAAGAGAGAGCGATTAATTCCTGCTTGCTCGACTGCCAAGAGATAGGTCCGATAGGCTCGAGGCGATAGATGTAGCCGGTGCGCGAGCGTCTGTTGTCGGAGTCACCGGCGTGATCGGCGTCGACGTAGCCGATTAGTTTAGGCGCTGTAGTCGTGTTTTTATGGTAGGTCAGGCCGATTGTTGGGGTGCTGACGAGGTAGTGAAGAGCGCGGTCGAGCTCCGCCAGATGTTCCGCTTCAGGTTTCTTGAGGTAGGTGGCGAGCTGGCTTGCAGAGTACGATAGGTCCGGGCGGCAGGTGACCGCTGCGAAGAGGAGGCATCCCAGCTTCCTCTGGTAGTCGCGTATGCCGGCGGGCTTGAGTAGAGCGGAGCCTTCCTTGTGGTTTCCTGCCGTGTAGCGGTATGGCGTGGAGATGGCGGTCGGCGTGAGTGCGAAGCGTTTGGCGATGGTGTCGGCGTATTTTGCGGCGCTGAGGTAGATTGCGTTTTCTTCTTCCTGAATGTTGAGGCCGAGGTATTGTGTGACGGTGGACGAGACTGTGAGCGTGAGGTCTTTCTGCAGCTCCCCTTCAAACCAAGTAGTGACGCCGTCGGTCGACCCGATGTAGAGCAGATCGTCTACGTAGACGATTAGTAGGATGTAGTCGGTGCCTTTTGTCAGCCGGTACATTCCCTGGTCGTGAGGTAGCTGGCGAAATCCTATGCGGATAAGTCTTGCGTGCAGGTACTGTTGCCACAGCCTCGGAGCTTGATTGATGCCGTAGAGCGACTTCAGTAGTTGACAGACTTGATTAGGTTCTCCGTTGGAGCCGTGCGGGAGCTCGACGAAGATCTCAGCGTCAACAGGTGCGTAGAGAAATGCATTCGCGACGTCGATTTACCGCAGCTTCTTTTTCTTCATGGTGGCGATCGCGAGAAGGATTCGAAGTGAGGTGTGTCGGCTGACCGGGGCGAATGTCTCGGTGAAGTCGCGTCCGTGTTCCTGGTCGAAGCCACGTACAACCCAGCGTGCTTTGAATTTGTCGATGGTGCCGTCTGCTTTTGTTTTCACTTGGAAGACCCACTTCCCGGTGAGTATACTCTTGTTTCGTGCCACTCCGATAGGAACAACTTTCCAGGTGTTGCGCTCCTCTAGTGCCTTCAATTCCCTGTCCATGGCTTCGCGCCACTTTTCCCTGTGCTCCCCCCCCAGAGCCTGCTAAACTGTCGCAGGCTCCTTAGGAATCACAGTGCCGTGGACCGCGGTGACGAGGCCAAGTATCTGGAGGCCACTCTGTGTGTAGCGGGGGAGTGTGGTATCCGCGGGATAAGCTGCTTCGTCACCTGCTTCTGGGTCAGGTATGAAGTTGGGCCCTATGCGTTCTGCTTCGTTGGTGTTGACTTCTGCAGGTGTAACGTAACCGTTGTCGGCGAAGTGGTAAAATACTTCGGCGTTGACGCTTTCGCGAGGGTTTTCGTCATCCATTGGGACATCGACGGAGCAGTACGGGAGAGGTCCGGCTTCCTCCGAGGCTGCGTCCACGTTCTGCTCGTCCCAGTCAGCTTCGTCCGCTGTGGAAGCGAAGGCTCGGTCTCCACGAAGTCCACTGGTGAGGTCGCGTTGTTCTTCCACGTTGGCTAGGTAGGATTCGAGAGTGAGTCATTCGTAGAAAATCACATCACGTGCTACCACTGTTTCCTTGGTGTGGACGTCGAAAATCTTCCATGCGTTGTAATTCTTTTCGATGCCCAGGTGTAGTCCCCAATGTGCGCGTTGGGAGAATCGGCCGGCTCGTGCAGATGGGGGTCGGTACTGTACCATGCAGCCGAAGACTCGTAACATTTTTGTGCTGCCCAGTTTTCCTGTCCACAGCAGATGCGGTGATGCGTTGTTCGGGAGCGATGATGACGAGAGCAAGTTGTGCAGCATGACGGCGAGGTCCATTGCTTCGGGCCACTGGTGGTTGGGTAGCCGCATGCCACGTAGCAGCTTGCGCATGTTGTTCTGGAGGGTCCTGTTCATCCTTTCTGCTACACCCTGCTGTTGATGGGCGTAAGGAAGGGAGATGAGCCTCTTGATTCCCTTCTCTGCCAGGTAGTCCCTTGAAGCGTTGTGAGGTGTATTCTCTGCCTCCATCTGACTGAAAACTCTTTAGTTTCACTCCGGACTCTCGTTCTGCTGCTAGAAGCCAGGCGACGAAGGCTTCGAAAGCCATGTCGCGACTTGGAAGGTTTAGATGCCAAACGTATCGGGTGGCGGCGTCGATGAAGGTGATGGTGTCGTTGTAAGCTCCTTGTCCTGGTACGCGATTGTACAGGATGTCGCTGTACACCTTTTCAAGCGGTGCGTATGCTGGTGCACTCGGGTTGTGGTGAGGGACAAACGACTGATGCAGTAAGTCGGCTTCAGGGCATGTGAAGCACGTTCCTTTTACTCGTTGGAGTTCTCTCCCGTCATGTAGTAGGAGCGAATCTTTGTCGAGCACTCCTGCTCTTATCGTGTTGTTTAACGTTGTGTTACTTGGGTGTCCCATCCGTGCATGCCAGATTTCTTCGCTGGCGCGGTGTCCGGGTGAGCGTCGGTACATGTCGGAGTTGGAGTAGAAGCTGGCGGTGAAGTTAGAGCTTCGATGAACTTCTCGTGGTGCCGGGTTTAGCTGCTGCGCGGGTGTGGGTGGTGTGTCATCGACGAAGATCGGTGCCATTGAAGGACCAGCGATTGGTGTTGATGTTGCCACTGCTGTTACCGTTGTCTCTGCTGCTGCCGTTGTTGTCTCTGCTGCTGCCGATGTTGTCTCTGCTGCTGCCGATGTTGTCTCTGCTGCTGCCGATGTTG
The DNA here is from genome assembly GCA_947471745.1 of Closterium sp. Naga37s-1. Lineage (NCBI taxonomy): Eukaryota > Viridiplantae > Streptophyta > Zygnematophyceae > Desmidiales > Closteriaceae > Closterium > Closterium sp. Naga37s-1. The sequence goes on along the minus strand of CANJKZ010000781.1, from coordinate 477,256 downwards.
TCTCTGCTGCTGTCGATTGTTGAATTGTCGCTAACGCTCTTGTTCTTTCTGCTTCAGGGATGGTTTCCGAGTACCAGAAGCCTCCAGGACTGAAGTCAGGGTCAAGATCCGGTGGATGTGTCCAAGAGGTGAAGTTCACGATGGCGTCGCTGTCAGCGGTGCCAAGGTCCGGGACGAAGTCGATAACGAAGACGTTGTTTTTCAGCACTGCCTTCCCGATATAGAGACCTCCCCTGCCGTTATACAGTTTGAACTTCTGTGTAGTGCTGTCTGCTTCGAGATGGATACCCTTCGCCATCAGCTGACTGACGCTCAGTAAGTTGTAGCCGAGTCCCTCCGCAATTAAAACTTTTGACATTTGTAGAATCACGTTTGTCTCTCACAATTGAAGTTGTACAATTCCTTGTCGTTGTGTGCGCAGGTTCTGATTGTTGGCGACGGTGATGACGACTTCGCGTTGAAGTTGGTGCTCGCGCTGAACGTAACGTCCCGAAGAGCACATGTGCTGGCCACAGCAACTATCCAGGAACCAGGTATCTTTTCCGGACGGCTCACTTTGGGCGATAGCTGCGTACGTCGGATTCGGTTGAAGTGACTCGCGGCGAGGTGTAGTGTTGTTGAGTTGCTCTTCCGGTGAGTAGTGTGGCGGTGACTCGGTGATACAAGAGTCGCTCAGTCTTGCCATACAACTGACGATGTTTCTTGCTCCTTGTGCAGATTGTCCCGTTGAGGTCGTTTGAACTTGAGCGGTGGGGTTCGCTTGTGTTGAAGCGACTTGGCTGCTTGAGGGTCGAAGCTGTCGCTGTGGTGGTGATGACTGTTGTCGATTCGGGCAGTGTGTGCGCGGATGTCCTGATGTCTTGCAGAGATGGCAGAACGGAGGTACAGGCTTTGGTTGATGTCGGCTGTTGTTGTAGTTGTAGCGTCGCTGAGTGTGGAACGCAAATTTGGGAACTGACGTTTTCTTCTTGTGCCGCTCCTCTTGCAGGTCCATGTCTTGCTGCTCGGCGTGAATTTCGGCGCAGAGTGCTGCTTCGGAGATCTTCCCGTGAGCTCGGAGAATAGCTCGAGTGGAGCGCCAATGAGGACCAAGTCCAGTGATGACGACTGTGACAAAGGCTTCTTCGGAGATTGATCCTCCGCATCGAAGGAGTTTGTCGCGTAGTTCGCGGCAGCGGCTGATATACGCCATTCCTTTTTCGCCTGGTTTCATCTCGACTGTTGTCAGTTGCACCATCAACCGACTCTGATTTACGCTGTCTGTTGCTTGATACAGGCTCTTCAAGTGGCTGTATGCGAGTTCGGCGGAGTTGCCATATCCCCGGTAAGACCGTATATTCTGCTGCTGATTTGGAGTGATGTTCCTCAGTAGAATCGTGTACGCCATCATTGACTGATACGTGTACTGCTGTTTGTCATACTGTGTGCCGTGTGTTGGGTATGGCAGGGATCCGTCAAAGAAGCCAAGAATCTGCGCGCCTTCCATCATCAATTCGAACTCGAATGACCAGGTGAAGAAGTCCTTTCCGTCGAAGGGCCTTGTCGTCTGCAGTTTTAAGACGTGCGCGAACTGCGACTGAACTTGAAGTGCGTCCAGTGTCTTCTCTTGTCCAGGTGCAGGCTGCGGTTGTGGCATAAAGCTGACGGAGCCGCGCTGGGGCTCGTACGGAGCAAAGGTAGGTTGCTGCTGTTGATTTCCACGTGCGTAGGATGAGCCATCAAGGCTCATTGGAGTCACGTTGTTGTTGTTGTTGCTGTTGTTTGACTGCGCAGGTGCCGACTGTTGGTGTTGCTCGTAGAAGGACATGAAGGAGAAAAACTTCTCCATCATGTTCTGATCGAAGCCTGCAGATTGATTCGCAGGAGTCTCAGTAGAAGTTGCTCTTGGTCTTGTTGCCGTACCCTCCTCTGTCTGTAGGCCAGAGGCAGGAGGTGGAGTAGGAGTAGTACCCGGGGAGCCGTTAGAGGAGCTCCTTTCCTTTTGTGTTGCCATGCCTTCTGACGTTGTAGATAACTTGATGGTAGTTGAGTTCCCCCTGTTAGCTCTCATACCATGTTGGGCTGAGAAAGCCCTTAGGATCTTTGCAGGGCTGAACTCTGGGTAGGACTTGCGTTTAATGGAGTAGTTGAATCACCTTGCGCTGGTATGTGAGGGCAAAGTAAATTGATTAAAGCAAAGCGATACAAGATTATATAAGAGTACAAGGAATACGAAGAGATACGGTTGCAACTACTTTACTGTTGCTGTTGCGGTTCGATACAGTGACGACTCGGGCAACTGCTCTGTAACGAGTCAGTTGTGTGTCCTTGCTGTCGCGCTGTACTTGTCAGGTCAAAGGTCGCTGACCTTTGACTTTCGCGTAACCTCTAGCAACCGCTCAACCTCTGAGGGTTGACTCGCCGGTGCTTCGATATACTTCGCTTCGCTTCTGACTTGGTGTTTCGACACGACAGAGGCGCTTAGAGTTAATTGTTTCCAACAGGTTGCTTGGTCGTGAGCTTGGGACATGTTTGAGAAGCGGAGCAGAGAAGCTGATGGAATGCACGTGGAATGCCCAAATGGCATTTGTTGTTCTTAATCTGTAGATAAGCTCATACATGCTGTTCACAACCGAACCATGCATCTACCGTAACTAGCCTTGTAAGGAACAGCGACTCCCTCATGTTCGTCCTGCTGTAGCTACAAGAAGAGCATTGCACTTCTCACTGCCTTCCCGGTCACTGCTAGGAGACTACTGCACCAAATCAACAACTAAGTGGTACCAAATCAACACCTAGGTGGTACCAAATCAACACCTAGGTGGTACCAAATCAACACCTAGGTGGTACCAAATCAACACCTAGGTGGTACCAAGTGCACTGAAGTAGCATGGTTCCATCCCATGCCATCTAACAACAGAGCCACACCACCAGCTTCCAGCACAAGCAAGGCCAGGCATGCAGCTCACGAGGCAGCTGCCTGTATCCTGGGTTTGTGCTGCTCACGTGCTGCAAGCTGCTCTGGCTCGCCTGTTTGGCCCTCTCTTCGCGAATTGCCGCTGAGACAACCCGCTGCACATCAGCGAGGGTCAGGGGCTGAACATACCGTACGCCCCGCCCCCACCACGGCCGCGACCTCTCCTCCAGCCACCGCGACCACCAAGGTGGGCAGGCCAGTTCGCCTGCGAATGATGACGCCGGGGGGAGTCGCGCCGGCGTCGCGACGACTCCCGCTCCTCGCGTGGTTCGGGAGGGTGAGGGAGCGAGTGACGGCGGTCCGGAGACTGAGGGCGCTGCCGCTGTCCCGCCAGGGCTGCCGGCTTAACCATAGGCGCGGACTGGTCACTTTCCCCGGCCGGTCCCCAAATGGGGCCTGGCCGCCTGCGGCGACAAACCAACGGCTGGGGTCGGCTCAGCGGGGACAACGGCGGCAGGCGGTGCAGCAGGTAGGGCGGGAGGGGGGGGGGGGCGGGGGAAAGCAGCCAGATCAACGGCAGGCGCAGCGGGCGCAAACGCTGGCGGCACAATGGGGAGAGTCTGGGGAGCAGCAGACGGAGCCGGAGCGGGCGGTGCAGCAACAGGAGCCGCTGGAGCCCCCACTGCCATAGGATTAGAATTCGGGAGCACCGACACAGCAGCGGCTGATGTCAAAGTTTTCAAGGCTGGGGGGACTGGCGGCTTCAACGCGGCAGTCACCGAGACAGCAGGCGCAGCTGGAACAGCAGCAGATGCAGCTGGAGCAATTGCTGGATGTGCTGGAGCATCAGGAGCAGGTACAACAACCGGTAGTGGCTCCGCTTCAGAGGGGACCTGCAGTAGATTGAGGGACCGCGACGAACGGTGTCTCAGGTCTTGGGCTAGGTGGCAAGGGGGGTTTCGTCGCCGTGGTCGTCGTTGCAGGCGCAGGCGCGGGCGTTGACATTTCGCGCGCCACTGACGCAACGGCAAGACGCGTTGGTGATGACTCAGGAGCACCAGCTATCACCATCTCACGGAGGAAGGGGACGCGGTCGCGGAACGCACGCATCAGGAGGACAGGGCGGTGGCCTGGAGAATGGGTACCAGGCAGCAGGGCGTCAAGCCTTAAACTTACTAAACGGGCTTAGTAGTAATAATGAGGACCCGGGGGATCCTAATTATAGGCCTGAGGCAGAGACTACTACTACCGGCGACGAGAGTGTCGAGGATGAAGACAGAAGAGAGCTCGCTGGGAGAAATCCCAGACGGGACCAGCAGGAAAGAGCTACGAGGCAACAGGAAGGATGTGAACTGCACGATGGAAATCGTGCGGCCGGAATTCCAACCAATTCTCAATCTCCAACATCGGACCGCTCCCGCCGAAACGAAAGCGCCAGACGCCAATCAGGCGCGATGGCGAACTCCCAAAACATGCACTACTATTCGCCAGAAGAGCTGGCAACGCATACAGACAGATTTGTGGCGATCGCAAATTGGGATATCTGTGAGAGACGACGACTTATACTGGCTTTGCCAGCTTGCCTTACCTTCATTATGCTACTACTAGCTTGGGTTTTATTTATCATGCATAGTTATGCTTGATTTCCTAGGTTAAGTGCATTCCTATATTCGATTATAGTATAGCACCGAACCAGGTTACATGTACCGAATTCAAGCCTTTCGGTTACCACCGAACTGCTTTCTACCGACTTCGGGAAGGTTCTTTTCTGTACGCTTCGCGACCCTCAGAACATTCGCGTAATGCTTGGATTACCTGCCTTGTGTCGAGCCTATATTAGCCTCGTGTTGTACCCAGGCGGATCAATCATTGCAAACCCATTTTTCTGAGCTCGATCCTCGATCCTCACACTTGGTAATTAGAGCTGTTTGCACGCGAAGATTTTCGACCACTAAAACACCAGTCTTAAAAAACCGCGGGGGCAACGATCGTTAAACACCGATTTCAGGTACATAAAACCGGTTCCGTGCTTTTCACTACCCCTCGTTTTCGGTTTTTGGACACGCGATGTCTGGCATGGAGGGTCAAGGCGATGATTTCGTGCAAGAAATCGCCACCATTTGCACTAATCTGGACCAGACGCGGGCGGCGCTTCATCGAATCGAAGCACTCCCCGCGAACCAGTCCGCAGCCGCCACAGCAGCAGTGAATGCAGCAGTGAAAACAGCAGCGACAGCAGCAGCAGCGGCGACACCGACAATTCACGGACCGATGGCACCACCTTTGCCGAACCTCGAAGCAGCTCGCCCGAGGCTCTCCGAAGCGTTCGATTCGAGCACGAAGGGATCGGACGTTTGACGATTCGTGGCGACCCTCGAAATTTATTTCGAGGCCATTGGCTGTTCGACCCCGACACACGACGCAGCACGGATTCGGCTCGCGGTGAAACTGTTGCGAGGCCCGGCACTCGAGTGGATATACTCCAGTGACGTGGTCCGCGAGGAGAAAACGTGGGCGCAGGTTTGGGCAAACCGGATTGCAAGGTTTGAACCAACAAATTCGACCTACATGGCGCGGAAGCAAATTGACCATCATAAACTATACGAGAGTGTCAAACTATATGTGCTGCTTGTTGTGTAGGCTGTAGTGGGGTAGCCTGTATGGGGTACAACACAAATTAGGGTTTCCTACTTGTACCCATCCTGCTGCTAGTTCATTCATTCCTGTTCGTTATTCTGACATGGTTTCAGAGCAGGTCCTAGCCTAGGACCGATTTCTTAGGGCCCACCGAGTAGCTCTACCCCACCCGTCGCGCCACTGTGATTGCGTTGCCCTGCCCTGTCCTGCCCTGCCCTGCCCTGCCCTGCGCCGCCTGTTGCAGCGCGCACTGCTTTGCCTGCGCGCGGCCTGCTGAGTCGCGCGCCGCCTGCAGCAGCGCGCCCTGCCCTGCCCGCGCGTCACGTCGCCGCATCGCCCTGCCCGCGCGTCGCGCCGCGCGCCCTGCCCTGCCCGCGCGCCGCGCTGCCGCGCCTTGCCTTTCCCGCGCGCCGTGCTGTCGCGCGCCCTGCCCTGCCTGCGCGCCGCGCCGCCGCGCGCCCTGCCCTGCCGCGCGCCTCTGCCCTGCCAGCGCGCCGCCGTCGCGCACCCTGCCTTGCCTGCGCGCCGCGCCGCCGCGCGGCCTGCCCTGCCTGCGCGCCGCGCCGCCGCGCGCCCTGTCGTGCCGCGCGCCTCTGCCCTGCCCACGCGCCGCACCGCCGCGCGCCTCTGCCCTGCCCGCGCGCCTCTGCCCTGCCGTGCGTGCCTCTGCCCTGCCGTGCGCGCCTTGCCCTGCCGTTCGCGCCCTGCCCTGCCGTGCGCCCTGCCCTGCTGTGCGCGCCACGCGCCGCTCTCTGCTGCACTACTGCTAGCGCGCTCCCCTGCCTAGCTCGCTATGGCCACTCTCAATGTTCTCACCTTCGATTCGGAGGGCCGCCCGATAGAGTTCAATGCGTGGCTAGACGACTTACAACTGTTCCTGCTGACAGACTTTTAAGGACGGTACCTCGCTGTTTGACCTCACTTCTGGTGCCTTGCCCGCCCCTGACGCCACAGCTGACAGTGCGACCCGCTCACAGTGGCTTACCCGTGACGCTGCTGCTCGCCTAGCCGTTTGCAACCACCTGCCGTTAGCCGAACGCGCCCACTTTGGCCAGCATAAGACAGCAAAAGCACTGTACGACGCTGTAGTCACTCGTTACTCCTCCCCGGCCACTGCTGCTCTAGGCCGCCTTCTCCTGCCCTACCTATTCCCAGACATGTCCGCCTTTGCCACAGTAGCCGACCTAGTCACTCACCTCCGCACTAGTGACACTCGCTACCGTGCTGTGCTCCCCGCCGAGTTTCTCACCAAGAACCCCCCCCCCCATGTACATCACGCTCTACTTCATAGTCACCCGCCTCCCTGACTCTCTTACTGCAGTCAGGGACCTCCTCCTTGCACTTGACCCCACCAACCTCACTGTCGACCTGCTCAAGAAGCACCACCTAGCAGCTGAGACTAGCATAGTCGCTGTAGGTGCTTCTCGTGGCACTCCTCGCACCCCCTTCTTTGAGGGGTGTTCGCCCTCCCCCCTTCTCCCCTCAATCGCCTCTTCTGCAGCTGTTGACTACCTTCGTGCTGACGAGGTAGGAGTTGCGTCTGCACCTAGTGGGAGGCGCCGCAGCGGCAGGGGCAGGGGAGGCAGGGGAGGTGGGGGTGGCAAAGGTGGAGGCGGTGGTGGGGGCGGTGGAGGCGGTGGTGGGGGCGGCGGTGGAGGAGGTAGTGGTGGTGGGGGCGGCGGGGGCAGGTGGCGGCGGTGGTGGCGGCTGTGGGAGTGGTGGCGGCAGCGGTGGTGGCGGCGGTAGTGGCGGCAGTGGGAGTGGAGGCGTCGGCAGTGGGGGCGACAGGGGTGGCACCAGCCAGAGGGGAGGCCTTGGAGGTGGCCAGCGGCAGCAGCAGCATCAGCCCCTTTCGTCTCAGGAGCTCCGTGAGTGGTTTCCTCAGCGTGGAGCGGCTGGGGGTAGTGGTCCCTGCTCGTATGTCATTCGCACAGGTGACCGCACTAGTCAGACATGCGGGAGGTCTCACACTCAACACCGCTGCTTCTACCGCCTTACCGACGCCTTCCGCGCAGAGTTCCCCGACGCGGCTGAGCTCCCCGACTGGGCGGCGCTGCTTAGGCAGAATGTTGATATCTTTGCTCTAGACTTTGATGCTATCCTATCTGCCATGTATGCATTGTTTGTTAGTGCTGAGGGTGACTGTTACCAGTGTATGTCGCCTGACCCAGGTATAGAGGCTGCTGCTCTAGGTGCTAGTGAGTCTGCTGCCCTAGGTGCTGGTGAGTCTGCTCTCTCTGGTACTGCGTCTGCTGCGGCCCTGAACACCTTCACGCTTGACTCAGGTGCTTCCCGCTATTTCTTTCGCGACAGTACCACAGTCACACCACTTACTGCACTTGTTGCTGTGTCTTTGGCTGACCCCTCTGGGGGCCCAGTCCTTGCACGTTCCTCCACTGTTCTGCCCTGTTCGGCGGTTCCGTCTGGGTCACTGTAAGGTCTCCACCTCCCCTCGTTCTCTACGAACTTGGTGAGCACAGCTGTCCTCCAGGATGCGGGGGTTGACACCTTCACCCCTGGACGGCAGCGTGTGGCGATCTGTACGTGGTCCCGGACCGGTCGCCACCTGGCCACGTTCACCCGTCGGCCTGGGTCGAGTCTGTACACACTGACTACTGCGCCTCCTCAGGTAGCTGCGTCTGCGTCTGCGTCAGGTCAGCTTGCTGCCCCCTGCTCGTGTCGGGCTCTGTCGTACCAGACGCTCCTTTAGCACCTCTGTCTTGGTCAACCCTCTGTGGCACGCCTTTGTGGCATGCACTCCCGTCTCCTTGTCTCTGGTCTTCCCAAGTCTCTGCCTCCCCTCCCACCCTTGCCTGCCCCTCCCTGCCTTCCCTGTGTCGAGGGGCGGCACCGCGCTGCTCCTCACTCCTCCTCGTTCCCCCCGACAGAGGCTCCCCTACAGACTCTCCACCTGGACGTGTGGGGCCCAGCCCGCGTCCGTGGACAGGGCCACGAGCGGTACTTTCTGCTGGTTGTCGACGACTACTCGCGTTACACCACGGTCTTCCCCTTGCGCCGCAAGGGGCAGGTCCCTGATGTTCTGATCCCTTGGATCCGCGCTGTTCGTCTCCAGCTCTGCGACCGGTTCGAGACGGACCTTCCAGTCCTGCGTCTGCACTCTGACAGAGGTGGTGAGTTTTCCTCTGACCTCTTGCAGGCCTTTTGTCGTGCGCAGGGCATTCGCCAGACGTTCACGCTTCCGGCCTCTCCGCAGCAGAATGGGGTTGCTGAGCGCCGCATTGGCTTAGTCATGGAGGTCGCTCGTACCTCCATGATCCATGCGGCTGCCCCCCATTTTCTGTGGCCGTTTGCGGTCTGATACGCTGCGGATCAGCTCAACCTCTGGCCCCGTGTCTCCTTGTCGGAGACCTCGCCGACACTGCGTTGGACGGGAGAGGTTGGCGATGTGTCGGTGTTCCGAGTCTGGGGCTCTCGTGCCTTTGTCCGCGATATGTCCGCGGACAAGCTCTCCGCCTAAACCTTTCCCTGCGTCTTCCTTGGCTTTGTCCCTGACGCGCCTGGCTGGCAGTTTTACCACCCCAGCACGCGCCGTGACCTGCCCTCTCAGGATGTCACGTTTGATGAGTCGGTTCCCTTTTACCGTCTCTTCCCCTACCGCACCGCCCCTCTCCCTCCTCCGCCGCTCTTCCTAGCACCAGGTCCTCCTCCGGTAGACCCCCTCCCCCCTCAGGGTCCTGCTCCCTCAGGTGTGTCCCAGGTAGACCCTGTCGAGCCTGTCGAGGTAGCTGTCGACTCTGGTGCTGCTAGAGGTGGTGCGTCTGGGGGTGCTGAGCCTGCGGGTGTGGGGCTTGGGGGTGCTGAGCTTGAGCGTGCGGAGCCTGGGGGTGCTGAGCCTGGGGGTGCTGAGTCTGAGGGTGCGGAGCCTGGAGGTACTGAGCCTCCGGGTGCGGAGCCTGGGGGTGCTGAGCTTGAGCGTGCGGAGCCTAGAGGTGCTAACCCTGGGGGTGCTGAGCCCGAGTGTGCTGAGCCTAGAGGCCCTTCGGGTGTCTTGTCGCGGCCAGAGTCTCTCTCTCCACTGCAGCTACGCGAGTGGTTTGCTCGGCGCTGGAGCCTCCGGAGTGGTGTTGCTGGAGCTGGAGCTGCTGGAGGTGTTGGAGCCACTAGTCCCGGAGGTGCTCGTACTGGGGGTACTGGAGCTGCTGGGGTTGGAGGTACTACTGGAGCTGCTGGAGGTGCTGCTGGAGTTGGAGCTGCTGGAGGTACTGGAGCTGCTGAAGCTGGAGGTGCTTCTGGAGCTGGAGCTGGAATTGCTGCTGGAGCTGGAGCTGGTGGAGGTACTGGTGCTGTCGGTGCTGGTGCTAGGGGTGCTGTGCAACAGCGACCGTACTTCGTTCCACTGCTTCAGCAGGTTCTTGGTCTCCCGCCGTCTGCTGACCTTGCTCCTCCCTTCTCGTGTCCACCGCCTGACCAGTCCCAGCCACAACTACTGCCAGCCTCTCTGCTGCCTGCTCCTTCTCCTTACACTGAGCAGCCCGGAGGTCTTACTGAGCGTCGTGAGCCTGCGTCTCGTCCTGCGTCGCCTGTTTGCGCTGGTCGCACAGGTCGTCGTGTTCCGCGTCCGCGTCCTCCTCCTGTCCCCGGCACGGACCAGATGGCACTTCGTCCTTCCTCTGTTCCACTGCGTGTCCCTCTGCCGTCTCCTCCTGCGTCCTCCCTTGCTGACGGTCCGGACCTGGAGTCTGACTCCCTTCGTGCTGCTAGTCCTACTGTCACGCGTCTCCTGGCCACTGTTGTCACTGGCCCTTCCTTTGAGTCCACTGCTGCGTCTGCCTTAGTTGCTAAGCTTGTGAACTTCGCTGCTCGCTGTCGTCTAGACTACGCCGCTAGTCTTGTTGCTGAGTCTGAGTCTGTCTGTCCTCTATCCGTCGGGGGTGAGTGTGCCCTTGGCACGGACGTCCTTGAGGACAGGCAGGAGGACTTTGAGTGCTTTGCAGCTGCTGTACCTCATCTCGTGTCCATGCTCATTACACCTGAGGGAGACCTGGATGCACTAGACATCCCAACCCCGCGCTCTTACGCAAAGGCGATAGAGGGTCCCTACTCCTCTCAGTAGCAGTCAGCCATGGACGCAGAGATGGCATCTTGGAAGTCCACAGGCATTTACGTCGACGAGGTTCCCCCACCTGGGGCGAACATCGTCAGTGGCATGTGGATTTTCAGGGTGAAGCGGCCATCGGGTTCTCCGCCTGTCTTCAAGGCTCGTTACGTTGCACGAGGCTTCAATCAGCGACAGAGAGTTGACTTCTTCCAGACCTTCTCCCCTACCCCGAAAATGACCACTCTTCGGGTGCTACTGCATGTCGCCGCTCAGCGTGACTACGAGCTTCACTCTCTTGACTTCAGCACTGCTTTCCTACAGGGTAGCCTGCACGAGGAGATCTGGCTGCGCCGCCCATCTGGCTTCACTGGGTCGTTCCCTCCTGGTACCCAGTGGAGCCTCCGGCGGCCAGTCTACGGTCTCCGCCAGGCGCCTTGTGAGTGGCACGACACACTGAGGATGACCCTTGCGGCTCTTGGCTTTGCTCCCTCTACTGCTGACCCATCGCTGTTTCTACGCACCGACACTTCGCTGCCGCCGTTCTACATCCTCGTGTATGTCGACGACTTGGTTTTTGCCACTGCTGACACTGAGGCACTGACTCTAGTGAAGTCGGAGCTGTAGAGGAGACATACGTGCACAGACCTAGGTGAGCTGCGCAGCTATCTTGGCTTGCAGATCACCCGGGACAGAGCACGGCGCACCATTACCTTGACTCAGTCACAGATGGTGCAGCAGATCCTTCAGCGCTTCGACTTCTAGTACTCCTCGCCACAGGCCACTCCTCTGCCTACTGGTCACTCGCTCTCAGCTCTGCCTTCGGATGAGTCCGTAGAGCCGAGTGGCCCATATCCAGAGCTTGTGGGCTGCCTCATGTACCTGATGACCTGCACTCGACCTGACCTTGCTTACCCTCTTAGGATCCTACGTGGCACCTAGGAGACACCGACCAGAGCACTGGTAGGCCGCTAAGAGGGTGATGCGCTACTTGTGCAGTACGCCGGGCATGGGGCTTGTGCTTGGAGGACGGAGTCGAGTTGTCCTCACTGGTCACGCAGACGCTTCTTGGGTTGACGACTTGGCTACTCAGCGGTCGTCACAGGGTTACACCTTCGGCCTTGGTTCCGGCTCCGTTTCGTGGCGGTCTACCCGCTCGTCTTCTGTTCTCAGCTCCAGCTGTGAGGCTGAGATCTACGTAGGGGCCATGGCTGCACAGGAGTTACGCTTGCTCACCTACCTGCTGACCGACCGGGGAGAGGCGCCTCGTTCTCCTCCAGTTCTGTACGTCGACAACAAGGCCATGATTGCCTTGTGTCAGGAGCACAGACTGGAGCACAGGACGAAGCACATCGCTCTGCGTTACTTTCTTGCTCGAGAGTTGCAGCAGCGTGGTCAGCTTCGTCTTGCTTACGTGGCCTCTTGGGCCAACACTGCTGATATCTTCACCAAGGCACTTCAGCCTTGTGATCATTAGCGTTTCTGTACTGTTCTACGTCTTGTGCCTACCTGGTCTCACTTGCTCACTTCTTGACTTTGCTTGTACTGTGATCTATATACTTATACCTGCATGCTTACACTTGCTAGGTTGTGATCACTGTACTGCTTGTTCTCCTTTATATATAACTCTGCATGTGAACTGGCCTTGTGGCCATTTGCTTGTGCTCAGAATGCGTGGTGACTGCGTGATCCACCCTGAGCTTGCTTAGCCTTTCTTGACTGGTCTTTTGACCTCTTGTTCTCCCCGAATTTGCCTATGGGGGTGTGTCAAACTATATGTGCTGCTTGTTGTGTAGGCTGTAGTGGGGTAGCCCATATGGGGTACAACACAATTTTGGGTTTCCTACTTGTACCCATCCTGCTGCTAGTTCATTCATTCCTGTTCGTTATTCTGACAGAGAGTGTAGCACAATAGACGCTGCAGATGGAGCAGTTATTTAATCGCATTACTGACCTGACTGAAGGCGAAAAAATCCAAGCGTACACCGAGGGGTTGAAAATGGAAATATGCCGACAGGTCATCGCTGGGTTTCGTGCTGCGAGTTTTGTGCCTCGCATACGCTGATAATGTTACCTTCTCGGGAGGTATTGACGACGCGATAGCTGCTTTCACACATTTCACGGATCAACTAGCGGCCATAGGCGTGCCGTACAATTCGTGGAAGTGTGCCACATGGAGCCTTACGGGGAACAGCATCGCTGAGCAACTTCCGCCAGGAGTACCCTTAATCAAGGAAGGCGTTTGGATCCTGGGTAGCTTTCTTGGAACCACCACTGACGCGCGAAACAATCACGCGTTTGGGAACAGGCATCTCTCCCGCCCTCACTTGGCGGAATAGGACTCACTGACCCCACGGTGGAGGGAGTTTTTGGTTTCCTCGCGAGCTTCATGCAGGCAGACTTAGCAAGCTGCCGTTGACTACAGATGGAGTACTGACTACTGCAAAGAATCATAAGCTGCTGGCTTGGGATGATAGCTCCGCCCTTCACACATGGCTGATAGAATGCGAACGCGCCCTACCTGCAGATGCCTTAGAGACCATTTAGAAAGAAAGGCTGGAGCCGTCCGGTTTGAAGCTCCAGCACGCCCTCTCACTAAGCGTACAAGGGGGCAGATACACCGTATAGGTGCAGCAGACGAGACGCATGCGGCTCAATCCACTCAAAGGACACACGCAGCGTATGTACTCTCTAATCGGCTACGCTACGGGTGATTGGCTGCACATCATACCTATAGTAGCGAACCGACGAATTGGCTCGGAGCATTTCGCCAACTCAATCCGCTTCCGGCTGGGCCTACCCTTTTCAACAACCACCAACTGCGACTGTTCAGAGGACACAGCCATCACAGACCCCTGACTGCCTAATCACCTCTTCCGCTGCGGCACGGGCAAGCACCGAATCAACACCTATAACGAGTTACGGGACGCATGCATCAGTATGACGCTTGTCGCGGGGTTCATCGTTCATGCCGAATCTTCATCATACTGGCTGGTCGAGGAACAGACGGCTGACATCACCACCCGGGATAAGAGCTTTGGGGCCGTTCACATCTGTGATGTCACCATCACAGACCCCATAAGCACTCGAGACCTTGAGGCTACCAAGGGGCGGGGCTGGGCTGCAAGAGAACAAGCAGATAAGATGATTCAGCACTATGCAGCCAGGCCCGACTCAGTAGGCTTCTTCCCACTGGCCGTAGAGACCTATGGCTGCCCCTGTGCGGAGGTACCCGTGTTCCTGAAATTACTGGCGGACCCTGCAGCTCGGCGGTACTTCAACACCGATCCAAACTCTTTCCAAGCTGCAAAATTCGGCGACAGCGACGATGATGTGCAGCAGTAGGTGCCGTGCCCATCTGCACGGCTAGTGCAGTGATCCGTGTGCTGTGTGTAGTTTGCACTCCGAAGGGTTTTCCCTATGTATTTTATCCCTTGGGTTCTGGGTGGCCCTAGTGTGTGGGGTGCCCAAGCGTGAACGCGGCAGGGGAGTTTTGACGGGAGTTGGCCCTGCCCTCACTTGGGCATAGCTGACTTCGTGGTCGGGTGTGTGGGAGGTGCAGCCGACCCTCTGCAGTATGCGAGATCTGAAGCTTCTGCGCAGGTCGAGTGAAGGGTTGTCTGTACACGAGGTGTACCAGAAAACACATGCAAGAGTAACTGAAGTACCCGCGAGTGCAACGCAAACGTCTCATGCACATGTGCAAGTGGCGCAGCTGGTGCAGAGGTTCGCAGGTGTTCATCTGCGCAGGGTCGCCTTGCGCACTCTCGCAAATGCACAAGATAATTTCAGGTAGAATTTCAAATGTGCCCTAATATCGACCAATGAGGAGGCGGAAATTCGACCGAGGTGGTCGAAGAAGGTGGTCGACGAAGGCCGTCGACCTGCGAGGGACGACGAAGGCCGTCGACCCGCGACGACGAAGGCCGTCGACGCGCGAGGGGCGACGAAGGCCGTCGACGCGCGAGGGGCGACGAAGGCCGTCGACGCGCGAGGGGCGACGAAGGCCGTCGACGCGCGAGGGGCGACGAAGGCCGTCGACGCGCGAGGGGCGACGAAGGCCGTCGACGCGCGAGGGGCGACGAAGGCCGTCGACGCGCGAGGGGCGACGAAGGCCGTCGACGCGCGAGGGGCGACGAAGGCCGTCGACGCGCGAGGGGCGACGAAGGCCGTCGACGCGCGAGGGGCGACGAAGGCCGTCGACGCGCGAGGGGCGACGAAGGCCGTCGACGCGCGAGGGGCGACGAAGGCCGTCGACGCGCGAGGGGCGACGAAGGCCGTCGACGCGCGAGGGGCGACGAAGGCCGTCGACGCGCGAGGGGCGACGAAGGCCGTCGACGCGCGAGGGCTTTACCTGGTTGACCGAGTTACCTGCTCGACGAGGTTCTGCGGAGATGCGCGAATGTCGTCGAGGTTCCTGTGGCGAAGTCGACTGACGTGGCAGCACGTGGTTGACATGGCTCGTCAGGTGCAACCGTCGGCATGTGGCTGAAACCTTGCGCGACAGTGCACGTCGTGCATAACTGTCTACAAGCACCTGCGATGTAGGTGCTTGCACATGCGCTTACAATCACCTGCGGATGCAGTGTTGGCAAGCCGCGCGGATGCTGCATTGGCAAGCCGTACGGGTGCAGCGTTGGCAGGCCGCCATCCTGCAGCGTTGGCAAGTCGCACACAAGCTGCGTTGGCGGGCCGCAGAATTGCAACATTGGCAGGCTGACGACTTTGTCGTGCTGGCGGTCGACCTGACTGTGTGCTAGCCATCCTTGCATCTGATGTAGTCAATCTTTGCCATTGCTTGTTCATTTTGAATTCTGTATTCTCAACTTTCCTTTGTGAAACTCTTGCTGTTTTGTTGTGAATGCACAAGTGCTAGAGAACACAGATTGAGCTACGATCACTTTGACAACTCGTGCCTACCCTGTAGTCTAGCTCCCACCGTTCTAGAGTTTTTCTTCACACATGTGAGAGAAATTTGGCAATGGGTAACGGTCCAACGATTCTAGGTGCGAGCTTGCGAGAGGTTCCAGCATTCAGCAGAGGCAAGTTGGCACTTAAAAGCAGCACCAATTCACCAACTTTGAAAGTGGTGTAACGCCTATGCTGGTTGGCATAGCGAACTTGGCGCTCTTGTGCAAGCTGAAGCTTCCTTCGGGCAAGTTGAAGGATACGGTGATGAGAGGAGATGAAATCTGCTGCTGTTGGGTTAGGGGAATGAAGAGGGTGAGGGAGGGATGTGACAGAGCGTGGTAGCCGTCTAGTAGCTAAGAGAAACGGTGGCTCTCCCGTTGCAATGTTAGGGCTGCTGTTGTAGGCAAACTCCACTGCTGCCAAGTGCTGATCCCAGTCAATTTGCACGGCATTCATACACGAGCGTAGCACATCCTCCAAGGTTCTGTTCATGCGCTCTGTCCGACTGTCAATTTCACGATGGCAGGCTGTTGATAGGCAAATCTGTGTGCCTAGTAGCTGAAACAGTGTGGTCCAGAAGTTGTTGAGGAACCGTGTGTCTCTGTCACTGACTATGACTGATGGCAGTCCATGTAGTCTCACTACATGCATGAAAAACAACTTGGCAGTTTCAGCAGTAGTCACTGCTAGTTGTGGGGATGAAATGAGCCATCTTGGACAGCTTTTCAGTGACCACCAGAATCCTGTCAAAGCCTGTATGGGTGCGGGGTAAGTCTGTGATAAAACCTAGAGAGACACAAGTTGAGGGTAGTGTCGGTATCTCCAGCTTCCCATGAAAAATGACGTGACCCATAAATGTCAGCTTGGTTTTGGCAGACTCACACTTTGAACGCTTGGCATACAATCTGTGCTCACTCGGCCGTGCAAGAACCAGCTCAAGGTGCTTCAAGAGCTCCTCACGAGTGCGACTGTAAATCAACAAGTCATCAATGAAAACCACCATAAACTTGTCAATGAAATCACTAAAAATGCGCTGCATCATGCCTTGGAAGGTGGCTGGAGCGTTGGTGAGACCAAAGGGCAACACACGAAACTCATAGTGACCGTACCGTTTTCGAGAAGCTGTTTTTGGGATGTCTCACTTTGAATCCGCACCTGATGATACCCCGAACGCAGGTCCAGTTTCGAGAAGTACCGTGCCTCACTCACCCGTCGACCTGTTCCTATAAGGTTCATGTTGTATCTGTTGTAATCTATCAACTAATCATCTACTTCTCTTCCGTTACTGAATACCAAGCATGTTGCTGAATACCAAGTACACTGTTTTCCGAACACCAGTATCCAGTTTCCAGCAAGTCCGTATACACAAAACTCGTGCTTCACTCTCCAATCAAGTAACTCTACGCCTAGGCACTCCCACAATCGTCTATTCTCAGGCGGTACGCACAGGTAACAGGCACGGTCAGCACTAGTAGGCAATGCATACATGGCAGTGAGAATAGCATCATAGTCAAGAGCAAATATATCTACCCTCTGCCCAAGCAGCTCCACCCAGTCGGGGAGCTCAGCCTCGCCGCCAAACTCGGTACGCCAGGCGTCACTCAGACGGGCGAAGCAGCGGGACTGTGTGTGACCAAGCGTCCCGCAGGCCTGACCAGTCCGATCACCTGTGCGAATGACGTACGGGCAGCGAACGGTACTCAAAGACCCTCTACTCTGAGCGTACCACTCGTGAAGCTGCCGGGGCGTAACGTCGCTGGAGCTGCATCTGGCCACCGCCAGTAGCAGCAGTAGCAGGAGTAGCAGCAGTAGCAGCAGTAACAGCAGTAGCAGCAGTAGCAGCGCGGCCACCCCTACAACCCCAACTAGCGTACCACTCACTAAGTTGCTGGGGCGTGAGGGACTCACGCGGACGTCGCTGGAGCTGCATCCGGCCACCGCCAGTAGCAGCAGTAGCAGTAGTAGCAGCAGTAGCAGTAGTAGCAGCAGTAGTAGCAGCAGCAGCGCGTGCAGGGCAGGCGCGGCAGGCAGGCAGGCAGGCAGGCAGATGGCGCGGCAGCGCGCAAACAAGGCAGGTGCTCACCAGTGGCGGGAAGAGCAGGCGCTCGCCGGGCGAGCAGGGCCGGCGCTCGGCGGGCGGCTGCACGGGGTCCAGGGGCGGCGTCGCGGGTCCAGGGGCGGCTGCACGGAGTCCAGGGGCGGCTGCACCAGGGGCGGCTGCTGCAGGGGCCAGGGGCGGCTGCTCTGGGTCCAGGGGCGGCTGCTCGAGGGTCCAGGGGCGGCTGCACCAGGGGCGGCTGCTTCAGGGGCCAGGGGCGGCTGCTCGGGGTCCAGGGGCGGCTGCTCCAGGGGGGGCTGCTGCAGGGGCCAGGGGCGGCTGCTCTGGGTCCAGGGGCGGCTGCACGGAGTCCAGGGGCGGCTGCACCAGGGGCGGCTGCTTCAGGGGCCAGGGGCGGCTGCTCTGGGTCCAGAGGCGGCTGCTCCAGGGGCGGCTGCTTCAGGGGCCAGGGGCGGCTGCTCTGGGTCCAGGGGCGGCTGCACCAGGGGCGGCTGCTTCAGGGGCCAGGGGCGGCTGCTCGGGGTCCAGGGGCGGATGCTCCAGGGGCGGCTGCTGCAGGGGCCGTGGGCGGCTGCTCTGGGTCCAGGGGCGGCTGCTCCAGGGGCGGCGTAGCTGGTGCAGGGCAGCGCGCGGGTCCCACAGGCGCCGTGACGGGCGACGGGGGGCAGCGCGCCGTCACCGGAGGAGGCGACGCGCAGGGCCAGCGGCAGGCTAAAACGGGGCCGAAAAACGGGCTACGCGGGCAGCAGACGCAGCGCGCAGGGCCTAAGCGGGCTGCGCACTGGCGGCTTACGTGACGCGCGGGCCGGCGGCAGGCTGCGCGGGCGGCTGATGTGGCGCGCGGGGCCGAAAACAGGCCTAAACGGGCTGCGCGCGGGCTGCTTAAGAGGTGCGCGCGGGAAAAAAAAAGGGCCGCGCGCGTGCAGCCGAGGCGCGCGCGGGCAGTAGGCAAGGTAAGAAGTAAACGGTGGGCCCTAATCCTAGGTCCTAAGGACCTATGCTCTAGATGCCAAGTTAGAATCTTAGGCAAGGATGGTGAGATTAGGTCAAGGTTTGGGTACAAGACTATAGTGTCGAGAAAGTTTTTGTACCCCCTAAGGCTATCCCCAATATAGCCTAGATTATTATATGCATATGTTTTGACAACTAAATGATAGTTTTTGAAAGTGTAATGAAATGTAACACTTTCTAAAATTTTGTATTGTGAAAAGGGGTACGTGGCCACACAGCAAAGTAGCGTCGAAGCTCTACTCACCCTCTTTTGCCTACAAAAGAGGGACGTGGGGACATTCGTCCCCACCCATGTTTTCATTTCCGAAATTGTAGTTCTAATTTCGTTCTCGTCCACACTGGCGAAGACTCAGTCGCTTCCGCGCTTCACTGCCCCGTCAACGCTCCTTAACGACATCTGCAACCTCTCAACGATGGCTCCGGTCAACCCGGCATTTAACCGCGACAACTCGAATATTTCAAGCCCCGGTAACGCGGCAGAAACCTCGACTTCGGCCGGGACAACAGATCGTCGCGGCGGAAAACGTCCCGCCGAAGAAATTTCAAGCGAGGGACCTTTGGCGGTCGACCTCCTGCTCTGAGGCACCCTTCAGACCCCCCCTGAGGAACGCGCGACTGTTGTACAGTCGAGACGTACCAGCCATATTCTCAAAGATTTCGCACCTTTTGTACCCAAGTTAAGCTCGAGTTTCTACCGGCAACCGACCTGACGCTAGCGATGTATCTCATCCACGCGCTCAACAACAAAGCAACTCACTCCGCGATCAACCTCACATGTTCGGCAGTAGCCTTCGCCCACCGCATGACGGGCGAAACCTCCCCTACTGCCGGCTCATTCACCCTGCAAGTGCGGGAGTTCGCCAAGAGACGTGGTCCCCGGCCTGCAAGGACCAAAGAGCCCATATCTTTCCATCAAGTGCACTACATGGCCCGTCCCTTCCTCGAATCATCAATTCCTGCGGAATATCAGAAAGGATTGATTCCTCTTCTCATGTTTTCGGCATTCTTGCGCTACTCCGACCTCGTCTCGCTCCAAGTGCAGTCGGGGCTGGCGGTGCCGTTCGATTGATAGCTGATGCGTGGCGGTTGAGGGAGCCGTCGTAGGATCCTGCAACTGCGTGGAGAGGGAGATGAGCCATATGAAATGATAACGCTGCCTTTGCAAGTCAGCCTAAGTAGACTTTCACAATACCGTATTCTCCCGGACATAACACCCTAGGGTATAGCTAAAAATACAGGGAAAAAATGGGGGGGGTCTCCTCATAGGAAAAAAATGCATAATACCCGGGTCTTTACATATGGCATATTTTAGTGTCAGTGTTTTTTTAATTAGTCAATGTGGGTGTTTTGCTGGTCCTTTTAGCATCACTGCCTGAGGCGCGAATGTGAGTTTCGGCCTCGAACTTCATCGCCCTCACGAAAATGCCATGTGGCACCTCTCTTGCCACTTGCAACGGAAGATTCACCTGCACGTGGCAACAGAGAAATAGTGGGAGGGGGCAAATCTCGGCAGATCGCCTTTGAATGTACCGCGAAATTTCATTGAGGGAGAAATTCACACGATATTCTTCCGTATTGCAGCTACTCGTTAACGACTATAATAATGAATCTGTAAGAAAAAGGGGGTGTTATAGAAAATCAGCCAAAAGGGGGGGTATAGTAGAAACGAGGTCTATCATAACACCCACCCCGCACAAGCTACCCGGGGGTGTACAATTATGGGGGGGTGTTTTGTCCGGGAGTATACGGTATGATAATTTTTTAAAGTGTAATGAAATGAAATGTAACACTTTCTAAAATTTTGTATTGTGAAAAGGGGTACGTGGCCAACACAGCAAAGGTAGCGTCGAAGCGCTACTCACCCTCTTTTACCTACAAAAGAGGGACGTGGGGACATTCGTCCCCACCCACGTTTTCATTTCCGAAATTGTACTAATTCCCACCCGCCCACCCATTTGTGTATGCTGTTATGTAGACATATATAAGATGCGAACGATGTACCGTACTACAACCCATATGAAATGATAACGCTGCTTTTGCAAGTCACCGAAGTAGACTTTCACAATTCGGGCGAGTGCCTTACAAAATTTTGTACCAAACATCTGCAGAGGTGCATAGTTACCCTAATGCCATGGGCCCTGCTCCTACCAATCGGGAGGTGGGGAAGCTGGAAAGAAACTAGCAGTGGGCATGCTATGCAAATTGCGGTGCCTGGCTTCAGTCAAGCTAGGGCCCCTAGCCAAGGGGCTAATGCCATCGCTATTACGGTACACTACCATAACATATCCCTTCACCTCACTAATATGTCTACTAGTGCCCACAATCGCTTCAAGAGGCTGCTTTTGTCTTTAAATACACCAACAGCTCTTAATCAAATAAAAGGCAGCCTATCGATTCAAACAATGACAACACATGGTCAACAGCGGCCCATCAACCATCCTCAACAGTCCTGTCCTGCTGTGTCTCCTCCCTTATAGACAGCTGCCTCCTCTCCTCCCTAAGCGACAATTGCTTCTGAGCTAGCGAGCCCTGACCAGCCCCTACCTTCTGCCACCTCCTCCCACTACCCATCCCCCCTCCTGCTCCTACACCGCTTGCACTCCCTCCCTTGGTCGTACTCGTGTTATTCTCACTAGACGACCTTGTCAGCAATGCTCCCCCTGCTCCACTCCCTCCCCCTATACCTCCTACTCCCCCTACTCCCCCTCCTGCCCCTCCTAGTCCGCCGGCCACACCAGCACCGGAGGAATCAAAACCCGCCATATCAAAGAGCTCCAGCACCGGCTGTAACGCGGTTACCACCTCGGACATGCGCGGCCGCTGCTTGGCCTTGCGGGTGAGGCAGTCTCTTGCTACAGCCGCCGCCGTCTGAGCGCCCTTCACGCTGTAGCGGCCCGAGAGAGCAGGATCCATGATTCGATAGAGCTTGGAGGGGGAGGCGAGAAAGGGAGCCGCCCACTCTGCCAGTGACTGCTCCTCCTTCGGTCTGCGATGTAATAATGGAATCAAAAGGAAGGATGGAGAGGGCTGGGTCCATGATGCGGTAGAGCTGGGAGGGGCAAGCTAAGAATGAAGCTGCTCCTCCTTAGGCCCGCTGTGCTGTGTAACCAGAGAGGAAGGGAAGGGAAGGGAAGGGTGAGGAAATGGAATGGACAGAGCAGGGTCTATGACTCGGTAAAGATTGGAGGGCGAGGCGAGGAAGGAGGCAGGCCCCTTCGCTAGAGATTGCTCTGGGTTTAGGAATCGGGTTGACTTGTGTTGACACACTTTGACTTATCAAGAGCCATTTGACCTGTCATCAGTTCCAGAAGACCGCATTAACCTGCACTGTCTCGCATTGACCCGCATTGACCCGCATTGACTCACCTTGAATTATCTAGAGCCAGACCGCCAGTCATCAGCTCCAGCAGCAATGCATACCCACATTGACTCGCATTCACCTGCGTCGATTCGCATTGACTCACCTTGACTTATCCAAAGCCAGTGGGCCTGTCATTAGTTCTAACAGCAGCATTCCGAAGTTGTACACGTCACTTCGATCCATCAGAAGTGACAGACTGTGTTGACCTGTGTTGACCTGCATGGACTCACCTTGACTTGTCTAGAGCCAGCCGCCCTGTCATGAGCTCCAGAAGCACCACTCCAAAGCTGTACACATTGGTTTGAACCGTCAGATGCTCTACTGTTGACCTGCATTGACCTGCGTTGACCTGCGTTGACTCACCTTGACTTATCCAAAGCCAACCGCCCTGTCATGAGCTCAAGCAGCACCACGCCAAGGCTGTACACGTCTTTCCTCCTGGCCAGATGGTCTCACAGACTTCCGTTGACCTGTGTTGACTCACCTTGAATTGTCTAGAGCCAGCCAGCCAGTCATCAGCTCCAGCAGCAACGCGGACTCGCATTGACTCACCTGGACCTGCACTGACTCCCGTTGACTCACCTTGAGTTATGCAAAGCCAGCCGGCCAGTTATCAGCTCTAACAGCACCACTCCAAAGCTGTACACGTCACTCTTCACCGTCAGATGCCCTCTTTCCACCGGTGCCTACTCTCATTGAGTCCTGTTGACTTGCTTGACTCCTGTTGACTCACCTTGACTTCTCCAGAGCCAATCGGCCTGTCATGAGCTCTCACAGCACCACTCAAAAGCTGTACACAGCACTCTTCAGCGTCAGATGGCCTGTCAGAACCAGTGCCTACTCTCATCGACTCCTGTTGACTTGCGTTGACCCCCGTTGACTCACCTTGACTTGTCTAGTGCCAGCCGGCCAGTCATCAGCTCCAGAAGCACCACTCCGAAGCTGTACACATCACTCTTCACCGTCAGATGCCCAGTCAGCACGTACTCGGGGGCGGCATAGCCCACCGTGCCCACCACCTGGCATGGGGCCAGAGAGCAGGGAGGGGTGGGGAGAGGATCAAAGAAGAGTGCAGGGATGAGGTAGGGGTAATGAGTCGTCTCAAACCGACCATACCCCCTCTCAAAGGCACACACACCACTTCACAATCAGATGCCTCGTTCGCACGCACTCAGGGGCGGCATAGCCCACCGTGCCCACCACGTGCAATGAGAGATGAGAGTGGGACGGGAGATAGGGTGGAAGGAGGGAGAGAGGGGGGGAGGGTGCACATTACTCTTCACCATCAGATGCCCCGTCAGCACGTACTCCGGGGCCGCATAGCCCACCGTGCCCACCACCTGGCATGGGGGGACAAGGAGCAGGAGAGGGAACAAGGAGGATAGGGCAGGAGGGAGGGTTATGAGACGTTGCAAAGGCAGACACGTCGCTCTTCAACGTCAGATGTCCCATCAGCACGTATTCCGGGGCGGCACAGCCCACCACCTGCAGTGGTTGAGAAGGGCAGAGAGGGGTGTTGAGGGGTGTGGGGGGAGGAAGACGCTAGAGGGGCAAAAGCGTGGGCTTTGAGAGGCGGCAAATCTCACAGCAAGACAGCAGGACAAACTCGAGACACATACTCTAGTGAATCAGACTGGGCACGCGTGTTGCTCCATGCTGCCGCTGACGCAACCGCATGCTTTGTGAGCTGACCCTGATATTGACGCAAACACCACTCCCCCCCCCCCCGCTGCACGCTCCTCCGTGCTCTACTTGCTGACTTGCTCCGCAACTTCCCCACTTGCTCGGAGAAGAGGCCCACGAGATCCACAAGGCCCACGAGATCCACAAGGGCCACGAGATCCACAAGGCCCACGAGATCCACAAGGGCCACGAGATCCACAAGGCCCACGAGATCCACAAGGCCCACGAGATCCACACGGGCCACGAACTCCACAAGGCCCACGAGATCCACAAGGGCTGCAAACTCCACAAGGGCCACGAGATCCACAAGGGCCACGAACTCCACAAGGGCCACGAACTCCACAAGGGCCACGAGATCCACACGGGCCACGAACTCCACAAGGGCCACGAACTCCACAAGGGCCACGAACTCCACAAGGGCCACGAACTCCACACGGGCCACGAGATCAACGAATGCCCTTTTTATCACGTGACCACGAGCTGCACAAGGCGCTCGTCTCGGTGGCGCTCCGTGGAGCACAAGCGCATGCTCCGCCCAACTCCATGAGCACCTTCTCTGCTCCGCCCAACTCCATGAGCACCTTCTCTGCTCCGCCCAACTCCATGAGCACCTTCTCTGCTCCGCCCAACTCCATGAGCACCTTCTCTGCTCCTCTCTTGGCCAACCAACCAACCCCTTGGCCACCCAACGTTGTCCTTCTTACGATGGCGCTCCAGTACGTGTTGTTGTCCCCTTCGTCTCCGCTCACTTCTGGGTCTACTAATTATTTTTTGTGACTGCACACCCTTCTAAATCCAGTGCAACATGTCGGTGCCATTTACCCAAGTAGATACGCGGGAGTTGTCCCCTTACGGACCCCCTCCTTCTGACTTGTGAGTTGAGCGCAAGTCAAGTCGGCCCACAAGCCACTCAAACGTCAAGATCTCTCACCCGTGTGGACACGTGGGTGTTGTCCCCCTCCGGCCCGCTTCTCGCGAGCCCAGAATCCGAGAGTTTGGCGTGCCAGTCCCTTGGTCAGCAACAGCCAGCCCACGGTGCTTACCCGTGAACGTGCATGTGCCGAGGTGCTTACCCGAGTGGACACGTGTGTGTTGTCCCCCTCGGGCCCGCTTCTTGCGAGCCCAAAGTCAGAGAGCTTCGCCTGCCAGTCCTTGGTTAAAAGGATGTTGGACGTTTTGAAATCACGGTAGATGATCTGATGGGTGGAGAGGGGTGCAGTGGGGCGGGGTGGGTTGAGATGGGTTGGGGGATGAGGCAAAGGTGGCGGCTTCAGTGAGTGGGAGCCCAAAGTCTGACTGAGGGCTTCGCTTGCCAGTCCTTGGTCAATAGAATATTGGAGGTTTTAAAATCACGGTAAATAATCTGATGAAATGGAGTGAGGTGGGGTGGGGTGGGGTGGATGACGAGGCAAAGGGAAGAGATAGGGAAAGGTGATGGTAGCAGTGAATGAGTGAAAGTCCAGAGTCTGAGAGCTTGGCGTGCCAGTCCTTGGCTAAAAAGATGTTGGACGTTTTGAAATCACGATCACGATAGATGATCTGATGGGGCGGAGTGGGGGCGCGATGGCGGTAGCAGTGAGTGAGTCCTTTGGTTAACAGGATGTTGGACGTTTAGAGATCGCGGTCCTTTGAAGTTTATGACAAGTTAAACCACATCTGAGGTTCAAAACTACGGTTTTCGTAAAAAACGGTCCGTTTTTACGGCAATTTTCCAGAAAAACGGTGTTTTTTTGGTAGTGTACTGTTGTCACCAAGAAAAAAAGGGGAAAAACAAGGTCGAATACATTTTCAATCATGCCGACAAGCGCACTCATGCAAGGAGGGGTTGGTCCTCTTCATGATGGTGATTTTCGCCATCAATTTGGTCCCATAAATGGCCGATTTTTTCTTCAAACGAAACCACCTTGTGGAACCGTTTTTGACCGTTTTTTACGTCCGTTTTTTGCGGTAAAGTTTCAAAAAAACGACGTTCTTGCTTACCTTGCATCTGAGTCATCTCGTCACTCACCGGTTTCTCCATCTCCATCTCCTGGCCCGTGTGGATCTCGTGGGCCATGGGAAACTCACATGGAAAAACTCACCGGTTTCTCCATCTCTTCGTGCAGAGCAGATACGCCAGGCCCTTGGCCGCCCCGACCGTGATGCCAGGCCTAACAGTTTGGGTCGGAAACAAAACATACATTGTGGCTGATTCTGACCTTACCGGTCTGTCCATCTCCTCGTGCAGATACGCTAGGCCCTTGGCCGCCCCGACCGCAATGCCAATCCGCTGCTGCCACGTCAGCAGCGTTTCCTTGGCGGGCAGCCCGAAAAGTTTTCGCTCGAGGGAGCCGTTGGGCAGGTAGGGGTAGACGAGCATGCGGTGGTGGTGGTGCGCGCAGTAACCCACGAGAGAGATGAGGTTGGGGTGGGAGAGATGGGTCAACACGCTCACTTCAGTCAACCATTCTCTCTCGCCCTGTAGTGAGGGGAAGAGAGACAGGAGAGAGACGGGAGAGAGGTGGAGGGAGAGAGGGAGAGGGGAAGAAGGAGATGGGGACATGGGGAGGGGAAGCGGGACGGGGAGGAGAAAGGAAACAGGGGGAAGGGGAACGGGAGGGTGAGAGGGGTAGACGAGCATGTGGCGGTGGTGGTGTGCGCAGTAACCCACGAGGGAGTTGAGGTTGGGGTGAGAAAATGGGCCACCAAGCTGACCTGTGTCAACCACTCGCGCTCGCCCTGGTGGGAGAAAGGAAGGGGGAAGGGCTGTTGAGGATGTAGGGCGCGAGAGATGGGGGACAGATGAGGTGTTTCGAGTCGACTCAAAACGAGAGATGGGGGAAAGATGAGGTGTTACAAGCGACTCAAAACGAGAGATGGTGGAAATTTGAGGTGTTTCGAGTCGACTCAAAGCAAGAGATGGGGAAAAGATGAGGTGTTTCGAGTCGACTCAAAACGAGAGATGGGGGAGAGATGAAGTGGGATCTGAGGGGGGGTTAAAGGCGAGAGGCGGGGAAGTGATGGGAGGAGAGGGAGGGCCAAGGATGTGGCGAAGGGAAATGCGAATTCGGAGGAAAAATGCACCAGCAACTGTGACTGTCTCAAAGCCTTACCTGCTGCCCTTCCGTACGCAGCACTCAGGCTGAAAAATTCCATGTCAGAAGTGCTTGATAAAAAAAGTCCAAATCATCATACAGAAACCATTTAGAAGTGCTTGATACCAGCCTGCCTGTCGGGTCGGCCAACATATCTCTACAATCATCTAAAACACTTACCTGCTGTGATTATATCAAAGCCCTACATGCTGTGCTTTAATCAAACGCCTACCTGCTGCCCCTCCGCATTCAGCACTTTCACCGCCACGGGAATCTTGCGCCCGCTTTTCGTGGGTAAATTCCCCTTGTACACCACGCCGAACCCGCCCTCGCCGATTCTACCCTCTTCCGCAAACCCCCCTGCCATCTGCTGCACCTGCGCGTACGTGAAGGGAATCAGGGGCGTTGGCGCTTTCCCCTTGCCGCTGGTGCTGCCACTGCTGCTGCCGGTGCTGTTGGCACTAGCAGCAGCTGAAACTGCTGCGTCTACAGCAGCAGCAGCAGCAGCAGAGGCGGCAGAAGCAGCAGCACTAGCGGTTGGAGAAGCAGCAGCAGCTGCAGCAGCAGAGGCAGCAGCGGCAGCACCAGCAGCTGGGGATGGCGGCGTTGCTTCCGTTACAGTGCTGGTGCAGGCGCTGCTGTCCCCGCTATGGAGAGATCCGTTTCCATCACCAGGTTGTCCTTTCTGCCCTTGATTGTCTCTATGTGACTGCTGCGACGGTTGTTGCTGCTGCTGCTGTTGCTTCTCCTCACCCCCTTCCTCTCCATGCCTCCCTAAAGACCCCACATTTCTCTCCCCTCCTCCCCCTACTCCCCGCTCGCTCGCCCCCAAGGGGGCGGCGCTGGGGAAAGGCGGAATCACAGCTCGCGCATCCCCCGCGCCCCCCGCGCCCCCCGCGCCCCCCGCGCCCCCCACGCCCCCCGCCCCCCCTGCGCCCGCGCCACACGCCGGGCTCGCGGGTTGCGCGCTGGACGCGGCAGCTGCGCGCGCGGCGATTTCGCCGCTCGCTGGCAGCGGAAGGGGCACCGCCGCTGCCGCAATTCCCGCAGCCGGCGGAGCGCCGGAGGCGCTGGGGACGCCGCCAGCACCGACAGCGGAGGGCGTAGCAGCGGGAGAGGCAGCGGCGGAACCGAGCTGCGCCACCTGCGCGGGCGGAGCAGCGCCGGCGGTTTCCGGAGAAGAATTTCTGGAGTTCTCCGCGGGTTGGCTGGCGCCGGGGGAATGCGCGGCGGGGGAGGCGGAAGCGGCGGAGGGGGAGGCAGAACGGGTGGAGGGGGAGATGGAGGATGCGCCGACGGAGATAGAGGACGCGGAGGAGGCGGAAGAGGCGGAAGCGGCGGAAGGGGCGGATGCGGCGAAGGACGCGGCGGCGGAAGATGCAGGGAGGGGGAGGCGCGCCAATGCGCTGGGGGTGCGCAACGGCTGCGCGGCGGACGGCTTCTTCCGCCCGCGCGGACTCTGGAAGCTTCCGCCCGCCGCCACTCCGCGCGGGCTCGGGGCGTCAGCGCCTACCTGGACAGGACCTGCTGACGTGGCGGTAGCTGATGACGTGGCGGCCTTAGGGGCGGGCAGCGGAGCAGCAGGGCTTGGGAGACGATGCGCGGTGAACGCGTTAGTAGCAGCAACCGAGGCGCCGGCTCCTCGCGGACTAGGAGTTACGACAGTTGGAGACGCGATTTGGGGAGAATTACTATCAGTATTAGCAGCAGTAGAACCAATAGCAGCAATGGTAGCATTAGTAGTAGCAGCAGGGGATATTAGAATCGGCGGTCCCGCGGGGTTCGGACTTAGCAGCGAGGCGGACGCCGCCTGCTGCGGCTGTTTTGTAGTAGCGGGGGAAACGATATCACCGTCACCATTCGATATAGTCACGATTACGGAATCCGCGGGTCGCAACGGCCCGCTGTCGGGACACGGAAGCGCGGTGGGAACAGCATTAGGGTTCGAAAGTAGAGCAGTTGGATTCGGTAACGCGGATCCCGATGCGGTTGGGTTCGGTAAGAAGGACGGATCTGGCAATGTGGCGGTGTCGGTGGTGATCCCAGTAGGGTCTGCTGCGGTGTTGGAAATATGTCGCTTCAGCGCTCTCGGGCCCTTCGCGTCGCTCGCTGCTCTACTAACCGCGGTGGGATTCTTGGCGTCGCTCAGCGTTCTCGCGACTGTCGGATTGTTTTGCGGTGGCGGTGGGGAAGGGTCCCGTGTGTTGCCGCCGCCGAAGCAGAAACAGCTCATTTCAGACGGTCCGAATTCTTAAAAAGCGTGGCGATGGCGTTCTGTTGTACTAAACTCGTCAGATAGTTTGTGTGCGACTGAAATGTACTAAAATTGTGCGAGTTTTTTTTGGAGATTATTGACTGGCTCAAAGCGGGAGTCACGGAATCAACCAGCGACGGTCGCAGGCACGTCTCAAAAAATGTGGGGGGGTCCAACTTGTTGGAGAATCGAGTTTCTGCCGCCCCAGCCCTTTGCACACAAGCAGCAGCAAGGGGGAACGTCGGCGATGAATCAGAGCTTCGGGAAGTACTTCGAAAGTTCCACCACCAATCAGATTTCAGCCGAAGACTCGATATAGTTCAAAGCTGCCTTCAAACCGAAGTGTTGGCAGTTTCTACAGGTTTCTACACATCAGAATCAGCTATAACAGAAATATCCAGAGTTTTCTTATTCATGCACCTCATGTGGCACTCAAAGTCACTCAAGGTCCATCCAATCTAGATTGTGCCCAAGTTACCAGGGAAGTTACATTGTCTATCAGCCTAGTTTGAGCTTTCAATCTGTCTTGTTTGTGATGCCTAGAGTTGTGCTTTAGTGGGCTTGTTAATCTTGAACATAGTGAAGTTTTACCTCATCCAGTCAATTCCAGCAGCCCTGCTAAGACTTTCCAGCCAAGTTTCCAGCCCTCCAGTAGTCACAGCTACTCTGTTTTACAAGTTGGTATCAGAGCTTGTCGTTTCGATCAACCTAGCCCACCACGTTCCTATCCTAGCACCATACGAACATGGCGGGAGACAATCCATCTGGTCCTGCACTCCAGCCAGCCGGAGGAGCTTCAGAGTCAACATCAGCAGCTACTGGATTAGTGGAAGCAGTTGCACCAGGCAGTCCTTCAACAACATACTCACCACTCACCTCCTTCATGCCTAAGCTTCACCTCCCCAAGTTAAACGGCAAAGATTTTCCAACATGGGCAACTCAGTTTGAGCTCACTGCATCCCTTCTGGATCTGTGGCCTTACTACACTGAAGAAGCAGCCAAACCAGCAGCAGATGCTTCAGAAGCTGAAAAACGACTTTACGAACGACGCAACAAGGAGGCCTTCCTCTACCTACTCAATAGCATTCACGAGCAGCAGTTGAAGTCGTTCCTGCCCTGTTCTACCAAGGCAAACAGTGCAGAGGAAGCATGGAGCCGACTGAAGACTATGCACCAGTCAAAATCCGAGAGCAGCCAAGCCGAGATGTGGAGCCGCTTCATGAATCTGAAGATGGAAGAAGATGAATCAGCACAAGCCTACCTACAACGAGCTGAAGCAATGCTGGAGGAAGCAGCAGCGATCGGCTTGGAGATTCCAGAGTCTCTTTTCAAGACCGTCATCCTCACCGGCCTTACACCGGAGTGGGACACTTTCCGTGCAACACTACAAGCGCTCCCGCAGTCAATGAAGAGTCGTGCGTTCATCTTTGAGGCCCTTGTCAACGAGCAGCAGAGTCGAGACCTTGCACGGAACAAGCGGAGTGACGAAGGTGCGTGGAGTGCTGCAGCAGCCACAAGATATGGCAACCAATTCCAGAGGCAAGGAAATTTCAGCCCAAACCGCCCTCAACCCTACTACGGTACGAAATTTCAGTCACCTTCCAACCCATACAAACCCTCTCGTTTTCCTCAGTCAAGTCCTCCCTATAAGTCCAGTCACTATGTCCAGCCAAGGCCTTCGATTCCCAATCAATACCAGCCTAGGAATGCAAGAGTCAATATGCCAAGAGTCAATAATTTCAGCCAAGCCCCGAATGCTAAAAAGTTTAATTTTGAGTGTTTTTGTTGTCATGAGTGGGGTCACCCGTGGTATGCTTGTCCTAAGAAGCCTCCTAATTGGGTCCCCCCACCTCAGCTACTATCTGAAAAAGGTAAGGCAGCCATAGCAAATATAGCAAGTCATTCTACAAGTCAAGATGAGTCCAAAGAGTCCGATGGTCCTGTCCTTTTTAACGCTGCTACTTGCATGCACGTTTTCTCTACTAGTAGTGAGGAGTTTATTCTTGATAGTGGCTGCTCTGAAACCATGACTCCCTATCAGTCCATTCTCAAGGATTTTCAGCCCGCATATGACTCAAAAGCTGTGACTCTTGCTGATCTTGGCAAAGTACCAATCAAAGGAGTCGGCAAGCTTGAGTTCGAAAAGGATGGTAAGTCATTTTGTGTCAATAAAGCTTTGTTTGTTCCTGATTTGGGAGCAAACTTGCTCTCAGCCGGACAACTCGAAGAGAAAGGTGCCTCCGTTCTCTTGCAAGGGGGGAAAGCCAAAGTGTGGGACAGTGCAGGAAATCTGGTGGCTGAAGGCGAGCGTACCGGGCTGCTCTACAAGATGAAGTTGGAGATTAAGCGCGGTGCTAGCAACACGAAGAACGACGTTGTCTCGCTTCCCGCTGTTTCAACCGATCAAGTCAACAACAAAGGGAGTATCTCCCAAGCTGAGGTATGGCATGCACGCTTGGGGCACGTGGGAGTGCAAGTATTGAAAGAGTTGGTAAATCACAAGAGCGTGGAAGGATTGAGTTTGAATGAAAGTGCAGTCAAGCCCCTTTCTTCCGTTCCATGTCCATCTTGTGTGGAAGGTAAACTAGCTAGAAAGCCATTCTTCCCTTCTAAGTCTCAGTCAAGGGACCTCCTAGAGTTGGTCCACACTGATGTCTTCGGCCCCATGCGAGACCCTACTCGAAACGGTAAGAGATATTTGGTGTCTTTCATTGATGACAAGAGTCGTTTCTCGTGGTCCTTTTTCATCAACACCAAGGATGAAGTTCACAAGTGTTTCAAGCAATGGCTAGCACTTGTTGAGAGAGAGTCAGGGAAGAAGTTACTCACCTTGAGGTCGGATCGAGGAGGTGAGTACATGGGGAAAGCGTTTCAGGGGGAGTTGTTGGCATTGAGCATCAAACAACAGTTCACTTGTCCCTATAGTCCTCAGCAAAATGGAGTGGCAGAGAGGTTTCATCGCACTATCCAGGCTATAGCTACCACTTTCCTTCAGTTCAAAGGCCTTGACAAGCTCTGGTGGGGTGAGGCAATCACTATGGCAATTTATGTTCGCAACAGGAGACCCACAAGGCCCTTACCGGAAGGTGTAACGCCATATGAGGCTTGGTTTGGAGTTAAACCAGATCTGTCTATGCTTCGTGTTTTTGGTTCCATGGCCCAATACCGTGTTCCAGATGCAAAGAGACTCAAGCTGGACAGCAAAGCTCATTGGGGCCTCTTCATCGGCATGAGCAATGAGAGCAAGGGATGGGTCCTTTGGGATCCTGTCACCAAGCGAGAAGTGGTTTCAAGGGATGTTGTCTTCTATGAAGACATGTCCCTTGCAGGTTGGCATAAGTTTTCCTCTTCCTCCTCTCTACCCTCTATCCAACAGGAACCAGCAAGCGCACCTGAGGAAACAACACAAGAGGAGGAAGAAGATGACACCGATTCTGACCATAGCGGACCGATCATCGATCTCCCTCAAGCCGTCGTCAATGAGTCCAACCGTGCCACGCCAGTGCCACCAGCAGCTACTCAACCAAGTGGAGATGAAGTTCAGCCATCAAATGAAGACAATCCACCGCAGCAAGTCACCGTTCCATCACCACCAAAGGAGCAGCAGCCAACAGTCACAAACCAGCCAGCTATATCAACACCAACCTCACAATTTCAACGCCAACCGGATCAGCCCACCACTACGCCATCAAACCCATCACCAGCCATCACTCCAGAGGCAACTACAGAAGCTCATCATCATCCCATGCAGCAGCAATCAACAGCTACAAGACCCCAAGTACCTACATCAACACCATCTACGACTCTTCCTAGCAACAAGTCAACCGTCACCGCAACACCTCGTTCTCATACCACACGTTCATCACTTGTTCCAACGTCAAGCCAGCTCATAGCACGAGGATCACTTCAGCGAGTCACCACCAACACCAGCTCCAACAGTCCACTTCTTCACCCAAGACCTTTCTCAACTTCACCCCCACGTCCCGGATTCGGTCGTCATCAGTTACCACCATCTTCAACACCGAGCAACAACACCAACCAGCCCCAACCATCACCACCTCTCGACAAGGCAGCGTCATCATCAATTCCCAAGCTTCTAGTCTCAAGATCCCCACCAAGAGCATCTTCACAACCAACTATGCCGACAAACGTTTCAGCTTCACCGCCACGAGTCACCATACCTAATCCTCAAGTCAACACCGATAATCAAGATATTTCCACGCCAGGAGAAGAACAAGCAGCCGTGCCGCCGTCGCAGCCGATGTCGCAGCCGTTGTCTCAGCCGCAAATGACCGCATCAACGCAATCAAACACTGTGAGACCGAACCCTACCACTAATGTGTCTCAGCCAACTGAGGAGTTTGGTAAAGGTAAACGAGTCCGCAAGGTAAAAAAGCCCTTCAATTTCATGGTTGACATGTCATCAAGGTGCACATGTGAGGAGAGTGAGAATTGCATTCACAAGAAGGTAGAGGCAATATGCATGGCAGCATCACACCTTCCGCGAGAGCCCTTGAGTCGTCGTGAGGCAATGGCAAGTCCCGAAAGAGAGCATTGGTTGAAAGCCGAGGAAGAGGAGATTGAGAGTCTCATGAAGCGAGGTACATGGCGTCTTGTTGAGCCACCTCCAGGGAAGAAGGTAATTGGTGTCAAATGGGTGTACAAGATCAAGGTAAAAGGTGATGGTAGCCTCGATAGGTACAAGGCAAGGTTAGTGGCAAAAGGTTATTCCCAAATTCCAGGTCTTGACTTCACCGAAACCTTTGCCGTGGTAGCAAAGTACACCACGGTACGAGTCCTCCTCGCCATAGCCGCATATCTTGGTCTCCATATCCATCAAATGGATGTCAAGAACGCATTTCTCTACGGTGTCTTGGAAGAAGAGGTATACATGGCACAACCCGAAGGTTATGATGACGGTACGGGTCGAGTGTGTCGCTTGGTAAAGTCCCTTTATGGTCTCAAACAGTCCCCACGGGTTTGGTATCATGCTCTTGAGCAGGTACTTTTCAAGCATGGTTTCACAAGGTCCATGAGAGACAACGCTCTGTACTTCATGCACACGAGTGAGGGGGAGTACATTTGGCTCTTGGTATATGTCGATGACCTCCTCCTAGTCTCAGGTTCTCTTGATCTTCTCAACAAGGTGAAAGGTATTCTCACGAGTGCATTCACGATGACCGATCTTGGTGAGCCGAGTCATTATCTTGGTATGAACATTGTGAGAGATCGTAAGTCACGGTCCATCTTCCTATTCCAGCAAAGGTACATCCAAAAGGTCCTTGAGAGGTTTGGTCTTGATGATAGCAAGCCATCACCTACCCCACTTCCTTCCAAATTTGTCCCTTTGTCTTCACATCAGCCCTATGAAGAGAGAGAGTCAAGCCTTGATATCATAGGTATTAAAGAGTTGTGTCTTGAGGAGAGTGAGCATCATGGTGAGAATTCACTTAAGGTATCCCCACAAGACCTAGCTCTGTACCAAAGTCAGGTTGGGTGTCTCATGTATGCAGCCCTATGCACAAGGCCCGACTTAGCATTCACGGTATCTAAGCTAGCTCAACACATGAGTGCCCCTTCACCTATTCATATGCATGCAGCCAAGCGAGCTCTTCGGTATCTCAAAGGTACTTCTAATCATGGTCTTCTCTTCCAAGCCAGCCCATATGCAAGCTCCCTCCAAGGCTTTACCGATGCAGATTGGGCGGGAGAATTGAGCACACGCAAGTCTACCGGCGGCTACATCTTCCTCATGTGTGGTGCCGCTGTTTCTTGGCAATCGCGCAAGCAAAGTTGTGTGGCACTTTCAACAACCGAAGCTGAGTACATGGCAATGACCGAAGGAGCAAGGGAGGCAATCTGGTTACGTGGACTCTTGGAGGAATTGAGGCAGCCGCAAACTCAACCAACTCCGCTCTACGTGGACAACACTTCAGCCATAGCTCTTTCCAAGAACCCGGTTCATCATGGGCGTACAAAACACATCGAGGTGCAGTACCACTTCATTCGTGAGCAACTAGAGAAGGGAGTTCTCGCCGTCAACTTTTGCCGTTCATTCGATCAAGCAGCAGATTTCATGACCAAGGTTCTTCCACATGATGCATTCAACATGTGCAAGGCAAGAGCAGGCCTCATGACACTTCATGAAGCAGTGGAGCAGTTTGAGGAGAATGAGGAGTGTGAGGGGAAGAGACGTGGGCAGCAGCATGAAGTGTATGCTAAGGAGATGTGAAAGGAGCATCAGCATGGGTGTATGTGTGCTTCGGGTCTGGTGCGAGGGGGAGTGTTGGAGAATCGAGTTTCTGCCGCCCCAGCCCTTTGCACACAAGCAGCAGCAAGGGGGAATGTCGGCGATGAATCAGAGCTTCGGGAAGTACTTCGAAAGTTCCACCACCAATCAGATTTCAGCCGAAGACTCGATATAGTTCAAAGCTGCCTTCAAACCGAAGTGTTGGCAGTTTCTACAGGTTTCTACACATCAGAATCAGCTATAACAGAAATATCCAGAGTTTTCTTATTCATGCACCTCATGTGGCACTCAAAGTCACTCAAGGTCCATCCAATCTAGATTGTGCCCAAGTTACCAGGGAAGTTACATTGTCTATCAGCCTAGTTTGAGCTTTCAATCTGTCTTGTTTGTGATGCCTAGAGTTGTGCTTTAGTGGGCTTGTTAATCTTGAACATAGTGAAGTTTTACCTCATCCAGTCAATTCCAGCAGCCCTGCTAAGAATTTCCAGCCAAGTTTCCAGCCCTCCAGTAGTCACAGCTACTCTGTTTTACAAGTCAACTCGCTCCCAACGCAGGTTACCGTCAACTAACTTAGGGCGTGTCACCTCGGACGCTCAAATGGCTCGTTCGAACAAGCACCGTACTTAACTTAACCGTTTGATTTTTAAACCGTATTATATCAGCGCGAACTCCCAGAATTCTGGAATTCGAACAGCTGGTTACCACCTGAGGTGACACTCCCTACTCCAAGTTCGGCGTAACTCGACCCGAACAAGGCTCGAAGTTCCAACAGGTTCGCTATTTGCATGCGGACTTGCATCAGGCCCGCAATTCTGGAAATCTGGTGTTGTGCGAATCCAGTGTGTGCATTTTCGCGCCTTCGTTGACTGTTACAGACTCGCCGAAGCAAGAATCGAACGAGGCTGGCATGGACGGTCCTGACCATATGTCTGCCTTTGCACCGTAACCGATATCTTGTTAGTCTAGTGAATCGCGCACTCTATAAATGTAGTTCTTACCTTACAACATGCTCCTGCAAGAACACGGCGCAGCGACACGACCAATCCTAGGAATCCGGCGCAAAAATAGTGTGTCTATAAGTTTTGAATTAAACCAATGGGTGGCCATGTATAGCGAAAAAAGAATATGCGCTCCTAACCACCTACGATGGCGACGTGAAGCAAACGCGCATATATCCCATTCATGTAACGCATGCTTGTAGCGACGCCGTTTAGGCATTGTCGAGGTTACATTCCCACTGTTTTCTCTTATTGCTATTAACCACCCTCTCCTCAAGGTTCAAATTCAGTTCACATTACACTGTCGCTCGTCCACTTGCTCTTCTGTCTCACTATCATCGTCATCGTATTTAAAGCCAGCAGCTAAAATAGTGACCCCCCCCCCTTCTAGTTGGGTCCATTTGAAGTCTCAAACTCACTTTGGAAAGTTGAAGTGTTTTTTTCCGAAATATTTTCCTTGACGCGAGAAACACTTGTTGAGTCTTTCACAATTTATTATCAAATAATAATCGTCGCAAGCATGGGTGTTACAATCCCAAGTGGGACTTGGCGAAGGATCGCTCATGATTGATCGCAGAGTAGTGTTGCAACGGAAGTTTGAATCTCAGGTCAGAGTGAATATAAATGACTGAGTTGATAATAGCATGCATACATCGGGTTTAAATAAGAATACAGGGGAATACGAAAAGACCTAGACTAGCCATGTACTCTAAGGGATACATTCCCTTATTGCAGCGAAATTCAAACCGTGCGGCGCGAGAACCTGTTTCAAACCTGTTCTCGCTCTTTTCACTCCAATTGCTTCTGCCTGCATCGGTCTTGGTCAGACGGTTGCTGCGTCGCTTCGACTCTTCTGACTCCTCGTCTTCGTACTCGGTAGAGTCGGCTCCTGCAGCATACAGGAATGCCTTCTCATATGAAATCATATCGTAACACCCCCCTTCATTCCTGGGCGCGGGAGGAGCTGACTCGCTTGACTACTCTGGTGAGGTCCGAGCAATGCTTGTACTGCTGACGTGGCAGTCGCTTAGTGAGGAAATATGCTGCCATCTCGGTGGTTGGGCAGTACGCGAGGTCAACCTTTCCCTGGTCAGTTTCGTCTTTGACGAAAAAGTACCGAAGCGCGATGTGCTTCGTGCGGTTTACGAAACCTGGCTTGTTCGCGATTCTGATTGCGCTCTGGTTGTCGCTGTGAAGGCGAAAGGTGGGCGAAGTTGGGATTTTTGCCTCCTGTAGCAGCTCCTGCAGGTACAGGCCTTCGCGAATTGCTGCTGTCGCGGCGATGTATTCTGCTTCGGCCGATGACAGGGCAACCAGCTCCTGCTTCTGTGAGTTCCAGGAGATTGGTCTAGTTGGTTCTAGGCGAAAGACAAAGCCAGTTCGGGACCGTCGATTCGCGGGATCAGCTGCATGGTCAGCGTCCACATAGCCGTTCAGGTTGAAGGAGGTCGTCATCAGCGTGGAATAAGAGAGCCCGATGTCAGGTGTGGAGATGAAGTACTGCAGGGCGCGCTCCAGGTCCAGCTGGTTCTCTGCTACTGGCTTGCGAGAGTACTGTGCCAGTTGGCTGGCGATGTATGAAAGGTCGGGTCGGCAGGTGACAGATGCGAACAGCAGACAACCCAGTTGCTGCTGGTACAGTTGCAGTCCCGCAGGGGACAGGGGTTTGTTGTCCAGGTTGTAGTTGGAGCTGGGGTTACGATAGGGAGTGGAGAGTGGTGCGGGTGAGATGTTGAAGCGTTCTCCCAACTGCTCTGCATACTTGGAGGCTGACAGATGAATTGCTTCTGGCGCGTAGGTGATGTTCAGCCCCAAAAACTACTTCACGTTGTGGTTGATGGTGATGTCAACGCGCTGCGCCAGATTTTCCTCAAACTGGTTAAGGAGTTTGTTGCAGGTGCCTGTGTATAGTAGGTCGTCGACGTAGACGGTCAGGAGAATGTAATCGCCGCTGAAGTGAAGGCGGTACATTCCTGGGTCGTGCGGCAGCTGCCTGAAGCCGATCTCGAGGAGAATTTTGTGCAGATGCTGCTGCCAGAGACGAGGCGCCTGTTTGATCCAGTAGAGGGATTTTTTCAGCTGATAGACCCTGGGTTCTCCTTCCCCGTAGGTGTGTGGCTGTTCCACGAAGATGGTTGCGTCCACTAACGCGTATAACGCGTTCTTCACGTCGATCTGTCGCAGTGGTAGATGCTTAGCGGCGGCAATAGCGAGTAGAATCCTGACGGAGGTGTGATGGCCGACGGGAGCAAAGGTTTGATCGAAGTTAATTCCGTGCCGTTGATCGTAGCTGCGTATGACCCAGTGTGCTTTGAAGCGCTCGATGGTGCCGTCCGCGTTAGTTTTCAGGCAGAAGACCCATTTTCCGCTGAGCACCCTCCTCCCCTTCACTGCTGCACGATTGACTAGGACCCATGTGTCTCGAGATTCCAGCGCCTTCAGTTCCGCATCCATGGCGGCACGCCACTCCTTGGCGTAAGGGCCGGTTAGGGCCTGGCAAGGATTCTTGGGTTCGACGGCGCGTGCGAGAGTAGTGACGGACGTATGCAGGCCGAGAAGCTGTAGGCCGGACACATTAGTAGTGTCTGCGGTGGTGGTGGTGACTTCCACCACGTCGTCGTCGCTGCTCTCGTAGCCGGGAGAGGCGGTACTTGACTCAGCTTGGCGGTGGGATGGTCCAGGCGCGGGCGCGTCGTCGCTGTCGTCGTCGTCATCGTCCATGCGAGGGTGAGGCGGAACGCTGGGATGTTCGTCGCTGTCGTCGCGATCGAGTGCTGCTGCTGCTGCTTCATCCTATGGAGATGCGAAGCTGCGACCGCTGTTGACGTAGCCGCGAACTTCGTTGCGACGTTCGTACTCGATCCACTGTTTCAAGGTAAGCCGCTCGTAGAAGAGAACATCACGCGCGGGAACAACCTCCTTGCTGTCGATGTCGAGAATAAGCCAGCCTTTGTGCTCATTGCTGAGACCCAAGTAAATTCCCCAGCGCGCGCGGTGAACGAACTTGCCAATTGTGGCTGAGGTCGGCCGATACTGCACCATGCACCCCCACACCCTCAGCATGGAGGGGTCTCCCTTTGAGCCAATCCACTTCGTGTGAGGCGAAAGGTTGTCCCTATTGGCGGTGGTGGAGAGAAGATTGTGCAGGCGCACCGCATGGTTCATGGCGTAGGGCCAAAGCTTCTTGGGTAGGCCGGACTTGTTCACGAGGGCGAGTACTTTCGTCATGAGGGTGCGATTAACCCTCTCTGCGACGCCTTGTGCTGGTGAGCGTAGGGGAGGGAGATCTCGTGCTTGATCCCCTTCTTAGTAAGGACGCTCTCTAGTTCGTTGCTACGAAATTCCTTAGAACCGTCACTCTGCCATATTTTCAGCTGTTTCCGCTTTCGTCTCTTGCTGAATCTGGAGTGGGGGTTCTTCCTCTTCTCCTGGTTCTGCTTCGTTGTCCGACTCCTCTGCTTCTGTCTCTGTTGCTATCTCCCCTTCTGCAGGTGCCGCCGTAAGGTAGAGCGCCAAGAATTCACGGTCGGGGATGATGTTGAGCGGAGTCGTTGTGC
Source organism: Closterium sp. Naga37s-1 (assembly GCA_947471745.1). NCBI lineage: Eukaryota > Viridiplantae > Streptophyta > Zygnematophyceae > Desmidiales > Closteriaceae > Closterium > Closterium sp. Naga37s-1. The sequence continues at coordinate 437,509 of CANJKZ010000781.1, read as the reverse complement.
CTTCGATGAAACGAGCGAATGGATCTGGGCAGGAGATTGGACCAAGGGAGCCACGTGGGGGAGTTGGCGGCACATTCCCCTCCTTAATCTCCGACCAGGGGTTGTTCCATCGATAAGGCGAACGAGGGGGTTCGCGAGTGCACGGAGGACGGCCGAGCGGAATGACGATGCGCGGAGATTGCTCTCCTCACTTAGCGCGCATCTCCCGTTTGGCTTCTTCCAACTCTTCTTGAGTGAGTTCTCCTTCTTCGGGTTCAGTACGTCCCCATCCTCCCGTGGTGACCATACCGCTGACGCTGGTTCCCCATGCTCTAGTGGCGGATGCCCAGGTTGCGCCTTCTTCCGGTTCGTAGTCATCGTCGCCCCATGCGCCTCGTCGTGCTGACTCCTCATCCCATCCAGCCGCTACGCGTTCCTCGTACAGTTTTTGCTTCTTCTCTACCTTGGCCTTGTCTCGTTCTTCTTTGACGCTGAGCTCTCCCTTTGCGTCAGGATCCTTCGAGGCCGGGTCAATCTCCGTGCGATAGACGTCGCGGGTGTAAGGGCGCGGGTGGCCTTCTTCGTCGAAAGTCCCAGTGTTGGCTCCGAGGACGAAGTCGAGTGTGTTGGAACGCGGTGTGGGTCGTTCTTGCGGTGTGAAGCCGCGGTCGTCGTCGCCTTCACCGAAGATGCGGTGAGTGGTAACTGCAAGTTCCATTTCAATCATGCCCGTGGGTTCTGCCTCCGCACTCTCCGCCTCCTGGATTGCCGCATAGTCTTTCTCCACTTGCTCTGTGCGGCTTGCCGTGGGTGTGTGACAGGTGGTGCAGAGACCATTGATGTCTGGCTTGTGCAGGTTGATCTCGCGGGGATGAGGGCTGCGGTGAATCCACGGTTGTCCGTCTGGGTGCTGCCATGACTCCTGGCTCATGAAAGGGAAGTCAAGAGGGATGAGGTCCACGAGCACGTCTGATGAGGCTTGACAGCTCGGGATGTCGAAGTCCAGGACATAGATGCCGTTGATCGACCGGGCTCGTCCGAGATATTTATGCGACTCGGGAGGGGTGTTCGGCGGAGCGTAGGTAAGGAGGAGGTCGCGGGTATCTGGATCCGTGGCAATCATAACTCCGCAGTCTCTGAGTTGCTCTGCTGAGAGTAGGTTAAAACGAAGGTCTAGGACATAGAGCACGTCGTTGAATGAGATGTGTGTGTTGCTGTCTCGTGCTTGCAGGACCATGGTGCCTTGTGCGTTGGCGCGCAGCAGTTCATTGTTGGCAACAGTGACATAGGTGGCGGGTGCGCGGCTGAGGTTCGAGGCGTATAGAACAGATCCCACCATGTGGTGTCCGCAGCAGCTGTCCAGGTACCAGGTGTTGTGGTTGTCGGTGTTGTTTCTGCGCAGGAGTAGCGCCAGTCGCGGAGTTACCAGGGTTGCCTTGTAGCGCCTGTGGAAGAATGGATCTTCGTTTTCTTTCCATCCCACAGGTACGTAGTGCTGGTTGTCATGTGGTGGGCTTTCCCGCAGTGTTATTGGCAGGTGCCAATCTTGCTCGTCTTCGTCATACTGGTAGTAGTGGTCTTCTGTGAGAGGATTATTCCATCCCTCTTCTGGTTCAATCAGTCCTCCGCGAAGTTCGTCCTCTTCGTCTGGTTCAGCAGTGCGACGACGTCGCGTCGCCATGTTCGCGATAATGTTTCTAGGAGCTCCTGATTGAGGTCCTTGTGGCTGCTGATGTTGATGTTGCGCAGGGGGACGAGATGTCTGATGCTGAGGCTAAGAATGACGAGCGTCTTATCGGCCGACCCAGTTGTTGTGGTGAGTGGAATTTTGGTGGCGATAGTTGGATCGGGATTTGCATCGATCCGTTGAATGTCCGAAGACTTTGCATATTTTGCAATAGTGGCGCCTTGGTTGTCGTCGCTCTTCACGGTTGTCTGAGTAGAAGGCGAGGCGCTCTCGGTGCGGCGCGGAGCTTGTTCTGCTCGAGTCCATGTCCTGCTGTTCAGTCAGGAGTGCGGCGCATAGCGCGACTTCTGAGAGGATTCCTCGCTGGCGGAGTAGCGCTTTGCAGGGCTTCCACTCTGGCCTGAGTCCTTGAAGGACTATGTTGACGAAGATCTCTTCTGAGATTGCGCTCCCATGCTTCGTGATCTGGTCACGGATATTCCGACAGCGGTTAATATAAGAATTCGCTTTCTCCCCGTGCCCCATCTTTGTCTCCATGAGTTGCTGCAGGAGCCTGCTGGCGATAACCGAATCCTTTGGTTGATAGACCTCAACAAGGTGCTTCCAGGCTTCCAAGGCTGGAGCTGCGCTCTCTTTGTAGGAGCGAATGGTGAGTTGTTCCGCAGGCGTCATGTTTCGCAGCAACTGTACGCCATAAGGGACTCACTGTAGTGCTGAGCCGTGGCGTCATCGGTGTCGTCTACCAGTTTAGGATAGGAGCCGTTGAAGTAATGGTGGATCTGCGCTGTCTGTAGGAGGAGCTCAAGCTCGAAACTCCATGCGTAGAAGTCTTTGCCGTCAAATGCGGTAGTGGTCTTGATTTTTGAAACGCTGAGAAAGCGTACTTGCGCGAATGGTGAGTTGTTCCGCAGGCGTCATGTTTCGCAGCAACACACTGTACGCCATAAGGGACTCACTGTAGTACTGAGCCCTGGCGTCGTCGGTGTCGTCCACCGGTTTAGGATAGGAGCCGCTGAAGTAATGGTAGATCTGCGCTGTGTGTAGGAGGAGCTCAAGCTCGAAACTCCATGTGTAGAAGTCTTTGCCGTAAAATGCGGCAGTAGTCTTGATTTTTGTAACGCTGAGAAAGCGTGCTTGCGCAGAGTTGATGACTTCATCACTTGGACGGGGGGCAGTTGTTGTTGATTTGTCTATGTCAAGGGAGAAGGTGTGCGCGGCGGTATCACGACTTTTCGCAGCCGGTTGTCCAGGTTGAACTGGTTGGGAAGAGGTTCCCGCATCGCCTTTGCGCAGTTCTTGGAGTTCTTTCACCATAGTAGAAAGTCGAGCGAATAGCTGCTCGAGTGCGGCAGTGCTGATCGTGGTTGTCGCCTCATTTGTCGCAACCAGGTTGGTTTGTCCTTTAGCCGTTAGATTTGCTTGGCCTCCGGATCCTCCGGCCATCTTGGTCTTGGAGCGTGTGCCGCTCGCCAGATCTGAGTTGGGCGAATTTTATGGAAGTGATGTCGCGAACAATCCCTGAGAAGCTCTCATACCATGTTACAATCCCAATTGGGACTTGGCGAAGGATCGCTCAGGATTGATCGCAGAGTAGTGTTGCAGCGGAAGTTTGAATCTCAGGTCAGAGTGAATGTAAATGACTGAGTTGATAATAGCATGCATACATCGAGTTTATATAAGAATACAGGGGAATACGAAAAGACCTAGACTAGCCATGTACTCTAAAGGGTACATTCCCTTATTGCAGAGAAATTCAAACCGTGCGGCGCGGGAACCTGTTTCAAACCTGTTCCCGCTCTTTTCACTTCAAATGCTTCTGCCTGCATCGGTCTTGGTCCGACGGTTGCTGCGTCGCTTCGACTCTTCTGACTCCTCGTCTTCGTACTCGGTAGAGTCGGCTCCTGCAGCATACAAGAATGCCTTCTCATATGAAATCATATCGTAACAATGGGCAAATGTGTCGCAAGGAGGGCTGGCGTTTCAAATTAGGCCTCCCTGATTCCGGGAAAAAAAAACCCCCTCTATTATGGGTGCACATTTTCCAGGAATGATTGCTCAGTGTTGGGATGTTATATAGTCTGATTGGTCAGGGTCGAGAAGTCAGGATCAATGTAGTAACGCGCTATGCATTATCGAAGCAGAACCTCGATGGTGGGTGTATAGGAACAAAATTTAGAAGAAACTTCTTCCCGATAAATCGGGGTATCGTTCTGTTGCCGCATTCGAGATGCTTGGCCCCCTGAGGAATATTCTAGGAAGGCGCATGACAGAGCTTAAAGCCCATGTCGAGCCTCCCAACTCGTTATTGTGTACCGAACCTGGTAGCACTTCTTGTGCGCCTAAGGGTTCAAGAACGCATCACCAATAGTGCGTTCGGACCTTACTGGGAAATTTCTGTTCCGGGCAAACAGGAGGCACCGCTCGTGCGAACCCTACCCGCCCAACCGAGGTAGAATAAGGGGACGCACAAGCAATAACGGGCAGATCTGAACGCCCGATTTTGGGAAACTTTGCGATGAAATAACTCACCAGAAAAACATACCAAACGAGAGGCAAGGGTAAACCCAAAGGTTGAAGATTTGTGAGTGGTTGGGATGAATCATTTTGAGCATCCTGGGCAGACTGGGCATGGTGAACGGAAAAAACATGGGCTGTTGGCAAAACCGTTTTGTCGTTAGCAGCAAACTTTGCCGATACCCGCGGGAGGGTTGACCCCTTCGAGGAAAACCTATCCCGCAGTGCTTGTGCGGGAGGCCCGAACTGCTCATGCGCAAACAAAATGATACCTGGGGGGCTACGCACATTAGGGTACTTCCCAGAAACTCGAGTACGACCTCCATGGTGAGAGTGTCGGTACGAAAGTTCAAAGAAAATTCCTCTCGATAATGTCTTCTTCGGGGTTCGCTCACGCGCTAGCTGTACTGCGAACAATTTAACGGAGGGGTTATCTGGAAGAAAATTCCAAGAAACTTTCATTCGATAAGGTCAAATTCGATACTCTCTTAAGTCACGGTCCACGCTAGTCTGTTACACTGTACACAAAATAAGGGAGACGAAATCTATTACTCTGATTGGATCAGGATTGAGAAATCATTAATTCTGAAATTTCGATCTCCACAAAGGGGAAAGCCTGAAATCACCCTGAAATTAGGGTAATCACCCTGATAAAAACAGCCCTGGTCGCAATTTTGCGACGTGCAAATCCCATGCACATTGCGTGCCAATTTCGACTAGTGCTTGCATGTGCAATTCAAGCAGAGCAATTGCCATTCACATGGACCTGCAAGGTCTGCAATCACAACGTAGGAAAAACAAGAGGAACACAACAGATTCTTGAAGTGACAAGATACCAGAGAGATAGGGCGACGGAGATACTAACGTTACGCTAGTGAGAGTAGGTATTACCTTGCGCACCCAAGCTAAGTCGATATATAACACACTCGAACTACGTGTTGAGCCTGGGACACAAAACGAGTAAGATTTCAGCTAACTTAGATAAGCACAGAAGTAGTGACTACTGGAGAACTAAACAGAGTTGTGAACCCAGTTCCAGCTTGAAACCACAGTTGGGCCTAGCTGTCAAACTCATATGCTATAGTCTGTGTAGGCTGTAGTGGGGTAGACAATATGGGGTACAACACTTTTAGGTTTTCCTACTTGTACCCACCTGCTTGCTAGTTCATTCATTCCTTCCTCATTATTTCACATGGTATCAGAGCGAAGGTCTCGGGTTCGAGTCCCGGTGTATGCACTTCGGGCATCCCAGTGCGGGGGGGTGTCAGAGGTCCACTGGTGATCCCCGATCGATCCTAGGGAAGGGTTACAGGCTCGTTGTCCTGGGGGGTTATGGGCGCACTTACCCGCTACACAAACAAGCCCTTTTATCCCAATGGTCTAGTGGTTGGGATTCTGACATGGTATAGAGCAGGTTCCCTAGTAGGAACACTTCTCAGGGCCCACCACGATTTTTTTTTTTTTCCTGCCCGGAGCGCGCTTCGCTCCTGCCCGCGTCGCGCCCCGTGTGCCCTCCCTACCGTCGCGCCCTCTCACGGCCCCTCACGGCCCCTTCGCGTCGCCCTTAGCGGCCCCTTACGGCCCCTCGCGCCGCCCTTACGGCCCCTCGCGCCGCCCTTACGGCCCCTCGTGCCACCCTTACGGCCCCTTACGGCCTCTCGCGCCGCCCGTCGGCCCCTCGCGCCGCCCTTAGCGGCCCCTTACGGCCCCTCACGCCGCCCTTACGGCCCCTCGCGCTGCCCGTCGGCCCCTCGCGCCGCCCTCGTCGGCCCCTTACGGCCCCTGGCGCCGCCCTCGTAGGCCCCTTACGGCCCCTCGCGCCGCCCTCGTTGGCCCCTTACGGCCCCTCGCGCCGCCCTCGTCGGCCCCTTACGGCCCCTCGCGCCGCCCTTCTCGGCCCCTTCGCGGCCCACCGTCGCCGCCCCTACTGCAGCAGCCGCAGCCGTCACCAGCAGCAGCCACAGCCGTCACCAGCAGCAGCCACCGGCGCGCCTCGGCCCGACCCTGCCGGCGCGCCTCGGCCCGTACCTGCCGGCGCGCCTCGGCCCGTACCTGCCGGCGCGCCTCGGCCCGTCCCTGGCGGCGCGCCTCGGCCCGTCCCTGCCGACGCGCCTCGGCTCTGCCTGCGCACCTCGGCCCATCCCTGCCGGTGCGCCTCGGCCCTGCCCCACCACTTGCGGCCCTCTGCCCTGGTAAGAGCGTCGCCGCACTGCTGCTCCTGCTACTACTGCTGCTACTGCTGCTACTGCTACTATTGCTGTCATGGCTACCCCTAGCGTCCTCGTCTTTGATGCTGAGGGTAGGGCTGTTGACTTTGAGGTCTGGGTCGATGATCTGCAGCTTTTCCTACAGTGCGATAGGAAAGACGGTCTCTCACTGTTCGATCTCACCTCTGGAGCCTCTCCTGCCCCTGCTGCTGATGCTGACAGCACTGTTCACTCACAGTGGGCCACACGCGATGCTGCTGCCCGTCTTGCTGTGCGTAGTCACTTGCCGTCCACTGAGCGCGCGCACTTTAGTCAGTACAAGAGTGCTAGGACCTTGTACGACGCTGTCATTGCACGCTACTCTTCCCCTGCCACTGCTGCCCTTAGCCGCCTCATGCTGCCGTACCTGTTCCCTGACCTAGCCGCCTTTCCCACAGTCGCTGACCTCATTACGCACCTTCGCACTAGTGACACCCGCTACCGCGCTGCGCTTCCTGCTGAGTTCTGCGCCAAGAACCCCCCCCCCCCATGTACATCACCCTCTACTACATAGTCACCCGGCTCCCTGACTCCCTTCGCTTAGTCAGGGACCACTTCCTCTCAGTTTGCCCCACCACACTCACCATTGACCTCCTCGAGGAGCGCCTCCTGGCAGCAGAGAAGAGCATAGTCGCTGTAGGAGCCTCTCGTGGTGACCCTCGTACCCCCGTCTTTGAGGGGTGTTCCCCCTCCCCCCTCTTGCCCTCTGTTGCTTCTGCTGCTCCGGCCGACCTCGTTGGTTTCGAGTCGGTCGGCGCTGCGTCTGTCCCTAGCGGGAGACGCCGCACAGGCAAGGGCAAGGGGGGCAAGGGCGCTGGAGGGGCTGGCGGGGGCGGTGGAGGTGGCGGTGGAGGCAGTGGAGGGGGTGGGGGTGGTGGTGGGAGTGGTGGCGGGGGTGGAGGTGTCGGTGGCAGCAGTGGAGGCGGAGGAGGCGGCGGCGGTGGCGGTGGGAGCGGAGGCGGTGGAGGCGGCGGCGGCGGCGGCGGTGGAGCTGGTCGCGGCTCTGCACAGAGGAGTGGCTCCGGTGGTGGTCAGTGCCAGCAGCAGCAGCGCACTCGTGAGACCCCGTCCCCCCAGCAGCTTCGTGAGTGGTACGCTGGGCGTCAGCGAGGTGGGGGTACTGGTCCCTGTACCTACGTCCTCCGTACTGGCGACCGCGCTGGTGAGCAGTGCGGGGGCTCGAACTCCACCCAGCGCTGCTTCGGCCGCCTGACGGACGCTTGGCGTCACCAGTTCCCTGACGCCACTGAGATCCCTCGCTGGGGAGAGCTGTCTAGGGCGGGGGTTGCTATCTTTGATCTTGACTATGATGCTATTCTTGCTGCCATGTATGCTATGTCTACTAGTGATGACGGTGACTGTTACCTGTGTGTTCCGCTTGACCCGGGCATTGAGGCTGCTGCTCTAGGTGCTGGTGAGGCTGCTGCTCTAGGTGCTAGTGCGTCTGCTGCCCCAGGTGCTGGTGAGTCTGCTCTCTCAGGTACCACGTCGGCTCAGGCCTTACACACCTTCACCCTTGACTCGGGTGCTTCCCGCTCCTTCTTTCGAGACCGCACCACGCTTACGCCGCAGTCGGCCGGTTGCGGTCTCCCTGGCGGACCCCTCTGGGGGTCCTGTACTTGCTAGCTTCTCCACTGTCTTACCGTGTCCGGCAGCCCCCTCTGGCACCCTGTCAGGTCTCTACCTCCCCTCGTTCTCTACGAACTTGGTGAGTGGTGCTGATCTGCAGGATCGGGGGGTTGACCAGTTCACTCCTGCGAGTCAGCGGGTGACCCACTGTACGTGTGCTCGGACGGGCCGAAACTTGGCCACGTTTACCCGTCGACCAGGGTCGAGCCTGTACACACTGACTACTGAGTCTCCTCCGGTTGCTGCGTCTGGTCAGGTAGCTGCGTCGAGTCAGGTGTTTGCTACAGCGTCCAGGTCTGGTCCTGAGTCTGCTCCCTGCTCGTGTCGTCTCCTGTCCCACCAGACTCTCCTTTGGCACCACCGCCTTGGTCACCCCTCCCTGCCTCATCTCCGAGGCATGGCCTCCCGTGTCCTTGTCTCTGGTCTCCCCCGGTCCCTCCCTCCCCTCCCTCCGGGGCCTGCCCCTACCTGCGTTCCCTGTGTCGAGGGGCGGCAGCGCGCCGCCCCTCACTCCTCCGAGTTTCCTCCGACAGAGGCTCCCCTGCAGACTCTTCACATGGACGTGTGGGGCCCCGCTCGCATCCGTGGCCAGGGTCACGAGCGTTACTTCCTGTTGGTGGTTGACAACTACTCGCGTTACACCACGGTGTTTCCCTTGCGCAGCAAGGGTGACGTCACTGAGGTGTTGATCGACTGGATCCGCGCAGCTCGTCTCCAGCTCAGAGAGAGTTTCGGCTCGGACTTTCCTGTTCTGCGTCTGCACTCTGACAGAGGCGGGGAGTTTTCCTCTGCCCGTCTGGGAACCTTCTGTCGTGCACAGGGCATCCGCCAGACCTTCACGCTTCCGGCCTCTCCACAGCAAAATGGGATTGCTGAGCGCCGCATTGGCATGGTCATGGACGTCGCTCGTACGTCCATGATCCATGCGGCTGCTCCCCATTTTCTGTGGCCGTTTGCGGTTCAGTACGCAGCGCATCAGCTCAACCTTCAGCCCCGGGTCTCCTTGCCAGAGACCTCCCCCACCTTGCGGTGGACGGGGAAGGTTGGCGATGCGTCTGCGTTTCGGGTCTGGGGATCTCGGGCGTTTGTCCGTGACCTGTCTGCGGACAAGCTGTCCCCTCGTGCTGTTCCCTGCGTCTTCCTTGGCTTCCCCCCTGACGCGCCTGGTTGGCAGTTTTACCACCCCAGCTCGCGCCGTGTTCTGTCCTCCCAGGACGTCACCTTTGACGAGTCGGTGCCTTACTACCGCCTCTTCCCCTACCGCACTGCGCCCCTCCCCCCGCCGCCGCTCTTCCTTGCGTCAGGTCCTCCCCCGGTAGACCCTCTCCCCCCTCAGGGTCCTGCCCCGTCAGGTGTGTCCAAGGTAGACGCAGTCGAGCCTGTCGAGGTAGCTGTTGACTCTGGTGCTGCTAGGGGCGCTGAGCCTGCGGGTGCCGGGTCTGGGGGTGCTGAGCCTGGGGGTGCGGAGCCTGGGGGTGCTGAGTCTAGGGGTGCTGAGCCTGGGGGTGCTGAGCCTGGGGGTTTGGAGCCTGGGGGTGCGGAGCCTGGGGGTGCTGGGTCTGCTCGTGTGGCCTCTGGCGGTGCTTCGTCGAGGCGGGAGCTACTCTCTCCGCAGGAGCTGCGCGAGTGGTTTGCCCGGCGCTGGAGCCGTGCTGCTGGAGCTGGAGGCACTACTGTTGCTGCTAGTCCTGGAGGTGCTCGTACTAGCGGTACTGGAGCTGCTGGGACCGGGGGAGCTGCTGGCGGTACTGGAGCTGCCGGTCCTGCTGGAGTTGGTGCTGCTGGAGCTGCTGGAGCTGCTGGAGCTGGAGCTGCTGGGGGTGTTGGCGCTGGTGGTTCTGCTGGCGCTGGTGCTTCTGAGGGTGCCGGAGTTGGCGCTGTTGGAGCTGGAGGTGCTACTGGCGCTGGTGCTGCCGCTGGGGGTACTGGTGCTGTCCCTGCTGGTTCTGGAGGCGCTGCGCGGCCGAGGCCGTACTTCGTTCCGCTCCTTGAGCAGGTTCTTGGTCTCCCGCCCTCTACTGGTCCTGCTCCTCCCTTAGAGTGTCCACAGCCTGTCCAGTCGCGGTTGCAGTTACAGCCCGCCTCCCCCCTACCTGCTCCTTCTCCCTACAGTGGTCCTACTGGAGGTCTTGCTGAGCGTCGTGAGCCTGCGTCTCGTCCTGCGTCGCCTGTTCGTGCTGCTCGCACTAGTGGTCGTGCTCCGCGTCCGCGTCCTCCTGCGGTCCCAGGCACACACCAGATGGCACTGCGTCCTATTAGAGATTAAGGACGGAGTCTATGAAGATTAGGGGCTGAAATATCTCAAAATCGTCAACTACAATTCTGGACAGAAAAGTCGTCGTCACAAGAAACGTCGTCGACGAAAGGTCCACTGTTAGAATTCTTTCAAACTCGAGTATGTTGTAGCCCTTGACCGTGGCTATCTTTCCCAATTTGAATAGTATCAGAATATGAGTATAACTCGAGTTATGAACTTCGGCGCACTAGGGGGTATGCTGCCATAGAAAACGTAACTCAATCACAATGATCTCACAAGTTCACACAAGAAAGTTAGAGTAGCAATAGAACCAGGTAGGAGGGGATGAGGAGGACGAGAGGGAAGGTCCCAAGAGAGTCCCCAACCAAGGAAACCCCATGCCATACAATTCCCTTCCCCATAGGCAACCCAACTTTGACCTTTGTCACTATCCCAACCTCCACAATCCACCTCAACCCAACTTGGCCACACTTGCCAACCTGGTTTGGTTTCTCCCAACCATTTGGCAGCAACTACAGTAGAAAAGACGAATTTCCCAACCCCCAAAAGTCTGTACCCCATATTGAGTCAACCCCACAACTTCCCATAGTCACCACAACCAAATATCAAAAGCATACGAACTCCAACGTTCGTAACTTTCTTGTTCGTGCTCCGATTGAAGCGATACTTGGTTCCTCGGAAAGCTCTTGAGCAGAGGAGTCACTTCAGATATCTGCTCAAGCCAAATAACATTCACACACACACTCAGAAAAACCAAACCGCACAAAACACAAATTCTTGCACACACTCACAACACGCATGCAACGCACGAACATATGATGGGAGGCAGACAGACGTGAATGCGAATGGTAGCATCACTCAACAAACTCCCCCTCTGGCTGCCAACCATCATCCCACATGCCATAGCTCAAGCATGCATCCTCAATGCACACTCATCCCAGCAAGCTTCATGCCCTTCCAATGCTCAGATTCAGCCAGGCGCTTGGTGAGAATGTCAGCCGCCTGCTGATGGGTCTTCACAATCTCCAGCCGCACCTCCTTGTCCAGGAGCCTCCTCACCCAATGCCACTTAGGCCTGATGTGCTTCGTCAGCCCATGAAGGCAAGCATTCTTAGCAAGCTTCACAGCCGACTCGTTGTCACAGAAAATCACAGTTGGCTCCTTTTGGCACACTCCGATCTCCTCCAACAAACGCCTCAGCCACACCACCTCCTTTGCCCCATGATGCAGAGCCATGTACTCTGTCTCACATGAGGACTGCCCCACCTCGTTCTGCTTCTTGCTGCGCCAGCTCACTGCACCACCTCCAAACAGGCACACATAGCCTCCAATGCTGGTGCCATCCGCCTTCACAGAGTTGAAGCTAGCGTCGGTGTAGCAGGTCAGGAGCATCTCCCCCTTGCCCAAATCAGCTGCACCCCTCTGCAGCCTCTGTCGCACAGCACTGTACTCCAAACCCACTGATGCCGTTGCACTCACATAGCGGACCAACCTCTTGGCCGCTTCCAGCTGCTCATGACTGGGGCGTGAAACCACACTGGCAAGCCTGGATGTTGCAAAGGCAATGTCAGGCCGTGTGTGGTTAGCCGCATAGTTGAGTGCCCCAACCATGGAATGAAAAAGTTTCCTGTCACTCTCACCCACCACCTCCTCTTCAGCACAGGGCTCCACAGTGAACCCCGAAGGCAGTGGGGTGGCTGGCTTTCCTCCATCTTGCAGCCCATACTTCTCAGCCAGCCCCTCACAATACTTTCTCTGGTGCAACCTCAACACTCCCTTGTCAAGGTCCCTCTCCACATGCATGCCCAAATAGTACTTCACATCTCCCATCTTGGAGCACTTAAACTGCATCTCCAGCATCTCCTCCACATGCTCAATCATTGCAGATGACTCAGAGAAGAGCAGGATGTCATCCACATACACCAGGAGCATGAGAAACTGCTCCTTCTCCTGCAGCAGGAACAAGCTGTGATCACACTCACTCTTCTTGAAACCCCCAGCCAGCAGAGTCTCCTCTAACTTGTGGTACCATGCACGAGGAGCCTGCTTCAGGCCATAGATGGCCTTCTTCAGCCTGCACACCCTGCCGCTCCCATCATCCAAACCCTCAGGCTGTAACATGTACAGCTCCTCCAGAATGATCCCATTGAGGAAGGCGGTGGTGATGTCCATCTGCTTCACCCGCCATCCACGGTATGCTGCCATTGCCAATGACACCCGAAGTGTTGTGCCTTTCCCCACAGGAGCATAGAGCTCGTTGAAGTCCTTTCCCTTTGTCTGCTGAAACCCCTTAGCCACAAGCCTTGACTTGTAGCGGGTCAGCGCCCCATCAGGTCCGTACTTGTGCCTGAAAATCAGCTTGGAAGAAATGGCCTTCTTCCCAGGTGGCAGCTCACACAGCTCCCACGTCTCATTCTCTAGCAGAGAATCATACTCCTCCTTCACACTCTGCTTCCACTTTTCAGCATCGGGCCCGCTCAATGCCTCAGCTAGCGTCTTGGGCTCAGGGACGGCTGCCCAGTAGCAGTGTGCTATCTCATCCTCATCACACTGCTCAGCCACACTCCCAGCCCTTACCACCTTTGGCTTGCCACGGCTTGCATAGGTCAGCCTGTTAGGAGGGCGCACATCCCTCCTAGGACGGTCAGCCGTACGTCCGGCACCTTGTGGAGCACCTTGCTCCTCCTCCTCCTGCTGCTGCTGCTGCTGCTGCTGCTGCTCCACCTCAGGTTCTCCCCCATCATCAGTCACCCCAGAGATCTCCTCCTTGGAGACAGAAACGTCCACCTGCCTCGAAGGCCGCTGCACCTCATCGGCCTCAATGATCAGTGGTGTTGTAGGAAGCTTCTGCTGCTGCTGCTTCCACTCCTTGTAGAACAAGGACTCAAGGAACTTAACATCCCTTGACACAGTCAGTTGCTGGCTCGTCAAGTCCCATATCAACCAGCCCTTGTGGTCCTTGGCAAGCCCCAAGTGCACACCCCATCTCCCAGAAGCTTCCAACTTTCCCCTCTTCTCCTTCGGTACATGAAACACCACCATGCAGCCATAAGTTCTCAGCATGTTGACTGCAGGCGCACTCCCATACCACTTGGTGTAGGGGACCCATTGCTTGTCCCCCACAGTCGCCAGCACCCGGTTCTTCACAACAACGACCTGCCGCAGTGCTGTCACCCAAAACGGATCCGGCAGCCCTGCACGCCCAAGGAGAGTGCGAGCACCTTCCTGCAGGGTCCGGTTGAACCGCTCAGCCACGCCATTCTGCTGAGGGTTGTAAGGCACTGTGAGCTGATGCTGGATCCCCTTCCGCTTCAGCTCCTTCTCAAAATCAGCGCCGATGAACTCTCCTCCGTTGTCAGTGCGGATCACCTTCACCTTGTGTCCGCTTTCCCTTTGTGCTCTCGGCATCCACTCCTTAAGAACAGCCGCTGCCACCTCCCCCTTAGTCTTGAGAGGGTACACCCACACCGCACGCGTGTGGTCGTCCACAATCGTCAAGAAGTAGCGGCTGCCCGAGAGAGAAAGGGCCCTCGTGGGGCCCACCACATCCATGTGCACTAGTGCAAGTGGTGCCTTGGCTGGTCCTGTGCTGCTGCTGAAGGGAAACTTCGTGAATTTGGTCTCAAGGCAGGTAGGGCAGCTCCCAATCTCCTTTGCTCCCCCCTTCACCTCCAGCCCCTTCAAGCACCCATCCTTTACCAACTTCTGCAGCATAGGAATGTTCACATGGCACAGCCTCTCGTGCCACGTCTCCCAATCAGCCTCACCACTCCCAGATGAAGCCTTTGCCCATGCAGCTGTCGCATCCACACCAGCAAGCACCTCACCATGTGGCTGCTGTGGCTGCTGCACCTTCTTGACTGCATCCAGGGCCCCAGCAGTTGGTGCAGTCTCCTCTCCTCCCGCAGTTGCTTTAGCCGCTGCCGCTGCCTTTGCCGTTGCTGGTGGTTTCCCCTTCCAAGGGATGATGGGCAGCTGCCACAGGTCCTTGATGCAGCTGCTCTTCTCCTCCAAGTTCCACAGCAGCAACTTCCCAAGCTTTGCACGGCAGCTGGTTGGGCCGAAGGTAACTTCAGCCTTGCTCTTCTGCAGCCGGCGCACAGAAAGAAGGTTAGCGGACAAACCTTCAACCAACAGCACATTCCCAAGCCCCACAAGCTCTCCATTGGCTCCCATCACCTTAGCATTCCCAACACCAATCACAGGGAGCAAAGCACCTGAAGCGGCAGCCACAAACTTGATCTTCCCAGGAGGTTTTACCTCATCAAGCAAATCTGCCCGTGGGGTCATATGACTCGTGCAACCTGAATCGATCACCCAGTGAGTGAGGGGGTGCATCACAACCTTCCCAACTGAACCCACATCACCCCCACTCCCTTGCACATCCTCAACCATGAGGAACATCCCAGGGTCGGCTTTACCTTGTGCACCATCACCTTGTGCACCTGAACCTTGCACAGCGCCACCGCGTGCACGTTCACCACTTGGCGGCTTCATGCCTGGAGGGGCCCATCCCTCAGGCCGGCTGAAACACTTGAACCACGGGTGTCCAGCCTTCTTGCAGTACCAGCACGCACCCTCCATTCGGGTGCTCCCCCTGCCACCAGAGCTCCCATGCCCCTCATTGTAGTCACCTCGGCCTCTCCCTCTGCCAAAGCCTCTCCCACGGCCTCGGCCTCTCCCTCCCCCTCTTCCTCTGCTGCCTCCTGCAGCTCCATACCCCTCAGCAGTTTTGTTGGCAGCACCACCTCCCGTGTGGCGTCTGCGGAAGTCCTCCTGCAGAATCTGCTGCCGTAGCCACTCAGGCGTCCATTTGTCCTGCTGAACGTTGAGGGTGGGGATGAGGTTGTCCCACGAGTTGTCGAGCACCGAGATGATCTTGGTGCACTGTTGCATCTGCGACACTTCGCTGCCCGCCGCTGCCATCCTCGCATAGGTGTCCTTGATCTTGTCAAGGACCGGTTTCACATCATCTCCCGGTTTCATGGAGAGGGCAGCCAACTCCTTCTCCAACACAATCACCATCGGCAGCGTGTTGGGCTGAATCACGTCGCGTAGCAGCTTCCATGCCTTCGGTCCGGAATCATCCAACTCCACCAAATCCTTGATGTGCTGGAACATGTCGTTGTTGACCGATTGGAGGATGAGGTCGTACAGCACCGCGCTCTTCTCAATCCACCGATCGCGGGCATCTCCTTCCCCCGGCATCTTCTCCTCTCCCATTGCAATTTTCAGCAGCTTGTAGCGCTTGAAGGCGCTCCGCATCCGCCCGCTCCATTCCTCATAGTTGGAGCCATCCAAAGCTTCAATCTTGGATGGTGGCGGCTCACTCCTCTTCTCAGCTGCATCTCCACTCCCTTGATTCATCTCCTCTGCTCCCAGTCAGAGGTTTCAGCTCCCCCTTTTGCTGGTCACAATGTAGATCCACACAATCTTCACAAGTGTCAGCGCCAACGAAATTTCGGCAGAGTTTCCCCTTAGCGGAAGTCACATCCAACCTCCAGAACTCCACTTAGGCACGCCCACAGGCCATGGTGGGTCTAGGAGGGTCTTCACACATCAGTAGACTCCCCACAAGGTCCTTAATCAGCTCTGATACCACTTATTAGAGATTAAGGACGGAGTCTATGAAGATTAGGGGCTGAAATATCTCAAAATCGTCAACTACAATTCTGGACAGAAAAGTCGTCGTCACAAGAAACGTCGTCGACGAAAGGTCCACTGTTAGAATTCTTTCAAACTCGAGTATGTTGTAGCCCTTGACCGTGGCTATCTTTCCCAATTTGAATAGTATCAGAATATGGAGTATAACTCGAGTTATGAACTTCGGCGCACTAGGGGGTATGCTGCCATAGAAAACGTAACTCAATCACAATGATCTCACAAGTTCACACAAGAAAGTTAGAGTAGCAATAGAACCAGGTAGGAGGGGATGAGGAGGACGAGAGGGAAGGTCCCAAGAGAGTCCCCAACCAAGGAAACCCCATGCCATACAATTCCCTTCCCCATAGGCAACCCAACTTTGACCTTTGTCACTATCCCAACCTCCACAATCCACCTCAACCCAACTTGGCCACACTTGCCAACCTGGTTTGGTTTCTCCCAACCATTTGGCAGCAACTACAGTAGAAAAGACGAATTTCCCAACCCCCAAAAGTCTGTACCCCATATTGAGTCAACCCCACAACTTCCCATAGTCACCACAACCAAATATCAAAAGCATACGAACTCCAACGTTCGTAACTTTCTTGTTCGTGCTCCGATTGAAGCGATACTTGGTTCCTCGGAAAGCTCTTGAGCAGAGGAGTCACTTCAGATATCTGCTCAAGCCAAATAACATTCACACACACACTCAGAAAAACCAAACCGCACAAAACACAAATTCTTGCACACACTCACAACACGCATGCAACGCACGAACATATGATGGGAGGCAGACAGACGTGAATGCGAATGGTAGCATCACTCAACACGTCCTTCCACTGCTCCTCTGCGTGTCCCGTTGCCGTCTCCTCCAGAGTCCTCTCTTCCTGTTCTTGCTGACCCGGAGTCTGACTCTCTTCGTGCTGCTAGTCCTACTGTCACGCGTCTCCTGGCCACTGTTGTCACTGACCCTTCCTTTGAGTCCACTGCTGCGTCTGCCTTAGTTGCTGAGCTTGTCGACTTTGCTGCTCGCTGTCGTCTGGACTACGCCACTAGTCTCATTGCTGAGTCTGAGTCTGTCTGTCCTCCGTCCGTCGGCGGTGAGTGTGCTCTTAGCACGGACGTCCTTGAGGACAGGCAGGAGGAGTTCCAGTGTTTTGCTGCTGCTTTGCCTCATCTCGTGTCCACGCTGATTGCCCCTGAGGGAGACCCGGATGCACCAGACATCCCGACTCCTCGATCGTACGCTGAGGCGATCGAGGGTCCCTACTCCTCACAGTGGCAGTCAGCCATGGACGCAGAGATGGCTTCCTGGAAGTCCACAGGCACCTACGTCGACGAGGTTCCCCCACCTGGGGCGAACATCGTCAGTGACATGTGGATTTTCAGGGTGAAGCGCCCGCCAGGTTCTCCGCTTGTCTTCAAGGCGCGTTACGTGGCTCGAGGCTTCAGTCAGCGGCAGGGAGTTGACTACTTTCAGACCTTCTCTCCCACCCCGAAGATGACCACTCTTCGGGTGCTGCTGCACATAGCCGCTCAGTGCGACTACGAGCTTCACTCTCTTGACTTCAGCACAGCTTTCCTGCAGGGCAGCCTGCACGAGGAGATCTGGCTGCGCCGCCCACCTGGCTTCACTGGGTCGTTTCCTCCTGGTACCCAGTGGAGCCTCCGGCGGCCAGTCTACGGTCTCCGCCAGGCGCCCCGTGAGTGGCACGACACACTGAGGACTACACTTGCGGCTCTTGGGTTTGCTCCGTCTACTGCCGACCCGTCGCTGTTTCTGCGCACCGACACCTCTTTGCCGCCGTTCTACATCCTCGTGTACGTCGACGACTTGGTCTTTGCCACTGCTGACACTGCTGGACTCGCCCACGTGAAGTCCGAGCTGCAGAAGAGACACACGTGCACAGACCTGGGTGAACTGCGCAACTACCTTGGCTTGCAGATCACCCGGGACAGAGCACAGCGCACCATTACCCTGACTCAGTCACACATGGTGCAGCAGGTCCTTCAGCGCTTCGACTTCACGTACTCCTCGCCTCAGGCCACTCCTCTGTCTACTCGCCACTCGCTCTCTGCTCTGCCTTCGGATGAGTCCGTAGAGCCGAGTGGCCCGTACCCAGAGCTTGTTGGCTGCCTCATGTACCTGATGACCTGCACACGACCTGACCTTCCATACCCTCTTAGCATCTTGGCACGCTATGTTGCTCCTGGGAGACACCGACCAGAGCACATGGCTGCAGCGAAGAGGGTGTTGCGCTACTTGTGCAGTACGTCGGGCATGGGGCTAGTGCTTGGAGGGCGACGTCCGGTGGTCCTCACAGGTCACGCAGACGCTTCTTGGGCTGACGACCAGGCTACGCAGCGGTCGTCACAGGGTTACACCTTCAGCCTTGGCTCCGGCTCTGTTTCGTGGCGGTCTACCCGCTCGTCTTCTGTTCTCGGCTCCAGCTGTGAGGCTGAGATCTACGCGGGGGCCATGGCTGCACAGGAGCTACGCTGGCTCACCTACCTGCTGACTGACCTAGGAGAGCCGCCTCGTTCTCCTCCAGTTCTGTACGTAGACAACAAGGCCATACTGGCCTTGTGTCGGGAGCACAGACTGGAGCACAGAACGAAGCACATTGCTCTTCGCTACTTCCTTGCTCGTGAGTTGCAGCAGCGTGGTCAGCTGCGCCTTGCTTACGTGGCCTCTGAGGCCAACACTGCTGATATCTTTACCAAGGCACTTCCGCCTTGTGATCATCAGCGCTTCTGTACGATGCTAGGTCTTGTACCTACTTGGCCTCACTTGCTGACTTCTTGACCTTGCTTGTACTGTGATCTTTCTATACCTGCACTTGCTTGTTTACCTTTATATATATGATCTTGCATGTGAACTGGCCTTGTGGCCTTGCTCTTGTGCTCGGACTGTGTGGTGACGTTGTGATCCACCCTGAGCTTGCTTTGCTTTGCTTGACTGGTCTTGTGACCTCTTGTTCTCCCCCACTTTGCCTATGGGGGTGTGTGAAACTCATATGCTATAGTCTGTGTAGGCTGTAGTGGGGTAGACAATATGGGGTACAACACTTTTAGGTTTTCCTACTTGTACCCACGTGCTTGCTAGTTCATTCATTCCTTCCTCATTATTTCACACTAGCGACCAAAACCGTCGCCTGCAACGGTCGTGAGGGTCCAGCACGTAGAGATGCGATGGTTGAATGTTCCTTTTGGCGGGAGCCCAGAATTTTCCTTTTGGCGCTAGCCAATCACATTTGTTCGATCTGAACACTTCTGTTGTGTTGTACAGTGCTTTGTTGGCCCGATCCCTTTCTCTCGCAGCAACACTTTTTCAAGCTGGGTCGGGGTTCACTCTTTTGCATTTCGGTTTTAAGCTGCAAGCTGGATCGATGCAGCTCAGGGTCCCTGATATAGGGTTGCAAGGGGAAGCAAGGGATGGGGTGTTAATACAAAAAACCAAGCATCTGCTTCATTACCAAACGCAAAGTTCCACACGTATTAGACATGGGGCGATACTGCCTGGCTGGATGTGTGTCTAGGTATCTATTCACGTGCTGAGCGCATCTGGAGGGATGGAGCGTTGCTCATGGGACATTCTGTCCTTCCCCCCAGGACCCCACTTCCCGCCCCCTCCCAACTTTTCCTCCATCTCAGGTACTAGTAGTTAAGCATTGCTCAACGTCTTATATATGTACGATGCGGTCGCCTATGCATACATCCATCCGTAGAATTCCCAACGTTGAGGCCATGGCCATACATGCTTACCCCCTTATGCAAAACCAGACGCGCCATGCGGTTGACGAGGCCCCGCATCTCACAGCCCGCTCGATTACACTCACACCCAAACCTTGTGCTCATGTGGCCCGCTCTGCGGTCCGTCCAACTTGCCTTATCGGCTTCATTCGAAATGTGACCACTGCTGTCTCTGGGTGGCTCTGCCATCGCTACCCATCAATATTCCTTTTCTCCAATGCGCTGCGAAGTCCCTCGGCCTGCACACTGGGCGGGGGGCACACGGGGATGAGGTGGTTGGTGGGGGATGATCTCAATCCCAAGTGTACAAGAACTATTTTGCTCACCCATGTTGCAATCTTTCGTGACAAATCCACTGTTTATGGTTCGGTTACAACCGTGCCTACCAATATCCCATGGCGATTGGTAGCACACATATGCTCAGCCTTGTCTGGCCTGCGACCATGCAGGTGCGCATTACCCACTTACTTTATACTTTCGCCTTACGCCGTCTCCCCTGCCAATGACGTGTGGACCTCGTGACATCGATCGGCCCATTTGTTCAGGAACCAGACATGTGGATCGTTGAAGGAACGGATCATGTGCACCGTTCGCACGATTGATCGTACAGGGATCATGGTAAAACCTCCTTACGCGTCTCCCATCATCATTTGCTCGCACCCTAACTCCTGTTGTACCTCTCCAACAATCATTCTTCGCACGAACGCAACCTCTTCTTGTTTCACCGCCCTCGAAGAACCCTGGTCTACGGTTGCGGTGAGATGGAGGCACAGCTGGCCGATGCACATCTTCTTGTTCACTGCCTTGTACTACACCCACGAAAATGCGGGGTGTTCGTGTAGCTTGGGCATTGCTCGTGCGTAATGTGGCTAAAGACTGCCACCGCGGCTAGGCATTGAAGGAGGGGAAAGTGCCGTGTGGACCTGCAACGCAATGCCGGTGAGATTTGATGGAAGGCGTACTGCTGACAATGCTGCATATGTGTACTATAGGGTCGTGAATGCGCCCTGTGCTGCTGCAATCCCTGCAAGATCCACATTGCGAATCCCTCGAGCCACCCTTCGGACATACCCACTCGTGCTTGTTAGGCATGTGACCGTGCCTTGCAGGTTTGGCTTACCCATACGGAAAAGTCAACGTAGCCTGAGCGTCTCATGGTGGAGGCGTATGGTCCAATGCCACCCACGAAGGCGTCGTCGTACTCTCTGTACACATCAGCACCGCGTGGCGAGTGTACGTGCCCCATCACCATGCGCCTTCTTCTTTTGGTCGGCGTCGGACTCCTGTGCGTGACAACCTGACATGGAAAGGGTGCGCGTTTGTAAGATACGACAGGGATTCACGAGGGATTAGCGAGATGTTTGCAAAGAGCCGCATGACACTTATAGCTCATGTGTGCGGCAATGTGAAGGCTGTAACAAAGCATGTATATCGAACCCTACCTAACAGTCGTAGCGCCGTGTCGTACACTCTTGGTAGATCCGCAGAAGGAGGTTATCCGAGAGCATGGCCTGTTGTTCGTTGTGGTGTGTGTCAAACATTATATATGTTATAGTTATGTAGGCTATAGTGGGTTTAGCCTTAGGGGGTACACAATTCTAGGTTTTCCTACTTGTACTTCTCAATCTTCTTAGTGCAATCACTTCTCTCTTTCTAACATGGTATTACGAGCCTAGGTTAGGAACCTAGGACCGCTTCCGCTAGTAGCGCCCTCGAGCGCCTTCTCGCCGTCACGCCCTCGTGCGCTTCTCTCCTAGTGCGCCCTCGTGCGCCTCTCTCTTACACGCTGCCCGTGCGCAGCTCGCTAGCCGCCCGCGCGCGGCCTGCTTTCTCTAGCGCGCGCCGCCCGTTAGCCACCCGTGCAAGGCCCGAACCGCGCGCGCGACGACCGTAGGCCGCCCACGCGACTAGCGCCGCCCACGAGCAGCCCGTTAGCCGCCCGTCGACCGGCCCAGCGGCCCTTCCAGCGCGACGCAGCCCCGCCCGTAGGCAGCCGCGTCGCTTTCGTAGGCCGCCACCCCTGCTTTTGTAGGCCGCCGCCCGCGCGCGACTGCAGCCCACGCTCGACCGCTCGCCCCTAGGACGGCGCACGACCCACCGCCGCCCGCCCGCAGGTCGCAGCCCACGCGCAGTGGCGGTCGCGCTTCGGCTGCTGCAGTTCGCGTTTAGCTGCAGCTCGCGCTTAGCTGCAGCACGAACCCAGCCGCGGCCTGCGCGCAGCTGCACCCTAGGCGCCGCCACGCACAGAGCACGGGCCCGCCGTCGAGCCGCCCTACCTGCCCGAGTCGCGCCGCCCGAGCCGAGCCGTCCTGACCGAGCCGCGCCGCCCCACCTGCAGCACCTGCTGTTCCTTTTCCTCCAGATCACCGCTAAGGACGATGTCTCGCTGTATGACCACGCGTCCGGAATTGCTCTAGCGCCTGCTGACACTGCTGACAGTACCGCTCGCTCCAAGTGGCAGACTCGTGACGCCCACGCTCGCCTAGCCATTCGCAGCCACCTGCCGTTAGATGAGCGCGCCCACTTCGGCCAGCATAAGACTGCTAAGGCACTGTACGATGCAGTCGTCGCTCGCTACTCCTCGTCTGCCTCTGCTACGATTGGCCGTCTCTCGCTGCCCTATCTTTTCCCCGATCTCGCCGCCTTTCCCACAGTCGCTGACCTCATTACCCACCTCCGCACTAGTGACACTCGCTACCGAGCCGCCCTTCCTGCTGAGTTCCTCGCCAAGAATCCCCCCCCGATGTACCTCGTTCTCTACCACCTAGTCACTCGTCTCCCTGACTCTCTTCGCGCAGTCAGGGACCACTTTCTCGCCCTCTGCCCCACCGAGCTCACCATTGACCTCCTCGAGAAGCATCTGCTTGCAGCTGAGTCTAGCATAGTTGCTGTAGGTGCCTCTCGTGGCGACCCCCGCACGCCCTTCTTTGACGGGTGTTCCCCTCCCCCCCTTCTCCCCTCGGTTGCCTCTGCTGCCGCTGTCGACTTCCTTGGTGCTGAGGAAGTCGGGGCTGCGTCTGCTCCTAGCTGGAGGCGCAAGGGCGGCAAGGGCAAGGGGGGCAAGGGTGGTGGTGGTGCTAGCGGGGGAGGTGGAGGTGGAGGTGGAGGTGGAGGTGGCGGCGGTGGGGGCGGTGGGGGTGGTGGCGGTGGCGGGGGTGGTAGCGGGGCTGGGGGGGTGGGTGGCAGCGGCGGGGGTGGTGGCGGCAGTGGTGGTGGAGGAGGTCGAGGTGGAGGTGGTGGTGGTGGAGGCAGTGGGCGTGGGGGTGGCGGCTCGGGTGGTGGTCGGGGTGGACCGGCGCAGCGTGGTGGCTCGGGTGGTGTCCAGCGCCAGCAGCAGCGTCTTGGAGAGACCCCGTCGTCCCAGCAACTTCGTGAGTGGTACTCTCAGCATGGGGGGTCTGGGGGCGGGGGTACCCGCACGTATGTCATCCGCACAGGTGACCGCGCTGGTCAGACGTGTGGGCGGCTCCACACGCCACAGCGCTGCTTCTTCCGTCTCGACGACGCCTGGCGTGCACAGTTCCCTGAGGCCTCTGAGCTGCCCCGCTGGGCTGATCTGCTTAAAAAGAACATTGATGTCTTTGCAATTGACTTTGATGTTATCCTTGGAGCCATGTATGCATTGACTATTAGTGTTGAGGGTGACTGTTACTTGTGTGTGCCACCAGACCCAGGCATTGCGACCAGTGAGGCTGCCACTCTAGGTGTTAGTGTGTCTGCTGCCCCAGGTCCTGGTGAGGCTGCTGCTCTAGGTGCAGGTGTGTCTGCTGCTTCAGGTACTTGGGAGTCTGCGCTTTCAGGTACTGCATCTACTGAGGCACTGCACACCTTCACACTGGACTCTGGTGCTTCTCGCTGTTTCTTTCGCGACCGCACTGCCCTCGAGCAGCTCCCTAGGCCGGTTGCTGTCTCCCTGGCTGACCCCTCCGGGGGTCCGGTCCTTGCGACCTCCACCACTGCCCTCCCTTGTCCTGCTGTCCCGTCCGGCACCCTGTCGGGCCTTTACCTCCCCTCGTTCTCTACGAACTTGGTGGCGGCTTCCGCGCTCCAGGATGCGGGTGTTCACCAGTTCACACTGCACGTGTGCCCACACGGGTCGACACCTGGCTACCTTCACTCGGCAGTCGGGGTCGGACTTGTACACACTGAGCACTGAGTCCCCTCAGGTAGCGGCGTCTGCGTCTGCGTCAGGTCAGTTGTCCGCCCTCTGTTCGTGTCGCACCCTGTTGCACCGGACGGTCCTCTGGCACCACCGCCTTGGGCACCCTTCGATGCAGCGCCTTCGTGGCATGCACTCCCGTTACCTTGTCTCTGGTCTCCCCAGGTCACTGCCTCCCCTGCCACCGTCCCCTGCCCCTCCCTGCCTTCCCTGTGTCGAGGGGCGGCAGCGTGCCACCCCTCACTCCTCGGAGTTTCCCCCGACGGAGGCCCCTCTGCAGACCCTTCACATGGACGTGTGGGGCCCAGCCCGCGTCCGTGGACAGGGAGGAGAGCGCTACTTCCTGCTGGTCGTCGACGACTACACGCGCTACACCACGGTCTTCCCCTTGCGCACCAAGGGCAAGGTCCCTGCTGTTTTGATCCCCTGGATCCGCGCTACCCGTCTCCAGCTGGAGAGGCGCTTTCGCACGGACCTTCCCGTCCTGCGACTGCACTCTGACAGAGGTGGTGAGTTTTCCTCCGGTCTCTTGGAGACCTTCTGTCAGGGGGAGGGCATCCGCCAGACGTTCACGCTTCCGGCCTCTCCTCAGCAGAATGGGGTTGCTGAGCACCGCATTGGCTTGGTCATGGAGGTCGCTCGTACCTCCTTGGTCCATGCGGCTGCCCCCCATTTTCTGTGGCCGTTTGCGGTCCGCTACGCCGCGCATCAGCTCAACCTCTGGCCCCGTGTCTCCGTTCCGGAGACCTCGCCGAGGCTGCGTTGGACGGGAGAGGTTGGCGATGCGTCAGTGTTCCGGGTCTGGGAATCTCGTGCCTTTGTCCGCGATACGTCCGCGGACAAGCTCTCCGCCCGCGCTGTTCCCTGTGTCTTCCTTGGCTTTGTCCCTGACGCGCCTGGCTGGCAGTTTTACCACCCCACCTCGCGCCGGGTCTTCGCCTCTCAGGATGTCACGTTTGACGAGTCGGTCCCCTTCTACCGTCTCTTCCCCTACCGCACTGCCCCGCTCCCCCCCCCCGCCGCTCTTCCTCACGCCAGGTGCTGCTTTGGTAGACCCCCTGCCTCCCCAGGGTCCTGCTCCCTCAGGTGTTTCCCAGGTAGACCCGATCGAGCCTGTCAAGGTAGCTGTTGACTCTGGTCTTGCGCGAGGTACTGAGCGTGTTGAGCCTGGTGGTGCTGGGTCTGGGGGTGCTGAGCCTGGGGGTGTGGAGACTGGGGGTGCTGAGCCTGGGGGTGCGGAGACTGGGGGTGCTGAGCCTGGGGGTGCGGAGACTGGGGGTGCTGAGCCTGGGGGTGCGGAGACTGCGGGTGCTGAGCCTGGGGGTGCAGAGACCGCGGGTGCTGAGCCTGGGGGTGCTGTCCCTGGGGGTGCTGAGTCTGGAGGTCCTGAGCCTGGGGGTACTGCGCCTGGGGGCGCTCTCTCTTCCCAGCAGCTGCGTGAGTGGTACTCTCGGTACTGTCGCCGCCTCCGTGGTGCTACTGGAGCTGGAGCTGAGGGCGCTGAGCCTACTGGAGGTGGTGTTGCTGCTGACCTTGGGGTCGGCACTGGAGGTGCTGGAGCCACTGGTCCTGGAGGTGCTCGTACTGGCGGTACTGGAGCTGCTAGGACAGGGGGTGCTGCTGGAGGTGCTGCTGGTGCTACTGGAGGTACTGGAGCTGCTGGTGCTGCTGGAGGTACTGGAGCTGCTGGTGGTGCTGCAGGAGTTGGAGCTGCTGCTGGAGGTTCTGGTGCTGTCTCTGCTGGTTCTGGGGGCACTACACGGCCGCGACCGTACTTCGTTCCACTCCTCCAGCAGGTTCTTGGTCAGCCGCCTCCTCCTTGTCCTGCTCCCTCCTTAGAGTGTCCTCTGCCTGTCCCGGTACCGCCTGCCTCGCCACTTCCTGGTCCTTCTCCCTACGCTGGTCCGACAGGCGGTCTTACAGAGCGTCGTGAGCCTGAGTCTCGTCCTGTGTCGCCTGAGTCTCGTCCTGTGTCGTCTGTTCGTGCTGCTCGCACTGGTCGCCGTGCTCCGCGTGAGCGTCCTCCACCTGTCCCTGGCACACACATTATGACTCTGCGTCCTTCCACTGCTCCACTACGTGTCCCTCTGCTGTCTCCTCCTGCGTCCTCTCTTCCTGTCCTTGCTGACCCGAAGTCTGACCGGGTTCGTGCTGCCAGTCCTACTGTCACGCGTCTCCTGGCCACTGCTGTCACTGACCCTTCCTTTGAGTCTGCTGCTGCGTCTGCCCTAGTTGCTGAGCTTGTCGACTTTGCTGCTCGCTGTCGTCTAGACTACGCCGCGAGTCTTGTGGCTGAGTCTGAGTCTGTCTATCCTCCGTCCGTCGGGGGTGAGTGTGCTCTAGGCACGGACGTCCTTAAGGACAGACAGGAGGACCTTGAGTGTCTTGCAGCCGCTGCGCCTCATCTCGTGTCCATGCTGATTGCACCTGAGGGAGACCCGGATGCTCCAGACATCCCGACCCCGCGCTCTTACGCTGAGGCGATCGCGGGTGAGTACTCCTCTCAGTGGCAGTCAGCCATGGACGCAGAGATGGCATCCTGGAAGTCCACTGGCACTTACGTCGACGAGGTTCCCCCTCCTGGGGCGAACATCGTCAGTGGCATGTGGATTTTCAGGGTGAAGCGGCCGCCAGGTTCTCCGCCTGTCTTCAAGGCTCGTTACGTTGCTCGAGGCTTCAGTCAGCGAGAGGGAGTAGACTTCTTTCAGACCTTCTCCCCCACCCCGAAGATGACCACTCTTTGGGTGCTACTGCACGTTGCCGCTCAGCGTGACTACGAGCTTCACTCTCTTGACTTCAGCACAACTTTCTTGCAGGGCAGCCTGCACGAGGAGATCTGGCTGCGCCGCCCTCCTGGCTTCACTGGGTCGTTTCCCCCTGGTACCCAGTGGAGCCTCCGGCGGCCGGTCTACGGTCTCCGCCAGGCGCCACGTGAGTGGCACGACACATTGAGGACTACTCTTGCGGCTCTTGGGTTCGCGCCTTCTACTGCTGACCCGTCGCTGTTTCTGCGCACCGACACGTCGCTACCGCCGTTCTACATCCTCGTGTACGTCGACGACTTGGTCTTTGCCACTGCTGACACTGAGGCTCTCGCCCTGGTGAAGTCGGAGCTGCAGAAGAGACACACGTGCACAGACCTGGGTGAACTGCGCAGCTACCTTGGCTTGCAGATCACCCGGGACAGAGCACGCCGCACCATCACACTGACTCAGTCACACATGGTGCAGCAGGTCCTTCAGCGCTTCGGCTTCACCTGGTCCTCAGCACAGGCCACTCCTCTGACTACAGGTCACTCGCTCTCAGATCTGCCTTCAGATGAGTCCGTAGAGCCGAGTGGTCCTTACCCAGAGCTAGTTGGCTGTCTCATGTACCTGATGACGTGCACTCGTCCTGACCTAGCATACCCTCTTAGCCGTCTGGCCCGCTACGTGGCTCCTGGTAGGCACCGAAAGGTGCACTGGGATGCTGCTCAGAGGGTATTGCGCTACTTGTGCAGTACATCGGGCATGGGGCTCGTGCTTGGAGGGAGGAGCTCAGTTATTCTCACTAGGCACTCAGACGCTTCTTTGGTTGACGACCAGGCTACTCAGCGGTCGTCACAGGGTTACACCTTCAGCCTTGGCTCTGGCTCAGTTTCTTGGCGTTCTACACGCTTGTCTTCAGTTCTCAGTTCCAGTTGTGAGGCTGAGATCTACGCCACAGCCATGGCTGCACAGGAGTTACGCTGGCTCACCTACCTGCTGACTGACTTGGGAGAGCGGCCTCGTTCTCCTCCAGTGCTGTACGTCGACAACAAGGCTGCCATTGCCTTGTGTGAGGAGCACAGACTGGAGCACAGAACGAAGCACATCGCTCTACGTTACTTCCTGGCTCGAGAGTTGCAGCAGCGTGGTCAGCTTCGTCTGCGTTACGTTGCCACTCAGGCCAACACTGCTGATATATTCACCAAGGCACTTCAGTCTGGTGATCATCAACGTTTCTGCACTTTGCTAGGGCTTGTGCCCACTTTTCCTCACTTGCTGTAGGCTTTGCTTGTACTGTGATCTATATACATACATACCTGCATGTTTGCACTGCTAGATATAGATCACTGTGCTGTTTGTGTTGCATATATGCCTTTGCATGTGAACTGGCCTTGTGGCCCTTTGCCTGTGCTCAGAGTGTGTGGTGACTTTGTGATCCACCCTGAGCTTGATTTGCCTTTCTTGACTGGTCTTGTGACCCCCCTTTGCTCTCCCCCACTTTGCCTATGGGGGTGTGTCAAACATTATATATGTTATAGTTATGTAGGCTATAGTGGGTTTAGCCTTAGGGGGTACACAATTCTAGGTTTTCCTACTTGTACTTCTCAATCTTCCTAGTGCAATCACTTCTCTCTTTCTAACAGTGTGCAATGGCCACGCCGACCTCTCGCCGGTTGGACGCCATGTATGGCAGTTTCCATATTCGTACGTGTGTATTCTCGTATGGGGCGAAGGAGTACTCGGCCGGTAGGCCCGCTCTCATATTAGCATCAGGGACGTGTTTCACAAGATGCACTTTTAAAAGGTTCCAGCCCTCACGTCCTCGTGGGAAGTTGACCTCCAATTGCTGGATCATCCTGCACAAATTGCAATCATATTCTGGATGCATGCAGGCATTGGGTCGGGGTCGAGCCGATAGATCTCCACTGTGGCACCTGGATCTACGCATGTGAATACGCTCACAGTCGCGTGTCGGTAGCCATAATAGCCAGCGTTTGCGTTGTGTGGTGCAGGGCACGGATGTGCATCTCGTGCCAATCCATGAAGCGAAGAAGGGTCAGATGTTGCACCAAAGTTAGCATCCCTTGCACAAGTAGTGGTGCCATCTGCGTGGGGGCATGGGTGGAGTTGCATGACGGATGCATGGGACATACTAAGAAAATGTGGATCGTTTGTGAAGTGAAAGGCCCCTTATATTTATATAAAGCACTGTCATACCACTGAGTGACGTGTGCTTCGCACCATGATCATGACGGCGTGCTCTGATGCCGTGTGGTTGGCGCGGGACGCCCAATAGATGGCGGTCGCTGGAACGATGATCCCGGGAAGTCTTGCATCTGAGTGTGTTGTCTCGTTGCACCTGTACGTATCACATTTTGTATGTCATCGACCAATCCGCGTGTCACATGTGCAATAAGATAGGGTATATCAGTCACGTACACCCTCCTCCCTCACACCCTTGAGGTGCACCCTCACCCCTCAGGCCCTCAGGTACACCCTCCCCCAACACGCCCTAAGGAACTCCCACCCCTCTCCCCCCCTTCTGTAATGAAATAGTGCCCAACGTGTGCCCTGCTGTCACCCCATCTCACCCTGCTGTCACCTTATCTCACCCTGTTGTCACGCCTTCTCACCCTGTTGTCACCCAGCGTGCGGCTTTAAATTGACCACGTCACCCCCACTGGCTTTAAAACGGTGACCAAAGATCCGCTTATTCCAGTCCCATTCCAACAACGGCCAGTCACCATCTTGCATCTCTTTCACTCATCTCCCCTTCACTCCTCCCTTCCACCTTCTACCCTTCCCGGTCCCCTCCACCAGGCCGCTCCACCTCCTTCCCTCCAAGCCGCCAAACAAGTCGTTATACTTACTCGTCGAGAATGGCGGCGTTGTCGTTGTTTCCGAGGATGGCACGACGCACATGCAGCCATAGACCAATATAGATGAGGTGCAGCAGATCGGGCATGACTGCTATATAAGTGTTGCCCGTGTCCTCAAGGCACCCAAGAAAATCCTAAAGGAACGTTTGCAACCATGCATTTCGCATGAGAGCTTTAGTTGTATTTACGCCGCAAAGAAGGCGCTTGCGGCTATTGTGCGGTGCACGTCAGTGTTCTAGTATCTTAATAAGGATGTACGTACCGCGATAGGGATGGTGCTGTATGCAGCATTTGCAGCCAAGTACTTCTGTTGGTGCACGGTTCAATAGTCGACGGGCGTGCAGTCCATGTCCCGGAGGCGTCCTCGCAGGACATAACACAACGAGCATGACATTGTGGAGCTTAGCTACTGTGTTCATATGACTTTCGACGTCTCGGGGTAGTCCCCCACGACGGAGAATCCCATGGGCCAAACCGTATGCAGTTTTCCCCATGGGTCCCACAGAGCCATGCCACTGAGATAACAGGGTTGATGATGCTTGAGTTAGCGGGCACATCGTAGCGTTTTTTGAGTTTGCGTGCTAAGGGATGCAACATTAGGCCGACGGTACCTACCTGGGAGATGCGCTTGTCAAACTTATATGACATAGTCTGTGTATGCTATAGTGGGGTAGTCAATATAGGGTACAACACTTCTAGGTTTTCCTACTTGTACCCACCTGCTTGCTAATTCCTCATTCTATTTTCACATGGTTTCTTAGCAGGTTCCCTAGTGGGAACGATTTTTTTAGGGCCCACCACGAAATTTTCTACCCTGCCCGAAGCGCGCTGTCGCACCTGTCTCACCTGCGCCGTCGCGCGCCCTGACCTAGCCGCCCGTCGCGGCCCTGCCCTCCCTGCAGCCGCCGTCGCGCGCCTGCCCTGCCCTGCTGCCCGTCGCGGCCCTACCCTACCCGCTGTCGCGGCCCTGCCCTGCCGCCCCACGTCGCGGCCTGCCTCAGCCGCCCATTGCGGCCCTGCCCTGGCACCCTACGTCGCGGCCCCTGACTTGCAGCCGCTGTTGCGGCCCTGCCCTGCCGCCCCACGTCGTGGCCCCTGACCTGCAGCCGCTGTCGCGGCCCCTGCCTGCAGCCGCCGTCGCGGCCCCTGACCTGCAGCCGTCGTCGCGGCCCCTGACCTGCAGCCGCCGTCGCGGCCCTGCCGTCTCCGCCGTCGCGCCTGCTGCCGCTGTCGCGGCCCCGCCGTAGCGGTCCTACCCTGCAGTTGCCGTCGCGCCGGCAGCACCCGTCGCGGCCCTGCTCTGCCGCCGTCGCGCCTGCAGCCGCCGTCGCAGCCCCACCGTCGCGGCCGCCGCCGTCGCCGCCTTTGCGGCCTCGTCGTCGCGCCTGCCCTGCCCGCCCCTGGTGAGCACCTGCCCCACGCGCGCTACCCGTGCCTGCCTGCCGGCCGAGCCGCGCCGCCCAGCCGAGCCGCGCCACTCCGCCGGGCCGCGCCACCCAGCTGAGCCGCGCCGCCCAGCCGAGCCGCGCCGCACTGCCCTACTGAGCTGCGCTGCCCTGCCCGCGCTGCTCATGCTGCTACTGCTGCCACTGCTGCTACTGCCGCCATGGCTAGCCCTACGGTTCTTACCTTCGATGCTGAGGGACGTGCGGTTGACTTCAATGTCTGGGTAGATGATCTGCAGCTGTTTCTTCAGTGCGATAGCAAGGACGGAGTCTCACTTTTTGATCTCATGTCTGGCGCCTCTGCTGCACCTGCTGCCGATGCTGACAGTACAGTTCGCTCGCAGTGGACTACTCGTGACGCTGTGCTCACCTTGCTGTTTGTAGTCACCTTCCTTCTGCTCAGCGCGCGCACTTTGGCCAGTACAAGATTGCTAAGTCTTTGTATGACGCTGTCGTAGCGCGCTACTCCTCCCCTGCCACTGCTATCCTCAGCCGCCTCATGCTACCGTACTTGTTCCCTGACCTGGCCGCCTTTGCCACAGTCATTGACCTCATTACTCACCCCCGCACTAGTGACGCCCGCTACCGAGCTGCGCTCCCCTCCGAGTTCCGCGCCAAGAACCCCCCCCCCATGTACATCACCCTCTTCTACCTAGTCACCCGTCTCCCTGACTCCCTTTCCTCAGTCAAGGACCACTTTCTTTCCATGTGCCCCACCGAGCTCACCGTCGACCTGCTAGAGGAGCGCCTCACTGGAGCTGAGAAGAGAATAGTTGCTGTAGGTGCTTCTCGCGGCGACCCTCGCGCCCCGTTCTTTGAGGGGTGTTCCCCCGTTCCCCTTTTGCCTTCTGTTGCTTCTGTTGCTGCTGTCGACCTCCTTGGCACCGAGGAGGTCGGGGCTGCGTCTGCTCCTAGTGGGAGGCACCGCAGCAGCAAGGGCAAGGGGGGCAAGGGTGGTGGAGGGGATGGCGGGGGCGGCGGTGGTGGCGGTGGAGGAGGCGGAGGGGGTGGGGGTGGAGGCAAGGGTGGTGGCGGGAGTGAGGGCGTCGGTGGCGGCGGTGGAGGTGGTGGAGGCAGCGGCAGCGGTGGTGGAGGCAGCGGGAGCGGCGGTGGAGGCAGCATCGGCAGCGGTGGAGGTGGCGGTGGTGGTGGTGCTGGTCGGGGTGGAGCTGCACAGCGTGGAGGCTTTGGCGGTAGCCAGCGCCAGCAGCAACCGTGTTCCCGCGAGACCCCGTCGCCCCAGCAGCTTCGTGAGTGGTACGCTGGGCGTGGGAGGTCTAGGGGTGCTGGTCCCTGCACTTACGTTCTCCGCACCGGCGGGCACCGTGGGGAGACGTGCGGTGGGTCACACATGTCGCAGCGCTGTTTCGGTCGCCTGTCTGACGCCTGGCGCGCACAGTTTCCTGACGCCACTAAGCTCCCTAGCTGGGCTGATCTGCTTAGGCAGAATGTTGATATCTTTGTTCTTGACTATGATGCTATCCTTGCTGCCATGTATGCTATAACTATTAGTGCTGAGGGTGACTGTTACCTGTGTGTGCCGCCTGACCCAGGTATAGAGTCTACTGCTCTAGGTGCTGGTGAGGCTGCTACTCTAGGTGCTCGTGAGTCTGCTGCTCCAGGTGCTGGTGAGTCTGCTCTCTCTGGTACTGCGCTTGCTGAGGCCCTGCACACCTTCACACTTGACTCAGGTGCTTCCCGCTCTTTCTTCCACGACAGCACCACCCTCACGCCGCTTAATCGGCCAGTTGCAGTCTCCCTGGCGGACCCCTCTGGGGGCCCCGTCCTTGCGCACTCCTCCACGGTCCTGCCGTGTCCGGCTGTCCCGTCTGGCTCACTGTCGGGTCTCCACCTCCCCTCATTCTCTACGAAATTGGTGAGTGGAGCTGCCCTTCAGGATGAGAGGGTTGACCAGTTCACTCCTGGAGGTCAGCGTGACCCACTGTACGTGCTCCCGGACTGATCGGCACCTGGCCACGTTCACCCGAGCACTTGGCTCGAGTCTGTACACACTGACTACTGTGTCCCCACAGGTAGCTGCGTCTGCGTCTGCGTTTGCGTCAGGTCAGCTAGCGGCCCCCTGCGTTCGCTTTGTCGCACCAGACCGTCCTCTGGCACCGCCGTCTTGGTCACCCCTCGGTGCAGCGCCTTCGTGGCATGCACCGCCGTGTCCTTGTCTCTGGTCTTCCCAGGGTTCTCCCTCCCCTCCCTCCCTCGCCTGCTCCTCCCTGTCTTCCTTGTGTCGAGGGGCAGCAGCGCGCCGCTCCTCACTCCTCCTCGTTTCCCCCGACGACTGCTCCCCTTCAGACCCTACACATTGACGTGTGGGGCCCAGCCCGCGTCCATGGACAGGACCGCGAGCGGTACTTATTTCTGGTTGTTGACGACAATACGCGTTACACCACGGTCTTCCCCTTGCGCACCAAGGGTGAGGTGCCTGATGTTTTGATCCCTTGAATCCACGCTTCCTGTCTCTAGCTCCGCGAGCGGTTCGGGACGGACTTTCCCGTTCTGCGTTTGCACTCTGACAGAGGTGGTGACTTTGCCTCTGACTTCCTGCGGGACTTTTGTCGTGGGAAGGGCATTCACCAGACGATCACGCTCCCGGCCTCACCACAGCAAAATGGGATTGCTGAGCGCCGCATTGGATTAGTCATGGAGGTCGCTCGTACCTCCATGGTCCATGCAGTTGCCCCCCATTTTCTGTGGCCGTTTGCGGTCCGCTACGCTGCGCATCAACTCAACCTCTGGCCCCGTATCTCCTTGCCGGAGACCTCGCCCACACTGCTGTGGACGGGGAAGGTTGGCGATGCGTCAGTGTTTCGGGTCTGGGGTTCTCGTGCCTTTGTCTGCGATACTACCGCGGACAAGCTCTCCGCCCGTGCTATTCCTTGCGTCTTCCTTGGCTTTGTCCCTGACGCGCCTGGCTGGTAGTTTTACGACCCCACCTCGCGCCGTGTCCTGCCCTCTTAGGACGTCACGTTCGACGAGTCGGTTCCCTTTTACCGTCTCTTCCCCTACCGCACTGCCTCTCCCCCCCCCCCCCGCCGCTCTTCCTTGCGCCAGGTCCTCCTCCGGTAGACCCCCTCCCCCCTCAGGGTCCTGCTCCCTCAGGTGTGTCCCAGGTAGACTCTGTCGAGTCTGTCAAGGTAGCAGTTGACTCTGGTGCTGCTACTGGGGGTGGTGCTGCTGGGGGTGCTGAGCCTGAGCGTGCGGAACCTGGGAGTGCTGAGCTTGAGCGTGTGGAGTCTGGGGGTGCTGAGCCTGGAGTTGCTGAGTCTGAGGGTGCGGAGCCTGGGGTTGCTGTGTCTGAGGGTGCGGAGCCTGGGGGTGCTGAGCTTGAGCGTGTGGAGCCTGGGGGTGCTGAGCCTGAGCGTGTGGAGTCGGGGGGTGCTGAGCCTGGATTTGCTGAGTCTGAGGGTCCTGGTACTGTCTCTGCTGGTTCTGAAGGCGCTGCGCGGCCGCGACCGTACTTCGTTCCACTTCTTCAGCAGGTTCTTGACCTCCCACCTTCTACTGGTCCCACTCCTTCCTTACTGTGTCCTCAGCCTGCCTCGTCGTAGTCGCAGCTACAGCCAGCCCCTCCACTGCCTAGTCCTTCTCCTTACTCTGGGCCGACTAGAGGTCTTACGGAGCGTCGTAAGCCTGGGTCTCGTCCTGCGTCGCCTGAGTCTCGTCCTTCGTCCCTTGTTCGCGCTGCTCGCACTGGTCGTCGTGTCCCGCGTCCACGTCCTCCTCCTGTCCCAGGCACACACGAGATGGCACTTCGTCCTTCCACTGCTCCACTGCGCGTCCCCCTATCGTCTCCTCCTGCGTCCTCTCTTGCTGATGGTCCGGACCCGGAGTCTGGCTCCCTTCGTGCTGCTAGTCCTATTGTCACGCTGGCCACTGTTGTCACTGACCCTTCCTTTGAGTCCACTGCTGCGTCTGCCCTAGCTGCTGAGCTTGTTGACTTTGCTGCCGCCTGTCGCCTAGACTACGCCGCTAGCCTTGTTGCTGAGTCTGAGTCTGAGTCTGTCCGTCCTCCGTCCGTCGGGGGTGAGTGTGCTCTTAGCACGGACGTCCTTGAGGACAGGCAGGAGGAGTTTGAGTGCTTTGCCACTGCTTTGCCTCATCTCGTGTCCATGCTGATTGCCCCTGAGGGAGACCCGGATGCACCAGAAATCCCGGCCCCGCGCTCTTACGCAGAGGCGATAGAGGGTCCCTAATCCTCTCAGTGGCAGACAGCCATGGACGCAGAGATAGCTTCCTAGAAGTCCACAGGCACCTACGTCGACGAGGTTCCCCCGCCTGGGGCGAACATCGTCAGCGGCATGTGGATCTTCAGGGTGAAGCGGCCGCCGGGTTCTCCGCCTGTCTTCAAGGTGCGTTACGTTGCACGAGGCTTCAGTCAGCGACAGGGAGTTGACTTCTTCCAGACCTTCTCCCCCACCCCGAAGATGACCACTCTTCAGGTTCTGCTGCACGTAGCTGCTCAGCGTGACTACGAGGTGCACTCGCTTGACTTCAGCACTGCTTTCCTACAGGGCAGCCTGCACGAGGAGATCTAGCTGCGCCGCCCACCTGGCTTCACTAGGTCGTTTCCTGCTGGTACCCAGTGGAGCCTCCGGCGGCCAGTCTACGGTCTCCGTCAGGCGCCCCGTGAGTGGCACAACACACTGAGGACGACCCTTGCGGCTCTTGGCTTTGCTCCTTCCACTGCTGACCCATCGCTGTTTCTATGCACCGACACCTCTCTGCCGCCGTTCTACATCCTCGTGTACGTCAACGACTTGGTCTTTGCTACTTCTGACAGTGAGGGACTCGCCCACCTGAAGTCGGAGCTGCAAAAGAGACACACGTGCACAGACCTGGGTGAGTTGCGCAGCTATCTTGGCTTGCGGATCACCCGGTACAGAGCACAGCGCACCATTACTTTGACTCAGTCACACATGGTGCTGCAGGTCCTTCAGCGCTTCGGCTTCTCGTACTCCTCACCATAGCCCACTCTTTTGCCTACTCGCCACTCGCTCTCAGCTTTGCCTTCAGATGAGTCCGTAGAGCTGAGTGGCCCGTATCCAGAGCTTGTGGGCTGCCTCATGCACCTGATGACCTGCACTCGACCTGACCTGGCATACCCTCTTAGCATCCTAGCACGCTATGTTGCTCCTGGGAAACACAGGAAGGAGCACATGGATGCCGCTAAGAGGGTGTTGCACTACTTGTGCAGTACGTCGGGCATGGGGCTCGTGCTTGGAGGACGGGCTCGAGTTGTCCTCACTGGTCATGCAGACGCTTCCTGGGCTGACGACTTGGCTACGCAGCGGTCGTCACACGGTTACACTTTCAGCCTTGGTTCCGGCTCTGTTTCTTGGCGGTCTACCCGCTCGTCTTCTGTTCTCAGCTCCAGCTGTGAGGCTGAGATCTACGCAGGGGCCATGGCTGCACAGGAGTTACGCTGGCTCACCTACCTGCTGACTGACTTGGGAGAGCGGCTTCGTTCTCCTCCAGTGCTGTACGTCAACAACAAGGCCATGATTGATTGCCTTGTGTCAGGAGCACAGACTGGAGCACAGGACAAAGCACATCACTCTGCGCTACTTCCTTGCTCGAGAGTTGCAGCAGCGTGGTCAGCTTCGTCTTGCTTACGTGGCCACTCGGGCCAACAGTGCTGATGTCTTCACCCGGGCACTTTAGCCTTGTGATCATCAGCGTTTCTGTAGTGTTCTAGGCCTTGTGCCCACTGGGCCTCACTTGCTTACTTCTTGACTCTGCTTGTACTGTGATCTCTATAGATATACCTACATGCTTACACTTGCTAGGTTGTGATCACTGTATTGTTTGTCCTCCTTTATTTAACTCTGCATGTGAACTGACCTTGTGGCCATTTGCATGTGCTCAGAATGCGTGGTGATGTCGTGATCCACCCTGAGCTTGCTTTGCCTTTCTTGACTGGTCTTGTGACCTCTTGTTCTCCCCCACTTTGCCTATGGGGGTGTGTCAAACTTATATGACATAGTCTGTGTAGGCTGTAGTGGGGTAGTCAATATAGGGTACAACACTTCTAGGTTTTCCTACTAGTACCCACCTGCTTGCTAATTCCTCATTCTATTTTCACATCGCTCTCAAAGTCGGCCAGCACAACTGCCATTGCAGTCTGAAATACGGCCACCTTTCAGCCGGCGTCATTGTTCTGTCGCCTTCACGCAGAAGCGCCAGCGGAATCCTCCCGTCATACCGCCACCGGAGACGTAAGGCAATGTTGGCTATGCTGAGATATACGGCCCAAATACGTTGCCTGTCATTGCCACTCAAGATTGTGGCGTCACTTGCAATGATGAGAGGTGCAATGATCTGGCCTGGTCCAAACCTCTTCTCCAACCATGCCTGTGTTTAAAAAGGGTAAAAGGCTGTGTTAATGCTAAATATTGACTTGGCGGCGTGGACACTCTTTTGGCCTCACTCAAAGTGCATTTAACAGGAATAGATAAACACAACCTTATGTACGTCTTGGCGGAACACAACAAGTGGGGGGCGGGGGGGAGGGATCGGACGGCTATAGGGGAGCGCGTGGGGAGATGTGTAGAAGGTGAGAAATGTGACCCGTGTGCACGATGCCCTGGATAGGTGGTTGTACAGGCCTGACGAGTGTCGCTCTTATATGGTCTCCGAGCACAACCAGCTCGTGAACCCAAGACGCCTCACCGAGGCGTGTGTTGAGATGCAACATTACCTTGGCTTCATGCCAGTACTCAGCCGTGTGCGGTGTGGTGTACATGTGCGTGCCATCCAGAGCGAGCGCGCGCTCAGGTTGCAGCACGAAACCCGGCCGGTTAGTAGCGTTTCTGAACAGCTCGTCGAGGGCCTGCATTTTGGGGTGGTGAGTGGTGAATATGTGGACCAAAGTTAGTACAAATAATGTTTTCTACGAGTAGGTGTATTTGTTTGACAAAAATTGTTGTATCTCCGTGCTGAGACGCCTCACCGTGACACCACTAGTGTGTATGACCCAGAATGAGCGCCGCACTCTGGGCACGCGCACCTCGGTCTTCACGTACTTCCGCGCGCCCATCATCACCTTCAGTCCATACTGCATTACCGCATGTTTGGACCTCCATCCTCTGACCTTGGACAGGTCTAGGCTCGTGGCACGCAGAATACTGGATAGCCGTGCAGTGTCCTTGTAAGACATTTCGTTGCCGTTGTTGCAATTCATCACAAACCCGAACAGTTATAGCTCAGGGTCGAAGGCTGCAGGGCTCTGTGGCTGAGACGAATGTTCTGAAGAATCAGCTTCTTTCGTGCCTGTACTGCTATCAGCTCTCCCTTTCAACGGCGTTTCGGATCTCGTCACACGAGCTGCCCTGCATGACAAATTTGGGACGAGGTACAATGCATCCACACCTAAGACATGCCAACCTCACGTTCCCAATGGATGAAGTGATTGGCGTGAATGGACATAAAAGTCAAGGTTTCTTCACACACCTCGCTTTCTGATGGCACGTAATGTGCGTTGTCGGCGGTGTAGCAAACCATCGGTCACCCTGTCAAGGCCGAGCCGTTGGTAGCCATGCAAGCGCGCTCTACAGCTCCTTTTTTTCTTCCGTTTATGGCTCAGCAAGTCACCACTCTGCCTGAAAGTCTCACCACAGAACTCACACGCGTTCACAAAGATTTGAACGGGCATCTCTTGTGATAGGCTGCGCATGGGGGTGCGATTGGATTGAACACGAGTGTGAGCACATGTGCTGCCGGCGTCAGCAACCACCCATAAGGCCCCTTGTGCATAGCGACAGATGATGGCTAGAATACAGTGCGATGATCTGAGACCGTGGTATACTTACATATCCGACTCCATCGTTGTGCAGCCACGTAGCAGCGCATACTCCTCCGCATATAAGTTGTTAGATACTCTGCATGCTGCAGGGGAGTTTGGTTTGGGCTGGGGGGGGGGGGGGGGGCTGTGTACCTGCTGCAGAGAAGGATATGGAGCAAGAAGTGCGGATGAATGGACGGGTGGCATACGGGATGGAAAGTCGGAGCAGTCAGATGAGCAATCGGTAGCCCTGGGAAAGCCACACCCCGGCGTACAGCTGTTATACATAATCTGTGCCACTTGAGGTACCCAACACTTGAACGGTGGAAACTTGAGAAATCGTTTGGAGAGAGTTCTGCCAGAAATTTCAATTTTACAAAAATCGCCGTCGCGGACTAGATACTTTGAAATAGAACGCGGTTCGACCACCAAACGAAAGTTTGCAAGCAGAGCTACTAGAAGCTGGTCACTCATAAATATTGGTTGAGAATCGATTACGATTCATCGTCTCAAAGTTGACTACCCACTCTGATGCCACTTGTTGCTCAGGACCCGTCACTTTGAGAACTTACAACGGATTTATTTCTCAACTACGCAAATCCGCTCAGTAGGATTGTGCGCCTTAGGCTTAGAAACCATCTCCAATTCAGATCTTTTAAAAATATGGTCTAGAGATTGAGAACCACTTGAAAAC
This sequence comes from Closterium sp. Naga37s-1, assembly GCA_947471745.1. Lineage (NCBI taxonomy): Eukaryota > Viridiplantae > Streptophyta > Zygnematophyceae > Desmidiales > Closteriaceae > Closterium > Closterium sp. Naga37s-1. The sequence goes on along the minus strand of CANJKZ010000781.1, from coordinate 398,082 downwards.
GTCCAGCAGCGGCATGACTAGAATGGTGGTGGAAGTACAAGCATTACGGCGTAAGATAGTTGGAGTTGAGGACTCCAAGAGAACCATGAGAGGGAAGGGGTTCTCCAAGAGCTAGGGAAGGATGGTAGGAACCTTCATAGCAGCAGGGATGAAACCCTCATCATGAGGTTTTTTAAGTGTCACATGCAAAATCCAATCTAGTTGGATTTTGCCTAGGTGTTGCAACATTTGCAACAAATGCTAGAAACTTCTTGCCACCCCAATCCAAAAATCAAAGTTGCCTTCCTAACCACCCAAACAAAGATCTCTTTGTAGTCATGTCCAAGTAATCACCCAAATTAGATATAACCCCAAAATGTAATAACAAATCCAAGTCTTGGAAATCTTGGAACTTAGGCGATCTTAGTCGGAATAAGGCGATCTTGGTATTGTTGGAAAGCTCTTGAATTCTCCTACATGATCGAGCATTTAGACTTGGAGATGATTAGATTCAACAGCCTGCACAAAGACATATGCTCGTGCAAAAAATACACACATGAATACCACGAGCACTCAGTAGGACGTTAGGATGACATGCACTCACACTGACGTGCATTCAACAATAGAGAGGGTGACGAAGCTACCGTGCAACGGGCGAAAAGCCCCCTCAAGCAAACGATTTCAAAGCTCATAGCGGGGCTGAAAGCGCACGAGACGGATGAGAGGAAGTGTGTCACGGTGACATAGCGTCGCCTCACAGAGGAGGTGGAGAGGCTAAGGCACCTGGAGATGGGAGGGCCAACGGATGACACGATTACGAGGCAGCTCTTTCCAAAGAAGAACAGCTGGAGTCGTACTGGGAGAATGAAAGGGAGAGGATAGAGGTGCCCGCGAGATTCTGAACGGAGCTTCAGGGGGAGGTGCCATCACCATATCTGTCGGCAAACGTTTAGACGAGGAAGGAGAGGAAAAACATCAGTGAGGTGGTTTTCAAAGGTCAACGGTTCAGCGGCTCAAAGGAGGTCCTCAGGGCGGCATCTGCGCACTTTGCCGAAGCTTTCAGCAAGGTGGAGGAAGGGCCTGATGGGAAACGGGATTTCGTGGTCGACAGAACGCCCCCAGAGGAGGCGGCAGGAAGGCTCAAGGCCCCGTGGACAGAGAAGGAGGTGAAGGCGGCCTTGCAGGGGAAGTCTCCAGGGCAGGACGGGCTCCGGGCGGAGCTCTTCGTGGCCCAGTAGGACCTGCTGAGAGACTTCTTCATGGAGTTCATCTGGTGGTACGAGCAGTCGGGGGAGTTACTGTTAACGGAAGTGGAGTGTTGGCCCTACCCTCGCTTGGGCAACGCCGACGACTTGGTCGGATGTACGGGTGAAGCAGCCGACTATTCACAGTGGAAGAGCTGCTCGACGGGCTTCATCGAGCTACAGGGGACCGCTGTGGTGTTGTTGTCGACCAGGGAGCTCCACAGCTGCAGCTGACTGGGATGGGCGACGGGTGAGACCGTCGACCCGGGGGTAGCTCGACAAGAGCTGTGGTCGACTAGAGGCACCTGGTGTTCGACGAGAGGCACCTGGTGGTCGACCAGAGGCACATGGTGGTCGACCAAAGCACTTGGTGGTTGACCTAATCGACCAGGTAACCTGCTCGGCGAGTTCTGCAGAGGCATGCGAACGTCGTCGAGGTCGCAGTGACGAGGGCGACTTCGGGCTGGTATCCCGAAGTCGATATGGCTCGTAGGCGCAAACAACAGCCGACGGATGCACAACGATGCAAGTCGGGCCAATCGTCTGCACGCACCTGCGATCGTGCGCACTGCTGTCTTCTACGGGGCAACGCTGGACACCCGCTTTGCTGCAGCGTTGGCATGCTGTCGACCTGTGTTGGCAGGTCGCCCTTCTGCAGTGCTGGTGCGGCTCCTCTACGCAATGCTGGCAGGCTGTCGACCAAGCTGTGCTGGTGGTCGACCAGGCTAGCTGCAGAGTTGCTAGGTGTTTGATGTGGTCGTTGTTGTCATTGCTTCTTCTATTATTCTATAATTTCGACTTTGCCAGTGGAAACCCTTGCCGATTTCTCCCGTGAATGTGTAAGCACTAAGAAAGTAAGCAAAGCTACGATCACTCATAGTAGTTCGTGCCAAACCCCGTAGTCTAGCTCACTACCGCTGTAGAGTGAATCTCCACATGGTGCGGTGAGCATAGATCAAACACGTGACGTTCAGATAGGAGCCGACTTTTGCACCTACTAAGTCGTTCGTAGGCCGGCAGCATGTGCAACCATGACGCCTACCCTGCCACGGCCGGCGCGGTTAAGGACACCTTGGAGGCACGCTTCGCTGATGCGCGGAAACGCATTGAGAATAGCGAGTATGGGAAGGTCCCCTTGGCAATTGTCGAGTTTGGCATCCGGGCGCAGTGGGCGACGGAGCACCCTACCCGTCCTGCATCTCCTCGACCGGTACGAAACGAAAGTGCCGTCAACGACGAGGTCGGCGGCGGTGTACGAGTCAGTGGCAACGATGGCACGAAGCAGAGAGGGGTGATCAAGGTCGACGGTGGCGTCGACAGGAGTCAGGCGTAAGTGCAGCGGTCGACGGCGGCTGCAGGCAGCTCACGTGCCAACGTCGATGGTCGACGTCGATCTCCTTTACGAAGCGGTGGGGGGCTCTTAGAGACGACGCACGTGACGGCGGGCGGGATTGCAGTGGCATATGGCTAATTCAAGTGCTCGCCGGACTGGATCACCGTCGCACCACTGCAAGGTCGACGGGACCTCATCACCTGGAGGTCGCCGGGCTGAAGGGCTTCGCCGACGGCACTGTGCCCATTCCGCCCAAGGAAGATGTCGAATTGCGCGGGGAGTTCCGTGCTGCTCACTTGCTCACCTTCATGGTCATCTTAAGGTGCTGCTCGCCGGTGGTGCAGCTAGTGCTCAGATCTTGTCGAGAGCGATTGGACGCCAGTCATCAAGCATGGCACTTCATCCTGTCGACGTACCAGGTGAAGGACAACCTATACATCAGACAGCTGGAAGAGAAGATGACACACATTCGGATGGGCGAGTAGGAGTCGGCGACGGACTACTACAACCGTGCTTAGCGGATCCTGCCTGAGTTGTGGATGGCAGGCGCCAAATACTCGACGGCGTCCGACATCACCCACGTTCTCAAGGGCCTGCCGCGCAGCTACAACCTCATGAAGAGGATAACGATGGTGCCCGGAATACGTGAGTCCCTCGACGAGGACTCCCTCACCAGCTACATCCTCCAATATGAGGCAATGCATGAGGCAGAACAGACCACAGAGCTCCTTCCGCAGGCGAGTTAGGCTGCACCGACGAAGCAGAATTATCCGAAGGAGCAGCGCGGGAAGCCGGGCGGAGGTGGTAGCGGAGGCGGGCGGTCGACGAAGGACGTCGACGAGAAGAGGTAGATGCGGGACAAGGGCCGGAGAGGCGGTGGTCGACGGCAAGAGTGTTAGATCTGCCATGAACCCGACAATCTCTCCTACGAATGCCCCGAACGTGACGACAGCGATGAGGACGACAGCAAAGGAGGCCATGGACGTACGACCAGCTGTCGCCGACGCCGAGATGCAAAGCCGCGCAAGGAGAAGCAGACGTCGAAGAAGATGTTGAGGAAGACATCGTCGACGAAGGACGTTGACAACTCCAGCGGCAAGGGCCAAGGCGACAGGGAGGCGTCGTGCTCGATGGTCGGCGTCGTGGAGCGGACGGTCTCGCTGGCCCCGGAGGCTGGCGAGGACTTCCAGGCGGTGAGCAAGCCAACCCGATGGCGGTGCTGCCCGACAGCTGTTGCTCCCACCACATGTTGGGGACGAAGGCGGTCTTCGTCGACATGGCGCCGAGCGACGGTGTGAAGCACGTGCGCGGATTCAACGGGTTGCTGCAGCCCGTTGAGGGTCGCGGAACCCTCGCTCTGCAAGGGGAGGCAGGGAAGCGGGTCCTCATCTCCGACGTGCTCTACGTTCCGGGGGTACATGCGAACCTGCTCTCAGCTCGCCAACTGAAGGGGAGCGGAGTGCAGCTGTAGGGCGATGGCGACAAGATGCTGCTCGCCGCCGCGACCGGGGAGGTGCTCGGTCGAGCACGCTGCACCGGACGAGTCCTCTGCACCGACCTTTGCCCTGCTCGACGTGGCTGCCGTCGACCGAGGTGGTGGCTATGCGGATGATTCGTCTCGGCGATAAAGTCGACCCCTGACTGGTTGCATGGGAGGCTCGCGCACGATCAAGAGCTCGGCGAAGCATGAAGTTGCTACTGGGCTCGACATCACGCCGTCGACCAAAGCAGACCCGCGGTGTGTCTCGTGCGTCGGAGGAAAGCTGGCGCGGCACACCTTCCCCGACAAGGGCTCGGACACCGAGGAGGCACTGGCTGTCATGCACATTGACTTGTGCGGGCCATTTCGGGTGGCTGCCAAGGATGGCAGCCTGTACTTCCCGCCGCTGAAGGATCGCCACACTTGGTTCGTGTGGGCAATGCTGGCCTCTAAGAAGAGCGATGTGCTGCGGGAGTTCCAGAGGTGGCTGGTGCTGGTGGAACGGCAGACAAAGAATTCGGTACTGTCGCTCCGCTCAGACCGGGGAGGGGAGTTCCTCGGAAGAGATTTCACCAACTTCGTCCACGACCTGACGTGCCCCTACACTCCGCAGCAGAACGGCATGGCTGAGCAGAAGATGCGCACGGTCGTCGATTCCATGCAGACAATGTTGCTGCACATGGGCGTGCATCACCACTGGTGGCACCTCGCACTATGACAGGCTGTCTGGGTGCGCAACTGCTTGGAGCGGTCGACGACACCACCGGGGACAACTCCGTACCAGCTGCTGACCGGGAAGAAGCCCGATCTCACGCTGGCGCGGGTGTGGGGCTGCATGGTGCAGTTCATGGTTCCCGAGCAGCAGCGCGGTGGGAAGCTGGCGTTGAAGGCTCGCTGGGGGCTTCACCTGGGTGTGTCGCTGGAGAGCAAGGGTTGTGAGGTGCTCGACCTGACCGACAACTAGGTGGTCACGTCGGTCGAGGTGATCTTCTATAAGACGCTGTCGCTGGAGGTGTGGAAGGCGACGTATGGGCCGGCGTCAGGGCGGACGCGGGCACACCCGCCGACGGAGACCTCGACGGCAACGGTTCCACTGCTCGCCGAAGTTGTCGACGAGCCTGGTGATGAGGATGTTGTGGATGTTCTTCCACCTCCCCCTGTTCTTGCTCCTCCCTACTCTGTCGCAGATCGGCCTGTGTCGGCCACCGGCGACGAGGGGAGCCTTGAGGCGTCGCCTGTGGTGCCGGTTAGTGGCATCGCCGGCGGTCGACAAGGCGCCAAGCTCGTCGACCAGGATGGGAAGCCGTCGATGACATGGGAGCAGCAGACAAGGGAACCAATCGAACAAGAGGCAGCAGCAGGGGGGCGGTCGACAGGGTAGCAGCAACCGGGGCGGTCGACATGTTAGTTGTCGAAGTCAGCGGGAAGTGAGTAGGGTCGAAGGGTCGAAGCAGCAGGACGATGACGTGGATGTCGACGAGGAAGGGGAGATGTCGGCGGGAGAAGAGTCCACCAACAGTGATGTGGTGGAGGTTCCGGTCGAGAAGCCTGAGCTGCCCCCAGTTGCCTTCACCACGGTGTGCGACGAAGCCGACGATAATCTACTTTACGACGACGCCAAAGATGACGTCGACCTGCCGGAGCTCGACCCCGACGTACATGCTGACTCCGAACACCGCCGGGACATCGCCACGATGACGATGATGATGCTAAAAGGCGAGGCCGTGAAGGCCGCTATGGATGAGGAGATCCTCAGTCTTATCGGCATGGGCACATAAAGAATCGGTGGATGTTGACGACCAAGTACTGCATCGACGCCACCGTCGAGCGCGAGAAGGTGAGGCTGGTCGTGAAGGCTTCACGCATGTGTACGGCGCTGACTACGACGAGACGTACTCGCTGGTGAGCAGCTACGTCATGCTGAGGATCTTCCTCAGCATCGTCGCTGTCCTCGACCTCAACCTGATGCAGCTCGACATGAAGAACGCTTTCCTGCAGAGCAAGCTCGACCAGATGCTGTACGTGTACCAGCCAGACTACTTCGACGATGGGACCAGCCGGGTGTGTAAGCTGCTGAAAAGCCTCTATGGGCTGAAGCAGTCGCCGCAACTATGGTATAGGGCTCTCGACGACGCGCTGCTGGGCGCTGGCTGGAAGAAGAGCCAGGTCGACATGACGCTCTACTTCAAGACTGACGATGACGGAGTGACCTGCTGGGTGCTGGTCTACGTCGACGCCCTTCTCGACGCCAGCAACAGCACCGCGATGCTGAAGGATCTGAAGGAGCTGCTAGATGCCGACTTCGAGCTGCGGGAGATCTCGCCGGGTGATGTATCTCGGGCTGGAGATCGTGCGCGACAGGCCGGCGAGGAAGCTGTGGCTACACCAGCAGAACTACGCCGACAAGGTGTAAAGGAGCTTCAACGACAAGGAGCAGACCGGGTGCATCCCGAAGGCGCCGGCCTCGGTCGACGCCTAACCCGAGCTGAGATTTGACGACGAGGAGGTGCAGGAGCGCGAGGAAGAGGAGTACTGGCAGAAGGTTGGCTCGCTGCAGTTCGCGGCAACGACAATGAGGCCGGACATCGCCTTCGCCTGGAGCAAGCTAGGGAGCGGCCTGACGGTGAGGAGCGACCAGCATTGGCGCGAGGTCAACCGCTGCCTCGCCTACCTCGCTGACACCCGCAACACTGCTCTGGAGTTCGGCAGTGGGCCAAAGTCACTGGTGTTGATCGGCTACATGGACGCCGACGATGCAGGCGACAAGCAGAACCGGACGAGCACGGGTGGCTACGTATTCGTCTTCGGAGGGGCCGCAGTCTCCTGGTTGAGTCAACGCATCAAGAGCGCAACGCTCTCCTCGACCGAGTCGGAGTACGTCGCGGCCACGGACGCCGGCAAGGAGGGGCATCGACTTCGATTCCTCCTTGCAGAATTCAAGCTGCTCGGCGCTGGGAAGCCGACTATCCTCTGCGTGGACAACAAGTCGGCAATCATAGTCGCTGAGGGCTTGGGGCTGACGGGCAACCTCAAGCACATGGAGCGACACTACGCCTGCCTGCAGCACATGGTGAGGCGCGGGAAGTTCGCGCTAAAGTACATCCCGGCCGACTTTCTGACGAAGGCGCTGCATTTTCCGGCCTTTAACCGGTGCTCTGTCGCCAACGGCCAAGTGCGTGTGGCCAACGTCGGCGACGGGGACGATGATGTGCAGCAGTAAGTACCGTGCTCTTCTGCACGGTGGATGCGGTGACAGCGTGATGTGTGTGGGGTGCACGCTGAGGACGAGTTTTCTCCGTGGACCCCTACGGTGTGGGCTGGAGGCCCAAGCATGAGCGCGGCAGGGGAGTGTTAATGGGAGTGGAATGTTGGCTCCGCCCTCGCTTGGGCGACGCTAACGACTTGGTCGGATGTACGGGTGAAGCATCGTTCACAGTGGGAGAGTTGCTCGACGAGCTTCATCGAGCTGCAGGGGACAGCTGTGGTGTTGCTGCGCCGTCCTAGGAGAAGGCGTAGGAAAGGGGAAAAGGGGAGCTAGTGAATTGGGAAAACCAGCATCTGCTGACAGCGGCACGATTCACATTCATCAACAGCTACATTATGCCGATTTTCCTTTTCCAAGCGCAGATTTATCTGCCGCCGGAGGAGCTGTGGGCCAAGATCCGGAAGACGTGCGATAACTATGTCTCCAAAAGGTAGGTGACGGCGGATAAGCTCTTCGTCCTCTGGAGCGGAGAGCTAGCCTGGCTGCCAAAGAAGGAGGGGGGTCTGGGACTGGTGGACCCGAAGGCCCGGCTGGACAGCTTGGCGATCCGAATGGTGGGGAATCTATTGACGAAGACATACGCCACAAAGAGGTGGCTCGCGGAGAAGGTGGCGTATGCGGGTAAACACTGGGATAGGGGAAGCCAGAGATGGATAGCTGTGGTGGAGGTCTTCTGGGAATCGCCATACGCCGACCTTCCAGCGCCGAGCAACGGGTGGGAGGCGGGGCAGGAGCTTCTGTGTTTCAACGGCCGCATCATGTTCCAAGGTGGCAGCCCTTTTGGGAACCAACAGGGAGCGGCGGCCATCTGGACGTGTCAAACTATTATATTGTTTGTGTTATGTAGGCTGTAGTGGGGTAGCCCATATGGGGTACAGCCCAATCAGGGTTAGTACTAGAACCACCTTTCTGTTCAATGCATTCAATCCTCGCTTAGTATTCTGACATGGTATTAGAGCAGGTCCATCCGTAGGACCATTCGTTTAGGGCCCACCGTTAGTTCCGTTCCCGCCCTACCCAGTACGCTATCGCGCTGCTGCCCTGCCGCTACTTGCCGCCGTGCCTACCTTGCTGGTCTCGTTTCTGCGTCTTCGTGTCCTCCGTCCGTCGGGGGTGAGTTTGCCCTTGGCTATGACGTCCTTGAGGACAGGCAGTTCGAACTAAAGTACCTGCCGTACCCTCTCAGCATCCGGACTGGTTCCGTTGCGCACGAGAGACACCACCCTGCACACTGGCGGGCTGCTAGGAGGGTGCTGCGCTACTTGGTCAGACTTGCAAGCAGAACGTAGCACTTTGCACTTATTCCTTTGCCGCACGAGTGTTGCAGCAGCGTTCTCAGCTTCGCCTTTTGTACGTGGCCATACGGGCCAACACTGCTTATCTCTTGATCTTGTCGAGGACTTTGATATATAAACCTGCATGTTTCTGGTTGCTAGGCTGTCATCATACTGCTTGCTCTATTATAAACCTGCATGTGAATTGGCCTTGTGGCTATTTGGTGTTGCTCAGAGTGTGTGGTGACTTCGTGATCCACCCTGAGCTTGCGTTGCATTTTCTTGACTGGTCTTGTGACCCCTTGTTCTCCCCCACTTTGCCTATGGGGGTGTGTCAAACTATTATATTGTTTGTGATGTGTAGGCTATAGTGGGGTAGCCCATATGGGGTACAACCCAATTAGGGTTAGTACTTGTACCCATCCTGTTGTTAGTCAATTCATTCTCGTTTGTGTTTTTGACAGGGCACATCACACGTCTCAAAGAGATGGCGAAATAGTACGGCGGTGGCTAAGGCAACGGAGCGGAAGCTTAACCTCGATCTCATTGAGAGTGTTCGCAATGGGTTTGATGGTAAGCTCAATGGGGTGCTTCCTAAGAAGCGCGACATGTGCATACGAGAGACGGTCAGGGAGGCACGTCACGATAAAGTAGAGGTTGGTAAACATAGGTGGGTGGGTGTCAGAACAGGCAGCCCAGTAGCTAGTGTCAAGCGAGTGCAGGTGAGTGACTAGGTCAGCAGTATTGTGAAACGCAGCAAGGTCTGGGAAGAAGAACGCATGAGGAGGCGTTCAAGGGGAGTCAGCGGAACGAGTGGAGTAACAAGAAACGATAGCGTCAAAACACTTCTTCGCAGACGTAACCTAACTAAGTGCACGGCCTCGGTTGGCGGGAGGAGGTCACTGAGAGAAGACTAGTAGCAGCGGGACTCTCAGACTCCAAGCATCCTGGGACTCCAAGCACCGCTAGCAAACGTCTCCCGTTCCGCCTCAGTGGGCTCGGCAGGGAAACGAACAGGACGCGGAGCCGGCAGGTCACCCGACGTGTGGGCGAACAAAGTGTCGTTGTCCTAACTGCAACTCCTAAGGTGCAGCTAGGCATGAAACAGCCAGGTGCTAAAATATCTCGATCGATCCTCTGCGTCGAACCGTAGGACTCTAGCGGACGCCATGGCATAGGACACGGGTGAGGAACTGTTGGCTGGGAAAGGCTGGCTAGAAACTGTTGGCTAAGAAAGGCTGGCTGGGAACTGTTGGCTGGGTAAGGCTGGCTAGGAATTGTTGGCTGTGAAAGGCCAGCTAGGAACTGTTGGCTGGGAAAGACTGGCTAGGAACTGTTGGCTGGGAACTGTTGGCTGAGAACTGTTGGCTGGGAATGGCGGACTAGGAAATGTGATATAGGAACCAACTCTGAACGCTAGACTACGGCAATAATAGAGCATGCGGCTTCCAGCCGCTAATAGGAGCAGCAATGTCGGGAGAATGGTGGGAGCTCGCAGGCATGGGCAGGGCAGGATCGGTTACTAGTGGGGCGGCTGTGTGTGCTGCTAGTGCGCTGGCGTCTAGTACTGCTGGTACTGCTAGCGGTGCATGCACGGATGAGGCGCGCTGCAAGTGCAGCTGTGGGCAGCTGAAAGCGGCTGTGTGTGCCCGTGCGTGGCAGTGCAACAGCTGTGCGCGGATGCGTGCGGCTGTGCACGGCTATGCGCAGCTGCCCGGCTTTGGGCGGCTGCGCTGTCGCGTTCGGCTGGGCGCGGCTGCGCGCAGTTGTGCATGGCTGCGTGCGGCTGTGTGCGGCTGTGTGCGCTGTACGTGGTTTACGTACGCGCTTCTGCCGCTGCCTGCTGCGCGTGGTGGCCGTGCGCTTTTGCACGCGCTGGTCTCTGTGCGTGTGGCTGCCGCTGCTGGCTGCTGCTTGCTACGCACGCTACTAGCTGGTTGACGGCGTGGATGCTAGCGGCTGGCTGGCTGTCTAACATTGCCTGGCTAGCTATGGCTGGCAGAAATGCTAGGAGCTATGCGGTCTAAAAAAGGTAGGCTGTATTGGACCAAGGAATGACCTATGATGTACCATGTCAAAGTAACGTAGCGGAATGAAATGACCTACCAGTAGCAAGAATGTTGTACTCTCCTAAGAATGAGATGAATAGGAAACCCTAAAAAATGTTGTATTCTTTAAAGAGCACCTCAGTGTGGCCTAAAACTAACAAATGACAATATGGTACCATAAATGGTCCTGCATGGATCAGCAAAAACTTGGATTCGAGAGGACATTAGGTGAACAAAAAGGCAAGACATCCAGCACACAAACATGGTATATCAAAAGCTAAACAAAATTCTTAAGTAATGAAAACCAGACTTTATGGTACAACAACCAACCAGCAAGCTCACACACTGAATGACTCAATCCAACCATCAGCAGAATTGGTCTCTAGCCATCGAGCAACCGCATGCACTTGCTCGCACATCTGCTCCATCAACCCCCTCCCCTTCTCCCTCCCCCCCCCCCCCCCACCCCCCCCCCCCCCCTCCCTCTCAATTGCTCACTCACGGACACACCGACTTTCCTCCCACCCACGTGCACTGGGTACCAGCAGTGCAGGCAGACTTACACTTGGCTGGCGTCGTTGGGAGGTTGGGGGTGGGGGAGAGGGGAGAGAGCATGAGACTAGGTGGTGCAGCAGGCAGGCAAGGAAAATGAGAGCGAGTGGTTTGGAAGGAGAGGGGGCATGATGATGACACAAAAGCATCACAAGCACCCCAGCATGAGAAGCTTCCCGGCTGATCCTTTATTCTTGGCAAGCATGCAACAAACAGCACTCGCGTTGAACATGGCAGAGCAAGGCACGTACGAGGAGGAGGAGCAAGGCACGTACGAGGAGGAGGAGCAAGGCACGTACGAGGAGGAGGAGCAAGGCACGTACGAGGAGGAGGAGCAAGGCACGTACGAGGAGGAGGAGCAAGGCACGTACGAGGAGGAGGAGCAAGGCACGTACGAGGAGGAGGAGCAAGGCACGTACGAGGAGGAGGAGCAAGGCACGTACGAGGAGGAGGAGCAAGGCACGTACGAGGAGGAGGAGCAAGGCACGTACGAGGAGGAGGAGCAAGGCACGTACGAGGAGGAGGAGCAAGGCACGTACGAGGAGGAGGAGCAAGGCACGTACGAGGAGGAGGAGCAAGGCACGTACGAGGAGGAGGAGCAAGGCACGTACGAAGAGGAGGAGCAAGGCACGTACGAGGAGGAGGAGCAAGGCATGTACGAGGAGGAGGAGCAAGGCACGTACGAAGAGGAGGAGCAAGGCACGTACGAGGAGGAGGAGCAAGGCACGTACGAGGAGGAGGAGCAAGGCACGTACGAGGAGGAGGAGCAAGGCACGTACGAGGAGGAGGAGCAAGGCACGTACGAGGAGGAGGAGCAAGGCACGTACGAGGAGGAGGAGCAAGGCACGTACGAGGAGGAGGAGCAAGGCACGTACGAGGAGGAGGAGCAAGGCACGTACGAGGAGGAGGAGCAAGGCACGTACGAGGAGGAGGAGCAAGGCACGTACGAGGAGGAGGAGCAAGGCACGTACGAGGAGGAGGAGCAAGGCACGTACGAGGAGGAGGAGCAAGGCACGTACGAGGAGGAGGAGCAAGGCACGTACGAGGAGGAGGAGCAAGGCACGTACGAAGAGGAGGAGCAAGGCACGTACGAGGAGGAGGAGCAAGGCATGTACGAGGAGGAGGAGCAAGGCACGTACGAAGGAGGAGGAGCAAGGCACGTACGAGGAGGAGGAGCAAGGCACGTACGAGGAGGAGGAGCAAGGCACGTACGAGGAGGAGGAGCAAGGCACGTACGAGGAGGAGGAGCAAGGCACGTACGAGGAGGAGGAGCAAGGCACGTACGAGGAGGAGGAGCAAGGCACGTACGAGGAGGAGGAGCAAGGCACGTACGAGGAGGAGGAGCAAGGCACGTACGAGGAGGAGGAGCAAGGCACGTACGAAGAGGAGGAGCAAGGCACGTACGAGGAGGAGGAGCAAGGCATGTACGAGGAGGAGGAGCAAGGCACGTACGAAGAGGAGGAGCAAGGCACGTACGAGGAGGAGGAGCAAGGCACGTACGAGGAGGAGGAGCAAGGCACGTACGAGGAGGAGGAGCAAGGCACGTACGAGGAGGAGGAGCAAGGCACGTACGAGGAGGAGGAGCAAGGCACGTACGAGGAGGAGGAGCAAGGCACGTACGAGGAGGAGGAGCAAGGCACGTACGAGGAGGAGGAGCAAGGCACGTACGAGGAGGAGGAGCAAGGCACGTACGAGGAGGAGGAGCAAGGCACGTACGAGGAGGAGGAGCAAGGCACGTACGAGGAGGAGGAGCAAGGCACGTACGAGGAGGAGGAGCAAGGCACGTACGAGGAGGAGGAGCAAGGCACGTACGAGGAGGAGGAGCAAGGCACGTACGAAGAGGAGGAGCAAGGCACGTACGAGGAGGAGGAGCAAGGCATGTACGAGGAGGAGGAGCAAGGCACGTACGAAGAGGAGGAGCAAGGCACGTACGAGGAGGAGGAGCAAGGCACGTACGAGGAGGAGGAGCAAGGCACGTACGAGGAGGAGGAGCAAGGCACGTACGAGGAGGAGGAGCAAGGCACGTACGAGGAGGAGGAGCAAGGCACGTACGAGGAGGAGGAGCAAGGCACGTACGAGGAGGAGGAGCAAGGCACGTACGAGGAGGAGGAGCAAGGCACGTACGAGGAGGAGGAGCAAGGCACGTACGAAGAGGAGGAGCAAGGCACGTACGAGGAGGAGGAGCAAGGCATGTACGAGGAGGAGGAGCAAGGCACGTACGAAGAGGAGGAGCAAGGCACGTACGAGGAGGAGGAGCAAGGCACGTACGAGGAGGAGGAGCAAGGCACGTACGAGGAGGAGGAGCAAGGCACGTACGAGGAGGAGGAGCAAGGCACGTACGAGGAGGAGGAGCAAGGCACGTACGAGGAGGAGGAGCAAGGCACGTACGAGGAGGAGGAGCAAGGCACGTACGAGGAGGAGGAGCAAGGCACGTACGAGGAGGAGGAGCAAGGCAGAGCTTCTTGGATGCGTTGAACATGAGGCCCTCGGGGCACTGGCACTGCTGTTGACCGTCCTTCACAACGCACTCAGCAGCTCCACAATCCTTGTGGCACGTGGCTGTTGTGGGCATTGGAGAGGGACAAAATCCAGGCATTTGGAGACATTGGTCAGAAGCAATACTCTTTAGGCAACGGGAGGCAACAAGGAGAAATGTGTGGAAGTGGATGGGTGTGTGCCTTGCTCTCTCTTATCGTCTCTCTTCCATGTTTGTGATCGTGTCAGAATGAGTAAAACCCACGATAACGTGCTCTGAGATCTTCTTTAATTGAAGTGATGCTAATGTCAGTCCATGCATGCACGCACTTACTGATAAGACAGCCAATTGATTGCGGTGAATTTGCTACTTTGAAAGACCTGAGAGAGGGATAAGTACGGATGGGGAGAAAATGAGGACGAATCACGAAAGAGCACTCCATTCACAAGTTACAGGGTGCGCACCACGCTCACACACGATGTGGCATGCATCACACATGTGCCGTGCATCACACATGTGCCGCGCATCACATATGTGCCGTGCATCACACTCACACACCTTTTCACGGAGGGGTAGAAACGGCCCTTCCTTGCAGGACGTGCGATCGTGGTGCCTGCCTGGCCCGTGCAGCCCCGGCGAGAGTAGAGCGCCACGCTCTTGCACATGCCGTTGCCAGCCGGCACCTAAAAGGGCCTCGGGTAATCCCACACGATGGTCCACACGACGTTCTTCTTGGCCTCGTCAACGCTGGAGCTCAGGTTGTCGCTGCACACGGTGGTGCCGCTGGCCTGCTCCGCCGGTACCTCGGTCTTGAAGGTGAGACGGTTTGTCAAGTCGCGCCCACCATATAGCTCCACCGCCATCCGCACCACGGAAGCTGAACGATTGTTGAGGCAGTTTGCGCATTGGCATGTGATGAACGATGCCGCGGCCGGCCGGCATAGGTGTTGATGATGGGGGTTTGAAGACGTTGAGTTGGAGGCGGACAGGGTGACGAGGAGAAGAGGCCAGACAGATAGCAAGGTGGGAGGAGTGAGGGGACGAAAACAGCGCAGGAATGCCCCTTAGCGATGTCTGCAGAAGTATGATGAAAGATCAGCTATATACTGTCTACCGATCAGCAGTGGAGCACTCACCAAAGCACGTCTTGTCAGTCTCGTTGAAGGAGTAATCACCCGTGTTGCAGCGGCACACAGCATCGGTCCCATGCGCAAAGCAGGAAGCTTCGGAGCCACAATCCTTGCCAAAGACAACACACGGGTCTGCGAGAGAGTCATGGGGGGTTCCAATGTGAGTAGGGCAATGGGCTTAGACGAATGGAAAACTTGGTTATGGCTCTGGAAATCACCCACACGTGACACCCACTCGCACACTCACCCCCACTCGCACACTCACCCCCACTCGAACACTCACCCCCACTCGAACACTCACCCCCACTCGCACACTCACCCCCACTCGAACACTCACCCCCACTCGCACACTCACCCCCACTCGAACACTCACCCCCACTCGAACACTCACCCCCACTCGAACACGCACCCCCACTCGAACACTCACCACCACACGCACACTCACCCCCACTCGCACAAACACCCACACACACACACAGTCACCCACACTTCAGTGAATTAGGAGGTAGGGAGAAAAATAATGGACGGGAAAAGGCCAAGGAAGAAAAAACAACAGTTCTCTTGGGGCACAGATAGCTGATTCTAGCTTAGGAGCTCGTTCCTTCAGACTGCACGAAAGAATAGCCCACCGATAAGGATAAACCACATACCACATTCGACTCACTCCCATGCCAAACCTACGCTCCATTTCTCTCCACCACTCACTGTAGCATGTCTTGTCTGTTTCGTTGAAACCAGTACCATCAAGGCACATGCAAACACGAGGGCTGTTTTGATTATCACCCTCTAGTGAGCAAGCAGCATTGGCCCCGCAATCCATTTTGGCACACGGATCTGCAGGAAAGTTCAAGGACGTTCCGAAGTACAGGAGAGGAGGGGGTTCGATCTGAAGGAAAAGGAGGTGGTTTTAAGCAAGACGGCGAGAAGCAAGAGCACTGGGATAACAGGGTGAAATGATGCATGTGAGTGGGAGGCGAGGGAGGAGAAGAACGGAGGGAAGAAGGCGACGAAGGGAGAAAGAAAACGACCGGATTGAGAAGCAACAGCTGAGAGTGACTTAGAGGCACTTGTATTGAATGCGTGGGAGGAGCGGCAAAGGTCACAGATGATATGCAGCCAGGTAGGCGATACCATCGACTCACACTGCCTGGGTCTCACTCGCTCTCCACCACTCACCATAGCGCGTCTTGTCTGTTTCGTTGAAGGCCATACTATCTACGGCGCACCAGCAGCCGGGAGTGCCATCGCGTTTCACACCGCAAGAAGCACTGGACCCGCAGTTAATGCCGGCACACGGACCTGCAGAGCGAATGGGTGGTCGTTTTGGTACAAAAGGCAGCAGGGCAAGTGGGTTGGAAAAAAAAAAGAGTTCTTCGTTACGACCTTTCACTTGCTCATCCACTTTATAATGTAAGCACACAGTAAACCAGAAACTACGTGAGAAACAGGAGGAGAGACGCAAATTGATTGGGAGAAAAATGTTGGGAAAGACGAGAGTGGGAACCACGAGCAAGCACCCCTTGGGTTGGGTGCCATGGTGGGTGGCATGCTACGTGTGTCAGTCAGGACTCACCATTTTCAGCGGCGCTGGCGTGGGTCGCAAGGAAGCTGATGGCAACGACAGCCGCGACGACTCGGAGTGCAGTGGCGAGGCCGAGGCGGGACAGGTGCGCGCACGGCTTCATGGCGACAGGAGGGCGCGACTCGCGGAAACAGGAAGGCGGGGAGGCGCGGATGGTGATGAGAGCGGAATGGCGAGAAGCTTCAGATTAGAGTTGAACCGTCGGGTCTCGACGCGGGTAGTCGCGAAGAAGTGGGATTGGGTGGGACCTTTGAAGGTGCAACTGAGAAAGGAGGAGTCGAAGGCACGCAAGACGAGCGAGGAGCGGTGGGAAAATGTGATTGGGCCCTCGGGAGGGGGGCGTCGATTTATGTGTTGTGAGCGAGCGGTCAATCGCACATTCCGATTTATTATTCCTAGTATTTAATTCGCTGATCCTGTAGAACGTTTCCTCGGAAGGTGGAAAGGGGAGTGGGGAGGAGAGAGGGGGGGGGGGGGGGGGGGAGAGGAACTCAGGGGAATCGGCGCTGCGCCGAGGCCCGGAAACGTGCATTTTGGTCGACCTTGGGACTAGGCGATGGTGTCGGGGCAACGAGAAGGAGTCGATCACGGGTATGCCGACTTTCGCCATGGCGGGAGGGGGGGGATGAGAATGGATGGACGAGGGCGCGGCGATGACGGGAGGAAAGCGTTGTAGTCGCTCAGTGTGCAGCTAGTGAACGCGTTAAGCTAGCCAATTCCTATGAACGACGCGGGATTCAAACTCGGCGGTGGGGCGCAAGGCAGTGTAGCTTCCGCCTCTTGTACCAGCAGCGCGATCGAGTACACCTGGGTTGCGAAAACTGCGAGACTCGAAAAAAGAGACTTATTTGGACGAACGCGTCCTGTCACTTGTTTGAGGGGGTGATACTTTTTGTTGCGGATTCGATTCAATACGGTCGATGAAGTTTGGGCACGGTTCTTTGATTTACCGCTTTTGACAATTGCGTACCAGGATGAACCGTTCAAAACAAACTCGCAACAAAAAGGTATGAGCCATCCTGAACGCGTTACGGGTTGGCGATGTCCCTCACAAATGAGGGGGAGGATTTCAGGTCCTATAGATCTGAAATTTGTATGTGTATTTTTCATCCATATTTGGATACATTATGTTAGGCCCCTTGGCATAAATCCGCTAAAGAATAGCGGGGTCGCCTAAGTCAAGGATGAATACGCGGCTGAAGACTTTGGCGAAAGAACTATTGGCGAAATAGGCGAAGTAGTTACTGAGTAATTAAAGAGTTGAATGATAATTGGTTAATAATGGCAAGTACAAGCAAAATTGATGTAGCATGCAAGAGCGAAAGTCGGAAAGTAGTTCGTGGGACTACAAAGTAGAATGCAAGAAAACTAGAGTGCCATGTGGCACAAGACAATCAAGGAAATCCCAAAGGGGATTGGGATCTACTGTGCAACCGTGCTCGATTAGTGCTGTGAGAAATGGATGGCCGGCAGTAACTGTGAGACTAGCGAACTGGCAACTAGGGCGAGTGAGCGGATCTGCTGGGTTGCAAACGTCTGGCTTGTGCTCTATCCTATAGTGAAAGCTCCCCTCCATGAACTCCATCCATCTAGCCTGGCGACGACTTAGCTGCGGCTGCGACTTGAGAAAGCGAAGCGAGCAATGGTCCACCCCACACCTCATACGCATGGATAATCGCGAGCACCTCCTTGTCGTGAATCGGATAGTTCAACTCTTCTCCCATCAGCTTACGCGACTCGTACGTGATCAGCTGCAACCCGCGTCCCTGGTCCTGAAGAAGCACTGCTCCTATGGCCTGATCTGAAGCGTCGGTCAATACAACGTACAGGCAAGTGGGGTCAGGGTACGACAGTGTCGGTGAAGACGTGAGCGACTGCTTCATCTGCTCGAGCGCCTGTTGCTGCGCTGGACCCCAAACGTACTCTACGCCCTTACGAAGTAGGTCGGTGAGTGGACTAGCGATCGATGCGTAACCCTGATCGAAACGACGGTAGTAATTTGCCAATCCGACAAAGCTCTATAACTCCTTGACTGAGGTCGGAGCTACCCAATCCTGTACTGCTGCGATCTTCTTCGGGTCGGTTCGAATGCCACTAGCTGAAACGACGTAACCTAGAAACTCGAGCTCGGGGAGAAAGAACTCGCACTTCGATTGCTTAGCGTACGGCTTTTCCTTCCGCAAGACCTCGAAAACTTTATGCAAGTGCTGCACGTGCTCCTCTTTCTGTCAGAATGTTATTATCTAGCCTGTAGTGGGGTGCTCTATAGCGAGTACAACCCTGTTAGGGTTTGCTATATGTATCCTAACTGCTGCTAGTGAAACCCCTCCTTTCTTCATTTCGCTCTTGCCTAGCTAGCTAACCCTAGCTATGGCTCCTCACTCTACCTACTCTCTCAACATGCTATCAGAGCATCTACGCTCCTGGCCTGTGGGCCCACCTAACTGCTTCCGCTGCTACTCTGTCTGTTGCACGCCCCGTGGCGTGCGACTCCTCCTTCCTGCCGTGCGAAATTTTTTTTCGGTTTTTCTTTCCGCCGTGCGCTCGGGGCGCGCGGCGGTTTTCTGCCCGCCGTGCGCCCCGAGGCGCGCGGCGGTTTCCTTCCTTGGGGACCCGCGCGCGGCCCCCGCCCTGCTCGTCGCGGCGCCCTGGGGAGCACGCGCGGCCCCCGCCCTGCTCGTCGCGGCGCCCTGGGGAGCACGCGCGGCCCCCGCCCCTCACGTCGCGGCGCCCTGGGGAGCCGCGCGCGGCCCCTCGCTGCCCCGTGGTGGCGCCCTGGGGGCCGCGCGCCACCCCTGGAGCCGCGCGCGGCCCCTCGCTGCCCCGTGGTGGCGCCCTGGGGGCCGCGCGCCACCCCTGGATCCGCGCGCGGCCCCTCGCTGCACCGTGGTGGCGCCCTGGGGGCCGCGCGCCGTCCCCCTCGCCGTCCCCCGCGCTCCTACCCCGTGCCACCCGTTTTAGGGTTTGGGGGTGGGGAGTGTGGGGGTGACGGTTGTGGGGGTGCCGGTTGTGTGCGCCGTCCCCTGCTCCTCCTCCTCCTCCGTCTCCCACTACTGCAGCTGCCGCTCAGGGCGGTGGGTGTGTGGGAGCCGAAGGAGTGGTGCTAGGGGGGTGACGTGGGAGTGGAGTTAGGGGTTCAGCAGGGGGTGTGTGTCAAGGGTGTGGGTCAGTTGGAGGAGGTTGTGTGGAGGTAGCTGTCGTGTCGCCTGCAGCGCCTGTAGTCCGTCGCCCTTGCTTCGGTAGCCAGTGAGCCTGTTGCACCAGTCGCCAGTGGGTCCGTTGCTCCTGCCGCTCGTCTATAGCCGCGGAGCCAGTCACTCCAGTAGTCCGTCGCCCTTGCTTCGGTAGCCACTGAGTCAGCCGCTCCTGTGCCCGTGCCTCTGCAGCTTCAGTCGTTGCCTCCCATCTTCTCTCCGTCCACAGTACTCTCCTCCTCCTCACTTGCCCTCTGTGATAGCCTCTAGCTTTGCTTGCCATTGTGAACCTGCTCTATGACTGTGTGCTCTGCTGATTACACCCCACTTTGGCTATGGGGGTGTGTCAGAATGTTATTATCTAGCCTATAGTGGGGTGCTCTATAACGAGTACAACCCTGTTAGGGTTTGCTATATGTATCCCAAATGCTGCTAGTGAAACCCCTCCTTTCTTCATTTCTCTCTTGCCTAGCTAGCTAACCCTAGCTATGGCTCCTCACTCTACCTACTCTCTCAACACTTTCGTCTTGGAGAATATAAGGATGTCGTCTAGGTAAACTACGACGAAAAAACCTAGGAACTCGGAGAGGACGGTGTTCATGAGCGTTTGAAACATCGCTGGGGCGTTGGTCAAGCCAAACGGTAGAACCCTAAACTCGTACAACCACTACTTCGTACGAAACGCCGTCTTGCGCTGGTCCTCTAGAACTACGCGAATCCGGTGGTGACCCGAACGAAGGTCGATCTTTGAGAAGATTCTAGCGCCCTGCACTGCATCTAGGAGATCCTCTACTCTCGGCACCTGGAATCTGTTCTTGACAGTGGCGGCGTTCAGTGCGCGATAATCTATGCACATCCGTAACCCTCCGTCTTTCTTGGGTGCGAAAAGGATCGGTGCTGCCCAAGGCGATCTAGATGGCCGAATGAAACCCTGCACGAGAATGTGCCTAACCTGCTGCGTCATCTCCTCTGTCTCTGCTGGACTCAACCTCCACTTCGGCTTCGCTACTGGCCTGCTCCCTGGCTCCAACTCAATCCAATGGTCTACTGCTCGGCTAGGAGGTAACCCTGGGGGCAACTCGTCGGGGAAGACGTCTATAAACTCCGCTAAGAGTGCACTCACTTTAGCAGAAAGAGTCCCCTTCTCGCCAACTGCTGCGCTCCCTCCTTTCCCCTCCTCAAATTCCACCTCCTCAAAGAAAACCGCAAAGATCCATGCCACACGCTTCACCAGCAATCGCACACGAACAGCATTGATGATAACTGTGGATGATGTGGCCCCATCGCTTCACTGTGGCAGCTCCCGAAACTCGCCATCTACCTTAACGCTACAACTTCCCTGAGCCCAATCGAACTGAGTACTAACCGTCCGTAGCTAATCCCCACCGAATATGAAAGCGTAGCCGTCCAGCGTCGCAGAGTCGAAATCGCGCCGAACCGTGATTGGTGCTAGCACTACACGCAACTTGCAAATGACTGGTCCTATGTGAAGTGGCGTCCAATCTACCATGCGGGCGTCCTTGAAGTTAACTGTCTGCTTCGAGATGGAGACGACTAACTAACGAAGATGAAACCAACGAGTGGCTAGCTCCGCTATCGACGAGAATCTTGAATGGACCTTCACGAAGCTTCTCTAGAAGCACAACTGAATGATCAATAGTGTCCACCTCGTTCGGCGTAGATGACTGCTCTAAGGCCGTCTCCTCTACGTTGGTAGACGTGGCGGGTTTGGAAGCGTCCACACCAGCTAGCGACCGCTATCTACTGGCAGTTTCAGTTTCCCTGCTGACGCTCCTTAAGCTGTAGACAGTTACGCGTCATGTGTCCCAGCTTTTTGCAGTAGTGACAGTTCCCCCTAAATCCCGTTTTTTGTGAGCTGTCACTATTAATTGCAGCAATCTTCATGGGCGATGGTCCGTCCCTCTATCGAGCATCGTTGATCGGTCTGTTGTATCCCCTATCGCGATCGTCACAACCCCGTCGGCTTCGTACTGTGTCGACGCGTTCTGCTGCTGCAACAACTGACTTGAAGGTGGACAACCCATAAATCACAATAATCTCCAGCGTCAATTGTTCGAGTTGGCGCATGAGGTCGGCAAGCGTGTTGCCCGTGTCGTGGGGGAGAGCGTGCATGGTTTCATCCATGTCGGCTCGACGACTCCAAGTCTGCAAGTCGGCACCGCAGGACGATGACGTCGTAGTCTCGTCGTCGATGGTCGCTCGTTGGAAGTCGCTCCCCGCGAAGGCTCCTGATACCAAGTCTTAGGCCCCTTGGCCTAAATCCGCTAAAGATTAGCGGGGTCGACTAAGTCGAGGATGAAAACGCGGCGGAAGACTTTGGCGAAAGAACTATTGGCAAAATAGGCGAAGATGTTACTGAGTAATTGAAGAGTTGAATGAGAATTGGTTGATAACGGCAAGTACAAGCAAGGTTGATAAAGCATGCAAGAGCGAATGTCGGAAACTAGTTTGTGGGACAACAAAGTAGAATGCAAGAAAGCTAGAGTGTCACGTGGCACAAGGAAATCAAGGAAATCCCAAAGGGATTGGATGGAGATAATGGGTGGGGGGACTGTTTAGAGTAAACTACCTTAGAACAGTAAAGTACCCCGTAACACATTTGGGAAGTCTATTGATATTTAAAAATACGACAGTCGGTCGTTGCGTATTGTTACTGTTAGAATAACCCAAATGTTGTTGAGGCAATCCTGAAGTGTGGCAATAGCGCACTACCTCATATAGAGGATGTGCACTCCCCACTATCACATTACACTGATTTAGAGTTTAGGGTTTAGGGTGTTTCAGACATTTCATAAAAGATATCGCAAAAGAAATTGCTGAATTCTGGACGCGGCAGGCGCTTAGTCAAGAACTCTGCAGCCATTTCGGATCGTGGGACAGTAGCCGTTGTTGAGAGACAAAGTCAAGTTAGGGCTTATGTTTTAGGAAGGAGGAGGGTTGTACTAGCAGGCAGGTGGAGTACATATAGGAAACCTTAAAAGGGTTGTACTCTCTGTTGAGTACCCCACTACAGCCTACACAGCAAATAGCATGTTGACAACCGTGCTGTAACTTGCCTTGTTGGATTTCGCCCTTGACGATAAATGTAACGAAGCGAGATATGCTTGGTTCGATTGGCGAACCCAGATTTGTTCGCAATGCGGATTGTGGACTGATTGTCGAGCTGAAACCGTGACATGTCTAGTAACTTTGCTTCGCTAAGAAACTCGCGAAGGTAAAGACCTTCCTTAGTGGCAGTGCAGGCAACAATGAACTCTGCCTCAGCTGATGAAAGCGCAATCAGCTCTTGCTTGCACGACTGCCAGGAAATTGTGCCAATGGGCTCAAGGAAAAAAATATAGCCTATACGAGAGCGTCAGTTTGTAGTATCACACGCGTGATCTGCGTCGACATAGCCGAGTAGAAAGAGCGGCAACTTCGGCGACTTATGATACATGAGTCTGATAGTAGACGTAGATACGAAGTAGGAAATTGCTGCATATAGCTCCCGTAGGTTCTCCCCTTCAGGTCGCTTAAGAAATTGAGCGAGCTGGCTAGCCGAATAGGCCAAATCTGGATGACAGGTCATAGCTGCGAAAAGAAGACTACCGAGGAGTTGCTGATGTCAAATATAGGAGGAGTACGGCCTAGGCTTAGTAGCCTAGGCCACAGTAGGACTAGAACGAGGAGGCACCAAGTACGAGCTAGGATTGTGTGCAGGAACAGAATTGAGAAGGAATGGTTGAACTAGCAAGCAGCAGGATACAAATAGCAAACCCTAAGGGGCTGTACTCACTATTGAGTGCCCCACTGCAGGCTACACAAACAACATATTCTGACACACCCCCATAGCCAAAGTGGGGTGTAATCAGCACAATGAGCAAGCATAGCAGTAGTTCACAATTATGAGCAAAGCTAGTGGTAGTCACAGCAGGCAAGTGAGGAGGAGGAGGGACTGTGAGAGGAGAGAAGATGGGAGACGACGGCTGAAGCTGCAGACACACGGGCAACAGGAGCGGCTGGCACAGTGGCTACCGGGACAGCGCCCCGGACTACTGGAGTAACTGGCTCACGGGCTACGAGGAGCTACAGGAGCAACGGACCCACGGGCGACAGGCGCAGCAGGCTCTCTGGGCTACCAGGACAGCGCCCCGGACTACAGGTGCTGCGGACGACAAGACGGCAGCCTCCTCTCAGCCTCCCCAAACAGTCCCACACCCCCCTACACACACCCCCAGTTTCACCCCTAGCTCCACTCCCACATCACCCCCCTAGCTCCACTCCCCACAGCTCCCACACCTCCACCCCCCTCAGCGGCAGCTGCAGCAGTGGGAGACGAAAAAGGAGGAGGGGAGAACCCACACCTCTCACCCCCATGCTTGCCACCCCACACCCCCACCACCGCGGAACGCACGGCTGAATGGGAGCAATGGGCAGCACGGGGGGGGGGGGGGGGGGGGGGGAGACGGGACGGGCTTCCGCAGGGGCGGCTCGCGCGGGTCCTGGGGCGGCTGCTGCAGGCACGGGCTGCTCCAGGGGCGGCTGCTGCAGGCACGGGCTGCTCCAGGGGCGGCTGCTGCAGGTGCGGGCTGCTCCAGGGGCGGCTGCTGCAGGTGCGGGCTGCTCCAGGGGCGGCTGCTGCAGGTGCGGGCTGCTCCAGGGGCGGCTGCTGCAGTGGCGGGCGGCTCCAGGGGCGGCCGCTGCAGGTGAAAGGTAGGAGGAGGGGGGGGGGGGGGGGAAACGCACGGCCCCCAGGGCGCCCCGAGGGGCGACGAGAAGGGAGCCGCGCGGCCCCCCCCCGGGGCGCCGCGACGGGCACCAGGGAGGGCGCCGCGACGGGCCCCCAGAGCCACCTCGACGGGCGACAGGGAGGGTGCCACGCGGGCCCCCCGAAGTCGCCTCGACGGGCGACGGGGAGGGCCGCGCACGGCCCCCAAAGTCGCTTCGACGGGCGACGGGGAGGGCCGCGCACGGCCCCCGAAGTCGCCTCGACGGGCGACGGGAGGGGACCGCGCGCGGCCCCCGTGGTCGCCACGACGGGCGACTGGTGGGGAGGCCGCGCGGGCCCCCAAGGTCGCCTCGACGGGCGACGGGAGGGGAGGCCGCGCGGGTCCCCGAGGTCGCCTCGACGGGCGACGGGAGGGGAGGCCGCGCGGGTCCCCGAGAGCGCCTCGACGGGCGCTTCGACGGGAGGGGACCGCGGAGGCCCCCCCAAGGGCACCACGACGGGCGCCACGGAAGGGAAAACCGCCAGGCGCCCCGAGCGCGCGGCGGGCAGAAATTAGGGTTTCGCCGCCGCGCACCACGGGGCGCGCGGCGGACAGTAGGGCAGCGGAAGCGGGTGGTGGGCCCATACACAGGAAGGCGGCAGACATGCCGCCCTCTGATACCATGTCAGAACTAGCAGTAGAAAGTAAGAATGAAGAAAGGAGGAGGTTCACTAGCAAGCAGTTGAGTACATATAGGAAACCCTAGATTGGGCTGTACTCGCTATAGAGTACCCCACTGCAGGCTAGACAAATACAACATTCTGACAGGATCCGCGCAGCTCGTCTCCAGCTCAGAGAGAGTTTCGGCTCGGACTTTCCTGTCCTGCGTCTGCACTCCGACAGAGGAGGTGAGTTTTCCTCTGACCTTCTGCGAGCCTTCTGTCGTGCACAGGGCATCCGCCAGACGTTCACGCTTCCGGCCTCTCCACAGCAAAATGGGATTGCTGAGCGCCGCATTGGCATGGTCATGGACGTCGCTCGTACGTCCATGATCCATGCGGCTGCTCCCCATTTTCTGTGGCCGTTTGCGGTTCAGTACGCGGCGCATCAGATCAACCTTCAGCCCCGGGTCTCCTTGCCGGAGACCTCCCCTACTCTGCGGTGGACGGGGAAGGTTGGCGATGCGTCTGCGTTTCGTGTCTGGGGATCTCGGGCTTTTGTCCGCGACTTGTCTGCGGACAAGCTGTCCCCCCATGCTGTTCCCTGCGTCTTCCTTGGCTTCCCCCCTGACACGCCTGGTTGGCAGTTTTACCACCCCACCTCGCGCCGTGTTCTCTCCTCCCAGGACGTCACGTTTGACGAGTCGGTCCCCTTCTACCGTCTCTTCCCCTACCGCACTGCCCCGCTCCCCCCTCCGCCGCTCTTCCTCACGCCAGGTGCTGCCTTGGTAGACCCCTTGCCTCCCCAGGGTCCCGCTCCCTCAGGTGTTTCCCAGGTAGACCCGGTCGAGCCTGTCGAGGTAGCTGTCGACTCTGGTCCTGCGCGAGGTACTGAGCGTGCTGAGCCTGGTGGTGCTGGGTCTGGAGGTACTCCGACTGGGAGTGCTGAGTCTGGGGGTGCGGAGACTGGGGGTGCTGCGCCTGGGGGTGCGGGGACTGCGGGTGCTGAGCCTGGGGGTGCAGAGACTGCAGGTGCTGAGCCTGGGGGTGCTGTCCCTGTGGGTGCTGGGTCTGGAGGTCCTGAGCCTGGGGGTGCTGCGCATGGGGGCGCTCTCTCTTCCCAGCAGCTGCGTGAGTGGTACTCTCGGTACTGTTGCAGCCTCCGTGGTGCTGCTGGAGCTACAGCTGAGGGCGCTGAGCCTACTGGAGTTGGTGTTGCTGCTGACCCTGGGGTCGGCGCTGGAGGTGCTGAAGCCACTGGTCCTAGAGGTGCTCGTACTGGCGGTACTGGAGCTGCTGGGACTGGGGGTGCTGCTGGGGCTGCTGGAGCTGGTCCTGCTGGAGGTGCTGCTAGTGCTGCTGGAGGTACTGGAGCTGCTGGTGCTGCTGGGGGTACTGGAGCTGCTGGGCCTGGAGGTGCTCCTGGTGCTAGAGCTGGCGGTCCTGCTGGAGTAGGTGCTGCTGGAGCTGCTTGAGCTGGAGCTGCTGGGGGTGCTGGAGCTGGAGGTGCTGCTGGCGCTGGTGCTGCCGCTGGGGGTACTGGTGCTGTCCCTGCTGTTTCTGGAGGCGCTGCGCGGCCGCGGCCGTACTTCGTTCCGCTCCTTGAGCAGGTTCTTGGTCTCCCGCCTTCTACTGGTCCTGCTCCTCCCTTAGAGTGTCCACAGCCTGACCAGTCGCAGTCACAGTTACAGCCCGCCTCCCCACTGCCTGCTCCTTCTCCCTACACTGGTCCTACTGGAGGTCTTGCTGAGCGTCGTGCGCCTGCGTCTCGTCCTGCGTCGCCTGTTCGTGCTGCTCGCACTAGTAGTCGTGTTCCGCGTCCGCGTCCTCCTGCGGTCCCAGGCACACACCAGATGGCACTGCGTCCTTCCACTGCTCCTCTGCGTGTCCCGTTGCCGTCTCCTCCAGAGTCCTCTCTTCCTGTTCTTGCTGACCCGGAGTCTGACTCTCTTCGTGCTGCCAGTCCTACTGTCACGCGTCTCCTGGCTACTGTTGTCACTGACCCTTCCTTCGAGTCCACTGCTGCGTCTGCCTTAGTTGCCGAGCTTGTCGACTTCGCTGCTCACTGTCGTCTAGACTACGCTGCTAGTCTTGTTGCTGAGTCTGAGTCTGTCTGCCCTCCGTCCGTCGGGGGTGAGTGTGCTCTTAGCACGGACGTCCTTGAGGACAGGCAGGAGGAGTTCCAGTGTCTTGCTGCTGCTTTGCCTCATCTCGTGTCCATGCTGATTGCCCTTGAGGGAGACCCGGATGCACCAGACATCCCGACTCCGCGCTCTTACGCAGAGGCGATAGAGGGTCCCTACTCCTCCCAGTGGCAGTCAGCCATGGACGCAGAGATGGCTTCCTGGAAGTCCACAGGCACCTACGTCGACGAGGTTCCCCCACCTGGGGCGAACATCGTCAGTGGCATGTGGATTTTCAGGGTGAAGCGGCCGCCGGGTTCTCCGCCTGTCTTCAAGGCGCGTTACGTGGCTCGAGGCTTCAGTCAGCGGCAAGGAGTTGACTACTTTCAGACCTTCTCTCCCACCCCGAAGATGACCACTCTTCGGGTGCTGCTGCACATAGCCGCTCAGCGCGACTACGAGCTTCACTCTCTTGACTTCAGCACAGCTTTCTTGCAGGGCAGCCTGCACGAGGAGATCTGGCTGCGCCGCCCACCTGGCTTCACTGGGTCGTTTCCTCCTGGTACTCAGTGGAGCCTACGGCGGCCAGTCTACGGTCTCCGCCAGGCGCCCCGTGAGTGGCACGACACACTGAGGACTACACTTGCGGCTCTTGGCTTTGCTCCTTCTACTGCTGACCCGTCGCTATTTCTGCGCACCGACACCTCTTTGCCGCCGTTCTACATCCTCGTGTGCGTCGACGACTTGGTCTTTGCCACTGCTGAAACTGCTGGACTCGCCCACGTGAAGTCCGAGCTGCAGAAGAGACACACGTGCACAGACCTGGGTGAACTGCGCAGCTACCTTGGCTTGCAGATCACCCAGGACAGAGCACAGCGCACCATTACCCTGACTCAGTCACACATGGTGCAGCAGGTCCTTCAGCGCTTCGACTTCACGTACTCCTCGCCTCAGGCCACTCCTCTGTCTACTCGCCACTCGCTCTCAGCTCTGCCTTCGGATGAGTCCGTAGAGCCGAGTGGCCCGTACCCAGAGCTTGTTGGCTGCCTCATGTACCTGATGACCTGCACTCGACCTGACCTTGCATACACTCTTAGCATCTTGGCACGCTATGTTGCTCCTGGGAGACACCGACCAGAGCACATGGCTGCAGCGAAGAGGGTGTTGCGCTACTTGTGCAGTACGTCGGGCATGGGGCTAGTGCTTGGAGGGCGGCGTTCAGTGGCCCTCACAGGTCACGCAGACGCTTCTTGGGCTGACGACCAGGCTACGCAGCGGTCGTCACAGGGTTACACCTTCAGCCTTGGTTCCGGCTCTGTTTCGTGGCGGTCTACCCGCTCGTCTTCTGTTCTCGGCTCCAGCTGTGAGGCTGAGATCTATGCGGGGGGCATGGCTGCACAGGAGCTACGCTGGCTCACCTACCTGCTGACTGACCTAGGAGAGCCGCCTCGTTCTCCTCCAGTTCTGTACGTAGACAACAAGGCCATGCTGGCCTTGTGTCGGGAGCACAGACTGGAGCACAGAACGAAGCACATTGCTCTTCGCTACTTCCTTGCTCGTGAGCTGCAGCAGCGTGGTCAGCTGCGCCTTGCTTACGTGACCTCTAAGGCCAACACTGCTGATATCTTTACCAAGGCACTTCCGCCTTGTGATCATCAGCGCTGCTGTACGATGCTAGGTCTTGTACCTACTTGGCCTCACTTGCTGACTTCTTGACCTTGCTTGTACTGTGATCTTTCTATACCTGCCCTTGCTTGTTTACCTTTATATATGATCTTGCATGTGAACTGGCCTTGTGGCCTTGAACTTGTGCTCGGAATGTGTGGTGACGTTGTGATCCACCCTGAGCTTGCTTTGCTTTGCTTGACTGGTCTTGTGACCCCTTGTTCTCCCCCACTTTGCCTATGGGGGTGTGTCAAACCTATATGCTATAGTCTGTGTAGACTGTAGTGGGGTAGACAATATGGGGTACAACACTTTTAGGTTTTCCTACTTGTACCCACCTGTTTCCTAGTGCATTCATTCCTCATTCTTTCACACAACAAATGTGGAACTCTAATGGGTTGTACCCCCTACTGAGTATCCCAATATACCCCAATGGTTGTTCGACACCTCTATCGTGGCTGTGTGTGCTTACGAGAGAGCACACGGGCAGCGGTGCTTGGTCGCGGAAGGACGCCTACCCCCCAAAAATTGTGATAATATGGGAAGCGAAGGTGTGGGCGCTGTCCGAAAAGGGTTACGCGTGCAATTGAGTGAGCGAACAGAGCTTGCACTATCGAAGCAAAAGGTACGGTACATGCAGCGAAGGAATGCGTGAATGTTAAATAGCAAGCTAGCAGGTAACGGTAACGGTCGAAACGTGGGGTGAGCGACGGGCCAGGCGCCGAGGTTGGGAAATGTCGAGGGCGGAGGGCCGAAGCGGAGTGAGGTTGGGTCGTGATTTGAACAGTGGCGGGAACAGTGGTCGAGGCGAGTGTCGCGCGGTGGTAACGATTTACTACAGACCAAACAAAATACCGGGTAGCACAAAAAACAAAAAAAAAAAAATAGTACCGTACTTTCCAACATGAGTTCTACTGTTGGAAACAAGTAATTTAACGCTTCTGATGTGTCGGAACATCGAACTACAAACGAGGCACGTTACAGCGAAGCAACGGCGAGTCAACCAAGGAGGTTGACAAAACGTAATAGCTGGAGGTTACGCGAAGGTCAAAGGTTTTTCGATCTTTGACTTGACGAAAGGCAGCGCGACAGCAAGGACACACAACTGACTCGGTATTGAGCAATTGCCCGAGTCGTCGCTGTATCAAACCGCAATAGCAACAAAACAGTTTAAAATGCATCTCTTCGTATTCTCTGTAATCTTATAGAGACCTTGTATACTTTGCTATAATCAATCTCTTGCTCTCGCACACTAGTGCAAGGTGATTCAACAGTTCATTAAGAACGCTTCCGCAATTACATCATCTTTACTCAGGGTCTTAGCCTTGCAACGATCCTAAGGGCTATTGTTCGCAGCCCAATATGGTATGAGAGCCTCCAAGGCAAGATCCAACATCATTCAAACTCCTACAACAACAGAAGGCATGGCAACACAAAAGGAGAGAAGCTCCTCTAACGGGTCTCCCTGCACTACTCCTACTCCACCTGCACCCTCTGGCCTACTAACAGAGGGAGGCACAGCAACGAGACCAGCTGCTGAGTCTACTGAAACTCCTGTGAATCAAACAATCGGCTTCGACCCAAGCACGATGGAGAAGTTTTTCTCCTTCATGTCGTTCTACGAGCAACACTAGCACGCAGCACCTGCACAATCAAACAATAGCGACAACAACAACGGCGTCACACCCATGAGTCTTGGTGGCTCATCCTACGCGCGCGGAAATCAGCAGCAACCCACCTTTGCTCTGTACGAGCCTCAACGCGGCTCCATAAGCTTCATGCCCAACCAGCCTCCACCTGGACAAGAGAAGACATTAGATGCACTTCTGATACAGTCACAGTTTGCACACGTTCTGAAACTGCAAACATCGACGCCGTTCGACGGCAAGGATTTCTATACCTAATCGTTTGAGTTCGAGCTGATGATGGAGGGCGCACAGATTCTTGGATTCTTCGACAGGTCCCTGCCATAACCAACACACGGAACACAGTATGACAAGCAGCAGTACACATATCAGTCGCCGATGGCATATACGATACTCCTACAAAACATAACGCCAAACGAGCAGCAGAATATCCGATCTTATCGTGGATATGGCAACTCCGCCGATCTCGCGTACAACCACCTGAAGAACATGTATCAGGCAACAGACAGCGTTAGTCCGAGTCGTCTCATGGCACAACTGACAACAGTGGAAATGAAACTAGGCGAAAAGGGAATGGTGTATATCAGTCGTTTGTCGCGGACTGCGCGACAGACTCATTCAATGCGGTGGATCGATATCTGAAGAAGCCTTCGTCACAGTCGCCATCCCTGACCTCGGTCCTCATTGGCGCTCCACTCGAGCTATTCACCGAGCCCACAGAAAGATCTCCGAAGCGGCACTTCGAAATCCACGCCGAACAGCAGGACATGGACCTGCACGAAGAACGTCACAAGAAAAGAGCGTCAGCACCTGAGTTCGCGTTTCACACTCAACGGCGTTACAACAACAACAGCAACCGACAGAACAAGCATCAAGCACAACGACATGTACCGCCGTTCTGCCATCTCTGCAAAACGCCAGGACATCCTCGCACTCACTGCCCGAATCAACAGCAGTCAACGCCGCCGCAATGTCAACTTCAACCTTCGAGCAGTCAAGTGGCTTCTACACAGGCGCATCCTTCCAATCAAGTACAGTTTTCAACGACATCGACGACACAACCTGCACAAGTACAAGAAACATCGTGAGCTGCATGGCAAGAACAACAGACTTCTGCATCACTGAATGACCACCGTACTACTCACCAGAAGAACAGCTCGATGAAAGCACTCCTCGCCGTGAGTCATTGGAGCCGAATCCGACGTATGCAGCCATCGCCCAAAGCGAACCGTCCGGAAAGGATACTTGGTTCTTGGACAGCTGCTGCGAACAGCACATGTGCTCGTCAGGTCGTTTCGTTCAACGAGAACAGCAGCTTCACCGCGAAGTCATAATCACTGTCGCCAACAACCAGAACCTGCGCATACAACGACAAGGGGTAGTTCAACTTCAGTCTCGAGAAACAAACGTTATTATGCAAATGTCGAAGGTAATAATTGGAGAAGGACTCGGCTACAACTTACTCAGCATCAGTCAACTGATGGCAAAGGGAATCCATCTCGAAGCCGACAGCACCACACAGGAGTCCAAGCTGTACAACGGAAGGGGTGGACTCTACATCGGGAAGGCAGTGCTGAAGAACAATGTCTTCGTTCTCGACTTCGTTCCAGATCAAGGGACCGCCGACAGCGACGAAATGGTTAACTTCACCTCTTGGACACACCCGCCAGATCTCTACCCCGACTTCAGTCCCAGAGGCTTCTGGTACTCGCACACTATACCTGAAGCAGAACAAGAGTGTTAGCGACAATCCAGCAGACAACAGGAGAAGCAGAGAGAACGACAACAGGAGTAGAGACAACACCGACAGCAGCAGAGACAACAACGGCAGCAGTAGAGACAACATCGGCAGCAGCAGAGACAACATCGACAGCAACAGAGGCAGCACCGACTATGACACCAATCACGGGTCCTTCAACAGCACCAATCTTCATTGACGACACTCCACCGACTCCCGCGCAACAGCTGACTCCCACTTGACGTGAAGTCCACAGAAGCGCCAACCTCACCGCCAACTTCTTCTCCAACTCTGACCTGTACAGGCGATCACCCGGACATCGCGCCAGCGAATTAATCTGGCATGCAAGGATGGGACACCCGAGCAGCACAACACTAAACAACACGATAAGAGCTGGAGTACTTGACAAGGACTCACTGCTACTACACTATGGCAGAGAACTTCATCAAGTTCGCGGAACATGTTTTACCTGCCCTGAAGCCGACTTACCCCATCAGCCGTTCGTCTCTCACCACAACCCGAGTGCACCAGCATACGCGCCACTGGAGAAAGTCTACAGCGACATATTGTATGCCCGTGAAAGCGGACGAGGAGCATACAACTATGTCATCACGTTCATCGACGCCGCCACCCGATAGGTCTGGCACCTCAATTTTCCGAGCCGCGACATAGCTTTCAAAGCTTTCGTCGCATGGCTTCCAGTAGCAAAACGGGAATCGGGAGTGAAACTAAAAAGCTTCCAGTCAGACGAAGGAGGGGAATATCAGTCACAGAGGTACAAGCAGTCCTAGCAGAGAGAGGGATCAAGCGAATCATCTCGCTTCCCCACGTCCATCAGCAACAAGGCGTGGCAGAAAGAATGAACAGGACCCTCTAGAACACCATGCGCAAGCTGCTACGTCGCATGCAGCTACCCAACCACCAGTGGCCCGAGGCGATGGACCACGCAGTGATGCTGCACAACTTGCTCTCGTCATCATCGCTCCCGAACAAGGCATCACCTCATCTGCTGTGGACAGGAAAATTGGGCAGCACAAAAATGTTACGAGTGTTCGGCTGCATGGTACAGTACCGACCCCCAGCTGCACGAGCCGGCCGATTCTCCCAACGCGCACAGTGGGGGCTACACCTGGGCACTGAAAAAGACCAAAACGCGTGGAAGATTTTCGACGTCCACAGGAAGGAAACAGTGGCAGCACGTGATGTGATCTTCTACGAGCGCCTCACCCTTCAGACGTACCTAGACAACCTAGAATCAGAACGAGATGTCACTGGCGGATTTCGTGGGGACCGAGCCTTCGCTTCGGCAGCAGATGAAGCTGAGTGGGACGGAGCTTCGGAAGAAGCCGGACCTCTTCCCTACTGCTCGGTGGACATCCCAATGGACGACGACAACCGTCGCGAAAGTGTCGACGCCGAAGTCTACTACGACTTCGCCGACAACGGTTACGTTACACCCCAACCGGTCGACACCAACATTTCCGAACACATAGGAACCAATTTCTTACCTGATCCAGAAGCGGGAGACGAAGCAGCTTATCCCGAGGACACAAATCTCCCTCGCTACATACAGAGTGGGCTGCAGATCCTGGGACTCGTCACCACCGTCCACGGAGCAGCGCCACCGAAGGAGCCTGCCACGGTTTAGCAGGCTCTGGGGGGAGAGCACAGGGAAAAATGGCGCGAAGCCATGGACAGGGAATTGAAGGCGTTAGAAGACAGAAACACCTGGAAGATAGTGCCTATCGGAGTGGCACGCAACAAAACCGTTCTCACGGGAAAATGGGTCTTCCGCGTGAAGACGAAAGCTGATCGAACGATTGATAAGTTTAAGGTGCGCTGGGTCGTACGCGGCTTCGACCAAGAGCATGGACGAGAATTCATCGAAACCTTCGCACCAGTTAGTCGACATACCTCGCGATAGCCGCCATGAAGCGGAAAAAGCTCCGCCAAATCGACGTCGCCAACGCCTTTCTCTACGCTCCCGTCGATGCCGAGATCTTCGTCGAGCAACTGCACGGGTCCAACACAGACCCCAACCAAGTCTGTCAACTGATGAAATCCCTGTACGGCATCAAGCAAGCTCCGAGGCTGTGGCAGCAGTACCTTCACGCCCGACTAATCCGCATCGGATTCTGCCAACTGCCGCATGACCAAGGGATGTACCGACTCACGAAAGGCGCCGACTACATCCTACTCATCATCTTCGTGGACGGTTTGCTCTACATCGGCTCAACCGACGGCATCACAACTTGGTTTGAAGGGGAGCTGCAGCGGGATCTCACACTCACCGTCTCCTCAATAGTCACGCAATACCTAGGACTCAACATACAAGACAGGGAGAATGCGATCTACCTCAGCGCCGCAAAATACGCCGACACCATCGCCAAGCGGTTCGGACTAACCCCAGCCGTCATCACCACACCATACCGCTACACCGACGGAAATCGCAAGGAAACCTCCACTCCGCTCAAATCCGCCGGCGTTCGTGACTACCAGCGAAAGCTGGGGTGTCTACTCTTTTCAGCCGTTACCTGCCGACCGGATCTATCGTACTCAGCGAGCCAACTCGCCACCTACCTTAAGAAACCTGAAGCGGATCATATGGCTGAACTCGACCGTGCACTTCACTACCTCGTCAGCACTCCAACAGTCGGGCTAACCTACCACAAAACCGGAACCACGACGCCCAAGCTAATCGGTTACGTGGATGCTGATCACGCCGGCGACTCCGACAACAAGCGATCGCGCACTGGCTACATCTACCGACTCGAGCCTATCGGCCCCATCTCGTGGCAGTCGAGCAAGCAAGAGCTAATTGCTCTCTCCTCAGCTGAAGCAGAATACATCGCACTTTGCTCAGCCACCAAGGAAGGACTGTACCTTTGCGAACTACTGGAAGAAGCGAAGCTGGCTCAGTTACCCAGCTTCTCCCTGTTCTGCGACAACCAATCAGCAATCCGCACAGCGAACAAGAACGGGTTCGCGAATCGAACGAAGCACATCGCCCTGCGATATTTCTTCGTGAAGGACGAGATCGAAAAGGGGAGACTCGAGCTATCCTACTGCCCCACATCCGAGATGGCAGCTGATTATTTGACAAAGAAACTCGGAAAGCAGAAGTTCGAGTACTGCATGTTGCTGATTGGACAAGGCCACGTCACCAGCAACGACACTCCAGAAGCGAAGGGGAGTGTTGGAAACAAGTAATTTAATGCTTCTGATGTGTCGGAACATCGAACTACAAACGAGGCACGTTAGAGTGAAGCAACGGCGAGTCGACCAAGGAGGTTGGCAGAACCTAACAGCTGGAGGTTACGCGAAGGTCCAAGGTCGGCGACCTTTTACTTGACGAAAGGCAGCGCGACAGCAAGGACACACAACTGACTCGGTATTGAGCAGTTGCCCGAGTCGTCGCTGTATCGAACCGCAACAGCAACAAAACAGTTTAAAATCCATCTCTTCATATTCTCTGTAATCTTATAAAGACCTTGTATTACTTTGCTATAATCAATCTCTTGCTCTCACACACTTGCGCAAGGTGACTCAACAGTTCATTAAGAACGCTTCCGCAATTACATCATCTTTACTCAGGGTCTTAGCCTTGCAACGATCATAAGGGCTACCGGTATTGTTCTCACCCAACATCTAGAACCAGACTTTATGGTACAACACAAACCAGCAAGCATGCAATCTCGTTCCTAGTGCACACCAAATGACTCAGACTACCGTCAACCAAAGTTGGTTCCTGGCCTCCGAGCAACCAAACTGCATACACCTCTGCTCCACCCCCCACCCACCCCCCCCCCTCCCCCCCTCCCCCCATCCCTATTTAACGTCCCTCTGGCTGGCGCTGCCAGCATGCGCCTCCTTGCCCCCTGCCCATTCAACTAGTTTCACTTGTTCTTCGCTTGTCCACTGACCCCTGCATAGTGTCCATAGTTGCAAAAGCGAGGGGTAAACGGAGGAAAGGGCAGGCCACAGCACAAGATGCGTGAGGAGTCAGAAAGATGCTCACCAGTGCAGGCCCGCTCCTCTTAGTGTATCCGGCACACTGGTGAATACAAGAGACGCTATCATAGACATGAGAAGTTGATTCTTTCTTGTTGGCAAACGTGCAACAGATGGAAAAGAAACATAGCGGCAAAGCTTCTTGGCACTTGCACTGTGGCTCCTGTGGGGCACTGGCACAGCGGCCTGCCCTCCTTAACAAAGCAGATCATGCATTTCCCTCTCTTCCCTACCTGTACACTTGCTCTTCTTCAGCCTGGGAACTCGAACACAGACTTTCCCCCCACGTACGTGCACTGGGCATCAGCAGTGCATGCAGGGTTGCACTTGGCTGGCGTTGTTGGGGGGTGAGGGGTTGAGGGAGAGGGGAAAGAGCATGGGGCTGAGTCGGGCAGCAGGTTGGGAGAATGAGAGGGAATGGCTTGGAAGGAAGGAGTGGTAATGAAAGAAAAGCACCACAAGCACTCCAGCTCGACTCACATGAAGCATTGTCTCTGGAAAGCTGGACTGCCTTTTGACCTTTTGCCCTCTTGCCCTCTTGACCTCTTAGCCTCTCGCTATCTTGTTAACCAGTCTTGCCCTCTTGATATCGCTTTTCTGACTGCATACGTTAGAAGCTGCCTGGCTGATTCTTTCTTCCTTTCTGCCCTGACTTACGAAAAGGAAACGGGTCGCGGCAGAGCTTCTTGGCTGAGTTGAACATGAGGCCCTCGGGGCACGCACTGGCACTGCTACTGGCCGTCCTTCACAACGCACTCAGCAGCTCCACAATCCTTGTGGCACGTGGCTGTTGTGGGCAGCAGAGGGGGGTTAACAATGCAGGCATGCAGAGACAAGGGGTCAAAAGCAAAGGCTTTCAGGCACAGGGAAGCGAAAACGAGAAATATGTCGAAGAGGTTAGGTGTGTGAAATTAGTAAAATACATGATAGCATGTACGGAGATCTTCTGTATTATGCTCATGGCAAACTCTAGGTAGAAAGACGTAAACCTCAGACGTGCATCGCATGCACTCGCACTTACTGAGATTGCAGCCAACTGACTGCGGTGAATACGTTGCCTTGACAGGCCTGAGAGAGGGAGAGGTACGGATGGGGAAGACGAAACATGAGGACGAATCACGACAGTCACTCCATTCACACTTTACATGGCATGCATCATGCGGACATACAATGTG
The DNA here is from genome assembly GCA_947471745.1 of Closterium sp. Naga37s-1. Lineage (NCBI taxonomy): Eukaryota > Viridiplantae > Streptophyta > Zygnematophyceae > Desmidiales > Closteriaceae > Closterium > Closterium sp. Naga37s-1. Next base: position 360,799 of record CANJKZ010000781.1, on the reverse strand, counting down.
GTGTGGTGTGCATCACACTCACACCATGTGCCGTGCATCATGCTCAAACCATGTGCCGTGCATCATGCTCAAACCATGTGCCGTGCATCATGCTCAAACCATGTGCCGTGCATCATGCTCAAACCATGTGCCGTGCATCATGCTCAAACCGTGTGCCGTGCATCATGCTCAAACCGTGTGCCGTGCATCATGCTCAAACCATGTGCCGTGCATCATGCTCAAACCATGTGCCGTGCATCATGCTCAAACCATGTGCCGTGCATCACGCTCAAACCATGTGCCGTGCATCACACTCACACACCTTTTCGTGGCAGGGTAGGAACGGCCCTTCCTCGCAGGGCGTGCGATCGTCAGCCCCGGCTGGCCCGTGCAACGGCGGCCGGAGTAAAACGTCAGGCTCTTGCACATGCCGTTGCCAAGCGCTTCGGGACTCAAGGGATCAGAGCTTCGAAGCTTCGGGGCATCCCACACTATGTTGATCTGAGCGCCGCCAATGCTGTAGCTGAGGTCTCTGCTGGCGCACACAGTGGTGCCACTGGCCTGCTCTGCCGGCACTGAGGTGGAGAAGGTGAGCTGATCCTTGATGTTGCGCCCACTCAGCTGCACCGCCGAGCGCACCAACGGGCCTGAGCGGCCGTTAAGGCAGTTGGAATGATTGATGGGACGATGATGGGGGTTTGAAGACGTTGGGTTGAGGCAGGAAGAAAGGTTGAACGAGAGGAATAGGGCAAACAGGGGGGAAGGTGCAGGAAGAGGGCAAACAGAGGAGACGAAAACTAGTTACAACTGCCTGTTAGCGATGTCTGCAGAAATGCGTTTGCTGTAAAGGTATGTATCTTCTAGAGATCACTGGTGGAGCACTCACCAAAGCACGCCTTGCCAGGCTCGTTGAAGAGCATTCCAGCCGTGTTGCACTGGCACTCGGGATCGTAGTTACGATACGCAACGCAGGTTGCATCGGAGCCACACTCCTTCCCAGAGACAACACATGCGTCTGCGGGGAAGTCATGGGCGGTTCCAAGGTGAGGTGAGTAGGGCACTGGGCTTGGACAAACGGAACTCTTGCTTGTGGTTGTGAACTCACCCCCACACGTACACTCACCCACACTTCAGTGGGCTAGGGGAAATGGAGAAGAATGGAAAAGATAGCTGATTCTAGCTGAGGGGCCCTTCCCTTCTGAATGCGTGTTTGCACAACTCACTGATAATGTTCAACATGCCATACGTACACTCACTCGCTCTCCACCACTCACCGTAGCACGTCTTGTCCGCTTTGTTGAAGGCTTTATTATCGTTGCACACGCATGCAGGAGGGCCGTTGGGATCCGGAGACTCTTGCACGCAAGAAGCACTCGGCCCACAGTCCATTTTGCTACACGCGTCTGCAAGGGGGAGGGGAGTTCATGGACGTTCCCAAATACAGGAGGTGAAGGGGGTTGATTTTTGAAATAGGAGGTAACGTCATATGACCATACACTCGCGCACTCAACCACACTCGCGCACAGATCTTTTTGTTCAAAGCACACTGAGCGAGCGAACAAGAGGTGAGAATGTAAAAGGTGAGAAGCAAGACCGAGAGAAGCGAGAGCATTGAGAAAACAGGGTGAAAAGAAGCAAGAACAATAGAAGAGAAGGGTGAACTCACTCACTCTGCTCTCCACCACTCACCATAGCACGTCTTGTCCGTTTTGTTGAAGGCAGAACCATCCTCGCACAAGCAGTCAGCAGTGCCATCAGCTTGCACCATGCAGGACGCACTTGGCCCGCATTCGATGCCGGCACACGGGTCTGCAGAACGAATCCAAGCACGTTTCGCACCACATGCAGCAGGGCAAGCACACAGTTAGACCGATGCTCGAGCGCAAGAAACAAATCAATTAGGAGCTAAAGGGAGAGAAAGACGAGGAAGAGCGTGGGAAGCACGAGTGAGGTATGGTGTCATGGTGAAGTCATGGTTGTGTCATGTGGTTCCATGGTGTTCCACCATCAGCCAGTGAGCCCGGCTCAACAGCATCAATAGCGCTGGCGTGGGTCGCGAGGAAGCTGATGGCAACGAGACCCGCGACGAGTGCGGCGAGGCCACACAGGCCGGACAGGCGCGCGCAGGGCTTCATGGCGACGGGAGTCGGCGTAACGATCACGGCGCGATGGGGAAGAGCGGGACCTCGAAGGTGCGACACAATGCCCGGAAGGGAGGAGACGAGATGGAGAGTCACGCAATGGCGGCGAGAAACGGTGTGAGAGGAGGGAAAGTTGTATGTGTGGCTTTGAGAGCGGGCGTCGATTTATGTGCTGAGAGTGAGTGATAGATTAACTCTCGCGCGTCGCCTCTCTCGGCGGATAATCCAACGCGTTCCATCGCGGAGAAGAGGCAGGGGGTGTGCTTAGCGGATCGCCGTTGCGCCGAGCCTGCGCCACGCCCAGCAACGTCTGCATTGAGATCGCGGGAACCTAGGATGATGCGGCCTCTGCCGTGCGGACCTAGTCCTCGGCGATCGTGTTGGCGCAACGGGCAGGAGTCAGTGGGGAGTGTATTAACGATTCCCGCCATGATGGCCGCAGGGGGGAGGAACGGCGGTGGGGAGGAGCGCGAAAGTAGTGACCGACGCGGGCGGCAATGGCGGGAGCGACGTGAGGCCCTCCGGAAAGCGTCAGGACTTCCAGCGTGCGCCTGGTGAACGTGTTAGCTAGCCAGCAATATAAAGCGGGGATCGCGGGGGGGCGCAAGGCAGAATGGCTTCCGCCTCTCGTACTGTACTGTTGCGCGCTTGCGCATACTGCAGAGGCTCATCCGATCTATTGCGAGGTTTGCAGAAGAGAGTTCTACTCCAGGCGAACGTGTTTGATAGATTCGTGCTGCGAGTTGGGGTGACAAGGTTGAATACGGTCAGTTACGTTTGGGCGCGGTATATGGATTTCACCGCTTCAGATTCAAACTTTTTCACTATCGAACTCGAACTGCGCTGCTGTAGAAGTCAACAAACGAACGCGTTCGGCTTTGGCGATTTTGATGGCGAGTGTGAGGATTATGGATGAACATACCAACGGTGAAGCTCGGTTTTTTGCTTATGTGTGTGATCCTATCAATTCAACAATAAGTTAGAAAGAGACTGTAAGGAATTTTGCTAATTCCTTACTGAGGCACTTCTTACGCGTACAATTCCAATTTTTCGGAGTTCAGGCTCGGTCCGTCGACCTCGCCTCCGAACGTCCCCCGCGTCGCCTTCGGGTTTCCCAAACCCAAACCCGCACCCAACCTTCGCGCGACTCCGCGACCTCGGCTTAGCTAGCTTTGCTATATTATGCCTAGGCCGTATTGTTTGCTCAGTAGTTGTAATCACTTCCGCGTTATTGAATACTGCGCACTCTTCTTTCGTACAACTCATAACACTTGGTATCAGAGCCTACTTTCCTAGGTTACCCTCTACTTTCCGGGGTAGTTTTAGTGCAGGGGTGCGATAGGTTTGGTGGGCTGCAAAGCGGTCGGCTCAGAGATAGATACGATTATCTCGCTCCGACTAATAGCGTTTGCGCCTTCATCAAAACCATAAAAATCGCTGTTAACCCGCTGCCCGTTAGGAGAAGCCTGCGAAACATGAAACAGGCGGAGTTCAACGAGTTCATGCAACAGTTTCGGGCGATGCATGCCAACTTGCAGACCATGTCTGCAGAGGTGGATCGCCTGAGGGAGGAAAACGCCGAGCTACGCCAGACGCGAGGTGAAGCGCGTCATGAGTCGCCCGCCGTGGATGAAGCAAGTAGCAGCTTCGCGCCTAACGACGAGGACCTTAGCGAGCTGTTGGACTCGCTGGACGCTGAAGATGAGTGGGCGGCACGGATGCAACAGGCACGAGGGACGCAGGAGCAACAGCCACAACCGCAGCAACAGGCACAAGCGGCACCGAGGCAACAGTCGCAGACTACGCCACGACAGGCAATAGCGACAACCCCGGTGATGGCTTCAGTGGCGCCCTCGATGCATGCAGCAGCAACAGTCTCAACAACTGTCAAGATAAAGCCGACGAACCCGCCCCCGTTCAACCCCAGCGACAAAACCGTCACTGTGTCAGCATGGTTGTTCTGTGTGGAGGTGTTTTTCAATGCTGCGCAAATTGCTGACGATGCTACTCGCATTAATTTTGCAGTGTCACTGTTACGAGGGCCGGCGTTGGAGTGGTGGAAGCGGACTCTTCAGACAGAGGGGACTCCGGCAGGGATGTCACGTGCGAACGACGGGACCTGGACAACTGTCACGCAACGAGCAACTTCAATCTTCGGAGTGGCCACCACGATACGCACATGGACGGAGTGGGGCGCCGCGCTGCGAACCAGATTCAAGCATGTATCCGCCTCGGATTCTGCTTGCATGAAGCTGCGCACCTAGAAGCAGGTGGCGTCGGTCCAAGATTACACGGCAACATTCTGCAATTTGGCTGACCAGGTGGACGACATGAGTGATGCGGAGCGACTCGACCGATATGTCGCAGGCCTCAAGTACGAAGTACAGTACGAGGTGCGACGGGCGAGTCCACGCGATTTCCTCGATGTCGTCCAGGTGGCTGAATCGACGGATGCGCTGATGCAATGGGCGAGAATGAGTTCCCGGGAGGGCACTCAATTTCGTGGACCGCCACGCCAGCCCACAATCAACGGGGCGGATGCACCGAGACGTGGACCTAACACGTGCTTCAACTGCAACCAACCGGGCCACTGGAGGAAGGACTGCCCGAAGCTGAAACAGGGAAACAGGAGCGACGGGGAGGGGTCGGGAAAAGAGACGAGTCAGTAGCAGTCGGGCCACCTACTGACGAGACCCCGTCGCCCGGCAATCAACATCCACACCGAGTAGTGGTACCGATACGGGCTATCGACCGCAACCGGACGAATAAGGTGGATGAACACGTGGATCACCCTGTGCTGGTCGTGGGGAGGGTTAACAAACAAAAATAAAACTTTTCGTTGACGGTGGGGCGAGCCACAGTCTCGTCAACCTGGCAACGGCAAAAAAAATCGGAGTCAAGCTGGACAGGTGTCTGCCCGAAATTGACGCGCGACTGGTGGACGGGACACCGCTGGCGATAAAGGACGAGGTCCGACAAATTCGGATGAAGTGTGGCGACGATTTCGGGTTTTCAATGCGAATGCTGGCGACAACACTGGACGGTTGCGATGTGCTGCTGGTGTCAAGATACTAAGCACCTAGGAAACTAGGTTTAGGCTTAGGATGCTTAGTTAGGAGTAGGAGCTAGGGTTTACCCTTAGGCAAAGTAGAAGTGCAAGCAAAAGGAGTGATTCAACTATAGAAAAACAAGTACAAATAGAGGAGAAGCATGCAAGGAGTGGTGCACCACCACACAAGACAATAATGAGACTACACTACAGCTAGGACTACATGCGCTTATACAGAACATATATCAAATATATTCTGACACACCCCCTAAGTGCATGCAGGAATAGCCATGTGCAGAACACCCTCTGAAGTGGTACACCCTGCAGGGCGCAGCAGAAGAAGAGGCGAAGTGAGAAGGAGGGGGAAGAACTGTGAGAGGAGAGGAGATAGGAGGCGGCGGCTGAAGCTGCAGACACACGGGCGACAGGAGCGGCTGGCACAGTGGCTACCGGGACAGCGCCCCGGACTACTGGAGTAACTGGCTCGGCTGCTACGAGGAGCGGCAAGAGCAACGGACCCACGGGCGACTGGCGCAGCAGGCTCGCTGGGCTACCGACAGCACGAGGGCCCCGGACTACTGGCGCTGCTGGCGACACGACGGCTACCTCCGTTCAACTTCCCCCATTGCCCCACACCCCCTTCTACAACACTAACGCCACTCCCTCGGCTCCCCCACACTCCCTCGGCTCCCCCCACACCCTCCCCCCCTCAGCAGCAGCTGCAGCAGTGGGAGAGAGAGAAGGAGGAGGGGCAGCTTACTCACACCCGCCACCCTCAGCTCCCCCCACACTCCCTCGGCTTCCCCCACACCCTCCCCCCCTCAGCAGCAGCTGCAGCAGTGGGAGAGAGGCCACCCCCATACCCTCCCCCCCACTGCCGCACGCGCAGCATGGAGTTGAAGGGGAAGGGTGGGGGGGGGTGGGCGGGGGGGCGGGGTAGGAGGTGCGCGGGCGACAGCAGGGCTCGCTGGCGGGCAGAACCCGTCGCGCGTCCAAGGCGCGCGACAGGCAGAAACCGTCGCACGCCCGGGGCGCGTGACGGGCAGAAACCGTCGCACGCCCGGGGCGCGCGACGGGCAGAGAACCGCGCGCAGAGAACCGTCGCACGCCCGGGGCGCGCGACGGGCAGGAAACCGTCGCGCGTCCGGGGCGCACGACGGGGACGAAATCGCCGCACGCCCGGGGCGCGCGACGAGCAGAAAATCGACGCGCGCCCGGGGCGCGCGACGGGCAGAAAACCGACGGGATCCGAAATCGACGGGCAGAAAACCGACGGGCAGAAAAACGGGCAGAGGGGCCCATGAGCGGAAGCGTAGTAGGCATAGGATCGAAACAGTCTAATACCATGTCAAGATACTAAGCACCTAGGAAACTAGGTTTAGGCTTAGGATGCTTAGTTAGGAATAGGAGCTAGGGTTTACCCTTAGGCAAAGTAGAAGTGCAAGCAAAAGGAGTGATTCAACTATAGAAAAACAAGTACAAATAGAGGAGAAGCATGCAAGGAGTGGTGCACCACCACACAGGACAATAATGAGACTACACTACAGCTAGAACTACATGCGCTTATACAGAACATATATCAAATATATTCTGACAGCTGGGACGAGATTGGCTACAGCGATTCAATCCGACAATCGACTGGACGACGGGGGCGATCACGGTGCTGTGCAACAAGGGGCGCGTGACACTTCCGAAATGGGCGGAGCCAGAGCCGATGACAACGCGTGTCAACACAATAACGATGAAAAGGGCGATCAAGCGGGGAGCGCAGGGCTACGCCGTACAGCTGTACGAGGTGGTCGCATCCGAGAAAGTCGCCGACATTGACATGCTCTGCGCTGCTGTACCAGACGACGTGGCGAGCATAATTCGGAGGTATCCCGAAATTTTCGCGGATGACCTGCCTGACGGGCTGCCACCTCAGCGACCAGAAGACCACAGGATCGAGCTGGAGCCAGGCGCAAAACCAACTGTTCGGTCACAGTGGCGGCTCAGCCAACCAGAGCTCGACGAGTTGCGGAAACTACTGGACTACACCTTATTCTCGATAATTGCACACCCCTTAAACGCACACCCTAGGGGTACATACCCGAGGTACAAACTTTCTCGCAGGGTAGTTTTCTGCGAATGTTGAATAGCTGGTGAGCGTTCCGAAACCCAGTCGCGAATTGACGTAAACATTAAAAACTTCAGTCGCGCCACCCCAACCCCATCCTCACTCGGAACACATGGTGCGGTTTCAAGAGACACTACACCTTCGCTGTCGACTGATAGTCCCTGAGTTTCAGGAGGTCCGTCGTATCGAGCCAGAATCCGTATAGGGCACCTTAAAAAACGCAGGTAGGGGGTGTGCAATTATCGAGAATAGGGTGTATCTGCTTTCGAAGGGTTTTATCCGGCCGAGCACGTCACCTTACGCCGCCCCGATACTGTTCACGCCGAAGAAGGATGGAGGCCTGCGCATGTGCATCGACTATCGAGCGTTGAATCGGGTCACAATCAAGTCGCGTTACCCGATCCCGAGAGCGGACGACCTGCTGGACCAGCTTCGCGGGGCTCGCTTCTTCTCGAAAATCGATTTGCGAGGTGGCTACCATCAAATTCACGTGTTCGCCGACGACTGTCTGAAGACTGCATTTCGCACCCGCTATGGCAGTTACGAGTTTACCGTGATGCCATTCGGGTTGACGAACGCACCCTCGACCTTCCAGCTCACCATGAATGGGGTGTTTCGGGACATGCTGGACAAGAAGGTTATTGTTTACCTGGACGACATCCTGGTGTACAGCAAGACTCGGGAGCAACATTTACAGGACTTAGAGGAGGTGTTCCGGCGCTTGCAGCAGAACCGGCTGATTACGAAGGGCTCTAAGTGTGAGTTCTTACAGTCGGAGCTGGAGTTCATGGGGCACGTGGTTTTTGGGGAGGGCATTAAAATTGACCTTCGTAAAGTAAAAGCGATTTCGGAGTGGAAGCCGCCCGCGAACATCACCGAGTTGCAGAGTTTGCTCGGCTTCTTTAACTACGTCCGCCATTTTGTACCGAATATGGCGGGGGTAACCAGGCCGTCAACCGATCTTCTGCATAAGGGCGTGCAATTTGGTTGGGGGGTGAGAGAGCAGCTGGCCTTCGACGAACTGAAGAAAATTTTGAGTTCACCCCCGGTACTTCGTCTGGCAGATCCATCTCGACCGTTTGAAGTCGTGACGGACGCCAGCGATTTCGCCGTCGGCGCCGTCCTCCTATAGGACTTCGGCAACGGGCTGCAACCCATCGCGTACGAGTCAAGGAAAATGCAGCCGCCCGAGCGCAACTACCCTGTACACGACAAAGAAATGCTCGCCATCGTGCATGCGTTTCGTACCTGGCGTTGTTACCTCACGGGAGCCGACGTCACGATCAGGACAGACCACAAATCATTACAGTACATGCGCAGCCAACCACAGCTCAACCCGCAACAAATCCGATGGCTCGACTACCTCGAGTCAAACTTCAGCTACACCATCACGTACAAAAAGGGCGCCAACAACATCGCCGACGCCCTGACCCGCCCATCGATGCAGACCGCAGCAGTACTAATCGCCCACTCTAACCCTTTATTGGCAGGACTCTTCAAGCATGGCTACAGGACCTACAGGTTTTTCGGGACCAACCAACACCAACGGGTCACCACGGCACATGGGAGCTATTACCTAAAAGTCGGTACCAACCAAGTTTGGGTACCTTCCTACCGACCCTTACGAGAATTGCTGACGCAGGAGGTACACGACTCCAATCTCTCCGGGCACTTCGGCGTCGACAAAACACTGAAGCTGCTGCAGCGGAATTACTACTGGCTCGACATGGTGTCGGAAGTGCAGCACTACGTGTCCGCCTGCCTGACCTGCCAAGCAATGAAATCACCACGTCAACGCCCAGCTGGATTGCTGCAACCCCTCGAGCCACCCGAACGACCGCGGCAACATGTGACAATGGACTTTGTCACCGGGCTGCTAGCTGGTACAAGTGGCAACGACTCGGTGCTGGTCGTCGTCGACCGCTTAACGAAAATGGCGCATTTTGCACCATGCCGTACGACGATCACAACTGAAGAAACAGCGAAGCTCTTCATCTCGACCGCCGTGCGACTACACGGGTTACCTTCAACGATCATCAGCAATCGGGCTCCAAAATTTACGTCGAAGTTCTGGCAGGAGACATGGGCACAGTACGGCACCCGCCTGCAGTTTTCGTCGTCATACCACCCGCAAACCGACGAGCAGACTGAGAGGACCAACCAGACGATGGAGCAGTTGATTCGCACGAACTGCCCCGACATCTCCAAGTGGGAAGATTTGCTTCCCATGCTCGAATTTGCGTACAACAACGCCCCGTCTGCAACGACCAACCAATCACCGTTTTACCTCAATTACGGGATAGATCTGGTGGTACCCTCTTCAACGACTCCTGAAAATCCGGTACCACGGTCGCAGCAGTTTGTTTCGGAACTTCAAGTAGCACGCGACAAAGCAGCAGAATTCATACGAAAAGCTAATACCGCTGCCAGCCGCTACGCCGACAGACATCGACGGAACTTACCCTTCCGTGACGGGCAGATGGTCCTCATGGACACGAAGAATCTCCGACTGCCCCAGCCTACGAAATTACGTCCCCGCTACGTGGGACCTTTCCGCATCACTCGGATGCTGACCCCGGTCACGGCGAAACTCCTACTCCCGGACGACTGTAAGATCCACGACGCCTTCCACGTCAGCTTACTCCTCCACTACGTGGCTCCGCAGCCGTCCGACGTCACTCGACCCAGCCTGGCGCCAAGTGTCCGACCTGTGGCAGATCCGACGCTTCAACCAAGGAAGATCTTAAATCATCGCATTCTTCCGACCCCATCAGGACGCCACGTTGATTTCCTTCTCCGTTGGGTGGATCGCACAAGCGAAGATGACATGTGGGTCCCGGCTGACTCACTGCAAGGCCACTCGGTACTTCGGGACTATCTCTCCCGCCGACGCGTGCCTGATATCGACCACCTTTCTTAAAGGGGGGGGGTAGTGTAAGGAATTTTGCTAATTCCTTACTGAGGCACTTCTTACGCGTACAATGTTGGGCTGAGAAAAGCCCTAAGGATCTTTGCAAGGCTAAACTCAAGGTAGGACTTTGTTAGAATCTAGCAGCAGGAATGAATGAACTATGAAAGAGTTGGGTACAAGTATGAAACACTAAAAGGGGCTGTACCCCATATTGGCTACCCCACTACAGCCTAAACATATATAGCAGATATAACATTTGACACACCCCCATAGGCAAAGTGGGAGAGAGCAAGGGTTCACAAGACCAGTCAAGAGAACCAAAGCAAGCTCAGGGTGGATCACAACGTCAGCACACACACTGAGCACAAGCAAAGGGCCACAAGGCCTGTTCACATGCAGACGTATATACGCAACAACAACAGTGCAATGATCTCTACCTAGTAGAGCAGGCATGCGGATATATATATTTGTATATATATAGATCACAATACAAGCAAAGTCTACAGCAAGTGAGGCAAAGTGGGCACAAGGCCTAACAAAGTGCAGAAACGCTGATGATCACCAGACGGAAGTGCCTTGGTGAATATATCAGCAGTGTTGGCCCGAGTGGCCACGTGAGCAAGACGAAGCTAACCACGCTGCTGCAACTCTCGAGCCAGGAAGTAACGCACAGCGATGTGCTTCGTTCTGTGCTCCAGTCTGTGCTCCTTACACAAGGCAATGGCGGCCTTGTTGTCGACGTACAGCACTGGAGGAGAACGAGGCCGCTCTCCCAAGTCGGTCAGCAGGTAGGTGAGCCAGCGTAACTCCTGTGCAGCCATGGCTGTGGCGTAGATCTCAGCCTCACAACTGGAGCTGAGAACAGAAGACGAGCGTGTAGAACGCCAAGAAACTGAACCAGAGCCAAGGCTGAAGGTGTAACCCTGTGACGACCGCTGCGTAGCCTGGTCGTCAACCCAAGAAGCGTCTGAGTGCCCAGTGAGGACAAGTGGGCTCCGCCCTCCAAGCACGAGCCCCATGCCCGATGTACCGCACAAGTAGCGCAGTACCCTCTTCGCAGCATCCATGTGCACCTTTCGGTGCCGACCAGGAGCCACGTAGCGAGCTAGAAGGCCAAGAGGGTACGCAAGGTCAGGTCGAGTGCAGGTCATCAGGTAAATGAGGCAGCCCACTAGCTCTGGGTACGGGCCACTCGGCTCTACGGACTCGTCCGAAGGTGGAGCTGAGAGCGAGTGGCCTGTAGCCAGAGGAGTGTGCTGTGGCAAGGACCAGGTGAAGCCGAAGCGCTGAAGGACCTGCTGCACCATGTGTGACTAAGTCAGTGTGATGGTGCGGCGTGCTCTGTCCCGGGTGATCTGCAAGCCAAGGTAGCTGCGCAGTTCACCCAGGTCTGTGCACGTGTGTCTCTTCTGCAGCTCCGACTTCACCAGGGCGAGAGCCTCAGTGTCAGCAGTGGCAAAGACCAAGTCGTCGACGTACACGAGGATGTAGAACGGCGGCAGAGACGTGTCGATGCACAGAAACAGCGACGGGTCAGCAGTCGACGGAGCAAACCCAAGAGCCGCAAGTGTAGTCCTCAGTGTGTCGTGCCACTCACGTGGTGCCTGGCGGAGAGCGTAGACTGGCCGCCGGAGGCTCCACTGGGTACCAGGAGGGAACGACCCAGTGATGCCAGGTGGGCGGGGCAGCCAGATCTCCTCGTGCAGGCTGCCCTGTAAGAAAGCTGTGCTGAAGTCAAGAGAGTGAAGCTCGTAGTCACGCTGAGCGGCAACGTGCAGCAGTACCCGAAGAGTGGTCATCTTTGGGGTGGGGGAGAAGGTCTAAAAGAAGTCTACTCCCTCTTGCTGACTGAAACCTCGAGCAACGTAACGAGCCTTGAAGACAGGCGGAGAACCTGGCGGCCGCTTCACCCTGAAAATCCACATGCCACTGACAATGTTCGCCCCAGGAGGGGGAACCTTGTCAACGTAGGTGCCTGTGGACTTCCAGGATGCCATCTCTGCGTCCATGGCTGTCTGCCAATGAGAGGAGTACTTACCCGCGATCGCCTCAGTGTAAGAGCGCGGGGTCGGGATGTCTGGAGCATCCGGGTCTCCCTCAGGGGCAAGCAGCATGGACACGAGATGAGGCGCAGCGGCTGCAAGACACTCAAGGTCCTCCTGCCTGTCCTCAAGGACGTCCGTGCCAAGAGCACACTCACCCCCGACGGACGGAGGACAGACAGACTCAGACTCAGCAACAAGACTAGCGGCGTAGTCTAGACGACAGGCAGCAGCAAAGTCAACAAGCTCAGCGACTAAGGCAGACGCAGCAGCAGACTCAAACGACGGGTTAGTGACAACTGTGGCTAGCAGACGCGTGACAGTAGGGTGAGCAGCACGGGTGCGGTTCGACTCAGGCTCAGGAACGGTAGGCAGAGAAGACGCAGGAAGGGATGGCAGGGGAACACGCTGCGGAGGAGAGGAAGGATGACGGACGACGAGGTGGGTGCCAGTGACAGCCGGCTGACGCGAACGAGGAACACGACGACCAGGACGACCAGAAAGGACAGGCGAGACAAGACGCGACGCTGGCTCATGACGCTCAGTAAGACCCCCCGTCTGCTCAGTGTATGGAGAAGGAGCAGGCAGCAGTGAGCCAGGCTGTAACGGAAGACCAGTAGACAAAGGGAGACTAAGAACCTGGCGAGGTACAGAGTCACACGGTAGCTGAGACGACGGAGACGGTGGAGCGAAGAACAGGCGCGGCTGTGCAGCGCCACCAGCACCAGCAGCTCCAGCACCCCCAGCAGCCCCAGCACCTCCAGCAGCTCCAGAATCCTCAGCACCAGCTCCTCCAGGACCAGCTCCACCAGCACCAGCACCCATAGAACCGGCACCTCTTGTCCCAGGGTCTCCAGCCTCAGTGTCTCCAGCAGCAGCACCCCCAGACCCAGGGTCTCCAGCAGTAGCACCTTCAGGCTCAGCACCTCCAGCCCCAGCAGCTCCAGTACCTCCAGTACGAGCACCTCCGGGACCAGCACCACTCCCAGCTCCAGTGACGCCAGCAGAAGTACCTCCAGCGGCAGAGCCCCGAGCTCCAGAAGCGCGACCCTGACGGCGACCGTACCAGTCGTGCAGCTGCTGTGAGGTGAGAGGCACACGCGGACGAAGGCGGCTACTCCAAGGAGACCGCGCAGCAGCAGACTCAGAACCATCAGCGCCAGCACCCGCAGCAGCTCCAGAACCTCCAGCGCCAGCACCCGCAGCAGCTCCAGAACCTCCGGCGCCAGCACCCTCAGCAGCTCCAGAACCTCCAGCAGAAACAACTCCAGTAGCTGAGACTCCAGCACCAGCGCCTCCCGCAGCAGGGCCCTGACAGCCAACGTACCACTCACGCAGTTGCTGTGGGGAGAGAGGGAGTCGACGACTAGAGTGCAGCGGCGAGGTACCAGCAGAGCGACTGCGGAGACGGCCGCCCCAGGGAGACTGCTCACCAGACGCCTCAGCGCCCCCAGGTGCAGCACCCCCAGACGCAGTGGTATCGCGGACAAAGGCACGAGCACCCCAGACCCGGAAACGCGACGCATCGCCAACCTTCCCCGTCCACAGCAGGGTGGGCGAGGTCTACGGCAAGGAGACACGGGGCTAGAGGTTGAGCTGATGCGCGGCGTACCGGACCGCAAACGGCCACAGAAAATGGGGGGCAGCCGCATGGATCATGGAGGTACGAGCGACCTCCATGACTAAGCCAATGCGGCGCTCAGCAACCCCATTCTGCTGCGGAGAGGCCGGAAGCGTGAACGTCTGGCGAATGCCGTGCTCCGCACAGAAGGCTGCCAAGAGGTCGGAGGAAAACTCCCCACCTCTGTTAGAGTGCAGACGCAGGTCGGGAAACTCCGTCCCGAACCGCTCGCGGAGCTGGAGACGAGCAGCGCGGATCCAAGGGATCAGAACATCAGGGACCTCACCCTTGGTGCGCAAGGGGAAGACCGTGGTGTAACGCGTGTAGTCGTTGACGACCAGCAGGAAGTACCGCTCGTGGCCCTGTCCACGGACGCGGGCTGGGCCCCACACGTCCAGGTGGAGAGTCTGCAGGGGAGCCTCTGTGGGAGGGAACGAGGAGGAGTGAGGAGCGGCGTGCTGCCGCCCCTCGACACAGGGAAGACAGGGAGGAGCAGGCGAGGGTGGGAGGGGAGGGAGAACCCTGGGAAGACCAGAGACAAGGTCACGGCGGTGCATGCTGCGAAGGCGCTGCATCGAGGGGTGACCAAGGCGGTGGTGCCAAAGGAGGGTCTGGTGCGACAAGGCGCGACACGAGCAGGGGGGCGACAACTGACCTGACGCAGACGTAGACGCAGCTATCTGAGGGGACGCAGTGACCAGTGTGTACAGGCCCGACCCCGGCTGCCGAGTGAAGGTAGCCAGGTGACGACCCGTCTGAGCACACGTGCAGTGTGTCACACGTTCGTAGGCAGGGGTGAGCTGGTGAACACCCGCGTCCTGGAGCGCAGAACCCGCCACCAAGTTCGTAGAGAACGAGGGGAGGTAAAGACCCAACAGTGTGCCGGACGGGACAGCAGGACAAGGGAGGACAGTGGAGGAGGTTGCACGGACTGGACCCCCAGAGGGGTCTGCCAGGGAGACTGGAACCGGCCGACTGAGCGGCGTGAGGGTGGTGCTCTCGCGAAAGAAGGAGCGAGAAGCACCAGAGTCAAGTGTGAAGGTGTACAAGGCCGCAGCAGGCGCAGTACCAGAGAGAGCAGACTCACCAGCACCTGGAGCAGCAGTCTCACCCGTACCTAGAGCAGGAGACACACTAGCCCCTAGAGCAGCAGCCTCACCAGCACCTAGAGCAGCAGGCTCTATACCTGGGTCAGGCGGTACGCACAGGTAACAGGCACGGTCAGCACTAGTAGGCAATGCATACATGGCAGTGAGAATAGCATCATAATCAAGAGCAAATATATCTACCCTCTGCCCAAGCAGCTCCACCCAGTCGGGGAGCTCAGCCTCGTCACCAAACTCGGTACGCCAGGCGTCGCTCAGACGGGCGAAGCAGCGGGACTGTGTGTGACTAAGAGTCCCGCAAGCCTAACCAGTCCGAGCACCAGTGCGAATGACGTACGGGTAGAGAACGGTACTCAGAGACCCTCTACTCTGAGCGTACCACTCACGAAGCTGCTAGGGCGTGAGAGACTCGCGCGGACGTCGCTGGATCTGCATCTGACCACTACCAGTAGCAGCAGTAGCAGTAGTAGCAGCAGTAGCAGCAGTAGCAGCGCGGCCACCCCGACAACCCCAACTAGCGTACCACTCACGAAGCTGCTGGGGCGTGAGGGACTCACGCGGACGTCGCTGGAGCTGCATCTGGCCACCGCCAGTAGCAGCAGTAGTGCGTCCAGGGCAGGCGCGGCAGGCAGGCAGGCAGGCGGGCAGGCGCGGCAGGCAGGCAGGCAGGCAGGCGAGCAGGCAGGCAGGCAGGCAGGCGGCAGCGCTCGAACAAGGCAGGTGCTCACCAATGGCAGGCAGGGCCGGCGCTCGGTGGGGCCGCAACAGCGGCTCCAGAGTAGGGCTGCGGCAGCTGTAGGGCAGGGTCGCGCCAGCAGCAGGTCGGGGCCGCGTCAGCGTCCAGGCGGGGCCGCGTCGGCGGCAGGGCACGGCCGCGGCAGTTGCAGGGCTGGGTCGCGCCAGCGGCAGGTCGGGGCCGCGGCAACTACAGGGCTGGCAGGGCCGCGTCGGCGTCTGGGCGGGGCCACGTCAGCAGCAGGGCGCGGTCGCGTCAGCTGCAGGGCTGGCGGGGCCGCGTCAGCAGCGGGGCCGCGTCAGCAGCAGGGCGCGGCCGCGTCAGCGTCTGGGCGGGGCCGCGTCAGCAGCAGGGCGCGGCCGCGGCAGGTTGGGGCCGCATCAGCGGCAAGGCGGGGCCGCGATCGCGGCCTGACGGGGCCGCGACAGCGGCAGGGCGGGGCCGCGACCGCGGCCTGACGGGGCCGCGACAGCGGCAAGGCGGGGCCGCGACCGCGGCCTGACGGGGCTGCGTCAGCGGCAAGGCGGGGCCGCGACCGCGGCCTGACGGGGCCGCGACAGCGACCTGGTGGGGCTGTGCTCTGGCCTGCAGAGGCTGCGCGCGGGCGGCGAGGGCCTGCAGGGGCGGCGCGCGGCCGGGCAGAGGCTGCGCGCGGGCTGCGAGGGCCTGCAGGGGCGGCGCGCGGTCGGGCAGAGGCTGCGCGCGGGCGGCGAGGGCCTGCAGGGGCAGCGCGCCGGCCTGACGGGCCTGCAGGGGCGGCTCGCGGGCCTGAGTGACCCGCAGGTGGCGGCTCGGGGGGCTGACGGGCCTGCAGGAGTGGCTCGGGGGCCTGACGGGCCAGCAGAGGCGGCTCGGGGGCCTGACGGGCCTGCAGGGGCCGCTCGTGGGCCTTAGTAGCCTGGAGGGGCAGCGCACTGGCCTAGGGCAGCAGGAGGCAGCGCGAGGGCTGCAGGACGGCGCGCGCAGCACAGCACGTCACTACGCAAGGCAGGCAGGCACAGGACAACACGTGGGGTAGCGCGGTAACCGCAACGGAAGGTGGGCCCGAAAAAAAAACGGTCCTACGGACCTAGTGCTCTGAAACCATGTTAGAATCTAGAAGCAGGAATGAATGAACTATGAAAGAGTTGGGTACAAGTATGAAACCCTAAAAGGGGCTGTACCCCATATTGGCTACCCCACTACAGCCTAAACATATATAGCAGATATAACATTTGACAGACTTGTTGTAAATGCGGAAGCGTATAATAAGGTACTTGAACCACCTTGCGCTGGTATGTGAGAGCAAAGTAGATTGATTAAAACAAAGAGATACAAGCTTCTATAAGATGGCAAGGGAATATGAAAGGTTGTAACCAATAATTGTTTTACTGTTGCTGTTGCGGTTCGATACAGTGACGACTCGGGCAACTGCTCAATAACGAGTCAGTTGTTTGTCCTTTCTGCCGCGATGTACTTGTTAGGTCAAAGGTCGCTGACCTTTGACTTTCGCGTAACCTCCAGCAGTTACTCAATCTCCGAGGGTTGACTCGCTGATGCTTCGCTGTGTTTTGCTTCGTTTGCGAGTTTAGTGTTTCGACACGACAGAGGCGCTTAAATCACTTGTTTCCAACACTCCCCTTCGCTTCTGGAGTGTCGCCGCTGGTGACGTGGCTTTGTCCAGTCAGCAGCATGCAGTACTCGAACTTCTGCTTTCCAAGCTTCTTGGTCAAGTAATCAGCTGCCATTTCGGATGTGGGGCAGTAGGATAGTTCGAGTCTCCCCTTCTCGATCTCGTCCTTCACGAAGAAATATCGCAGGGCGATGTGCTTCGTCCTGTTCGCGAATCCATTCTTTTTGGCTATGCGAATTGCTCACTGGTTGTCGCAGAACAGGGAGAAGCTGGGTAACTTAGCCAGCTTCGCTTCTTCCAGGAGTTCGCGAAGATACAGTCCTTCCTTGGTGGCTGTTTAGAGTGCGATATATTCAGCTTCAGCTGAGGAGAGAGCGATTAGCTCCTGCTTGCTCGTCTGCCAGGAGATAGGTCCAATAGGCTCAAAGCGATAGATGTAGCCGGTGCATGAGCGCCTGTTGTCGGAGTCGCCGGCGTGATCGGCATCGACGTAGCCGATTAGCTTAGGTGTTGTAGTTCCGTTCTTGTGGTAGATTAGGCCGACGGTCGGGGTGCTGACGAGGTAGTGAAGAGCGCGGTCGAGCTCCGCCGCATGTTCTGCTTCAGGTCTTTTGAGGTAGGTGGCGAGTTGACTTGCTGAGTAAGATAAGTCCGGACGGCAGGTGACGACTGCGAAGAGGAGACATCCTAGCTTTCGTTGGTAGTCACGTATGCTGGCGGGCTTGAGTAGGGCGGAGTTTTCCTTATGATTTCCAGTGGTGTAGCGATAAGGCGTGGAGATAGTGGTCGGGGTGAGGTTGAAGCGTTTGGCGATGGTGTCGGCGTATTTCGCGGCGCTGAGGTAGATTGCGTCTTCCTCTTCCTGAATGTTGAGGCCGAGGTATTGCGTGACGGTAGACGAGACCGTGAGCGTGAGGTCTTGCTGTAGCTCCCCTTTGAACCAGGTAGTGACGCCGTCGGTCGAGCCGATATAGAGTAGGTCGTCTACGTAGACAATGAGTAGAATGTATTCGTTGCCTTTTGTAAGTCGGTACATGCCCTGGTCGTGCGGTAGCTGGCGGAATCCGATGCGAATAAGTATAGCGTGCAGGTGCTGCTGCCACAGTCTTGGTGCCTGTTTGATGCCGTACAGGGACTTCAGTAGCTGACAGACTTGGTTGGGCTCTCCGTTGGAGCCGTGTGGTAGCTCGACGAAGATTTCGGCGTCAACAGGTGCGTAGAGAAATGCATTGGCGACGTCAATTTGTCGTAGCTTCTTCTTCTTCATGGCGGCGATCGCGAGGAGGATTTGCAGTGAGGTGTGTCGGCTGATTGGCGCTAACGTTTCAGTGAAGTCGCGTCCGTGCTCTTGGTCAAAGCCACGTACGACCCAGGGCGCCTTGAACTTGTCAATGGTGCTGTCTGCCTTTGTCTTCACACGGAAGACCCATTTCCCGGTAAGTATTGTCTTGTTTTGTGCCACGCTGATGGGAACGACTTTCCAAGTGTTGCGTTCCTCCAGTGCTTTCAGCTCCCTGTCCATGGCTTCGCGCCATTTTTCCCTATGCTCCCCCCCCAGAGCCTGCTGAACTGTGGCAGGCTCCTTAGGAATCGCTGCGCCGTGAACCGCGGTGACGAGGCCGAGTATCTGAAGTCCACTCTGTATGTAGCGAGGGAGTGTTGTATCCTCGGGATAAACTGCTTCATCACCCGCTTCGGGTGCAGGGTTGAAATTTGGTCCTACGCGTTCTGCTTCGTTGGTGTTGACTTGTGCAGGTGTAACGTAACCATTGTCGGCGAAGTGGTAGTCGACTTCGGCGTTGATGCTGTCGCGTGGATTTTCGTCGTCCATCGGGACATCGACCGAACAGTAGGGAAGAGGTCCAGCTTCCTCCGAGGCTCCTTCCACGTTCTGCTCATCCCAGTCAGCTTCATCTTCTGCCGAGGCAAAGGCTCGGGTGCCAAGAGATCCGCCCGAGAGGTCTGGGTTGTTTTCTGCCACGTTGGCAAGGTATGTCCGGAGGGTGAGGTTCTCGTAGAAGATGACATCACGTGCTGCTACTGTTTCCTTTGTGTCGACATCGAAAATCTTCCATGCATTGTAGTGTTTTTCAATGCCCAGGTGTAACCCCCACTGTGCGCGTTGAGAGAATCGGCCGGCTTGTGCAGATGGGGGTCGGTACTGTACCATGCAGCCGAAAACTCTTAACATTTTTGTGCTGCCCAGTTTTCCTGTCCACAGCAGGTGCGGTGATGCGTTGTTCGGGAGCGATGATGACGAGAGCAAGTTGTGCAGCATCACGGCGTGGTCCATTGCTTCGGGCCACTGGTGGTTAGGTAAGTGCATACCACGTAGGAGCTTACGCATGGTGTTCTGGAGGGTCCTGTTCATCCTTTCTGCTACACCCTGCTGTTGATGGGCATAAGGAAGGGAGATGAGTCGCTTGATTCCCCTCTTTGCCAAGTACTGCTTGAATCTCTGTGAGGTGTATTCTCCTCCTCCGTCTGACTGGAAGCTCTTTAGCTTCACACCGGATTTTCGTTCTGCTACTGGGAGCCAGGCGACGAAGGCCTCGAAAGCCATGTCTTTACTCGGAAGGTTGAGGTGCCAAACGTAGCGTGTGGCGGCATCGATGAACGTGATGACGTAGTTGTACGCTCCTTGTCCAGGTTCGCGGTTGTACAAGATGTCGCTGTACACCTTTTCAAGTGGTGCGTTAGCTGGTGCGCTCGGGTTGTGGTAAGAAGCGAATGGCTGATGTGGTAAGTCTGCTTCGGGACAGGTGAAGCATGTTCCGCGAACTCGCTGAAGTTCTCTGCCGTCAGTTAGAAGTAGGGAATCTTTATCGAGCACGCCTGCTCTTATTGTGTTATTTAGCACCGTGTTGCTTGGATGTCCCATTCTTGCGTGCCAGGTTCCTTCGGTGGCGCGATGTCCGGGTGAGCGCCGATATAGGTCGGAGTTGGAATAGAGGTTGGCGGTGAAGTTGGCGCTTCGATGGAGTTCCCGTTGAGTCGGGTTCAGCTGCTGCGCAGGAGTCAGTGAAGTGTCGTCGACGAAGATCGGTGCCGTTGAAGGACCAGCGATTGGTGTTGATGTTGCCGCTACTGTTACCGCTGTTTCGGCTGCTGCCGATGTTGTCTCTGGTGCTGCCGAATGTTGAATCGTTGCTAATGCTCTTGTTCGTTCTGCCTCAGGGATGGTGTGCGAGTACCAAAAACCTTCAGGACTGAAGTCAGGATCGAGGTCTGGTGGGTGTGTCCAGGAGGTGAAGTTGACGATGGCGTCGCTGTCGGCGGTACCTAGATCTGGAACGAAGTCGAGGATAAACACGTTGTTCTTCAGTATTGCTTTGCCGATGTAAAGACCTCCTCTCCCGTTGTACAACTTGAACTCTTGTGTTGTGCTGTCTGCTTCGAGGTGGGTGCCTTTCGCCATCAACTGACTAACACTTAGTAAGTTGTAACCGAGTCCCTCCGCGATTAAAACCTTTGACATTTGTAGTATAACGTTTGTCTCTCGTGACTGAAGTTGCACTACGCCTTGTCGTCGTGTGCGCAGGTTCTGATTGTTGGCGACGGTGATGACGACCTCGCGCTGAAGTTGGTGTTCGCCTTAAACGAAACGGCCCGAGGAGCACATGTGTTGTCCGCAGCAACTGTCCAAGAACCAGGTGTCTTTCCCGGACGGCTCGCTCTGGGCGATGGCTGCGTATGTCGGGTTCGGCTCCAGTGTTTCACGGCGAGGAGTACTTTCATTGAGCAATTCTTCTGGTGAGTAGTGTGGTGGTGACTCAGTGATGCAGGAATCTGACAGCCTCGCCATGCAGCTCACAATATTTCTTGCTCCTTGTGCAGGTTTTGAAGTCTGCGTCTGACTCGTGGGATGCGCCTGTGTGGATGCCACTTGGATGCTTGAGGGACGAAGTTGACGTTGTGGTGTCGTTGATGTCAAACTTATATGATCTAGCCTGTGTAGGCTGCAGCGGGTTAGATACTAAGGGGTACACAATTCTAGGGTTTCATATTTGTATCACTTTCATTCCTTAGTCAATTCATTCTCGTTCTAAGTTTCTCATGGTATCGAGTAGGTTCCCTCGTGGGAACTGTTCCTAGGGCCCACCAAGATTTTTTTTTCCTACCCGGGGCGCGTGCCGCCCCTGCCCGAAGCGCGCCTAGTGTCCCGCCCTTAGCGACCCGTCGCGCCCTTCTTAGCGGCCCCTCAGGCCCTGTCGCTGCCCTCTCTAGGCCCCGCGTGGCCCCTTAGCGGCCCCGTCGCCGCCCCTTACGGCCCCGCGACCGCCTCTTACGGCCCCGCGACCGCCCCTTACGGCCCCGTCGCCGCCCCTCACGGCCCCGCGACCGCCCCTTACGGCCCCGTCGCCGCCCCTCACGGCCCCGCGACCGCCCCTTACGGCCCCGTCGCCGCCCCTCACGGCCCCGCGACCGCCCCTTACGGCCCCGTCGCCGCCCCTTAAGGCCCCGTCGCCGCCCCTTACGGCCCCGTCGCCGCCCCTTACGGCCCCGTCGCCGCCCCTTTCGGCCCCGTCGCCGCCGAGCCGCGACCCCGTAGCCGGCCTTAGCGGCCCCGTCGCCGTCCCCCCTCCCCTCGGCCTCGTCGCCGCCCTTCAGCGGCCACATCTCCGCCCCTCCGCGGCCCCGTCGCCGCCCTTCAGCGGCCCCATTGCCGCCCTTCCGCGGCCCCGTCGCCACCCTTTCGCGGCCTCGTCGCCGCCCTTCAGCGGCCCCGTCGCCGCCCCTCAGCGGCCTCGTCGCCGCCCTTCAGCGGCCTCGTTGCCGCCCCTTGCGACCCCGTCGCCGCCCTTCGCGGCCCTGCCGCCCTTCCTCGGCCCCTCAGCCGCCCTTCCCGGCCCCGTCGAGCAGCCGAGCCGCCGTCACCGCCGAGCCGCCGAGCCGCCGAGCCGCCCTTGCCACGGTGTCGCCGAGCTGCCGAGCCGCCGAGCTGCCGAGCCGCCGAGCCGCCGAGCTGCCGAGCCGCCGAGCCGCCGAGCCGCCCTGCAGCCGAGCCGCCGAGCCGCCGAGCCGCCACGCCGCCGCAGCCGAGACGCCGCAGTCCCTGCAGTCGCGGCCCTGTCCCTGCCGGCCTGCCTCGGCC
Organism: Closterium sp. Naga37s-1; assembly: GCA_947471745.1. Classification (NCBI taxonomy): domain Eukaryota; kingdom Viridiplantae; phylum Streptophyta; class Zygnematophyceae; order Desmidiales; family Closteriaceae; genus Closterium; species Closterium sp. Naga37s-1. The sequence goes on along the minus strand of CANJKZ010000781.1, from coordinate 338,391 downwards.
CGCCCCACCTGCCTGGTAAGAGCAGCGCCTCTGCCACTGCACTGCCCTACCCCGCTGCTCTCTCTGCCAGTCTACTGCTGTCATGGCCACCCCCAGTGTTCTCACCTTTGACGCTGAGGGTCGGGCTGTTGACTTTGAGGTCTGGGTAGATGATCTGCAGCTTTTCCTACAGTGCGATAGGGCAGACGGTCTCTCTCTGTTTGACCTCACCTCTGGTGCCTCTCCTGCCCCTGCTGCTGATGCTGACGCCACTTTTCGCTCACAGTGGGCCACGCGTGATGCTGCTGCTCGCCTTGCTGTGCGCCGCCACTTACCGACCGCTGAGCGCGCGCATTTTAGTCAGTACAAGAGTGCTAAGACCTTGTACGACGCTGTCGTTGCACGCTACTCTTCCCCTGCCACTGCTGCCCTTAGCCGCCTCATACTGCCGTACCTCTTCCCTGACCTCGCCGCTTTTCCCACAGTCGCTGACCTCATTACGCACCTTCGCACTAGTGACATTCGCTACCGCGCTGCGCTTCCTGCTGAGTTCTGCGCCAAGAACCCCCCCCCTATGTACATCACCCTCTACTACATAGTCACCCGGCTCCCTGACACCCTTCGCTCGGTCAGGGACCACTTCCTCTCTGTTTGCCCCACCACACTCACCGTTGACCTCCTCGAGGAGCGCCTCCTAGCAGCAGAAAAGAGTATAGTCGCTGTAGGAGCCTCTCGTGGTGACCCTCGTACCCCTGTCTTTGAGGGGTGCTCCCCCTCCCCCCTCTTGCCCTCTGTTGCCTCTGCTGCTGCGGCCGACCTCGTTGGTCTTGAGTCGGTCGGCGCGGCGTCTGCCCCTAGCGGGAGACGCCGCTCAGGCAAGGGCAAGGGGGGCAAGGGCGCTGGAGGAGCTGGCGGGGGCGGTGGAGGCGGCGGTGGAGGCGGCGGAGGGGGTGGGGGTGGCGGTGGGAGTGGTGGCGGGAGTGGGGGCACTAGTGGCAGCAGTGGAGGCGGAGGAGGCGGCGGTGGTGGTGGTTTGAGCGGAGGTGGTGGAGGTGGAGGCGGTGGTGGAGGTAGCGGCGGTGGAGGTGGAGCTGGTCGTGGCGGCTCTTCGCAGAGGGTCGGCTCTGGTGGTGGTCAGCGCCAGCAGCAGCAGCAGCAGCGCACTCGTGAGACCCCTTCCCCCCAGCAGCTTCGTGAGTGGTACACTGCTCGTCAGCGGGGTGGGGGTGCTGGCCCCTGTACCTACGTTCTACGTACAGGCGACCGCACGGGTGAGCAGTGTGGGGGTCCGCACTCCACCCAGCGCTGCTTCGGCCGCCTGACAGACGCTTGGCCTCATCAGTTCCCCGACGCTACTGAGATCCCTCGCTGGGGCGAGCTGTTTAGGGCGGGTGTTGCCATCTTTGATCTTGATTATGATGCTATTCTTGCTGCAATGTATGCTGTGACTATTAGTGATGAGGGTGACTGTTACCGGTGTTTTCCGCCTGACCCGGGCATTGAGGCTGCTGCTCTAGGTGCTGGTGAGGCTGCTGCTCTAGGTGCCAGTGAGCCTGCTGCCCCAGGTGCTGGTGAGTCTGCGCTCTCAGGTACCGCGTCGGCTCCGGCCACCCACACCTTCACCCTTGACTCGGGTGCTTCCCACTCCTTCTTTCGAGACCGCACCACGCTTACGCCGCTTAGTCGGCCAGTGGCAGTCTCCCTGGCAGACCCCTCTGGGGGTCCTGTCCTTGCCCACTTCTCCACTGTTCTACCGTGTCCGGCGGCCCCTTCTGGCACCCTGTCGGGTCTTTACCTCCCCTCGTTCTCTACGAACTTGGTGAGTGGTGCTGACCTCCAGGATGGAGGGGTTCACCAGTTCACTCCTGCGAGTCAGCGAGTGACCCACTGTACCTGTGCTCGGACGGGCCGTCACTTGGCCACGTTTACCCGTCAGCCGGGGTCGAGCCTGTACTCACTGACTACTGAGTCTCCTCCGATCGCTGAGTCTGCTCAGGTAGCCGCGTCGGGTCAGGTGTTTGCTGCGGTGTCCAGGTCTGGTCCTGAGTCTGCCCCCTGCTCGTGTCGTCTCCTGTCTCACCAGACTCTCTTCTGGCACCACCGCCTTGGTCACCCCTCCCTGCCTTGTCTTCGAGGCATGGCCTCCCGTGTCCTTGTCTCTGGTCTCCCCCGGTCCCTCCCTCCCCTTCCTCCGGGGCCTGCCCCCACCTGCGTTCCCTGCGTCGAGGGGCGGCAGCGCGCTGCTCCTCACTCTTCCGAGTTTCCTCCGACAGAGGCTCCGCTGCAGACGCTTCACATGGACGTGTGGGGCCCAGCCCGCGTCCGTGGACAGGGTCACGAGCGTTACTTCCTGCTGGTGGTTGACGACTACTCGCGTTACACCGCAGTCTTCCCCTTGCGCAGCAAGGGTGAGGTCACTGAGGTGTTGATCGCCTGGATCCGCGCAGCTCGTCTCCAGCTCAGAGAGAGTTTCGGCTCGGACTTTCCTGTTCTGCGTCTGCACTCTAACAGAGGCGGAGAGTTCTCCTCTGACCTTCTGCGAGCCTTCTGTCGTGCACGAGGCATCCGCCAGACCTTCACGCTTCCGGACTCTCCGCAGCAAAATGGGATTGCTGAGCGCCGCATTGGCATGGTCATGGACGTCGCTCGTACGTCCATGGTCCATGCGGCTGCCCCCCATTTTCTGTGGCCGTTTGCGGTTCGGTACGCGGCGCATCAGATCAACCTTCAGCCCCGGGTCTCCATGCCGGAGACCTCCCCTGCTTTGCTGTGGACGGGGAAGGTTGGCAATGCGTCTGCGTTCCGTGTCTGGGGATCTCGGGCGTTTGTCCGCGACTTGTCTGCGGACAAGCTGTCCCCTCGTGCTGTTCCCTGCGTCTTCCTTGGCTTCCCCCCTGACGCGCCGGGCTGGCAGTTCTACCACCCCACCTCGCGCCGTGTTCTGTCCTCCCAGGACGTCTCTTCCCCTACCGCACTGCGTCCCTCCCCCCCCCGCCGCTCTTCCTTACGCCAGGTCCCCCTCCGGTAGACCCCTTCCCCCCTCAGGGTCCTGCCCCCTCAGGTGTGTCTCAGGTAGACGCAGTCGACCCTGTCGAGGTAGCTGTTGACTCTGGTGCTGCTACGGGTGCTGAGCCTGCGGGTGCTGGGTCTGGGGGTGCTGACTCTGGGGGTGCTGAGCCTGGGGGTGCTGACTCTGGGGGTACTGCGCCTGGGGGTGCTGAGCCTGGGGGTGCTACGCCTGGGGGTGCTGCCTCTGGGGGTGCTGAGCCTGGGGGTGCTGCGTCTGGGGGTGCGGAGTCTGAGGGTACTGGACCTGCTCGTGTGGCGTCTGGCGGTGCTGGGCCTGGAGGTTCTTCGGGTGCTTCGTCCCGGCCGGAGCTACTCTCTCCACAGGAGCTGTGTGAGTGGTTTGCCCGGCGCTGGAGGCGAGCTGCTGGAGCTGGAGGTGCTGCGGGTGCTGGAGGTTCTGCTGCTGCTGAGGGTGCTGGTGCCGCGGGTCCCGGAGGTGCTCGTACTCTCGTACTGGAGCTGGTGGTGTTGCGGGCGTCGGTGCTACTGAGGGTGCTGGAGCTGGACCCACTGCGTCTTCTGGTGGTCCGGCTGGAGCTGGAGCTGCTGGGGGTGTTGGCGCTGAGGGTGCCTCTGGTGCTGGTGCCTCTGAGGGTACTGGAGTTGGCGCTGCTGGAGCTGGGGGTGCTGCTGGCGCTGGTGCTGTCGTTCGGGGTGCTGGTGCTGTCCCTTCTGGTGTTGGTGGTGCTGAGCGGCCGCGGCCGTACTTCGTTCCGCTCCTTGAGCAGGTTCTTGGTCTTCCGCCCTCTGCTAGTCCGGCTCCTCCCTTAGAGTGTCCACCGCCTGTCCAGTCACAGTCACAGTTACAGCCTACCTCTCCTCTGCCTGCTCCTTCTCCCTACACTGGTCCTACTGGAGGTCTTGCTGAGCGTCGTGAGCCTGCGTCTCGTCCTGCGTCGCCTGTCCGTGCTGCTCGCACTAGTAGTCGTGGTTCGCGTCAGCGTCCTCCCCCTGTCCCCGGCACGCACCGGATGTCTCTGCGTCCCTCCACTGCTCCGCTGCGTGCCCCTTTGCCTTCTCCTCCTGAGTCCTCTCTTCCTGTTCTTGCTGACCCGGAGTCGAACTCCCTTCGTGCTGCCAGTCCTACTGTCACGCGTCTCCTTGCTACTGTCGTCACTGACCCTTCCTTTGAGTCCGCTGCTGCGTCTGCCTTAGTTTCTGAGCTTGTCGACTTCGCTGCTCGCTGTCGCCTAGACTACGCTGCTAGTCTTGTTGCTGAGTCTGAGTCTGTCTGTCCTCCGTCCGTCGGGGGTGAGTGTGCCCTTGGCACGGACGTCCTTGAGGACAGGCAGGAGGAGTTCCAGTGCTTTGCTGCTGCTTCACCTCATCTCGTGTCCATGCTGCTTGCCCCTGAGGGAGACCCGGATGCACCAGACATCCCGACTCCGCGCTCTTACGCGGAGGCGATAGAGGGTCCCTACTCCTCTCAGTGGCAGGCAGCCATGGATGCAGAGATGGCTTCCTGGAAGTCCACAGGCACCTACGTCGACGAGTTTCCCCCTCCTGGGGCGAACATCGTCAGCGGCATGTGGATTTTCAGGGTGAAGCGGCCGCCGGGTTCTCCGCCTGTCTTCAAGGCGCGCTACGTGGCTCGTGGCTTCAGTCAGCGGCAGGGAGTTGACTACTTTCAGACCTTCTCTCCCACCCCGAAGATGACCACTCTTCGGGTACTGCTGCACATAGCCGCTCACCGTGACTACGAGCTTCACTCTCTTGACTTCAGCACTGCTTTCTTGCAGGGCAGCCTGCACGAGGAGATCTGGCTGCGCCGCCCACCTGGCTTCACTGGGTCTTTTCCTCCTGGTACCCAGTGGAGCCTCCGGCGGCCAGTCTACGGTCTCCGCCAGGCGCCCCGTGAGTGGCACGACACACTGAGGACTACACTTGCGGCTCTTGGGTTTGCTCCTTCTACTGCCGACCCGTCGCTGTTTCTACGCACCGACACCTCTTTGCCGCCGTTCTACATCCTCGTGTACGTCGACGACTTGGTCTTTGCCACTGCTGACACTGCTGGACTAGCCCACGTGAAGTCGGAGCTGCAGAAGAGACACACGTGCATAGACCTGGGTGAACTGCGCAGCTACCTTGGCTTGCAGATCACCCGGAACAGAGCACAGCGCACCATTACCCTGACTCAGTCACACATGGTGCAGCAGGTCCTTCAGCGCTTCGACTTCACGTACTCCTCGCCTCAGGCCACTCCTCTGTCTACTCGCCACTCGCTCTCAGCTCTGCCTTCGGATGAGTCCGTAGAGCCGAGTGGCCCGTACCCAGAGCTTGTTGGCTGCCTCATGTACCTGATAACCTGCACTCGACCTGACCTTGCATACCCTCTTAGCATCTTGGCACGCTATGTTGCTCCTGGGAGACACCAACGAGAGCACATGGCTGCAGCGAAGAGGGTGTTGCGCTACTTGTGCAGTACGTCGGGCATGGGGCTAGTGCTTGGAGGGCGACGTCGAGTGGTCCTCACAGGTCACGCAGACGCTTCTTGGGCTGACGACCAGGCTACGCAGCGGTCGTCACAGGGTTACACCTTCAGCCTTGGTTCCGGCTCTGTTTTGTGGCGGTCTACCCGCTCGTCTTCTGTTCTCGGCTCCAGTTGTGAGGCTGAGATCTACGCAGGGGCCATGGCTGCACAGGAGCTACGCTGGCTCACCTACCTGCTGACTGACCTAGGAGAGCCGCCTCGTTCTCCTCCAGTTCTGTACGTAGACAACAAGGCTATGCTGGCCTTGTGTCGGGAGCACAGACTGGAGCACAGAACGAAGCACATCGCTCTTCGCTACTTCCTTGCTCGTGAGCTGCAGCAGCGCGGTCAGCTGCGCCTTGCTTACGTGGCCTCTGAGGCCAACACTGCTGATATCTTCACCAAGGCACTTGCGCCTTGTGACCATCAGCGCTTCTGTACTCTGTTAGGTCTTGTACCTACCTTGCCTCACTTGCTCACTTCTTGACCTTGCTTGTACTGTTACATATTTATACCTGCTCTTGCTTGTTTAGCGTTATATATATGTGTGTACTCTTGCATGTGAACTGGCCTTGTGGCCTTGAACTTGTGCTCAGAATGTGTGGTGACGTTGTGATCCACCCTGAGCTTGCTTTGCCTTGCTTTGCTTGACTGGTCTTGTGACCCCTTGTTCTCCCCCACTTTGCCTATGGGGGTGTGTCAAACTTATATGATCTAGCCTGTGTAGGCTGCAGCGGGTTAGATACTAAGGGGTACACAATTCTAGGGTTTCATATTTGTATCACTTTCATTCCTTAGTCAATTCATTCTCGTTCTAAGTTTCTCAGTTGACTGTCGCAGGCTTGGACAGTGTGTACGGGGGTGTCCAGATGTTGCAGAGGTGACAAAATGGTGGTACGTGCTGCTGCTGTTGTTGCTTGTTCTGTCGGTTCGAGTTGTTGAAGCGCCGTTGAGTGTGGAATGCGAACTCAGGTACTGATGTCTTCCTCTTGTGTCGTTCCTCGTGCAGGTCCATGTCTTGCTGTTCGGCGTGAATTTCGTCGCAGAGTGCTGCTTCGGAGATCTTCCCGTGGGCTCGGAGAATAGCTCGAGTGGAGCGCCAATGAGGACCAAGTCCAGTGATGACGACTGTGACGAAGGCTTCTTCGGAGATTGACCCTCCGCATCGAAGGAGTTTGTCGCGTAGTTCGCGGCAGCGGCTGATATACGCCATTCCCTTTTCGCCTGACTTCATTTCAACTGTTGTTAGCTGTGCCATTAGTCGACTATGATTGACGTTGTCTGTTGCTTGATACAGGTTCCTCAAGTGGTTGTACGCGAGCTCTGCGGAGTTGCCGTATCCCCGATAAGAGCGGATATTCTGCTTCTGGTTTGTCGTCAGATTCCTCTGAGAAACTGAACGAGAATTAATTGACTAAGGGAAAGTTGGGTACAAATGTAAACCCTAGAAAACTGTACCCCATATGTGCTACCCCGCTATAGCCTACAGTAGCTATGTCATATAAATCTGACACACCCCCATAGGCAAAGTGGGGGAGAACAAGGGGTCACAAGACCAGTCAAGCAAAGCAAAGCAAGCTCAGGGTGGATCACAAAGTCACCACACATTCCGAGCACAAGTTCAAGGCCACAAGGCCAGTTCACATGCAGGATTACATATATATATAAGGCTAGACAAGCAAGAGCAGGTGTATATATATATGCAACAGTACAAACAAGGTCAAGGGGTGAGCAAGTGAGGCAAGGTAGGCACAAGACCCAGCTGAGTACAGAAGCGCTGATGATCACAAGGCGCAAGTGCCTTGGTGAAGATATCAGCAGTGTTGGCCTAAGAGGCCACGTACGCAAGCCGCAGCTGACCACGCTGCTGTAGCTCACGAACAAGGAAGTAGCGGAGAGCAATGTGCTTCGTTCTGTGCTCCAGTCTCTGCTCTCGACACAAGGCCAGCATGGCCTTGTTGTCTACGTACAGCACTGGAGGAGAACGAGGCGGCTCTCCGAGGTCAGTCAGCAGGTAGGTGAGCCAGCGAAGCTCCTGTGCAGCCATGGCCCCGGCGTAGATCTCAGCCTCACAACTGGAGCCGAGAACAGAAGACGAGCGGGTAGCCCGCCACGAAACAGAGCCGGAACCAAGGCTGAAGGTGTAACCCTGTGACGACCGCTGCGTAGCCTGGTCGTCAGCCCAAGAAGCGTCTGCGTGCCCAGTAAGGACCACTGGACTCTGCCCTCCAAGCACAAGCCCCATGCCCGACGTACTGCACAAGTAACGCAACACCCTCTTCGCTGCAGCCATGTGCTCCGGTCCGAGAATGCTAAGAGGGTATGCGAGGTCAGGTCGTGTGCAGGTCATCAGGTACATGAGGCAGCCAACAAGCTCTGGGTACGGGCCACTCGACTCTACGGACTCATCCGAAGGCAGAGCTGAGAGCGAGTGGCGAGTAGGCAGAGGAGTGGCCTAAGGCGAGGAGTACGTGAAGCCGAAGCGCTGAAGGACCTACTGCACCATGTGTGACTGAGTCAGGGTAATGGTGCGGCGTGCTCTGTCCCGGGTGATCTGCAAGCCAAGGTAGCTGCGCAGTTCACCCAGGTCTGTGCACGTGTGTCTCTTCTGCAGCTCGGACTTCACGTGGGCGAGTCCAGCAGTGTCAGCTGTGGCAAAGACCAAGTCGTCGACGTACACGAGGATGTAGAACGGCGGCAAAGAAGTGTCGGTGCGCAGAAACAGCGACGGGTCGGCAGTAGAGGGAGCAAACCCAAGAGCCGCAAGTGTAGTCCTCAGTGTGTCGTGCCACTCACGCGGTGCCTGGCGGAGACCGTAGACTGGTCACCGGAGGCTCCACTGGGTGCCAGGAGGAAAAGACCCAGTGAAGCCAGGTGGGCGACGCAGCCAGATCTCCTCGTGCAGGCTGCCCTGCAAGAAAGCAGTGCTGAAGTCAAGAGAGTGCAGCTCGTAGTCACGGTGAGCAGCTATGTGCAGCAGTACCCGAAGAGTGGTCATCTTCGGGGTGGGAGAGAAGGTCTGAAAGTAGTCAACTCCCTGCCCCTGACTGAAGCCACGAGCCACGTAACGCGCCTTGAAGACAGGCGGAGAACCCGGCGGTCGCTTCACCCTGAAAATCCACATGCCACTGACGATGTTCGCCCCAGGCGGGGGAACCTCGTCAACGTAGGTGCCTGTGGACTTCCAGGAAGCCATCTTTGTGTCCATAGCTGCCTGCCACTGAGAGGAGTAGGGACCCTCTATCGCCTCCGCGTAAGAGCGCGGAGTCGGGATGTCAAGTGCATCCGGGTCTCCCTCAGGGGTAAGCAGTACGGACACGAGATGAGGTGAAGCAGCAGCCAAACACTGGAACTCCTCCTGCCTGTCCTCAAGGACGTCCGTGCCAAGGGCACACTCACCCCCGACGGACGGAGGACAGACAGACTCAGACTCAACGACAAGACTAGCAGCGTAGTCTAGACGACACCGAGCAGCAAAGTCGACGAGCTCAGCAACTAGGGCAGACGCAGCAATGGACTCAAAGGAAGGGTCAGTGACGACAGTAGCAAGGAGACGCGTGACAGTAGGACTGGCAGCACGAAGAGAGTCCGACTCCGGGTCGGGAAGAGCAGGAAGAGAGGACTCAGGAGGAGAAGGCAAAGGGGCACGCAGAGGAGCAGTGGACGGACGCAGAGACATCCGGTGCGTGCCAGGGACAGGAGGAGGACGCTGACGCGAACCACGACCACTAGCGCGAGCAGTACGGACAGGCGACGCAGGACGCGACGCAGGCTCACGACGCTCGGCAAGACCTCCAGTAGGACCAGTGTAGGGAGAAGGAGCGGGCAGTGGGGAGGCCGGCTGTAACTGTAACTGTGACAGGACAGGCTGTGGACACTCTAAGGGAGGAGGAGGACCAGTAGAAGGCGGGAGACCAAGAACCTGTTGAAGGAGCGGAACGAAGTACGGCCGAGGCCGCGCGGCGACTCCAGACACAGCAGGGACAGCACCAGTACCCCCAGCGGCAGCACCAGCGCCAGCAGCACCTCCAGCTCCAGTACCTCCAGCAGCACCAGGAGCACCCCCAGCAGGACCGCCTCCAGGACCGACAGTAGTAGCCTCAGCGTCAACACCCTCAGCAGCTCCAGCTCCAGTCGTACCCGTAGGCCCAGCAGCTCCAGTACTCCCAGTACGAGCACCTCCGGGACCCGCGGCACCAGCACCCTCAGTAGCCGAAGAACCTCCAGCACCAGCAGCACGCCTCCAGCGCCGGGCAAACCACTCGCGCAGCTCCTGTGGAGAGAGTGGCTCCCGCCGAGACGAAGCACCCGGAGAACCTCCAGGCTCAGCACCGCCAGACGCCACACAAGCAGGCCCAGCTCCCTCAGGCTCCGCACCCCCAGGCTCAGCACCTCCAGGCGTAGCACCCCCAGGCTCAGCACCCCCAGGCTCAGCACCCCTAGGCTCAGCACCCCCAGTAGTAGCACCTCCAGGCTCAGTACCCCCAGGCTCAGCACCCCCAGTAGTAGCACCCTCAGGCTCAGCACCCCCAGGTGTAGCACCCACACGCTCAGCACCCCCAGGCTCAGCACCCTCAGCAGCACCAGAGTCACCAGTAACCTCGACAGGCTCGACTGCGTCTACCTGGGACACACCTGAAGGGGCAGGACCCTGAGGGGGGAGGGGGTCTATCGGGGGGGGACCTGGCACAAGGAAGAGCGGTGGTGGGGGGAGGGACGGAGTGCGGTAGGGGAAGAGGCGGTAGTAGGGGACCGACTCGTCAAACGTGACGTCCTGGGAGGACAGAACACGGCGAGAGGTGGGGTGGTAGAACTGCCACCCTGGCGCGTCAGGGGGGAAGCCAAGGAAGACGCAAGGAGCAGCACGAGGGGACAGCTTGTCCGCAGACAAGTCGCGGACAAACGCCCGAGATCCCCAGACACGGAACGCAGACGCATCGCCAACCTTCCCAGTCCACAGCAAAGCTGGGGAGGTCTCCGGCATGGAGACCCTGGGGTGAAGGTTGATCTGATGCGCCGCGTACCGAACCGCAAACGGCCACTGAAAATGGGGGGCAGCCGCATGCATCATGGACGTACGGGCGACGTCCATGACCATGCCAATGCGGCGCTCAGCAATCCCATTTTGCTGTGGAGAGTCCGGAAGCGTGAAGGTCTGGCGGATGCCTCGTGCACGACAGTAAGCTCGCAGAAGGCCAGAGGAGAACTCTCCACCTCTGTCAGAGTGCAGACGCAGAACAGGAAAGTCCGAGCCGAAGCTCTGCCTGAGCTGGAGACGAGCTGCGCGGATCCAGTCGATCAACACCTCAGTGACATCACCCTTGCTGCGCAAGGGGAAGACTGTGGTGTAACGCGAGTAGTCGTCAACCACCAGCAGGAAGTAGCGCTCGTGACCCTGTCCACGGACGCGGGCCGGGCCCCACACGTCCATGTGAAGCGTCTGCAGCGGGGCCTCTGTCGGAGGAAACTGGGAGGAGTGAGGGGCAGCCCGCTGCCGCCCCTCGACACAAGGGACGCAGGTAGGGCCTGGCCCCGGAGGAAGGGGAGGGAGGGACCGGGGAAGACCAGAGACAAGGACACGGGAGGCCATGCCTCGGAGACGAAGCAGGGAGGGGTGACCAAGGCGGTGGTGCCAGAGGAGAGTCTCGTGCGACAGGAGGCGACACGAACAGGGGGCAGACTCAGGACCAGACCTGGACGCTGCAGCAAACACCTGACCCGACGCAGCTACCTGACCAGACGCAGTGACTGGAGGAGACGCAGTGGTCAGTGTGTACAGGCTCGACCCCGGCCGACGTGTAAACGTGGCCAGGTGTCGGCCTGTCCGAGCGTCCGTGCAGTGGGTCACCCGCTGACTCGCAGGAGTGAACTGGTGAACCCCCGCATCCTGTAGGTCAGCACCACTCATCAAGTTTGTAGAGAACGAGGGGAGGTAAAGACCAGACAGGGTGCCAGAGGGGGCCGCCGGACACGGGAGGACAATGGAGAAGTGAGCAAGGACAGGACCCCCAGAGGGGTTTGCCAGAGAGACTGCAGCTGGCCGGCCAAGCGGCGTGAGTGTGGTGCGGTCTCGAAAGAAGGAGCGAGAAGCCCCCGAGTCAAGGGTGAAGGTGTGGGAGGCCGAAGCCGACGCAGTACCTGAGAGAGCAGACACACGAGCACCTAGAGCAGCAGCCTCGCTAGCACCTAGAGCAGCAGCCTCACCAGTACCTAGAGCAGTAGTCTCAATGCCCGGGTCGGGCGGAAAACACCGGTAACAGTCACCCTCATCACTAATAGTCACAGCATACATGGCAGCAAGAATAGCATCAAAGTCAAGGTCAAAGACAGCTACACCCGCCCTAGACAGCTCGCCCCAGCGGGGGATCTCAGTGGCCTCAGGGAACTGGTGACACCAAGCGTCCGTCAGGCGGCCAAAGCAGCGCTGGGTGGAGTGCGCACCCCCGCACTGCTCACCCGCGCGGTCGCCGGTGCGTAGGACGTAGGTGCACGGACCAGTACCCCCACCCCGCTGGCGTGCAGCGTACCACTCACGGAGCTGCTGAGGGGGGGGGATGTCACGAGTGCGCTGCTGCCGCTGCTGCTGCTGCTGCTGGCGCTGACCACCACCGGAGCCGACCCTCTGTGCAGCGCCACCCCGACCAGCTCCACCTCCTCCGCCGCCGCCTCCTCCACCGCCGCCACCTCCGCCACCTCCGCTCCCACCGCCACCGCCGCCGCCGCCTCCGCCTCCACTGCCGCCACCGACACCTCCACCCCCGCCACCACTCCCACCACCACCCCCACCCCCTCCACTGCCTCCACCGCCACCCCCGCCAACCCCTCCAGCACCCTTGCCCTTGCCGGTGCGGCGTCTCCCGCTCGGGGCAGACGCAGCGCCGACCGACTCGAAACCAACGAGGTCGGCCGCAGCAGCAGAGGCAACAGAGGGCAAAAGGGGGGAGGGGGAACACCCCTCAAAGACGGGGGTGCGAGGGTCACCACGAGAGGCTCCTACAGCGACTATGCTCTTCTCTGCTGCTAGGAGGGCCTTCTCGAGGAGGTCAACGGTGAGAGTGGTGGGGCAAACTGAGAGGAAGTGGTCCCTGACTACGCGAAGGGAGTCAGGGAGCCGGGTGACTATGTAGTAGAGGGTGATGTACATGGGGGGGGGGTTCTTGGCGCAGAATTCAGCAGGAAGCGCAGCGCGGTAGCGAGTGTCACTAGTGCGGAGGTGCGTAATGAGGTCAGCGACTGTGGGAAAGGCAGCAAGGTCAGGGAAGAGGTACGGTAGCATGAGGCGGCTCAGTGCAGCAGTGGCAGGGGAGGAGTAGCGCGCAACTACAGCGTCGTACAAGGTGTGAGCACTCTTGTACTGGCTAAAGTGCGCACGCTCAGAGGTAGGCAGGTGGCGACGCACAGCAAGACGTGCAGCAGCATCGCGTGTGGCCCACTGTGAGCGAACAGTGGCGTCGGCATCAGCAGCAGGGGCAGGAGAGGCACCAGAGGTGAGGTCAAAGAGGGAGAGACCGTCTGCCCTATCGCACTGTAGGAAAAGCTGCAGGTCATCTACCCAGACGTCAAAGTCAATGGCCCGACCCTCAGCGTCAAAAGCGAGGACACTAGGGGTAGCCATGACAGCAGTAGACTAGCAGCGCGAACAGTAGGGTAAGGGCAGTGCAGTGACAGAGGCGCTGCTCTTACCGGACAGGGCGGCTTGGGCGGCTCGGCGGCTCGGCGGGTCGGCAACTCGGCGGCTCGGGCGGCTCGGGCGGCTCGGCGGTACGGCGGCTCGGCAGCAACTGCGGCTCGGCGACTCGGCGACTCGGGCGGCTCGGGCGGCTCGGCGGTACGGCGGTGCGGCAGCAACTGCAGCTCGGCGGCTCGGCGACCCGGCGGCTCGGGCGGCTCAGGTGGCGCGGCGGCTCGGGCGGCTCGGGTGGATCGGGCGGCTCGGCAGTAGCTCGGCGGCGCCGGCGGCTCGGTGGTGACGGCGAGGCCGCGTGAGGACGGCGGCGGGGCCGGGTGGAGCGGCGGCGAGGCCGGATGGAGCGGCGTCGGGGCCAGTAGAGGCGGCGCCGGGGCCGGGAAGGGCAGCTCCGGGGCCGCAGGGGTAGGCGACGGGGCCAGCAGAGGCGGCGCCGAGGCAGGGAAGGGCGGCGCCGGGGCCGCAGGGGTAGGCGATGGGGCCGCGAGGGCGGCTAGGAGGGGGGGGGGTCGCGAGGGCGGCTTGAAGAGGCCGCGAGGGCAGCTAGAAAGGGCCGCGAGGGCGGCTAGAAAGGGCCGCGAGGGCGGCGTGAAAGGGCCGCGAGGGCGGCGCGACACGAAGGAGCCGCGAGGGCGGCGGATCGGGGCCGCGAGGGCGGCGCGACGCGGCCGCTACGGCGGCGCGACGTGAAGGGGCCGCGAGGGCGACGCGACGGGGCCGCACGCGCGACGCGACGGGGCCGCTAAGGCGGCGCGACAGGGTCGAGAGAGGGGAGCGCGACTCGGGCAGTGGAGAGCGCGCTCCGGGCAGGAAAAAAAATGTGGTGGGCCCTAGGAACAGTTCCCACAGGGGAACATGCTCGATACCATGAGAAACTGAACGAGAATGAATTGACTAAGGGAAAGTTGGGTACAAATGTAAACCCTAGAAAACTGTACCCCATATGTGCTACCCCGCTATAGCCTACAGTAGCTATGTCATATAAATCTGACATCCTCAGCAGGATTGTATATGCCATCATCGACTGATATGTGTACTGCTGCTTGTCGTATTGCGTTCCGTGTGTTGGGTATGGTAGGGACCCGTCGAAGAATCCGAGAATTTATGCGCCTTCCATCATCAGCTCGAATTCGAAAGACCAGGTTCCGTCGAATGGACTTGACGTCTGCAACTTTAAGACGTGCGCGAACTACGACTGAACCTGAAGCGCGAACTATGACTGAACCTGAAGCGCATCCAATGTTTTCTCTTGTCCAGATGAAGGCTGCGGCATGAAGCTGATGGAGCCGCGCTGGGGCTCGTACGGAGCGAAGGTAGGCTGCTGTTGCTGATTTCCGCGCGCGTAAGATGAACCATCGAGGCTCATGGGTGTAACGTCGTTGTTGTTGTTGCTGATGTTTGACTGCGCAGGTGCCGCTTGCTGGTGTTGTTCGTTGAAGGACATGAAGGAGAAGAATTTCTCCATCATGCTTGGGTCGAAGCCCGCGGCTTGATTTGCGGGAGTTTCAGTAGATCCAGCTGCTGGTCTTGGTGCGTACCCTCCTCTGTCTGTAGGCCAGAGGCAGGAGGTGGAGTAGGAGTAGTACCGAGAGAGTCGTTAGAGGAGCTTCTCTCCTTCTGTGTTGCCATGCCTTCTGATGTTGTAGGTGTCTTGATAGTGGTTGAGTTTACCCTGATAGCTCTCATACCATGTTGGGCTGAGAAAAGCCCTTAGGATCTTTGCAAGGCTAAACTCTGGGTAGGACTTGTTGTAAATGCGGAAGCGTATAATAAGGTACTTGAACCACCTTGCGCTGGTATGTGAGAGCAAAGTAGATTGATTAAAATAAAGAGATACAAGCTTTTATAAGATTACAAGGGAATATGAAAGGTTGTAACCAATAACCGTTTTACTGTTGCTGTTGCAGTTCGATACAGTGACGACTCGGGCAACTGCTCAATAACGAGTCAGTTGTTTGTCCTTGCTGTCGCGCTGTACTTGTCAGGTCAAAGGTCGCTGACCTTTGTCTTTCGCGTAACCTCCAGCAGTTACTCAACCTCTGAGGGTTGACTCGCTGATGCTTCGCTGTGTTTCGCTTCGTTTGCGACTTTAGTGTTTCGACACGACAGAGGCGCTTAAATCACTTGTTTCCAACATACAATTCCAACTTTTCGGTGTTCAGGCTCGGTTCGTCGACCTCGCCTCCCGAACGTCCCCCGCGTCGCCTTCGGGTTTCCCAAACCCAAACCTGCACCCAACCTTCGCGCGACTCCGCGACCTCGGCCTAGCTAGCTTTGCTATATTATGCCTAGGCCTCGTTTTTTGCTCAGTAGTTGTAATCACTTCCGCGTTATTGAATACTGCGCACTCTTCTTTCGTACAACTCATAACAGAGACAGTTTGGTAGTAACGCGTTCGTCCTTCACTCCCCGCAAGTCCCGCAGTTCACGCCAACCCTGGTGTGCTCAATCGCGCTGCTGGTACTAGATGCGGAACCTTCTCTGCCATTGCGGCCCGCCGCGGAGTTCGGATCGCGATTACTAGCTGCACGCTGAGCGCCTTCCTTACGCTTTCCTCCCGCCCTCGTCCATCCATTCGCGTTCCTCCCCTTAGTGCGCATCATGACGACAGTCGTCACCACACCCCCGATCCACTCCTCGCTGCGCCAACACCATCGCCGCGGCTTAGTCCCAAGGTCGAGCGAAAGCACGAATCCTGGCATCGGCGCAGCGCCGATCTCCCTGACTCGTTTTCCACTCCCCTCTTCCTCCCGCAGCCTGCTGCGCCTCCCTCCGTGCGCCTCCCCACTTTCGCGAGTCTGCAAGATGATTGGTCAAATGCGAAGAAGACTGCGATTGACCACATAGACGCCCACTCTCGGGAGCTCAATCACATTCTCCCAGCGCTCTCGCTCATTTCGTGCCTTCGTCTCCTTAGTCGCACCTTCTCAGTCGCACCCAATCTCACTTCGTCGCCACTAGCAACGACGTCAGTCCCGGTGGGTCAACCCGGACCAGAAACTTCTCGCCACCCGCCCGTTTCCCCGCTCCGTCCGCTGTCGCCGCACCCTTGATTGACTCCCGCTTCCCCGTCGCCATCCCGACTCCTTCCCGGTTCCCCGCGCCGTCGCCTGTGCGCCGTTGCGTGTGATCGATCGCTCCCGTTTCCCCGTCTCCCCGTTTTCCGGCCGTCTCCTCTCCAGTTGGTCGCCATGAAGCCCTGCGCGCGCGTGTTCGGCCTGTGTGGCCTCGCCGCGGGTGTCGTTGCCATCATCTTCCTCGCGACCCACGCCAGCACCGTTGGTGGTGAGTAGGCTGAATGCCACACGCCAGTGGCTGTAGACTTGTGGTGCTGGCGTGCGGATGAGTGCTGGAGTGCGCTTGAGCGACGCACAATCATAAGCCGGGTTTTTCTTGTTTTGACCCTTTCCTTACGTTGCTTCTGTGCTGGTGTGTGTGCCTCGTTGCCCTTGCTTGAAACAATACGATCTCTTTGCAGACTCGTGTGCCAACGAGGACTGTGGGGAAGCCACCTGCACTGTTGATGTGGGTGACACGATCGTGTGTGTGTGCAAGGATGGTCTTGTATTCGACGGCGACAACAAGAGGTGTTTAGTGGGTGAGTGCTGGTGTGTGGGTGAGTGCACAGTTTACGATCAAAAGCAACAGTTCCACTCATTTAACCCGCTTTTCCTGCGTCACCATCACTTCCTCTGCAGACCCATGTGTCAGCGTGGAGTGTGGGTTGCAGGCTCACTGCCTTGCTCTCACTCATACCGAATCCGTGTGCAATTGCAACAAGCGAGGTTTTTACTTCAACGAGGCGGACAAGACGTGCTTTCGTGAGTGCTGCATTGTTGAGCTGTAGACGAAACATTTCTGAAGGCACTCGCTTTTTGCCATGTCAAGCGTTCAACAGGCTGCACTGAGAGGCTGCACTGAGACACAACGCTTGGAATGTTTACCCCTCCTCACTCCTCCTGCACCTTCCTCCCTATCCCAGGGGGGAAACCCAGGAAGACGCAAGGAGCAGCACGAGGGGACAGCTTGTCCGCAGACAAGTCGCGGACAAACGCCCGAGATCCCCAGACACGGAACGCAGACGCATCGCCAACCTTCCCCGTCCACAGCAAAGCTGGGGAGGTCTCCGGCATGGAGACCCTGGGCTGAAGGTTGATCTGATGCGCCGCGTACCGAACCGCAAACGGCCACAGAAAATGGGGGGCAGCCGCATGCATCATGGACGTACGGGCGACGTCCATGACCATGCCAATGCGGCGCTCAGCAATCCCATTTTGCTGTGGAGAGTCCGGAAGCGTGAAGGTCTGGCGGATGCCTCGTGCACGACAGTAGGCTCGCAGAAGGCCAGAGGAGAACTCTCCGCCTCTGTCAGAGTGCAGACGCAGAACAGGAAAGTCCGAGCCAAAGCTCCGCCTGAGCTGGAGACGAGCTGCGCGGATCCAGTCGATCAACACCTCAGTGACATCACCCTTGCTGCGCAAGGGGAAGACTGTGGTGTAACGCGAGTAGTCGTCAACCACCAGCAGGAAGTAGCGCTCGTGACCCTGTCCACGGACGCGGGCCGGGCCCCACACGTCCATGTGAAGCGTCTGCAGCGGGGCCTCTGTCGGAGGAAACTGGGAGGAGTGAGGGGTAGCCCGCTGCCGTCCCTCGACACAGGGGACGCAGGTAGGGCCTGGCCCCGGAGGAAGGGGAGGGAGGGACCGGGGAAGACCAGAGACAAGGACACGGGAGGCCATGCTCCGGAGACGAAGCAGGGAGGGGTGGCCAAGGCGGTGGTGCCAGAGGAGAGTCTCGTGAGACAGGAGGCGACACGAGCAGGGGGCAGACTCAGGACCAGACCTGGACGCTGCAGCAAACACCTGACCCGACGCAGCTACCTGACCAGACTCAGGGACTGGAGGAGACGTAGTGGTCAGTGTGTACAGGCTCGACCCTGGCCGACGTGTAAACGTGGCCAGGTGGCGGCCTGTCCGAGCGTCCGTGCAGTGGGTCACCCGCTGACTCGCAGGAGTGAACTGGTGAACCCCCGCATCCTGTAGGTCAGCACCACTCACCAAGTTCGTAGAGAACGAGGGGAGGTAGAGACCAGACAGGGTGCCAGAGGGGGCCGCCGGACACGGGAGGACAGTGGAGAAGTGAGCAAGGACAGGACCCCCAGAGGGGTCTACCAGGGAGACCGCAACTGGCCGGCCAAGCGGCGTGAGTGTGGTGCGGTCTCGAAAGAAGGAGCGAGAAGCCCCCGAGTCAAGTGTGAAGGTGTGGGAGGCCGAAGCCGCCGCAGAACCTGAGAGAGCAGACTCACCAGCACCTGAGGGAGTAGACGCACCTAGAGCAGCAGCCTCGCTAGCACCTAGAGCAGCAGCCTCACCAGTACCTAGAGCAGCAGTCTCAATGCCCGGGTCGGGCGGAAAACACCGGTAACAGTCACCCTCATCACTAATAGTCACAGTATACACGGCAGCAAGAATAGCATCAAAGTCAAGGTCAAAGACAGCTACACCCGCCCTAGACAGCTCACCCCAGCGGGGGATCTCAGTGGCCTCAGGGAACTGGTGACGCCAAGCGTCCGTGAGGCGGCCAAAGCAGCGCTGGGTGGAGTGCGCACCCCCGCACTGCTCACCCGCGCGGTCGCCGGTGCGCAGGACGTAGGTGCACGGACCAGCACCCCCACCCCTCTGGCGTGCAGTGTACCACTCACGGAGCTGCTGAGGGGAGGGGACGTCACGAGTGCGCTGCTGCTGCTGCTGCTGCTGCTGCTGCTGCTGGCGCTGACCACCTCCGGAGCTGACCCTCTGCGCAGCGCCACCCCGACCAGCTCCACCTCCTCCGCCGCCTCCTCCTCCACCGCCGCCACCTCCGCTCCCTCCGCCACCGCCGCTGCCTCCTGCGCCTCCACTGCCGCCACCTTCACCTCCACCCCCGCCACCACTCCCACCGCCACCACCACCTCCTCCACCACCTCCACCGCCGCCTCCACCGCCCCCGCTAGCTCCTCCAGCGCCCCTGCCCCCCTTGCCCCTGCCAGGGCGGCGTCTCCCGCTAGGGGTAGACGCTGCCCCAACCGACTCCAAACCAGCGAGGTCGGCCGCAGCAGCAGAGGCAACAGAGGGCAAAAGAGGGGAGGGGGAACACCCCTCAAAGATGGGGGTGCGAGGGTCACCACGAGAGGCTCCTACAGCGACTATGCTCTTTTCTGCTGCTAGGAGGGCCTTCTCGAGGAGGTCAACGGTGAGAGTGGTGGGACAAACCGAGAGGAAGTGGTCCCTGACTACGCGAAGGGAGTCAGGGAGACGGGTGACGATGTAGTAGAGGGTGATGTACATGGGGGGGGGGTTCTTGGCGCAGAACTCAGCAGGAAGCGCAGCGCGGTAGCGAGTGTCACTAGTGCGGAGGTGCGTGATGAGGTCAGCGACTGTGGGAAAGGCAGCAAGGTCAGGGAAGAGGTACGGTAGCATGAGGCGGCTCAGTGCAGCAGTGGCAGGGGAGGAGTAGCGTGCAACTACAGCGTCGTACAAGGTCTGAGCACTCTTGTACTGGCTAAAGTGCGCACGCTCAGAGGTAGGCAGGTGGCGACGCACAGCAAGACGTGCAGCAGCATCGCGCGTGGCCCACTGGGAGCGAACAGTTGCGTCAGCATCAGTGGCGGGAGCAGGAGAGGCACCAGAAGTGAGGTCAAAGAGGGAGAGGCCGTCTGCCCTATCGCACTGTAAGAAAAGCTGCAGGTCATCTATCCAGACGTCAAAGTCAATGGCCCGACCCTCAACGTCAAAAGCGAGGACACTAGGGGTAGCCATGACAGTAGTAGACTAGCAGCGCAAACAGTGGGGTGAGGGCAGTGCTGTGAGAGAGGCGCTGCTCTTACCGGACAGGGCGGCTCGGGCGGCTCGGCTGCAGGGCGGCTCGGCGACTCGGCTGCTGGGCGGCTCGGCTGCTGGGCGGCTCGGCGGCTCGGCTGCTGGGCGGCTCAGCGACTCGGCTGCTGGGCGGCTCGGCGGCTCTGCTGCTGGGCGGCTCGGCTGCTGGGCGGCTCGGCGGCTCGGCTGCTGGGCGGCTCGGTGGCTCAGCTGCTGGGCGGCTAGGCTGCTGGGCGGCTCGGCGGGGCCGCTGAGAGGGCGGCGTCCGGGGCCGCTGGGAGGAGGCGGCGGGGCCGCTGAGAGGAGGCGGCGGGGCCGCTGAGAGGAGGCGGCGGGGCCGCGTCAGGGGCCGCGGCAGGGGCCGCGTCAGGGGCCGCGTCAGGGGCCGCGGCAGGGGCCGCGTCAGGGGCCGCGGCAGGGCCGCGTCAGGGCGCCGCGTCAGGGGCCGCGTCAGGGCGCCGCCAGGGGCCGCGGCAGGACCGCGTCAGGGCCGCGTAAGGGGCCGCGGCAGGGGCCGCGTCAGGGGCTGCGTCAGGGCCGCGTCAGGGCCGCGGCAGAGCCGCTTCAGGGCCGCGTCAGGGGCCGCTTCAGGGCCGCGGCAGGGGCCGCAGCAGGCCGCGTCAGGACCGCGTCAGGGGCCGCGGCAGGGCCGCGTCAGGGCCGCGGCAGGGGCCGCGTCAGGGCGCCGCGTCAGGGGCCGCGTCAGGGCGCCGCCAGGGGCCGCGGCAGGGCCGCGTCAGGGCCGCGTCAGGGCCGCGTCAGGGGCCGCTTCAGGGCCGCGGCAGGGGCCGCGGCAGGGCCGCGTCAGGGCCGCGGCAGGGGCTGCGTCAGGGCGCCGCCAGGGGCCGCGTCAGGTCGCGTCAGGGCCGCGTCAGGCGCCGCCAGGGGCCGCGTCAGGGGGCCACCAGGGGGCGCGTCAGGGGCCGCGATAGGGCGCCGGCAGGGGCCTCGTCAGGGCGCCGCCAGGGGCCGCATAGGGGGCGCGTGGGAGGCGGCGTAGGGGCCGCGTAGAGGCAGCGTAGGGGCCGCTAAAAAAAAAATTAGGGCAGGGCGCAATGTGCGCGGGCAGCTAAAAAAAAAAATTTTTCTTATGGTGGGCCCTTAGGAAGGAACGGTCCCATGTAGGAACCCGCTCTATACCATGTGAATTAAGAAAAACAGGAATGAGAATGACTAAGTGAAAGTTGGGTACAAGAAGCAAACCCTAGAAAACTGTACCCCATATGTGCTACCCCACTCTAGCCTACAGTAGCTATGTCATATAAATCTGACAGTGGTTTGTCCCGGTGTGCTTCCAGCACATGGTACCGTATTACCCCGGATATAATCGCACCTGCGCTTATAATAAAACAGTGTTTTTTTGGGGGGTGCGCTTATAATTGAGTAAAAATTATAAGCGCATGCGCTTATAATATAACAAATACAAATATATATTTCAATGCACCAAATTGTACATCTCATCCTTCAGTGTTCAATCGAATCGAAATTGTAGAAAGTCACATGTCAAAATCGCGCGCGGGCGATTCTTCTCGAGCGCCCAGAGGCAAAATACAGTGTAACACCTCACTTTGAGGGCGTGCCAGCTCGTGCTGACTGGACGCGCAGGATGTGAGAGGTCTTCGAAAGTCAATGTAAGCGAAAATGGGTTGTGGCCTCGCTGCAAAACTGAGATTCGTTACCGTTTTAATGAATAATTATAAATAAAATTACACATGCGCTTATAATATATCAGGGTTTTTATAAGGGGTGCGCTTATAATTGAGGATCGGCCATAAGCGCATTGCTCCAGATACAAGCGCATGCGCTTTTAATAGGCCTGCGCTTATATCCGGGGCCATACGGTATGACGTTCTTCTGTCACCAAATTTTATTTCGCTGTGCTTCCGTTGTAGTTGTAGAGCGTGAATTGGACGAATGTCGTAACTCGTCCTCATCTTTGCTCTTCCCTATCCTTACCTCTCCCTCTCTCAGGACTGTCAATGGAATCGCTTCGCTGCTATCAGTTGGCTGCGAGATCAGTAAGTGCAAGCGCATGCACTTTACATCCGAGTTATTTTTACTTCGTCTAAATTGTGCCACGTGCACATTAGATTAGAGAAGAGACACACAAAGAGACAGCGAGACACACACCCAACCTCGTTATATATATTTCCTTTGATCGCCTCCTTATGCCTGAAAAGCCATTCTCGTCCTCTGCATGCCTCGACTGGTGCTCACAACAGCCACGTGTGACAATGATTGTGGAACTGCGGAGTGCGTTGTGAAGAAGGGCAAGCAGCAGTGCCAGTGCCCCGGAGGCCTTGTGTTCAACGCGGCTAAGAAGCTCTGCCAGGTTGCTCCTCCTCGTAAGTGCCATGGTGTTCGCTGCCAAGAAGAAAGAGTCAACTTCTGGAGTATATATTGTAACTTGTTGTGTGATTGCCAGTGTGCAGAGCATGCCAGTGCACTGGCATGCTCTGCACTGGCGGGATTTACCGGTACCATATTTGTGTCACGTCGTCATCATCTCACGTCTTACGCTATTGCCTGCCCTCCATTTACCCCCTCCTGTTGCAACAATGAACTGATATAGGGGCTGGTGGGAAAGGAAAGAACGGGCGGCCCTAGTTGGATGGGAAGGGGGCAAGGAGGCGCAAGCTGACAGCGCCAGGGGAACGTCGGATCGGCGGAGGCTGATGGAGCAGAGGTGCGAGCAACTGCATGCGGTTGGGCGGAGGAGACAGACAATTTGGTTGGTGGCTGCCATTTAGGGTGTGGTAATAGAATTGGGAATACCGGCACAAATGTGTGTGCTTGCTTGCTGGTATGTTGTATGGTTGTTTCATAGTGTCCTCCCAGTTGCAGACAAATGGTTAGTTTAAAAAAAGCAGTGAAAATGAGGATGTAATCCACGCTTCTGCTAATGCAATCAGGACCGTTTGCGAAAGATTAAAGCCGGCAGCCCAAATTGTGCGAAAGAACTGGTGCAGCAGCTGGTCCGCCTCGTCCACCACCTGATGGGGGCAAGACATGATGCAGGCGATGAAGGGGGTGCACGGAGGGAGGCATGGGGAGGCATGGGGATGCATGGGGAGGTATGGGGATGCATGGGGAGGTATGGGGATGCATGGGGAGGTATGGGGATGCATGGGGAGGTATGGGGATGCATGGGGAGGTATGGGGATGCATGGGGAGGTATGGGGATGCATGGGGAGGTATGGGGATGCATGGGGAGGTATGGGGATGCATGGGGAGGTATGGGGATGCATGGGGAGGTATGGGAAGGCATGGGGAGGCATGGGAAGGCATGAGGAGAAGCGGAGGGGGGAATGAGGAGAAGCGGAGGGGGAAATGAGGAGAAGCGGAGGAGGGAATGAGGAGAAGCGGAGGGGGGAATGAGGAGAAGCGGAGGGGGGAATGAGGAGAAGCGGAGGGGGGAATGTGGGGAAGCGAAGGGGGGAATGAGGAGGAGCGGAGGGGGAAATGAGGGGAAGCAAGGGGGGAAATGAGGAGAAGCAGAGAGGGAAATGAGGGGAAGCAGTGGGGGAAATGAGGGGAAGGAGGGGGGGGGGAAATGAGGGGAAGCAGGGGGGGAACGATGAGAGCAGAGGGGGAAACGAGGGGAAGCAGCGGGGTAAATGCGGGGAAGCAGAGGCGGACATGAGGGGAAGCAAAAGGAGAAATTAGGGGAAGGAGAGGCAGACATGAGGGGAAGCAAAAGGAGAAATTAGGGGAAGCAGGAGGTTAAATATAGGAAAATCAGGGGGCTGGAATAGGGGAAGCAGGGGGGAAACCAGGGGAAGCAGGGGAGTAAATGAGAGAAGAAGAGGGGGGAATGAGGGGAAGCAAACGGGGAATGAGGGGAAGCAGAGGGAATAGAGGGGAAGGTAACAAGAGGGAATAGAGGGGAAGGTAACAAGCAGCGGGAGTGGAGGCGCGAGGAGGGGCAGCGCGATGAGGGTGTTGGCGCGCTGATGGCAGGGGAGGCGCGGCGAGGTGAGCGGAGGCGCGGCGAGGCGAGCGGAGGCGCGGCGAGACGAGCGGAGGCGCGGCGAGACGAGCGGTGGCGCGGCGAGGCGAGCGGAGGCGCGACAAGGAGAGCGGAGGCGCGGCGAGGCGAGCGGAGCCGCGACGAGGCGAGCGGAGGCGCGACGAGGTGAGCGGAGCCGCGACGAGGGGAGGCTCCCAGAAACGAGCGGGCGTGACGATGGGACAGGGGGCGCGGCGATAAGAGACGCAACTACGGGAGACGAGGCACAAAATTATTGTGTATGCGCGGGTGAAGTTCCTAAATTCTGCGTATTTTACTATGCTACGATGCGCTGTCGGGATGTTTTGTGGCTAGTACTAACACAAGACTGGTGAGGTTGGCTACTCGTTTGGTTGGTTTGTTAGGTTGGTTTGTCGCACACTCATACCGATATTGAGTGACGAATTCCCAATCCCCTCGCAACCTGATCTCGCTTTCGCCCCGCGCTTTTCGCCAACACGTTTAAAGCCCTTCAGAAAATTTGCCAAAAACCATGCTGACCTCGGGCTTTAAAAAGTTGACAAGAGGGAGCTTTTCTGGTTTGGGTTTGGGCGATTGTTTCCGATTTCGTCAAATTCGTCTTCTTCGCCAAACCCAGCCAGCCCCCGGATCCCCCCCCTTGTGGGTGGGATCACACTTCGAAAGTCCCAAATTGCAGGTGCGCTACTTTCAAAACTTGCACCCGCGCGGCCCACAATTTGGGACACGGGTTTTAAAGCCCGCGTCCCAAATTGCGGGCCGCGAGGGTCAAGTTTTTAAAACTTGACGAAGTTGAGTGTCCAAGCTTTTGAAAGTCACGCACTTGCAATTTGGGACTTTCGAAGACAGATTCACTCACCAGGGGGAAAACCGAGGGTTGGCTGGGTCTCGCGAAAAAAACGAACCTAGACGAAATCGGAAACTCTCGCCAAAGCCCACACCAGAAAAACTCCCTCTGGTCAACTTTTAAAAGCATGAACAATTTGGGCCGCCGGCTTTAAAGCGACGGGCAACTTTTGGCAGTGTTGGGTTCAGAAGTTTTTTTTTTGAACCAGGCTTTGCCAGCGCGAAAGTGCTGGCTGGCGAAAACCAGGATTTCGTGCGGACACTTTCCATCCGCAGTAACAGTTCGCCAGGGTTCTGGGTTTTGGGTGGCAAATGTGCACCGTCGCTTTAAGAGGCTTAGCCTAGCACTTGGAATGGCATGCCCAGGGTGTGTGTTCTTGTACGAAGTCTACAAGAATGCTGGCATCATGTATTGCTATTTCCATGCTTGTTTGTACTGTTTGTGTCGTTACCACCTGGAAATATTTGAGTTGCGCCAATATAGAGTACGAGCGCGTGTGTTGCAGTGTTCAGATGATCAGCAAAAAATGCCATTTCCCCCGCGCATACACAATAATCTAAACTTGTTACAAGAAGTCCGCTACCAGCAAGCAACATACCATTCATTCACCTGCCTCGACGACATACTATCGATACCTTCGCAAGCACGTCCTTCCGCAGTTCTCGGCGATCGTGTAGTTTACTGCGCGTTATTCTGCGCGGCGGCTAACGGCGGGGCGATGGGGCGGGGAAGAAAAGACGGTGGGGGCCGGCGGTCAAACGGATCCAGGTAACGAGGGGAACGGCCGCGATGGGCGCGAAGCAGGCACGGGTAGCGGTTGAGTCGATTTACGAGCACACAGGCACGGGTCCGCCAAAAGATTCGGGTACGCCTACAGGTTCGGATGCGCCGAGAGTGCGGCGGCGACAGCTTCGGGTTCGCCCACTGCGCCCTTAGGAGTAGCTGGACTTTCGTCGCGCAGCAATTCCTAGCTCCTCCTTTTTCCTTTCAGTCCCCTCCCCCACTCTCCACGCAATCCCCATCGCCCTCTCCCTGTTCCCTCTTCCTTTCCGCGGCAGCGACCACAGGGCGGGCGGCAGGGCAGCCGAGGAGGCAGGAAGCCCGAGGAGGGGCGGGAGGGGGGAAGAGCAGGACGGTGAGACTTAAGCTCGCTCATGCCGTGATCTGTCCTTAAGCTCGCTCATGCCGTGATCTGTCCTTAAGCTCGCTCATGCCGTGATCTGTCCTTAAGCTCGCTCATGCCGTGATCTGTCCTTAAGCTCGCTCATGCCGTGATCTGTCCTTAAGCTCGCTCATGCCGTGATCTGTCTTAAGCTCGCTCATGCCGTGATCTGTCCTTAAGCTCGCTCATGCCGTGATCTGTCCTTAAGCTCGCTCATGCCGTGATCTGTCCTTAAGCTCGCTCATGCCGTGATCTGTCCTTATACTGCGCTAGTGATTCCAAAGCTTTTGAAACTCTCCTTCTCCAGTTCACCTCCCTCGCTCCTCCTTCCCTTTCCTTCTGGGAATCAGTGAGCGCCCAGCGCATGTCTTTCATGATGTTCCCTCCCCTCACCCCCACGCGCCCCACCGCCGCCCCACCTATCAAGCTCACCCATTCACCAGACTCACCCCACTCACCCCGCTCAGAGCAGCCCTCGCAAGAATTTGTGCACTTTCCATGGCTTTCCATTCCCACCCCTCCCTGCTTCCCTCTGTCCCTCCCTCTTTGCTTTTTATTCCTTTCCAGGCAAAGTATCGGTTCATACGTTTCTCTCATTCTGTACCACGCCCATCCCTCCCGTGCCCACCGTTCACCCACCCTGCGCCCACAGAGCTCTCATCGCGGCCATCTGCGGACGCCAAGCCCTACAAGCCGCCCATGGACCTCGCCATGTGGGTGAGCTGGCTGGATGTTATAGTTGACTCATTCCGCTGCTGGCCGGGTTTGTATGGAAAGGGTCCTCGATTGGTGAGCTGTGTGTCACGTAGGTTAGCAGCTAGCTGGCCACGCTGGGGCGGCCAGCTTAGGTTTGCACATCTTCGTACAATGCGACTCAGGTCTGGTGAGGGCAAACGTCAAGACATGGCTAAGGCAAAGCTCGCCCGCCCTGTGTGATGGCCTTGCCGCACGCTGGTAACACATGGAGTAGTGTAGTGGCAAAGCATCTGGCTGCTGATGCTGCTGTTGCTACAGCAGCCAAGCAGCAGTAAACAGGCTCCTGGATTAAGCTCTCCTTCCCTGTTAGATCACTGCCACTGCCCTCAAATGCCGCCTTATTCAGTTCCTTGTAGGCTTTAACCAAGTGCCCCTGTTTAGTCAGTGCAACAGAAAGCGTTACATGGCGAGGTGGGAGCGTCTGTACTGTGTATGCACAAACGGCCCATAGGCGCATGCCATGCCCTCCACTCATCCTCACTTTCACTCTCAAATCGCCGCTGCCCTGCGCGCCCACGCACAGGACTTTGGGCAGTGCGACAGCAAGCGCTGCACGGGGCGCAAGCTGCTGCGCCTGAGGCTCATTCGGGAGATGCGTGTGCAGCAGCGCTTTGGGGGCATCTGCCTCAGGTGGGTGGGGCATCTGCCTCAGGTGGGTGGGGCATCTGCCTCAGGTGGGTGGGGCATCTGCCTCAGGTGGGTGGGGCATCTGCCTCAGGTGGGTGGGGCATCTGCCTCAGGTGGGCATCTGCCTCAGGTGGGCATCTGCCTCAGGTGGGCATCTGCCTCAGGTTGGGAGTTGAGAGGTTAAGGGGCGTCTGCTTCAGGTGGGGGGGCCTCAGTGGATTGATTGAGGGGTGAAGGGCGTATGCTTTAGCTGTTCGCTTAGACCTGTTTGGGCTCATCTGGCGTAGATGTGCGGCCAGTGCATGGTGTGAGAACGCTCAAGCGCATGTGCGGCCAGTGCATGGTGTGAGAACGCTCAAACGCATGTGCGAGGTGAGTGTTGCAGGGAGGGAGTGAGGGAGGAGGAGGGAGGGTGAAGGTATGGGTGGTGCGGACAAGGGCGGGATGAACAGAGCGAGAGCAGTAGAGGAGGCCTGGGGAAGGAAGGGAAGGAAATAAAGGGAATGGAGTAGATTCACATGTGTCTGAGAGCCGCCTGACACTCGGTCGATGACATGTGGGCAGCACTGGTGGGGGGGATGCCGCAGTGCAGTGGTGATAGATCGCTCCTGTGCTCTCCACCTTACCTCCCCCCCTCTCCGCCTGCTTATGCCAGTCAAGGAGCTGGCCGTATTGTGCTGCCCCTTGGCTCGATTCTGCCCATCCCCCCCCCCTCCCTCCATGCCTGAAATCGTCCATCCCATCCCTCCTCCGCCCTTCCTCACCTCCCCTCTCCCTGCTCGCCTCTCCCCCCGCAGTCCAGCGGGGCAGAGGGCGGTGTCAAGGGCAGAGCAGACGCACTCCTGCTGGCAGACGAAACCCCCATGGCCATGATGGACTGCTCGAGGGCTTGTATCCCTGAGCCCATCTTAACCCCCATCCCTCTGCTCGCCCTCTTCCCTCTTCCCCCCGCAGTCCAGCGTGGCAGAGGGCGGTGTCTAGGGCAGACGCACCCCTGCTGGCAGCCAACACCCTGGCCATGATGAACTGCTCGAGATCTTGTAATTATGCTCGCCCCATCTTAACCCCCCCATCGCTCTGCTCGCCCTCTTCCCCCACCTCCCCCTCCCTCCCAGTCCAACAGGCCAGAGGGCGGTGTCGAGGGCAGACGCGCCGCTGCTGGCAGCCAAGGGGCTGGCCGTGGTGGACTGCTCGTGGGCTCGCCTTGGAGATGTGCCCTTCGCTGCCCTCAAGTCGGGTGCTCCCAGGCTGTGTGAGTCGGGTGCTCCCAGGCTGTGTGAGTCGGGTGCTCCCAGGCTGTGTGAGTCCCTGTGGAGAGCCAAGCCAAGTAGGTGACGTGGTGTCAAGTCCGCATGCGGCTGCATTCATGTACAGTTAGTTGCGGTTTGCTTCTCTTACTCTCACTCCCCTTGTCTCTCACCCTCTCCTTGCGTTCATCGGTGCCTGATTCTCACTCCCATTGTTCTCGCACCTCCCACCCTCCCGTGGTGCAGTGCCGTGGCTGGTGGCTGCCAATCCAGTCAACTACGGCAAGCCCTGCCAGCTGTCATGCGTTGAGGCCATGGCTGCTGCTCTCTACATCTGGTGGGTGCATCGTACCACACCCACACCACCGCACGCAGTGTGTCCAGGGGGATACTCACATGGCCGATGGTGGGGCAACGCACACATAGTGGTGCTCCTTGTATGATGGGTGCCCTTGGTGGTTGTACTGGGGTGCACACCGTACACATGGTGATGGTGGGTTCTGCACACCTGAGCCTGCGGGTTCGTGTTGGTGGTTCGTTTACAAGCTGGTGTACTCATGTTTAATGAGTTTATATCCGTGTCTTGCATCCCCATCACATTCGTTGTCCGTCATTTCTGAATGCATGTCCCTTCTGCATCTCCCCCCTCTCCATCCATCTCCCCCATCACCAACCAGTGGCGACAAGCAAACAGCCTCGGAGCTGCTCAGTCGCTTCAAGTGGGGCCACGCCTTCCTCTCCCTCAACAGGCGAGTCATCTCCTTTCTCTCTACACGCGTTTCTCTCCTTCGCTGCCCACCTTTCCCCTCTCCCTTTGCTCCCTCTACCTTCCACGCCTCCCCCCTTGCCCCTCCCTTCAGCTTTTCGTTTCTCTGATTATCTCCTCCCATACCTTTTCTCCTCTGCTCTCTTTCCCCTGCCACCCTCCCCCCTCCACTCTCCCTTTCTCCCCTATTATCCCTCCTTTCTTCTTCACTCTTCCCGTTTCACTCCCAACCATCTCTTGCATGAATCCCCCAACCCGTCCTCCTTTAACCCCTCTCCCTCCCACCACCAGTGCAGCCAGCTGCTGAAGGCATATGCAGCTGGTGCGGACGGGGCAGGCGTGACACAGCCACATCAGTACTCCTCCCTCTGCTCCACCCACCACTTCATGCCCCTCCTTCCCACCGCTTCCCCACCTTTGCCTGCAGCAAGCTGCTGGCAGCATATGCGGCGTGTGCAAGCGAAGCAAAGGCGTCAACCTCACCATTCCTCTCCTCCCTCCTCTCCACCATCCCTTTCCCTTCCCTCTCGCTGCTCCTCCCTTCCCTCTCGCTGCTCCTCCTTCCCTCTCGCTGCTCCTCCCTCCCTCTCGCTGCTCCTCCCTCCCTTTGCTCGCAAATGCAGTGAGCTACTGGAGGCGTATGCGGCGTGTGCAGACGGACAGGCATGCGGCAGCCACATCAGTATTCCTCCGTCCCTCCCCTGTGCCTGCCTGCCCCTTCCCCCATACTCTTGCCCGCAGTGAGCTGCTGGAGACATACGAGGCATGTGCGGACGGACAGGCATGTGACAGCCACATCAGAATCCTTTCTCCGTCCCTCCCCTGTGCCTGCCTGCCCCTTCCCTTAGTGAGCTACTGGAGGCGTATGCGGCGTGTGCGGACGGGGCGGAGGTGATAGCGGCACAGCACAGGTGGATGGAGAGGGAGGCGGAGCTCGCACAGGCCAGACATGCCGGCACAGATGTGCCTTCCCCAGGTGATGCACAGATGTGCCTTCCCCAGGTGATGCACAGATGTGCCCTCCCCAGGTGATGCACAGATGTGCCCTCCCCAGGTGATGCACAGATGTGCCTTCCCAGGTAACGCCTGCTAATTTTTGTTCAGTTTTACTGGAAGATTCCGTACCATACAGCTTCACCAGTTGTACCCCCCTCATTCAAACTTTCCAGCTGGAAATATCCGAACGCGCCTTGATTCCCTCCTCTCCATTCCTCCCCCTTGGCGATCTCTCACTCCAGGCAGCAGCGGAAGCGACTCAGAAGGTTCTGATTCTGATGAAGATGCTGCACCTCTGTTCCGCAACCCAAATCATGGTGCTGGGTGGGGGAGAGGGGGTAGAGGAGGGGAGGATGAGGAAGATGAGGAGGAAGATGAGGAGGAGGATGAGAAGGATGAGGAGGAGGGTGAGGAGGAGGAGGATGAGGATGAGGGTGAGGAGGAGGAAGGTGAGGAGGATAGAGATTGGAGGAAGGAGGGGAAGGATAAGGGTGGTAAGGTTGAAGGGAAAGGTGAGGGACCGGGGGAGAGCACCAGACGGGGGCAGTGGGGGAGGGGGAGGGTCACAGGAGGCAGGCGAAGATGAGTACAGTGCAGGGATGCTTCTGAGTGAGCTACTGTACAGATTGCAGGATTGCAGGGTTGCAGGGTTGCAGGGTTGCAGGATTGCAGGATTGCAGGGTTGCAGGATTGCAGGGTTGCAGGGTTGCAGGGTTGCAGGGTTGCAGGATTGCAGGGTTGCAGGGTTGCAGGGTTGCAGGGTTGCAGGATTGCAGGGTTGCAGGGTTGCAGGATTGCAGGATTGCAGGGTTGCAGGATTGCATGGTTGCAGGGTTGCAGGGTTGCAGGGTTGCAGGGTTGCAGGATTGCAGGGTTGCAGGGTTGCAGGGTTGCAGGGTTGCAGGATTGCAGGGTTGCAGGATTCCCAACCAGGTCACACAACATGGATATGCCACACCCGGGTACTAGGGCTTCACCTGTGACCTTACCGGTACGGTATGTGTTTATTCTGATCTGACCACTCTTTGCAACTACCGTAAGCCTTGGTACTACCAGTGTAGTTTATGCGGTGAATGGTCCTGCTTAGAGTAGGAAAAGTGTGGATTGCAGCTATCGTAAGACATCCAAGACTTCTGAAGGAACTAAAAGTGGTAGATTACATTGTACAACATACCAGGAGGAAGAACATACATCAATAATCCCAGTTCTACTACCGTACCATACACTAAGTGAACCAGCCAACCTGTCATGCACACCGTTTCCTAAATTCCTAGCCTCCGAGCAAACCCATACAGTTTGTTGTACCGCTGCTCCATCAGCCCCCAACCCCACCCCCCCTTCCCTCCCCCCCACCCCCCCCCTTCCCCCCCCGATCCCCCCAACCCAACCCCCTTTCCCTACGCCCCCGCTCCTCCCCCCTCCCCACCCCCCGATCCGACGTCCTTGGCCCCTGCCCGTCCAACTAGGGCCGCCCATTCTTCGCTTTTCCACCACCCGCCCCTTCATGGTGCAAATGGATGGGAGGGGCCAAATGGGAGGGCAACGGGAGGGGGCATATGAAGGGCAGGAAACAGAGTAAGACATGAGATGAGACGGAAAGATGGTAGAGCCCGCCAGTGCAGAGCCCGCCAGTGCAGAGCCCGCCAGTGCAGAGCCCGCCAGTGCAGAGCCCGCCAGTGCAGAGCCCGCCAGTGCAGAGCCCGCCAGTGCAGAGCCCGCCAGTGCAGAGCCCGCTCCTCTTGGTGCATTGGTGTACTCGCAAATACACAACAAGGTACCATATACCGGTACTCGAGAAGCTGATTCTTCAATGTTGGCAAGCATGCAACAAACTGCAAGGCACCTACGACGAGGAGTGGGAGACGGGTCGAGGCAGAGCTTCTTAGCGGCGTTGAACACGAGGCCCTCGGGGCACTGGCACTGCTGCTGGCCCTCCTTCACAACGCACTGTGCACTTCCACAATCATTCTCACACATGGCTGTTGTGGGCACCACAGAGAGACAAGCAATCCAGGCATGTAGAGAAAGAGGATAGCTTTTCAGTTGAGGAATAGGGGCTTGAAAAAAAGAACCACAAAAAAAGAGGTTGGTAGTGTCACTCGCTGTTTCTTACCATATCTATCCAGTGTCATCGATATTGCGTGCTTAGAAACCTTAGTATTACGTGCATGCGCTCGCACTTACTGATCTCGCAGCCAACTGATAGCAGCGATTTGATTCCTTTGACAGTCCTGAGAGGGAGAGGTAAGGAGAGGGAAGGCGAGGACCAAAGGATAGGACGGAGATGAAGGCGAGTTACGACATTCGCTCCATTCCATTCACGCTACAACTACGATGGTCAAGCGACTTCGGTGATAGAAGGGCGCCCAGTCATGTGCATCAAGC
The DNA here is from genome assembly GCA_947471745.1 of Closterium sp. Naga37s-1. Taxonomy (NCBI): domain Eukaryota; kingdom Viridiplantae; phylum Streptophyta; class Zygnematophyceae; order Desmidiales; family Closteriaceae; genus Closterium; species Closterium sp. Naga37s-1. The sequence goes on along the minus strand of CANJKZ010000781.1, from coordinate 305,555 downwards.
GCACTCACTTTTTCGTGACAGGGTAGGAACTACCCTTCTTCGCAGGACGCGCGATAGTAAAGCCCAGCTTCTCCTTGCAGAACGACTCGGCGTAGAACGACAGGCTCTTGCACATGGCGTTGCTGGGCGCGTCGTTGCTAAGCGAGGCGGGGTTAGAGGCATTCCACACGGCAGTGATGGTGGTGGTGCCTTGGAGCATGACGTCCAGGTTGCCGCACACCGTGGTGCCACTGCCACTGGCCTGCTGGGCCGGCAGCGGCGACAAGAAGAAGGCGTTCGTCAGGCCGAAGCCTCTTGCCTTGAGTGCCACCGTCGTCCGCGCCAGCGGGGCTGGCCAGGCGATGAGCCCGTTGAAGGTTGCGTGAGGATGGTGGGGGATTGAAGGCGTCGAGTTGGAGGCGGGACGGGGGAGAGGAGGGGAAGGGGACAGACAGGGGGGAAGGTGCGGGAGGAGTGAGGAGTGAGGAGTGAGGAGTGAGGAGGGGTTCACGTTCCAAGCGCTGCCTCTCAGCGGCGCCTCCCAGTGCAGCGTGTTGACACGCCGAAACGCTGAGATGCTAAAATGCGAGTGCCTCGAGAACTTTAGTGCCTACAGCTGAGCAGTGCAGCACTCACGAAAGCACGTCTTGTCCGCCTCGTTGAAGGCAAAGCCTTCCTTGTTGCAATTGCACAGGAACTCGGTCGGACCGAGAGTGGTGCAGGAAGCCTCTACCCCACACACCCCGCTGGTACACGGGTCTGCAGAGGAAGTGATGGGGGGTTCCGAGGTGTGGAAGCAGGGAGAGCGGGTTAAATGAGTGGAACTGTTGCTTATGATTGTGAACTCACCCACATGCGCGCACTCGCCCACACACCAGCACTCACTCACCCACAACACATGTCTTGTGGTCGTCGTCGAATACCAAACCGTCCTTGCACACGCACAGCGGTATGTCATTGTCTACATCAACAGCGCAGGTGCCTTCCCCGCAATCCTCGTTCGCACACAGGTCTGCACAGAAATCGTGATTGTTTGAAGTAAGGGGCAGAGAGGCACACACACCAGCACACATGCAAGGTAGGGAAAGGGGGTCAAAACGAGACAGATTCTGCTGTGATTGTGAGTCGCTCAACCGCACTCCAGCACTCATCCACTCGCCAGCACTACAAGAATACTGCCCGTGGTGTGTTTCAGTCAGCCTACTCACCACCAGCGGCGCTGGCGTGGGTCGCGAGGAAGCTGATGGCAACAAGACCCGCGACGAGTGCGGCGAGGCCACACAGGCCGGACAGGCGCGCGCAGGGCTTCATGGCGACGGGAGTCGGCGCGGGGAAACGGGAAGGCGGGTAGGCGCGGATGGTGATGACGGCGGAACGGCGAGAAGCTTCCGATCAGAGCTGAACCGCCGGAGTCACGCCGCTGGTAGTCGCGACGAGGTGAATAGGGTGGGGACTTGAAGGTGCGGCGACTGAGAAGGTGCGACTGAGAAGGAGAAGAAGGCACGCTATGAGCGTGGAGCGGTGGGAGAATGTGATTGAGCCCTCGGGAGCGGGCGTCAATTTATGTCTTGAGAGCGAGGGGTCAATCGCACATTCTGATTTATTATTCCTGGTATCTAATTCGCGGATCCCGAAGAGCGTTTCCGCGGAAGGAGGAAGGGAGAGGTGAGTGGGGGGGACGGGGGAATCTCAGACTAGGTGCGCGGAGGCCCAGAAACGTGCATGTGGTGGACCTTAGGACTAGGCAATGGCGTAGGGGCAGCGAGGAGGAGTCGATGGGGGGTGTGGCGACTGTCGTCATAATGGGCACAAGGGGGGACGCAGATGGATGAACGAGGGGGCGGCGCGATGACGGGAGGAAAGTGTTGTTGGTACTAGGCGATCAGCGTGCCGCTAGCCAATCCCAATGGATGACAAGGGATTCAAACTGCGCGGCGGGGCGAAAGCAGAGTAGCTTTCGCCTCCAGTACCAGCAATGCGATGGGGTACACCTGGGTTGCGGGAGTTGCGGGGAGTGATTCATTTGGACAAACGCGTACCGTCACTTGTGGGGGGGGCATGCTTCTGTCGGGGTTCGGTTCATGTTGGGAGCGGTTCTCAGCTTTTACCGCTTTTGACCATTGCGTACCAAAATGAACCGCTCGAAACAAACTCGCAACAAACAGGCACGAGCCACCCTGAACGCGTTACGGAGTTGGCGATGTCTCTAAATAATGAGGGAGGGGAAGTTTGTATGAGATTTATATAAACGGTAGATATGCTTTTATTCTATATCTGTATTTGGATGCATTTGGGAAGTCTATTGATATTTAAAATAAATCAAGAATGTCGACCGTTAAGTATTGTTACTGTTGGAATAAGCGAAATTTATGCTGATTGTAGGATCTTTGTAGAGACTAGATCTGATGGAATATAGTGCACTGGGAAGGAATTGCTAAATTAGTGTTACAAATAAAGCGGGGATCTAAGGCAAAGGAAAACAAATACGAGCGAAGGCATGAGCGAACATTTCATATCAAACAAGCAAAAAGTTAACGTGGTGCGTGGGAGCTAGCTAGTGCGATGCGGGCAACGATGTTCGGGCTAGTCCCGTTAGATTAGGTAAACATGACCAAGTCATGCAGTGCGTGGTATGGTAAGTGTCACTCGCAAAGTGGCAAACACCGTCAGAGTTAACGGGCAAAGAACGGTCGAGTGTTGTATGTGTTGTGGTGGTGCGCAGTAAGGAACCCAATAAGTTTCCCTAAAATACTCACCCCCCCATCCCTTCCTACCCACTTCCCTCCATCAAAAAGCCCTTCCGCTACATGAGCGCACGTACATTGCGGAATCCCGAGCTAGAGGACATGGTGCTTCTCGATGTTGCCCAAGGTTGTCGGTGGCGTGGAAGTTGGCAGGTGGCCGGGATGTACCGGCGGAAAAGTCTGACTAGGAAGAATGACCTGACGTACTAGTTGACGGGTTATATGAGGTGTGGGGTGATGGGAGTGATCATGTGGCTGACCTGGAAAGGGCCACAGAAGCTCGGTCGTCATTTCAAAATGACAAGCATGTAAAGGTTTGGAGTGTCGAGCAACACGAAACCTCCCGAGTGGTACGCAACCGAGCGACGGTGGCTATCAACGTTTCTTTTAGCGATGATTATAATTTAATTTAATGATCCAACGGCGTGGGTTCGGGCAACTTGCAGAATTTGGGCAAATTGTGTTGAAGATAGGACAGCGGAATGAGATGCGGAGATAACTATATCAACGGGAGCTAGACTATGGGCTAGGCACGGTTGTGAGGGTGATCTCTGCGTTTTTTAGTCATTTGCTTGTGCTCTTACTACCTGCTCATTCACGGGGAAAGATTGCAAGAGTTTTTACTAGAAAAACTTTACAACAATGATCAACAATGGCAAAGCAACACTGACTGCATCAGGAGCTAGCACGCAAGCAGGTCGACTGCCAGCGCAGCACGGTCGACCGCGTTCCAGCACTGCAAGGCCAACCGCGCTCCAACAGAGCAAGTCGCGGTCTGCCAGCGCTGCAAGTAGACGGCGTGCCAACGCTGCAACAAGGCAGCTGCACAGCGTTGCACCCGCAGGACAGCAGCGCACCTGCTTTGCATGTGCTCGCAGCTGATTGGCGTGCTGTGTTTCGTCACCTGCACAGCTCAGACACCAAGTCGAACACGTGCCCACGTCTGCACCTGATCCTCCAGGTCGACCTCGGGTCACCACCACCGAGGTTAGCTTCGACAAAAACCACCTGGGCGACCGTCGCGCTCCTCCGCGAAATTCGTCGCCCTGATTACTTGGTCTACCTGGAAACCACCAAGTTGGCGTCGACTTGTTCAAGGAAAGTCGACAGAAAGTTGTATGTCGACGCCTCCATAGGTCGACCTCGCTAGGTTGACCATCTAATCTCTGCGCCCTCCAAGTTGGCGCCACTCCTCTTTGTGCTTGTCGACCGCAAAGACGGCTCCGCGTAAGCGAGGATGGGGCCAACCACTACTCCTGTTGACACTGCTCTGCCGCGTTCAAGCTTGGCCCCCCCCAAGCCCACACGACAGCAAGACTCGGAGAATAGCTCGTCGGCATGGACATCAGACACATCACGCCGTCAACGCACCAGCCATGCAAGAGGGCATGGCACCTACTACTGCACGACATCGTCGCCGTCGCCCACGTCGGCCTGTCACACTTGGCCGATTGCGACGGAGCACCGGTTGAAAGCCGAATAGTGCAGCGCCTTCGTTAGGAAGTCGGGTGGCTGCTCGGTGGTCGGGATGTACTTTAGCGTAAACTTCCCACGCTTCACCATGGGCTGCAGCCAAGCGTAGCGTCGGTCCATGTGCTTGAGGTTTCCCGTCAACCCCATGCCCTCAGCGACCGTGATGGCCGACTTGTTGTCCACCTGAAGGACGGTCGGCGTTCCGGCGTCCAGTTGCCGGAATTCTGCAATGAGGAAGCGAAGGCGGTGTCCCTCCTTGTCGGCTTCGGTGGCAGCCACGTTCTCCGACTCGGTTCACGACAGCGTCGCGCACTTGATGCACTGGCTCGACCAGGAGACTGCGGCCCCTCCGTAGACGAACACATAGCCGTTCGTGGTCGTCCAGTTTTGCTTGTTGCCGGCGTCATCGGTGTCTACGTAGCCGACCAGCTCCAGCGTCTCCAGACTACCGCCGAACTCCAGGGCGGTGTCACGAGTGTTGGCGAGGTAGGCGAGGCAGCGGTCGAACTCACGCCAGTGTTGATCGCCCCTCACCGTAAGGCCGCTCCCCAGCTTGCTGCAAGCGAACGCAATGTCCGGCCTCGTCGTCGTCGCCGCAAAAAGCAGCGAGCTGACCTTTTACCGGTACTCCTCCTCCTGGCGCTCCTGTGCCTCCTCGTCGTCGAATGTCAGCTCGGCATAGGCGTCGACGGAGACCCGCGCCTTCGCGGTACGCCCGGTTTGCTCCTCGTCGATGAACCGCCTGTGCAGCTTGTCGGCATGGTTCTGCTGGTGCAGCCACAACTTTCTCGCCGGCGTGTCGCGCACAATCTCTAGCCCGAGGTACTTTTCCATTGATGAGATCTCGCACAGCTCAAAGGCGACCTCCAACAGCTCCATCAGCATCGCGGTGCTGCTGCTGGCGGCGAGTAGGTCGTCGCCCTAGTCGCCAGCAAACCACTCCGTCAGCGCCGACCTTGACGTAGAGAGCCTCGTCGACCTCGCTCTTCTTCGAGCCAGCACCGACTAGCACATCATTGAGCGCCTTGTACCACAGCAGCAACAACTGCTTCAGCCCGTACAGACTCTTCAGCACATTGCACACTCGGCCGGTCCCGTCGTTGTAGTAGTCCGGCTGGTACATGTTGTTATCGACACGGTAGGCTTGAATGTGCCTAAAACGAAAGATAGAGTGGAGAGTCGGATTTCTGCACAACGGCTTTAAACGTTCATAGCGTTCTGGTCAGATCCTAATGGCATGATTCAAGTTGGATCTGGAGCGTCTTAACGTCATCTACATTTAGCAATTTTGATCGCACGAGTTCATCAAGTATTGCCGACGCAACATCAGTTTTAACGAACGGCACTATGGCAGCCAGTATGGTCTTAGAACACACAATAGGAAGAGTTAGGAAGAGTTACGAGTTGGGAATGACTCCCAGCTCCTACAAACCCCAAGAGCCGAAGTACAGTGATGTGAACAGTGCCACACTGTCCCCAACCATGAAGGGTCTCGAAACTACCCACCATAAGGGCCTACACCAACTGAAGTATTACACTATACAAAGTAATTTAACGATTCTTATTATCTTGAGGTGTACCCTTTTGCGGGCTTCGAGATCACTTGAGTCTTGACACCAAGGCTCGAGCTCTTGATGGGTCTGCTGCACACACCTGCGACACGCCGAACGTTCGACACACGACACAATAGAAACCACGCACGGGACACACGACAAAATAAAACTGCGCGCGAGACACAAATGACCGCGTAACGCGCGACTAGCGATAACTCGCTATTGACTCGACACACATACTCGACATCATGACTCATCATGCACACAATATTATAAGCATGAAATATAAAACATTTCATGCCCTCATACCATTCCATGCTCATACGCATGTATGCACACGGACAACAAGGCGAGTGCAAACTGTAGAGTTGCACCAACACATGTACTGTCAACGGGAGTGTTGTTTGGCCCCGTCCTCGCTTGGGCGGAGCCGACCTCGTGGTCGGATGTGCGGGGGTTGCAGCCGACCTGCAGCAGTGGGCACGGGGGCCACTGCAAGGAGGGCGCCGAGCTAGAGGGCGCCTGGCTGGAGGGCGCCGAGCAGGAGGAAGCCGTCCTGGACGCCTGGTTGGCGTCTTGGACGCCTGGACAGCGTCCTGGGAAGCTGGACGCCGACCCGGGCGTCGGCACGACTACCCGGGCGCCTGGTAGACGTCGTGGGCGCCTGCACGGCGTCCTAGAAGGCCAGACGCCAACCTAGGCGTCTGCACCGCGTCCTAGGAGCCTAGGACGCCGCATTGGGCGTCTGCACGGCGTCCTGGGGGCCCGGACGCCGACCTGGGCGTCCTGGGGGGCCCGGACACCGACCTGGACGTCTAGTCGGCGTCCTGGGAGGCTGGAGGGCCGCCCTGGATGTCTGCAAGGCGTCCTGGGCGTCTGGACGCCGACCTGGGGGTTTGGTCGGTTTCCTGGGCGCCTAGACGCCAGACTGGGGACGCCGGGCATAGGCGGCTACGGACAGCGCTGGTCGACCAGGCGTGGTTGCCCGGTCGACCGGGATACCCGGGCGACGTGCGCGAGTGTCACCGGGGTGGAGTCCGCGAGGCCGACCTCGGGGGTGGTATCCCGAGGTCAACGTGGCTGGTGGGCGCAGTCGCTGGCGTGGAGTCTGCCAGGCGTCTGCGCTGTGCTCGTGACGTGGAGCGCCAACCAGCTGCGCGCACCTGCGAAGCAGATGCACCGTTGTCCTGCGGGTGCAACGCTGTGCAGCCAACTTGCTGCAGCGTTGGCACACCATGGAATTGCAACGTTGGCGAACCGCTACTCTGCAATGCTGGAGCGGTGCGAGCGCTGCTGCGCTGGAGCGCGGTCGACCGTGCTGTGCTGGAGGTCGACCAGCAGCCTAGCTAGCTCTGATGTAGTCTGTGTTGCCAATGTTGTTGCAACCATTGTTGTCAACTTTCTCTAGTGAAACTCTTGCCAAATTGCCCCGTGCACTAGCAAGCGGCGTGACCACTAGGAAAAAGACAAGTAACAAGGAACGCAAAGATCACACGAGCACCCGTGCCTAGCCCGTAGTCTAGCTCCCGTTGCTAAAGTTATCTCCGCATGGTGCGGTGAGCGTGGACGACACCGCGACGTAGTTCAGTCTAGCCGACTTTGCACTTACCGATCGTGTTCGTCGACCGGCAGCCGTGCAGTCACTAGCGTGCGCGTAGGTGACGCCGAGGTGATGGACACACTGGAGGCACAGCTGGAGGATGCGAGGAGACGCCATGAGGCCCAAGAGTACGGGGCGATACCCTGGGCAGTCGTCAAGGCAGGACTCCGCTCCGTGTGGGCGGCGGAGCACCCCCCTTCGCGACTGGCCTCTCCTCGACCGGTGAACAACGACGGCGGCGTTGACGTGGGCGTCAGCGCCGGTGGAGGCTAGGTCGGCAGCAGTGCGGGAGGCACGTCGAGGCAGCGAGGTGTGATACACACCGGTGAAGCCGGCGGCGTTCAGGCGCGAGGGATGCAGTCATCGGCGGCCACAGGCTCCTCGCAGGGTGACGTCGCAGGGCGTCGAAGCGGAATGTCGCCGATGTCGGCGACCCAGGTGACGGCGCGCGGGATTGCACCGAGCTACGGCTACTTCAAGTTTACGCCGGACAGGATCTTGGTTACCCCGCCGCTCGTTGGTCAACAAGACATACTCACCTGGAAGGAAGCCATCGAGACCCAGGAGGAGATGGCCGGGCTGATCGGCTTCGCCCGAGGGACCGTGGCGACGCCGGAGGAGCACCACGCCGACTTACGAGCGGAGTTTCGCGCCGTGCAGCTGTTGACCTTCACGGTCATCTCGCGGTGCTGCTCGCCAGGCGTGCAGATGGCCTTGAAGTGGTGCCGGGAGTACCTCGACACCGGCCACCGGGCGTGGCACTTCATTGAGTTGACGTATTAGGTCACTGATGAATTGTTCATCGCCCAGCTAGAGGGGCAGCTGACACACCTGCGTATGGGCGACGAGGAGACGGCGACCGACTACTGCAACCGAGCCCGGCGAATCCTCGCCACCATCAGGATGGCCGGCGCGCAGTACTCGACGGCGTCGTACGTCACCCACGTCATGTAGGGACTGTCGAGCAGCTACAACCTCCTGAAGCGGCTGTCAATGGCGACGAGCACGAAGGCGACGCTCAACGAGGACAACTTGACCTCGTACATCCTGCAGGACGAGGCAATGCAGGAGGCTGAGCGGTCCTAGGAGCTCTTGGCGCAGGCAAACTTCGTCGCCCCGGCGAGGCAAGGTGGCCGACCGGGGCAGCATGGCCAGTCTGGCGGCAGCGGTAGCAGTGGCTGGAAGCCGAGCAAGGACGCCGACAAGAAGAAGTCGGCCAAGGATAGCGGTCGTGGAGGAGGAGGTCGACGCCGGGAATGCTGGCTGTGCGGCGACCCTGATCACCTCTCCTTCGAGTGCCCCGACCGCAGCGATACCGACGACGACGACGCCAAGGGAGGCCGTGGGAGGTCGGCCAGCCGTCGTCCCCGTCGAGGAAATCAGCCACGCAAGGAGAAGCAGTCGACCAAGTCGACCTCGGCGAAGGACGCCGACTCCTCTGCTTGCGGCAAGGAGCGAGGTGACAAGGCGGCGTCGTGCTCGCTGGTCGGCGTCGTGGAGCCGACCGTCTCGTTGGCGCCTGAGGCCGAGGAGGACTTCCAGGCGGTGGCAGCAGCTGTGCAGGCGAACCCGGCGGTGGACCTGCTCGACAGCGGCTGATCGCATCACCTGATGGGAACGAATGAGGCCTTCGTCAACTTGGCGCCGAGCGGCGAAGTGAAGCACGTGCGCGGCTTCAATGGGGCGCTGCAGAACGTCCAGGGCTGCGGCACTGTCGCTTTGAAAGGGGAGGCCGGGAAGCGGGTGCTCATCCCCGACGTGCTGTACGTACCAGGCGTCCAGGCGAACCTGCTTTTAGCTGGCCAGCTGAAGGAGAACGGTGTGAAGCTGCAGGAGGACGGCGACGGGATGCTGCTTGTCTCAGTGGCGGGAGAGGTGCTCGGCCGGGCAACGTACACCGGGCGTGTTCTCTGCACCAACCTGCGCCCCTGCTCGACCAAGCCGACGACGCCCACCACGGATGTAGTGGCCCTGCGGGCGATCGTCTCGGCGACGAAGGCAACGCCGTCGGACAGACTGCACGCGAGGCTTGCGCACGTCGGCATAGACACCATCCGGAGCTAGGCGAAGCACGAGGTCGCCATCGGGCTGGACCTCAAGTCGGCGTCTGGCGCCAACTCACCGTGTGTTTCGTGCGTCGGCGGGAAGCTAGCGCGACACACCTTCCCCGACAAAGGCTCCGACGCCGACGAAGTGCTGGCCGTCGTGCACATCGACCTGTGCGGGCTGTTTCGTGTGGCTGCCAAGGACGGTAGCATGTAATTCTTGCTGCTGAAGGACCGCAAGACCCGCTACGTGTGGGTGAAGCCGGTCGCCAAGAAGTCGGATGCGTTGCAGGTGTTCGTGCTGTGGCTGGCGGTGGCTGAGCGACAGACGAAGAAGTCGGTGTTGATGCTGCGCTCTGACCGTGGAGGGGAGTTCCTCGGGAAGCAGTTCACCGACTTCGTGAATGGCAAGGGCATTGTCCACGACCTGACCTGCCCGAACACCCCGCAGCAAAACGGCATGGCGGAGCGGGAGATGAGGACGGTGGTGGAGTCGGTGCGGACGATGCTACTGCACATGGGCGTGCAGCACCAGTGGTAGCACCTTGCTCTCCGGTAGGCCGTCTGGGTCCGCAACTGCCTGGAGAGGTCGACGCTGCCGTCGGGGACGACGCCGTACCAGCTGCTCACCGGGAAGAAGCCTGACTTGTCACTGGCGCGGGTGTGGGGCTGCATGGCGCAGTTCTTGGTCCCTGAGCAGCAGCGTGGTGGGAAGCTGCAACCTAAGGCCCGGTGGGGCCTTCACCTTGGCGTGTCGGAGGAGAGCAAGGGCTGGGAGCTCCTCGACATCGCTGAAAACCGGGTAGTCACCACTGTCAGAATATTATGCTCTAGCCTGTAGTGGGGTGCTCTATAGCGAGTACAACTCTTCTAGGGTTTTGCTATTTGTATCCCCATTCTTGCTAGTGCAATCCTCTTCTTTCTTCTAAACTTTAACAACCACGTCGGACGTGGTGTTCTACGAGAGCATGTCGCTGGAGGTGTGGAAGTCGGCGCACGGGCCGGCGTCTGGGCGGATGACGGTTCACCCGCCAACGGACACCTCGACGGCGACGCTGCCTCTGCTCGCCGAGGTCGATGAGCTTGCTGGTGAGGACGCCGAGGACGTCCCCGCTCCCTGCCCTCCACCTGCCTCTCCCCTTGTTGCCGACTTGCATCGGCTGACCCCGACGTCTGCCTTTGGCGATGAGGGGAGAAGTGGGCCGTCACCTGTGGCACCGGCCCTAAGCATCGCCGGTGGCCGACATGATGCGGTGCAAGCCGGCATGGGAGCAAAGCTGACGCCGACTGAGAGGCAGCAGGTGGTGCAACCGACTTTGGTGAAGCCGGTGAAGGAGACGCCTGCAGAACAGCAGCTGAAAGGGGAGCAGGCAGCAGCGACGCCGACCAAGGAGCAGTCGGCGACCGGGCAGTCGGCAGGGGAGCCGACCACAGGGGAGAAGTCGGCTGGGACGCCGGCTGAAGTGCAGCAGGATGCCGAGGACAGCGACGACGGCGACGATGGAGGGGACGCCGAGGAGGTCCAGCCGGAACCAAGGCGTACAGGCCGACTTCGGAGGCCGCCTGATATCTTCGTCCCCGCTGCCTTCACCACAGTGTATGACGTGGACGATGATGACCTGCTGTACGACGACGCCGAGGAGGATGAGGAGTTTTCGGAGCTCGACCCCGACATGCTGGCCAACCCCGAGCACCGTTGGGACATCTCGACGATGACGGTGAAGGAGGCGTTGGCAAGCTGGAAGGGCCCGGCGGTGAAGGCCGCCATGGAGGAGGAGATCCGCAACCTCATCAACATGGGAACGTGGGAGCTGGTCGAACGCCTGCCGGGAGTGAACATCATGAAGAACCGGTGGGTGCTGACAACGAAGTACCACATCGACGACACCGTCGAGCGAGAGATGGCGAGGCTGGTTGTGAAGGGCTTCACACAGGTGTACGGCGCCCACTACGACGAGACGTTCGCGTCGGTGGGCAACTACGTCACGCTGAGGATCTTCCTCAGCATCGTTGCCGTCCTCAACCTCAACCTGATGCAGCTCGACATGAAGAACGCCTTCCTGCAGAGAAGCTCGACCGGGTGCTCTACATGTCCCAGCTGGACTACTTCAACGACGGAACCGGCCGGGTATGCAAGCTGCTGAAGAGCCTGTACGGGCTGAAGCAGTCGCCACTGCTGTGGTACTTGGCGCTCAACGATGTGCTGGTCGGCGTCGGGTGGAAGAAGAGCCAGGTCGATGAGGCTCTGTACTTCAAGGTCGACGACGACGGAGTGGCCTGCTGGCTGCTGGTCTACGTCGACGACCTGCTCGCCGCCAGCAGCAGCGCCGCGATGTTGAAGGAGCTGAAGGCGCTGCTGGAAGCCGCCTTCGAGCTGCGTGAGATCTCGCCGGTGCAGAAGTACCTCGGGCTGGAGATCGTTCGCGACAGGTCGGCAAGGAAGCTGTGGCTGCACCAGCAGGGCTACGCCGACAAGCTGCGTAGGTGCTTCATCGATGAGGAGTAGACCGGGCGCACTCCGAAGACGCCGGTCTCGGTCGACGCCTACGCCGAGCTCACCTTCGACGACGATGGGGCGCAGGAACGCCAGGAGGAGGAGTACCGGAAGAAGGTTGGCTCGCTGCAGTTTGCGGCGACGACGACGAGGCCGGACATCGCCTTCGCCTGCAGCAAGCTGGGGAGCGGCCTCAACGAGCGACCAGCACTGGCGCGAGGTCGACCGCTGCCTCGCCTACCTCGCCAACACGCGTGACACCGCCCTGGAGTTTGGCAATGGACCTGAGTCGCTGGAGCTGGTCGGCTACGTGGACGCAGACGACGCCGGTGACAAGCAGAACAGGACGAGCACGGGAGGCTACGTGTTCGTCTACGGAGGGGCCGCGGTCTTTTGGTTGAGCCAGCGCATCAAGTGCGCAACGTTGTCGTCGACCGAGTTGGAGTACGTGGCGGCCACAGAAGCCCGGCAAGGAAGGATGCCGACTTCGTTTCCTCCTTGCAGAGTTCAGGCAGCTGGACGCCGGGAAGCCGACTGTCCTACGAGTGGACAACAAGTCGGCTATCACGGTCGCCGAGGGCATGGGGTTGACAGGCAACCTCAAGCACATGGAGCGGCGAGAGGCCTGGCTGCAGCACATGGTGAAGCGCAGAAAGTTCTCGCTGAGGTACATCCCGACCACCAAGCAGCCGACCGACTTCCTGATCAAGGCGTTGCACTATCCGGCCTTCAACCGGTGCTCCGTCGCCATCGGCCAGGTGCGCTTGGCCGACGTGGGCGACGGCGACGACGACGTGCAGTAGTAGGTGCCATGCCCTCTTGCATGGCTGGTGCGGTGACTGGCGTGCTGTGTGTTGGGTGCACGCCGATGGGCTATTCTCGGAGCTGTACTGCCATGTGGGCTGTGGGCCCAAGCGTGAACGCGGTAGGGGGGTGTCAACGGGAGTGTTGTTTGGCCCCGTCCTCGCTTCGGCGGAGCCGACCTCGTGGTCGGATGTGCGGGGGTTGCAGCCGACCTGCAACAGTGGGCACGGGGGCCACTGCAAGGAGGGCACCGAGCTAGAGGGCGTTTGGCTGGAGGGCGCCGAGCAGGAGGACGCCGTCCTGGACGCCTGGACGGCGTCCTGGGAAGCTGGACGCCGCCCTGGGCGTCGGCACGACTACCCAGGCGCCTGGTCGACGTCGTGGGCGCCTGCACGGCGTTCTAGAAGGCCAGACGCCGACCTAGGCGTCTGCACGGCGTCCTAGGAGCCTGGGACGCCGCCCCGGGCGTCTGCACGGCGTCCTGGGGGCCAGGACGCCGACCTGGGCGTCCTGGGGGGCCCGGACACCGACCTGGACGTCTGGTCGACGTCCTGGGAGGCTGGAGGGCCGCCCTGGATGTCTGCAAGGTGTCCTGGGCGCCTAGACGCCGGACTGGGGACGCCGGGCATAGGTGGCCGGCTACGGACTGCGCTGGTCGACCAGGCGTGGTTGCCCGGTCGGCCGGGATACCCGGGCGACGTGCGCGAGTGTCGCCGGGGTGGAGTCTGCGAGGCCGACCTCGGGGGTGGTATCCCGAGGTCGACGTGGCTGGAGGGCGCAGTTGCTGGCGTGGAGTCTGCCAGGCGTCTGCGCTGTGCTCGTGACAAGGTGTGGAGCGCCAACCAGTTGCGCGCACCTGCGAAGCAGATGCACCGTTGTCCTGCGGGTGCAACGCTGTGCAGCCAACTTGCTGCAGCGTTGGCACACCATGGAAATGCAACGTTGGCGAACCGCTGCTCTGCAACGCTGGAGCGGTGCGAGCGCTGCTGCGTTGGAGCGCGGTCGACCGTGCTGTGCTGGAGGTCGACCAGCAGCCTAGCTAGCTCTGATGTAGTCTGTGTTGCCAATGTTGTTGCAACCATTGTTGTCAACTTTCTCTAGTGAAACTCTTGCCAAATTGCCCCATGAACTAGCAAGCGGTGCGACCACTAGGAAAACGACTAAGGTACAACGAACGCAGAGATCACATGAGCACCCGAGCCTAGCCCGTAGTCTAGCTCCCGTTGCTAAAGTTATCTCCGCATGTACAACACCCGATCCAGCTTGCTTTGCAGGAAGGCGTTCTTCATGTCGAGCTGCATCAGGTTGAGTTCAAGGACGGCGACAATGCTAATGAATATCCTCAGCGTGACACAGCTGCTCACTGGAGCGTACGTCTCGTCATAGTCGACGCCATACACTTGCGTGAAGCCCTTCACGACCAGCCTGGCCTTCTCCTGGGCGACCGTGTCGTCGACGTGATACTTGGTTATCAGCACCCACCGGTTCTTCATGATGTTCACCCCGTGTGGGCGTTCGACTAGCTCCCAGGTGCCCATGCTGATGAGGCTTCGGATCTCTTCGTCCATGGCGGCCTTCACCGCCTTGCCCTTCCAGCCCGCGAACGCCACCTTCACCGTCATCCTCGCGATGTCCCAGCGGTGTTCGGAGTCGGCGTGCATGTCGGGGTCAAGATCCGGCAGGTCGACGTCGTCCTTGGCATCGTCGTACAGCATGTCGTCGTCGTCGTTGTTGTCGTACCTCGAGGTGAAGGTGGCTGGTGGAAGGCAGACGTGGTAGGTTAGCCGCTCAGGCGGAACTCGAATCCGACCTGAACGCTGTAGTCCAGGCTGGACAACCTGCACCTCCACCACATCGCTGTCGGTGGACTCCTCGGTGCCCGGCTGCTCCCCTCATCATCACTGGCCCCGCTGACCTCGACGCTTTGCTACACACCACAGTCGGCGTCCCCGCCGACTTCTCCCATGCCATTGGCTCCATTGCCGACAGCCCGGTCGTCGACAGCTCCTCGCTGCTGGCTCCTCCTTCGCCAGCTCCACCAAATTCGGCTGCACCTCCTCTACTTGCTGCTCCCCTATCGGTGCCGACTTCGTTCCTACGCCGACTTGCTAGACGCCACGTCGGCCGCCGGCGATGCTCTTGGTCGGCGCCACAGGCGACGCCCCACTGCTCCCCTCGTCACCGGAGGCCGACGCCGGTGTCGGCATATGCAGGGCCGGTGACAATGTGCGGGGCAGGGGGAGGAGGGGAGGGGGAAGGAGGGAGGACGTCCTCGGTGTCCTGATCAGCAAGCTCACCGACCTCGGCGAGCAACGGGAGTGTCGCCGTCGAGGTGTCTGTCGGCTGGTTGACCGGCGTTCGCCCCAATGCCGGTCCATGCTCCGACTTCCACACCTCCTGCAGGAAGTATCACTCCTGGCCCAGCCTAAGGACGCGGGCGGGGCCACAACAGTTCCATGTGCAGGGCCTTCAGAGGAGTAGTGGTCGGAGGGAACGAGGAGGAGCGAGGAGTGGCGTGTTGCCGCCCCTCGATGCAGGGAGTGCACGGCGGTGCAAGCGACGGCGAGAGCGGGGGCAGGGACCTCGGGAGGCCAGAGACAAGGCGACATAAGTGCATGCGACAGAGACGTTGCAAAGAGGGGTGTCCAAGATGGTGGTGCCAGAAGAGAGAAGAGTGTGTGAGTAACCAACACGAGCACTTAGGGTATTGAGCAAGCTGGCTCGAATAAGCCAAGTCTGGGTGACATGTGATGGCGGCGAATTGTAGACTGCCAAGTAGTTGTTGGTAATGCATTATGCTGCCGAGAGAGAGAGAGAGAGAGAGTTTATGTATTAGAGGACTGAGTAGAACAATAAAAAATCGAAGTGGTAGTAATCGATTGTGGAAAGCGCTTGTGAAGTATCTTGTAGACATTTTAGTGATGTTAAGCCTGAGATACTAAGTGACGTTAGTTGAAATCATCAACGTAAGATCCGTCTATAGCTCCACTTCAAAGGAAGACTGATTGCGGTAGATGGAACTAAGATTACAGTCTTCAATGAACGTAAGATTCTAACATTCCATTTGTTTGGAAACGCTTGAGCAGGAAATAACTATCCCGTTCAACTACCAAAAGCCACTCAACAAAGGCTGTGCCGGTGATCTCACAAGAGATGATAGTGCCGGACCTAACACATGGCGGCATCGAAGGTCATGATGTAGTTAAGATTCGGCCACCCTTCCCATCACAAAAGCAATAAGATAAGATGTAAACTTTCTCCAGTGGCTTACATGTAGGTGCACTTGGGTTGTGATGCTATAGGAACGGCTGTTGAGGAAGATCAGCTTCAGGGCACAATATGTAAATATGGTGAGGATGATGAAGCTCCTGCTTGATGATCAACAGTAAGGCATCTTTGTCTAACACTCTTGCTTGAAATACGTTATAGGTTGTTGTGCCATTGAGATGACCTACACTTATGCCACTTTTGATGATGCGTGTCTTGCAGACTATCGATAAAGATTTGAGTTGGAGCGGGCGTTGAAATTCGCGGGCTCCGATGATATACATATACATATATATATATGATTATGTTAGCATGTTTGGAGGTGACATGTTGACGACACGGGGACCAGTCGAGTGTGAAAAACTTGAAGGTATGGATGGATGTTGCATCGATTCTGCTGATTCTTTGCTTGTGTTTACTGACTGTGGTGTTGCTCTTGAAGTTTTTGGTGTGCCAGCTATTGATGGAACTAGTGTGATGTCTTCTCGCAAAAACCCAAGATGATCTGGTTCGGTGTTGAGGTCCTAGGGATGACAATTCGTCCAAGATCCAAAAGCAAGAGCTCACTAACTGTTGGCTGAAGTTCCATCACATTCTACGTTGAATGTAACACCCCTCGTTGTTGTTCTCCCCATGGTAGAAAAGATGGACTTTCTCCGCCGATCAAGAATGGGGTCCTACAACAATTAGGAATAGCAGGCTCGTGGGATGAACAAGTGAGCCACGATACAGGCCGTCACCGCGAATACCGCTGCCGCACCTTTTAAAGGGCGCAGCTTTGCGTGCAATCGGCCAGGCACTACAGAAGAATGTATCCCAAGACTTAGGAAGATAAAGGGCAGACTAGAAGAAGCAGTCTTCATTAAAGAAACGCTGAAATTGAGTAGTAGACGGGCCCTCCACTGACAAGACACGCTGCTTGCCCGATCCAACCGACCCTCACCGAGTAAGCATACCAATTCATGCAATCGATATTCTGTTGAACAAGGCGGGTTCAATGGTAGACACTCCCTTATTACTAAGCGGGGAATTTCACACCAACTTAATATAAAATTTGTGGACTAGGGAGCTAGCCAGAGCCTAATTAACACTTCCACTTTCGGAAATTTGAAAATGCAACAAGACCGACGCTTACCTAAGATCGGTCGACGACACGCTACTATCAATATGTGAACGCGTGGAGCAAGTTCGAATTCGCTGCGGAGGTCATTTCACATTCACCCATGGAATGCGTGCGACATACTCGGGCGTGACACAACCCACGGATAGACAGGACGACGTGTGTTAGCAACGTGCGAGTAAATGGTAAAAACATTGCCTTACCTAGGTAGAGCTTGCCATAATCTTTGTCATTTCGAGTCAATGCCATCACAGTGAAACGTGCCATAGCTGTAGGAGCTGACTTGTACGTTGTTGGTGTCCGGGAAGCCGAGGCAGCAAAGCAGTTGAGTAATTTACAGAAACTGCTTGCCGAGGCACCAAATGACCTCGCAAAACTCCTAAAACAATGCGAGCGGATATTTCCTAATGACCTACCAGAAGGGTCGCCATCTAAGCTATTGCACAACCACAGCATACAGCTGGAACATGGGGCATAATCGTCAGTAGTACAAAATCTAAGGCTGAATCAACCCAAACTGGACGAACTTCGGAAGCAGCTGGATTATCTACTCGAAAAAAAGAAAAGAAAAAATCGCTC
Source organism: Closterium sp. Naga37s-1 (assembly GCA_947471745.1). NCBI lineage: Eukaryota > Viridiplantae > Streptophyta > Zygnematophyceae > Desmidiales > Closteriaceae > Closterium > Closterium sp. Naga37s-1. Next base: position 287,897 of record CANJKZ010000781.1, on the reverse strand, counting down.
GAGTTTGTCACCATTTTCCGTGCCAATCCTATTCACACCGAAGAAGGATGGGGGTTTTTGCATGTGCAACGACTACCATGTCAATGGGAGTTGTGTTGTTGGCCCCGTTCTTGCTTGGGCGGAGCCGGCTTCGTTGTCGGGTGTACGGGGAGCGCAACGACCTGTTGCAGTGGGCGATGCCTTTCGGGGCGTCTGAACGGCGTCCTAGGCATCTGGACGCCGACCTGGGCGTATGGACGGCGTCCTGGGCGTCTGAACGCCGGCCTGGGCGTCTCAACGCCGACCTGGGAAGGCGCCGGCCTGGTGGCGTCGACCTGGTTTCCAGGTGGGCACCGCGGGGTGCGCGAGAGTCGCCCGGGAGGATCATGCGAAGCCGACCTCGGTGTGGTATTCCGAGGTCAATGTGGAGGATCAGGTGCAGACATGGGCAGCTTGGCATCTGCGCTATGCGGGTGACGAGGCACATTATGCCAACCAGCAGCGAGCACCTGCGAAGCGGGTGTACTGCTGTCCTGCAGGGGCAAAGCTGTGCAGCCGCTTTGCTGCAGACCGTGACTTGCACTGCTGGCAGTCTGCGACTTGCACTGCTGGAGCGTGGTCGACCATATAGTGCCGGAACGTGATCGACCGTGCTGCGCTGGCAGTAGACCGCCTTGCTTGCTAGCATCTGATGTAGTCCATTGTTGCTTTGCATTGTGTATCATTCTTGTCAACTTTTGCTAGTGAAACTCTTGCAAAATCTCCCCATGAATGTGTAAGCAGAGAACACGCAAGCAAATGACTTAGGAACGCAGAAATCACTCCCCTCATAGCAGTGGCTAGCACACGTTGATCGAGTCATGTCCGCATGGTGCGGTGAGCGTGGACGGCCGCGAGCGGCGAAGAGGCGATGCAAGAGGCCGAGCGGTCCACGGAGCTCCTGCCGCAGGCGAACTACGCCGCCCTGACTAAGCAGGGAGGTCAACCGGGGCTACGTGGCAAGCCCGCGGTGGTGGCAGCGGAAGTGGGAAGCCGGCCAAGGACTCCGACAAGGGGAAGTCGGCCAAGGAGAGCGGTCGTGGAGGAGGAGGGCGATGCTGGGAATGCTGGCTGTGTGGCGACCCCGACCACCTCTCCTTCGAGTGCCCCAACGACCGCAATGACACCTACGACGACAAGACCAAGGGAGGCCGAGGGAGGTCGCCCGGGCGTCGCCCTCCTCGGGAGAGTAAGTCGCGCAAGGAGAAGCAGTCGACCAGGTCGACCTCGGCGATTGACGACGACCCCTCCTCTAGCGGAAAAGGGCGAGACGATAAAGAGGCGTCGTGCTCGCTGGTCGGCGTCGTGAAGCCAACCATCTCGCTAGCGCCGGAGGCCGACGAGACCTTCCAGGCGATGGCGCGAGCTGTGCAGGCGAACCCGACGGTGATCCTGCTCGACAACGGCTGCTCGCACCACCTGATAGGGACGAAGGACGCCTTCATCAAATTGGAGCCGAGCGGTGACGTCAAGCACGTGCGTGGCTTCAATGGAGCGCTGCAGGACGTCCTCAGCCGGGGCACCGTCGCTCTATACGGAGAAGCCGGGAAGCAGGTGCTCATCCTCGACGTGCTCTACGTCCCAGGCGTGCATGCAAACTTGCTGTCAGCCGGTCAGCTCAAGGAGAGCGGCGTGAAGCTACAAGACGAAGGTGACAGTTTGTTGCTCGTCTCAGCGACAGGGGACATTCTCAGCCGGGCGACGTAGACCGGCCGAGTTCTCTACACTGACCTCCATCCCTGCTTGGTGAAGTCGACAACAACCATGGCGGAGGTGGCGGCCCTGCGGGCGATTGTCTAGTCGACGAAGTCGACGCCGGCAGGTGGCACGCAAGGCTCGCGCACGTCAGCGTCGACACCATTATGAGCTCGGCGAAGCACGAGGATATTGTTGTTCTCTACTTTTGCTAGTAAGAATGGTATGTTTGCTATGTGAATACATAAGTGCCAGAGAACACAAGCAAAGCTACAATACCTCGTACCATCCGTGTCTTCCTCGTGGTCTAGCTCCGACTGGTGTAGAGTAACTGTTCGCAAAGGCAAACGGTGGTGCGTAGTACTGCTGTTGCTGTCGTGGCCGCTTTTGTTGCTGCTGCTGATGAAAATTCTTTTGTTGTTATTGCTTTTGAGGCTCTGTCTTGCTTTGTTTCACGAAACCAGACTGGCTAACTTTCTTGTTTCTCTTGGTGTCATACAGATCCATGTCTTACTATTCGGCACGAAGAGTTGCACAGAGGTGCATCTCCGAGACATTGCCTTGTGTTCGAAGAAGCGAGCGTTTCTGATGCCAGTCAGGACCAAGTCAGCAATGACAATCGTAACGAACATCGTGTTAGGGAAGTTCCTTCCACTTTGTATGAACTGGTCACATATCTATGTCCATCTCTTGATGTACTATAAAGTTCTCTCTCCAGGTTTCATCTGAGTTGTTGTGAACTGCGCCATAAGTCTGCTTTGTGTAATGCCGAATGTAGCTTGATAAGGTCGCTTTAGAGGTTGCCAAGCTAACTTGGCTGAATCTCCGTACTCTCTGCAATATTTGATACTCTGTTGCTATATTGGTGATATGTTACGAAGAAGAATCGTATACGCCATACTGTTCGAAAGCCAAAACCACGCTATTATCAGGCCCACCTCTTGTCAGGCTCGCGTCACAATGCACTGGAATATCTCTAAACCCCAAAACCTTTGCAATTTTTTTTCCAGGGGGTTGGTCGTGAAAGGCTTCACGCAGGTGTATGGCGCCGAATACGACGAGATGTACGCATCGGTGAGCAGCTACGTCACGCTGAGGATCTTCCTCAGCATCGTTGCCGTCCTCGACTTCAACGTGATGCAGCTGGACATGAAGAACGCCTTCCCGAAGAGCAAGCTCAACCGGTTGCTGTACATGTACCAGCCGGACTACTTCAACGACGGGACCGGCCGGGTGTGCAAGCTGCTGAAGAGCCTCTACGGGCTGAAGCAGTCGCCGCTGCTGTGGTACAGGGCTCTCCACGCCGTGCTGCTGGGCGCTGGCTGGAAGAAGAGCCCAGGTCGACGAGGCTCTGTACTTCAAGGTCAGCGTCGACAAGGTGACCTGTTGGGTGTTGGTCTACGTCGACGACCTTCTCGCTACCAGCAGCAGCACCGAGATGCTGAAGGAGCTGAAGAAGCTGTTGGAGGCCGCCTTCGAGCTGCGCAAGATCTCGCCGGTGCAGAAGTACCTCGGGCTGGAGATTGTGCGTGACAGGCCGGCAAGGAAGCTGTGGCTCCACCAAAAGGGCTACGCTGACAAGCTGCATAGGCGCTTCATTGACGAGGAGCAGACCGGGTGCACCCCAAAGACGCAGGTCTCGGTCGACGCCTACGCCGAGCTCACCTTCGACGACGACGAGGCACAGGAGCGCCAGGAGGAGGAGTACAGGCAGAAGGTCGGCTCACTGCAGGTCGCTGTGACGACGACGAGGCCGGACATCGCCTTCGCCTGCAGCAAGCTGGGGAGCGGCCTCACGGTGAGGAGCGACCAGCACTGGCGCGAGGTCGACCGCTGCCTCGCCAACCTTGCCAACACGCGTGACACCGTCCTGGAGTTCGGCGGTGGACCTGAGTTGCTGCAGCTGGTCGGCTTCGTGGACGCTGACGACGCCGGCGACAAGCAGCATGGGTGGCTACGTGTTCGTCTATGGAGGGGACGCGGTCTCCTGGTCGAGCCAGCGCATCAAATGAGCGACAATGTTGTCGACCGAGTCGGAGTACGTGGCGGCCATTGAAGCCGGCAAGGAGGGACGCCGCCTTTGCTTCCTCCTTGCGGAGTTCTGGAAACTGGACGCCGGGGCGCCGACTGTCCTTTGAGTGGACAACAAGTCGGCCATCACGGTCGCCGAGGGCATGGGGTTGACGGACAACCTCGAGCACATGGAGCGGCGACAGGCCTGGCTGTAGCACATGGTGAAGCGCGTGAAGTTTTCGCTGACGTACATCGCGACCACCGAGCAGCCAGCCGACTTCCTGACGAAGGCGCTGTACTACCCGGCCTTCAACCGGTGCTCCGTCGCAATCGGCCAAGTCGACTGGCCGACGTGGTCGACGGCGACAACGACGTGCAGCAGTAGGTGCCATGCCCTCTTGCATGGCTGGTGCGGTGACCGTCGTATTGTGTGATGTGTCGACGCCGAGGGGCTATTCTCCGAGCAGTGCTGCCGTGTGTGCTGGGGGCCCAAGCGTGAACGCGGCAGGGGAGTGTCAACGGAAGTTGTTTTTGGCCCCGTCCTCGCTTGGGCGGAGCCGACTTCGTGGTCGGGTGTGCGGGGTGCAGCCGACCTGCAGCAGTGGGCGAGCTGGTTGACGGGGCTGGTCGACCTACACGGGGGCCACTGCACTGTTGGTGCAACCCTACGGTTTGCACTCGGCTTGTTGTCCGTGTGCGTGAATGTGTGTGTGTATGGAATGGTATGAGGGCATGGGATAATATATATTTCATGCTTATAATTGTGTGTGAATGTTGAGTCATGATGTCGAGTGTGTGTGTCGAGTCAATAGCGAGTTATCGCTAGACGCGTGTTACGCGGTCGTTTGTGTCTCGCGCGCGGTTTCTATTTTGTCGTGCGCGGTTTCTATTTTGTCCTGTGTCGAACGTTCGGCGTGTCGCAGGTGTGTGCAGCAGACCCATCAAGAACTCAAGGATGAGTTTGTGATGAAGAGCCCGAGCCTTGGTGTCAAGCCTCAAGTGATTTCGAAGCTTGCCAAAAGGGTACACCTCAAGATATTGAAGATAGTTACATTACTTTGTGTAGTGTAACATTTCACTTGGTGTAGGCCCTAGTGAAGGGTAGTTTCGAGACCCTTCGTGGTTGGGGACAGTGTGGCACTGTTCCACATCACTGTACCTCGGCTCTTGGGGTTTGTAGGAGCTGGGAGTCATTCCCAACTCGTAACTCTTCCTATCTTGTGTTCTAAGACTATAGTGGCTGCCATAGTACCGTTCGTTCAAACCGACGCTGTGTCGTCAATTCTTTATCAAATCGTGCAATCTAAATTGATAATTGTAGACGACGTGAAGACGCTCCAGATCCAATTTGAATCAAGTCATTTGCAGCTGTGAGCAGAACGCTATCAACGTTTGAAGCCGCTGTGCAGAAATCCGTCTGTGCTCTCTATCTTTCGTTTTAGGCACATTCAAGCCTATTGTGACTATAACAAGTGGTATCAGAGCCCCTTGGAGCAGTTTCGACAATGTCTGGACCTGAGGAAAGGGGTGGCAGAGTTGCTGGTGGCAGTGGAGAAGCCCAAGCTCAAGGCCAACCCCGTGATTCAGCCATGGCGCCCATGCAACCAAGTCTTGGCCCACCTAGGGATGAGCCTAGGGTGTTTGGGCTTGACAAGTTCAACGGTGACAACTTTGCTGAATGGTCCTTCAAGATGGAGAACATCTTTGACCACTATGACCTGCTGGAGGTGATGGAAGGAACGGAGAAGCGCCCCGAGAACGACCCGGAGAAGAGCCCGTGGGTGCGGAAGAGCGCACAAGGCTATCTCCTACTTGGGCAAGCGTTAGGGAGCAGCCAGATCCGTCACATCAAACCATTCCAGCGTGAACCAGAGAAGGGACCAAAGGCATGGGCTGCTCTCAAGGGTGTACATGCTCCTGCAACAGCGGCGGTAGCGGTGGTGTTGGAACGGCAAATGGCGGCACTACGAATTGAAGAAGACGAAGCGGTTGAAGAAGGGGTGCAGAAATTCTTCGACTTGTTGACGCGGCTTGAGGGAGCTGATTTGAACTACAGTGAGCTCCAAAAGAAGACCAAGTTGCTGGCCTTACTCCCAGAGTCATGGTCCTCGCTCATCATCAACCTTAATCGCGACTTGCCCCGCCTCTCGCTTGAAGACGTGAAGCGAGCTATCCTTCAAGAGGATTTCCGCCGCCGTGAGTTGGCGAGTGCGGATGGCGCTGGGGCAGCGAGCATCGGCCGTGGATATGGTCGAGGAAGAGGCAGAGGACGAGGGGGAGGAAGGTTTGGAGGCAGCAACTTCAACGGAGGCCGCGGGAGTAGTGGATACGGCAATGACAACAAGAACAACGGACGCGGTCGCGGACGGTTCGACGGCGAGTGTCATTTTTGCCACAAGAGCGGACACATGTGGCGCGATTGCTACAAACTCCCTGATGGATGGACTCCTGCTCAAGGCCAAGAGGGTAGAGGAGCAGGAGGAGGGAGAGGAAGAGGCCGTGGAGGCCGTGGCGGTCGCGGAGGTGGTGCTGCAAGCATGAAGAGTGCCGGCAACGAGAGCGAGTCGAGGGACGATCGCTTCCCGGGTCAATTCTTCTTCGTGTCCACGCAAGCACCGGCTGGTCCAGAGAATGATGAAAGCTTTGAGGAGCCAGCAGCTGTGGGGAAGGTCACCCTACACTCCCTGGACTATTGGGTGATCGATAGCGGCGCTACCTATAGCATGACACCTCGTGCGGACTTGCTCACCGAACATGAGCCGTCACCGGTGAAGCATGTCACATCGGCTTTGGGGCAGCGAGCAGAGGTGAAAGGCATGGGCAAGGCCATGTTCAAGGGTGCTGATGGGAAGATGGTGGGCCTCAAGAACGTGCTTTGGGTGCCCAGCCTTGCTGCAAACCTGATTTCCGTGCGGCGGTTGCAAAAGGCCGGCATGGACACGAGCTCGAAGGGAGCTAAGACCTACACCGCGAGGCTTGGCGAGCGGATTCTTTGGGACCTTCACGAGGATAGGGATGTCTACAACGAGATGTGGCAAATCCCTGTGGTCCCCATGCCTAAGGAGAGGCAGGTGGCAGCAAGCATCAGCACCAAGGGTGAAGCGGTTGGTAGCGGCGATGGCGCGAACGGTCGCACTAAGGAGATAAAGTCCAAGAAGTGCAATCTTGGAGGGACCAGCAAGCTCGGTGAACATGAGGAGAGTGGTGCAGCAGCTCAGAAGCAGCACAAGGGTGAGGAGAACCCCAAGGCAGCAGCGGAGGAGGATTACGGAGAGAACATGTGGGGCACTATTGCGAGTGCGGCATTCTCCAATCCGACTTCGGCTACGGGGGAGTGTGATTGGCTCACCTTGCATCGGCGAATGGGGCATGTGGCCCTGCCCATCTTGCAGCAGCTAGTGAAGAATGAGATGGTTGCTGGCATACGTGTGAAGGGGGAGCCCGATGAGGTAATTGGCTGCCCGACGTGCATGCAAGCCAAGTTCACCCGTTTCCCGTTCTCTAGTTCGGAGGCAACGGCTAAGGCACCACTTGATGAGGTGGTGATGGACGTGGTGGGCCCCCTGAAGCTTGGAGCTGCTGGAGCTGAGTACTTTCTCACCATTGTGGACGTCTACACTCGCATGACTTGGGTGTACGTGCTGTCCAAGAAGAGTGACGTGGCTGAAACGGTGAAGACCGATTGGTTGCCGATGGTGGAGCGGCAACAAGACCGGCTAGTGAAGGCAATCCGCACCGATCGAGGGGGAGAGTTCTTGAGCAAGGAGTTTGGATTGTGGCTGAAGAAGAATGGCATAAGGCACTCCCTTACCATGCCATACTCCCCTGCAATGAACGGCATCGCCGAGCGAGCGAACCGGACAATCACGGAGACGGCGCGCGGGTTGCTCATTGAAGCCGGGCTACCCGAATATTTCTGGCCTGATGCGGTGCGGAGTGCATGTGTGGCCAAGAACAGAGCTTTGACTCATGTGGGAGCAGACAAATGGGTGCCCTATGTGGAGTGGATTGGAAGGAAGCCAAAGGTGGATATGCTTCGGGTGTTCGGGTGCATGTGCATGGCGCTCGTGCCTAAGCATCTTCGGCACAACAAGCTCGGTGCCAAGGCGATATGGGCTGTGCACTTGGGCATGGCTCAAAACAGCAAGGGGTGGCTTCTTTGGGACCCATTCACCAAGAAATTCTTGGTGAGCAGGGACTGCAAATTCATGGAGAATCTGATGTACAAGGATTGGAAGGCGGAGAATGAGGCGAAGATAGGCGTGCGGTTGGGGGACGTGAAGAGTTCCGGTTTGGAGCATGTGGAGCTGCCCTTGGAGCTGAGCAGCGGCAGCACCACCACAAGGCAATCTTCCCTTGTGAATGGGGGAGAGGAGGCCAAGGATGCAGAGGAAGAAGAGGAGGAGGTTCAGCAAGTGAGCGAGCGTGCACCGACACTTCCTTCTCGCACTACGAGTGCTCCACGGATCCGAGTCACCCCGCAGCAACGCCAAGGCCTTCATGTCCCTGCAGCTGAGGAAGAAGGAAGGGGCAAAAGGAGAATCCAAGCCCCAAATAGGCTGACCTATGAGGCACTGGGAAAGCCAGCCAAGTCAGCCTTGGCCGGAGCGGCACTTATAGTTGGAGAAGACGAGGAGAGTGACTACGAGGAGTGTGCCTTCGCGTTCTTCTCTCCGGTGGAGATGCCGGGGGAACCAGCAACTCTCAAGGAGGCCTTGGAGAGTAGTGATGCTGAGGAGTGGAAGAAGGCAATGGAGAGTGAGCTGAAGAGCATTGAGGAGAATGGCACATGGGAATTGGTGGAGCTACCGGAGGGGCGTAAGTCGATTACGTCCAAGTGGCTCTTCAAGATCAAGTCCGACGCCGACGGCAAGATCGAGCGCTACAAGTCTAGGCTTGTGGCGAAGGGGTACCAGCAGAAGGAGAAGGTGGACTATAAGGAGTTGTTTGCTCCTGTGGTGAAGCCGACGACGCTGCGAACCCTACTCGCGGGAGCTGCCATCAAAGGATGGGTGGTGAAACAAATGGATGTCACAACGGCATTCCTCAATGGCGTCCTTGAGGAAGAGATTTTCATGGCGCAGCCAGAGGGGTTTGATGATGGTAGTGGCAGAGTTTTGAGGCTGAAGAAGGCCCTTTATGGACTGAAGCAGGCCCCTAGGCAGTGGTACTTGAAGCTGCGAGGAGTTTTGGAGGAGATCGGCTTCACTCCCTCAACGGCCGATCACTCCTTGTTCATGCTTGGCGAGGGGGAGCAGAAGAGTTTCATGGTGGTTTATGTGGATGACATCCTCATTTTCTCACCCTCTTCTGACCTTGTGAAGGAGGTGATGCTGAAGCTTCAAGACAAGTTCAAGTGCAAGGCCCTTGGTGACGTGAGCTTCTACCTTGGGCTCCACATCGAACGAGATGTGGAGAAGCGGTGCATGCGGGTGCATCAACGAAAGTACCTGGAGGCATTGGCTGCCAACTTTGGGCAGAGTGAAGGCCATGTGGCTACACCCTTTCCCTCTGGGTTCAAGTGTGTGAAGGGACCAGAGGAGGAGAGCGTTGGTGAAGAGGAGAGGCGCCGATTTCACTCGTTGGTGGGCAGCCTCATGTATGCGGCGGTAAACACCCGACCGGACGTCGCGTTTGCTACCGGGCAGCTGGCTAGGGTTGTGCAATGCCCTAATGAGGAGCAGGTAGCAGCTGGAATGAGGGTGGCCAAGTATCTTGGCCAAACACCGACCGTTGGGCTGCAATACTCGGCGGCGGCACAAAGGCGCCAAAAGGGCGCGGATGGTGTTGAACCCGGGCGTTTGTTCCTCACCGCCTACTCGGATGCTTCATATGCATCAGAACCAGAGGACATGACAAGTGTGGGAGGCTTCATATGCTGTGTTGGTGGAGGCCCAACTGCTTGGGAGAGCAAGAAGCAGGTTGACCAAGCTTTGAGCTCGGTGGAGTCCGAGTACATGGCACTCTTCCGTGCCGTACGGGAGATTGTGTGGCAGCGGCGTTTGTTGGCTGAATTGGGGGAGGAGCAGCAAGGACCTACCCCACTGTACTGTGACAGCCAGGGTGCCATTGCTCTTGCTAAGAACCCTGTGTTGCATGGACTCACGAAGCACATGAGGGTGAAGTGGCATTGGACGAGGAGCATGGTAACCGCGGGTGAAGTTGAGTTGCGCTACGTGAAGACCACGGGGCAGCCGGCTGACATGATGACCAAGAGGCTGGTGGAGCAGCAGCATTGGAAGTGTTGCAAGCTGGCTGGGATGGCTCTGAACTGAGAGAGCAACATATCCTAAGGCCAACAATCCGAGGGGGAGTTTGTTGGTGCAACCCTACGGTTTGCACTCGGCTTGTTGTCCGTGTGCGTGAATGTGTGTGTGTATGGAATGGTATGAGGGCATGGGATAATATATATTTCATGCTTATAATTGTGTGTGAATGTTGAGTCATGATGTCGAGTGTGTGTGTCGAGTCAATAGCGAGTTATCGCTAGACGCGTGTTACGCGGTCGTTTGTGTCTCGCGCGCGGTTTCTATTTTGTCGTGCGCGGTTTCTATTTTGTCCTGTGTCGAACGTTCGGCGTGTCGCAGGTGTGTGCAGCAGACCCATCAAGAACTCAAGGATGAGTTTGTGATGAAGAGCCCGAGCCTTGGTGTCAAGCCTCAAGTGATTTCGAAGCTTGCCAAAAGGGTACACCTCAAGATATTGAAGATAGTTACATTACTTTGTGTAGTGTAACATTTCACTTGGTGTAGGCCCTAGTGAAGGGTAGTTTCGAGACCCTTCGTGGTTGGGGACAGTGTGGCACTGTTCCACATCACTGTACCTCGGCTCTTGGGGTTTGTAGGAGCTGGGAGTCATTCCCAACTCGTAACTCTTCCTATCTTGTGTTCTAAGACTATAGTGGCTGCCATAGTACCGTTCGTTCAAACCGACGCTGTGTCGTCAATTCTTTATCAAATCGTGCAATCTAAATTGATAATTGTAGACGACGTGAAGACGCTCCAGATCCAATTTGAATCAAGTCATTTGCAGCTGTGAGCAGAACGCTATCAACGTTTGAAGCCGCTGTGCAGAAATCCGTCTGTGCTCTCTATCTTTCGTTTTAGGCACATTCAAGCCTATTGTGACTATAACATGCACGAGCGCCGAATTTGGGAGGGCGCCCGACTTCAGGTGGTCGACCTGGCGAGGTCGATATCGGCGGCGTCGACTTGGTGACGCCGCACTGGGGAAGCCGACCGGGTGTAGCCGGCTGACAGGTGTGCTGGTCGACCTGGAGCTGGTCGACCAGGAGTGTCGTCGACCTAGAGCTGGTCGACTAAGGGTGTGGCCTCTGCTCCTCGACGGCGACACGGCCTGCCCTACGCACGCCCTGCCTTGCGCACGGCCAAGGGTGTGGCCTCTGCTCGACGGCGGTCGACACGCCCTGCCCTGCGTCGGCGGGAAGCTGGCGCGACACACCTTCCCCAACAAAGGCTCGAACGCCGACGATGCACTGGCCATCGTGCACATCGACTTGTGGGGGCCATTTCGGGTTGCTGCCAAGGCAGCTTATACTTCTTGCTGCTCAAGGACCGCAAGACCCGCTACGTGTGGGTGAGGCATGTCGCTAAGAAGTCGGACGTGCTGCAGGAGTTTATGCAGTGGCTGGTGGTGGTTGAGAGGCAAATGCAGTAGTCGGTGTTGATGCTGCGTCCTGACCGGGGAGGGGAGTTCCTCGGGAAGGACTTCACCGCCTTCGTGGATGGCAAGGGGATCCTCCACGACCTCACCTGCCCGTACACTCCGCAGCAGAATGGCATGGTGGAGTGGGAGATGCGGACGGTGGTGGAGTCGGTGCGGACGATGCTGCTGCACATGGGTGTGCAGCACCACTGGTGGCACCTCGATCTGCGTCAGGCCGTCTGGGTCTGCAACTGCCTTGAGAGGTCGGCGCTGCCGCCTTGGACGATGCCGTTCCAGCTCCTGACTGGGAAGAAGCCCAACTTGTCGCTGGCATGAGTGTGGGGCTGTATGGCGCAGTTCCTCGTCCCCGAGCAGCAGCGCGGTGGGAAGCTGAAGCCGAAGGCCAAGTGGGCCCTTCACCTCGGCGTGTCGGAGGAGAGCAAGGGCTGGGAGCTCCTTCACATCGCCGAGAATCGGGTGGTCACCACGTCGGACATAGTGTTCTACGAGACGATGTCGCTGGAGGTGTGGAAGTAGGAGCACGGGCTGACATCGGGACGGACGCCGACCAACCCACAACGGACTCCTCGACGGCAACACTGCCTCTGCTCGCCAAGGTCGGCGAGCTTGCTGATGAGTACGTCGAGGTCGTCCACCCTCCTTCCCCTCCTCCTGCACCTCCTACCCCGCCAATTGTCTCCGACGTGCGTGGACTGAATTCGACGTCGGCCAGCAGTGATGAGGAGAAAAGTGGGGCGTCGCTTGCGGCGCCGGCCGAGTGCATCGCCAGTGGCCGACGTGACGTTCCGCACATCGGCGTGAGAGTGAAGTCGACACCGACCAAGGAGGATGAGGCCGAGGAAGTGAAGCCGGTGACGAGGCATCGGCAGGGTAGCAGCCGAGAGGGGAGCCAACCGCATGGGAGAAGTCGGTAGGGACGCCAACCGTGGTGCAGCAAGACGCTGAGAGCAGCGATGCCGGGGACAACGAAGGGGAGAAGTCAGACACCGAGGAGTCCACAGACAGTGACATGGTGGAGATCCAGCCTGGACCACGGCGTACAGGCCGAATTCGGAGGCCGTCCGACTTCTTCATCCCGGCCGCCTTCACCACGGTGTACGACGTGGACGATGACGACCCGGCGTACGACGACGCCGAGGATGACGACGACCTGCCCGAGCTCGACCCCGACATGCACGCCGACCTCGAGCACCGTTGGGACATCGTGACGATGATGGTGAAGGAGGCACTGGCGAGCTGGAAGGGCAAGGCAGTGAGGCCGCAATGGAGGAGGAAATCCGTAGTCTCCTCGCCATGGGCACATGGGAGCTGGTCGAACGCCCTCCCGGCGTGAACATTATGAAGAGCTGGTGGGTGCTGACGACGAAGTACCGCATTGACGACACCGTCGAGTGTGAGAAGGCTAGGCTGGTCGTGAAAGGCTTCACGCAGGTGTATGGCGCCGACTACGACGAGATGTACGCGCCGGTGAGCAGCTACGTCATGCTGAGGATCTTCCTCAGCATCGTCGCCGTCCTCGACTTCAACCTAATGCAGCTGGACATGAAGATCGCCTTCTTGCAGAGCAAGCTTGACCGCGACTCTCCACAAGGGCTCACACCTAAGGAAATGCTACACTACACAATGTAATGTAACTATTCTCAATATCCTGAAGTGTACCATTTTGGCGAGCTTCGAAATCACTTGAAGCTTGAAACCAAGGCTCTGATTCTTCACCATAAACTCAACCTGAGGGCGTATTCCTAGCTTCGTGTCATCCTGGATTTGTGTCATCCGAAATTGTGGGATCCAATAGGAAAATTCAAAGCTCGAAACGCGGGTTTCCCGATTGGCTCCCACAATTTCGGATGACACAAACACGGGATGACACGAAGCTAGGAATACGCCCTGAGTTCTTGAAGGGTCTGCTGCACACACCTGTGACATGCCGAACGTTCGACACACGACAAAATAGAAACCGCGCACGAGACAAACGACAAAATAGAAACCACGCACGAGACAAACGACAACATAGAAACCGCGCACGAGACACAAATGACCGCGTAAAACGCGACTAGTGATAACTCGCTATTGACTCGACACATACACTCGACATCATGACTCATCATGCACACACATTCATAAGCATGAAATATAGATTATTTTATGTCCTCATTCCATTCCATGCACACATGCAGGCGCGCACACAGACAACAAGCCGAGTGCAAACCGTAGGGTTGCACCAACAAACTCCCCCTCGGATCGTTGGCCTTAGGATGTTGCTCTCTTAGTTCAGTTCCACCCCAACTAGCTTGCAGCACTTCCAATGCTGCTGCTCCACCAGCCTCTTGGTCATCATGTCAGTTGGCTGCCCCGTCGTCTTCACATAGTGCAGCTCAACTTCACCCGCGGCCACCATGCTCCTCGTCCAGTGTCATTTCACCCTCATGTGCTTGGTGAGGCTGTGCAACACAGAGTTCTTAACCAGTGCAATGGCACCCTGGCTGTCACAGTAGAGTGGGGTAGGTCCTTGCTGCTCCTCTCCCAATTCAGCCAACAAACGCCGCTGCCACACAATCTCCCGCACGTCACGGAAGAGTGCCATGTACTCGGACTCCACTGAGCTCAAAGCTTGGTCCACCTGCTTCTTGCTTTCCCAAGCAGTTGGGCCTCCACCAACACAGCAAATGAAGCCTCCCACACTTGTCATGTCCTCTGGTTCCGATGCATAAGAGGCATCGGAGTAGGATGTGAGGAACAAACGTCTGGCTTCAACTCCATCCGCGCCCTTTTGGCGCCTTTGTGCCGCTGCCGAGTATTGCAGCCCAACGGTCGGTGTTTGGCCAAGATACTTGACCACCCTCATTCCAGCTGCTACCTGCTCCTCATTCATCCCTGCAGCCAATCGCTTTGGAGTCTGGGGGTGTTCTTGCAAGAGGTAATGGAGGCTCTGAGGGAGTTGTCGGTGGAGGTTCTGGATCTGGGCGTGCTGGAGCTAGAAGCATTAGGGGTAGCGTTGTTGGAGGTGCCACTAGTGGCACTGGCTCTGCATAACCTAAATAGACTCCTGTCCATTACCTCACGCACCTGCTGAGTACTCTCGAGCGGCAACAGCACCAGCAACAGCAACAGCAGGCGCAGCACAACGACAGCAGTGAGAGAGGGTAGGGGAGGAGCCACGGCCGCAACACCAGGTGCAGTTGCAGCCGCAACAGGAGAGGGTAGAGGAGGAGGTACACCCGCAACAGCAAGTTCAGTTGCAGCCACAACAGGAGAGTGTAGAGGAGGAGCCACGGCCGCAGCAGCAGATGCAGCGGCAGGCACAGTAGGGGAGGGTAGAGGAGGAGCCATACCCGCTGCTGCAGGCTCAGTTGCAGCCACAGCAGTAGAGGCTAGAGGAGGAGCCACGGCTGGAGCAGCAGGTGCAACTTCAGCTATAGCATGAGAGAATAGAGGAGTTACACTCATAGCAGCAGGTTCAGTTGCAGCAACTGCAGGAGAGGGAAGAGGAGGCGCCCAGGCCGCAGCGGTGGGTTTCCAAAGTAAAAAAAAAAAAAAAAAAAAAAAAAAAAAAAAACAGTCAGTAGCCGCACATCGAGCTGACGATAAAAAAAACGCCCAGGGAAAAATACAAGAGAGAGAGAGAGAGAAAAACGAGAGAGACGATGTGGCGATTTTGGAGCGGGCGAAAAAAAAGGAGAATATGATGGCGTGAATTTAAAACGTCATTACCAGCCAGCAATAGGGGAATTCGCCAAGAAAAATGGAGAATCCGCAAAAAAAGGAGAAGTTGACGAGGAAAGTAATATTCTGCACCGACCAGGAAACTCGAGCCGAACACCCCCGAGAGTAAGAAACTGTTAAAGTTCTCTTATTAAGATACGTCAATTCAAAATATTACTTCTCGTGGTTTTCAAGCCTTTGAAAATCTTGAAGGGAGGGTTAGAGGCTAAGAGAAAAGCCTTCAGAAATGATGGGGAAATAACTCCAGATCATTGAAAATGGCCGAGCGTTTAAAAAAGTTACTAATAACTCCTGCGAGCATGGTGTGAAGGCTACCCGTTCCCCATAGGTGAAGCCAACGCAGCTGCAAAGGTTTAAGGAAGGTTCCTTGGCCCATGAGAAGCTGTATCGGTCTCAGAAAAATCATTCTACCCTTAACTGAAATTGCAAATAGGGATAATATTTTTTTTATGTACCCTGTAACCCTATAAATGAGACTATCTTTGGCTACTCGGAGCGGCGGCAGCCACTACTCCTCGAGGTGCTCTGCAAAGGGCGATGCCTCCAGGCGATGGTGGATAGTGGAGCGTCCCACTCGGTGTGTGACCGCGAGACGTTGGAGAAATCCTCGGAGGAGGAGGAGTCTCAGTTCATGGCACTGATGGTGGACGGCAGCAAATTTCCAATTCACGGCGAGTCAACCTTACAGCTACAAACAGGTGCGCTAAGGTGGAAGCCGACGCTACCAGTCACGGATATCAAGGGCCAAGATTTTATCTCGAAGAGTGATTTCTTGAAGCGATTCAACCCTTAGATCGGCTGGGTCAACCGGAAAGCCTGCATCACAACTTCGGGAAGCGTGTGGAGCAAAGAAATTAGTGTTGGTGCAACCCTACGGTTTGCACTCGGCTTGTTGTCCGTGTGCGTGAATGTGTGTGCGTATGGAATGGTATGAGGGCATGGGATAATATATATTTCATGCTTATAATTGTGTGTGAATGTTGAGTCATGATGTCGAGTGTGTGTGTCGAGTCAATAGCGAGTTATCGCTAGACGCGTGTTACGCGGTCGTTTGTGTCTCGCGCGCGGTTTCTATTTTGTCCAGTGTCGAACGTTCGGCGTGTCGCAGGTGTGTGCAGCAGACCCATCAAGAACTCAAGGATGAGTTTGTGATGAAGAGCCCGAGCCTTGGTGTCAAGCCTCAAGTGATTTCGAAGCTTGCCAAAAGGGTACACCTCAAGATATTGAAGATAGTTACATTACTTTGTGTAGTGTAACATTTCACTTGGTGTAGGCCCTAGTGAAGGGTAGTTTCGAGACCCTTCGTGGTTGGGGACAGTGTGGCACTGTTCCACATCACTGTACCTCGGCTCTTGGGGTTTGTAGGAGCTGGGAGTCATTCCCAACTCGTAACTCTTCCTATCTTGTGTTCTAAGACTATAGTGGCTGCCATAGTACCGTTCGTTCAAACCGACGCTGTGTCGTCAATTCTTTATCAAATCGTGCAATCTAAGTTGCTAATTGTAGACGACGTGAAGACGCTCCAGATCCAATTTGAATCAAGTCATTTGCAGCTGTGAGCAGAACGTTATCAACGTTTGAAGCCGCTGTGCAGAAATCCGTCTGTGCTCTCTATCTTTCGCTTTAGGCACATTCAAGCCTATTGTGACTATAACAAGTGGTATCAGAGCCCCTTGGAGCAGTTTCGACAATGGATGGACCTGAGGAAAGGGGTGGCAGAGTTGCTGGTGGCAGTGGAGAAGCCCAAGCTCAAGGCCAACCCCGTGATTCAGCCATGGCGCCCATGCAACCAAGTCTTGGCCCACCTAGGGATGAGCCTAGGGTGTTTGGGCTTGACAAGTTCAACGGTGACAACTTTGCTGAATGGTCCTTCAAGATGGAGAACATCTTTGACCACTATGACCTGCTGGAGGTGATGGAAGGAACGGAGAAGCGCCCCGAGAACGACCCGGAGAAGAGCCCGTGGGTGCGGAAGAGCGCACAAGGCTATCTCTTACTTGGGCAAGCGTTGGGGAGCAGTCAGATCCGTCACATCAAGCCATTCCAGCGTGAACCAGAGAAAGGACCAAAGGCATGGGCTGCTCTCAAGGGTGTACATGCTCCTGCAACAGCGGCGGTAGCGGTGGTGTTGGAACGGCAAATGGCGGCACTACGAATTGAAGAAGACGAAGCGGTTGAAGAAGGGGTGCAGAAATTCTTCGACTTGTTGACGCGGCTTGAGGGAGCTGATTTGAACTACAGTGAGCTCCAAAAGAAGACCAAGTTGCTGGCCTTACTCCCAGAGTCATGGTCCTCGCTCATCATCAACCTTAATCGCGACTTGCCCCGCCTCTCGCTTGAAGACGTGAAGCGAGCTATCCTTCAAGAGGATTTCCGCCGCCGTGAGTTGGCGAGTGCGGATGGCGCTGGGGCAGCGAGCATCGGCCGTGGATATGGTCGAGGAAGAGGCAGAGGACGAGGGGGAGGAAGGTTTGGTGGCAGCAACTTCGGCGGAGGCCGCAGGAGTGGCGGTTACGGCAGCGACGACAAGAGCTACGGACGCGGTCGCGGCCGATTCGACGGCGAGTGTCACTATTGCCACAAGAGCGGACACATGTGGCGCGACTGTTACAAACTCCCTGATGGTTGGACCCCTGCTCAAGGCCAAGAGGGTAGAGGAGCAGGAGGAGGGAGAGGACGAGGCCGTGGAGGCCGTGGCGGTCGCGGTGGCGGAGCTGCAAACATGAAGAGCGGAAACAACGACAAGGACCCGAGCGACGATCGATACCCGGGTCTATTCTACTTCGTGTCGACGCAAGTACCGGCTGGTCCAGAGAAGGATGAAGGCTTTGAGGAGCCAGCAGCTGTGGGGAAGGTGACCCTACACCCCCTGGACTATTGGGTGATTGATAGTGGCGCTACCTATAGCATGACACCTCGCCCGGACTTGCTCACCGAACTCGAGCCGTCACCGGTGAAGCATGTCACATCGGCTTTGGGGCAGCGAGCAGAGGTGAAAGGCATGGGCAAGGCCATGTTCAAGGGTGCTGATGGGAAGATGGTGGGCCTCAAGAACGTGCTTTGGGTGCCCAGCCTTGCTGCAAACCTGATTTCCGTGCGGCGGTTGGCAAAGGCCGGCATGGACACGAACTCGAAGGGAGCCAAGACCTACACCGCAAGGCTTGGCGATCGAATTCTTTGGGACCTTCATGAGGACAGGGATGTCTACAACGAGATGTGGCAGATCCCAGTGGTCCCTATGCCTAAGGAGAGGCAAGTGGCAGCAAGCATCAGCACCAAGGATGGAGCGGTCGGTAGCGACGATGGTGCGAACGGTCGCGCTAAGGAGAATGAGCTCAAGAAGAGCAAACCTGGAGGGACCAGCAAGTTCAGTGAACCTAAGGAGAGTGGTGCAGCAACCAAGGAGCAGCAAAAGGGTGAGGAGAACCCAGAGGCAGCAGCGGAGGAGGACTACGGAGAGAGTATGTGGGGCGCTATTGCGAGCGCGGCATTCTCCAATCCAACTTCGGCTACGGGGGAGTGTGATTGGCTCACCTTGCATCGGCGCATGGGGCATGTGGCCCTACCGATCTTGCAGCAGCTAGTGAAGAATGAGATGGTTGCTGGCATACGTGTGAAGGGGGAGCCCGATGAGGTGCTTGGCTGCCCGACGTGCATTCAAGCCAAGTTCACCCGGTTTCCGTTCCCTAGTTCGGAGGCAACGGCAAAGGCACCGCTTGATGAGGTGGTGATGGACGTGGTGGGCCCCCTGAAGCTTGGAGCTGCTGGAGCTGAGTATTTTCTCACCATTGTCGACGTCTACACCCGCATGACTTGGGTGTACGTGCTGGCCAAGAAGAGCGACGTGGCTGAAACGTTGAAGACGGATTGGTTCCCGATGGTGGAGCGGCAACAAGACCGTCTAGTCAAGTCAATCCGCACCGATCGAGGGGGAGAGTTTCTGAGCAAGGAGTTTGGGTTGTGGCTGAAGAAGAATGGTATTCGGCACTCCCTCACCATGCCATACTCCCCCTGCAATGAACGGCATCGCCGAGCGAGCGAACCGCACAATCACGGAGGCGGCACGCGGGTTGCTCATTGAAGCCGGGCTACCCGACTATTTCTGGCCTGATGCGGTGCGGAGCGCGTGTGTGGCCAAGAACAGAGCCTTGACTCATGTGGGAGCAGACAAATGGGTGCCCTATGTGGAGTGGCTAGGAAGGAAGCCAAAGGTGGATATGCTTCGGGTGTTCGGGTGCATGTGCATGGCGCTCGTGCCTAAGCATCTTCGGCACAACAAGCTTGGTGCCAAGGCGGTGTGGGCCGTGCACTTGGGCATGGCTCAAAACAGCAAGGGATGGCTTCTTTGGGACCCATTCACCAAGAAGTTCTTGGTGAGCAGGGACTGCAAGTTCATGGAGAACTTCATGTACAAGGATTGGAAGGCGGAGAATGAGGCGAAGATAGGCGTGCGGTTTGGGGAGGTGAAGAGTTCCGGTTTGGAGCATGTGGAGCTGCCTTTGGAGCTGAGCAGCGGCAGCACAACCACAAGGCAATCCTCCCTTGTGAATGGGGGAGAGGAGGCCAATGATGCAGAGGAAGAAGAGGAGGAGGTGCAGCAAGTGAGCGAGCGTGCACCGTCACTCCCTTCCCGTACTACGAGTGCTCCACGGATTCGAGCCACACCGCAGCAACGCCAAGGCCTTCAAGTCCCTGCAGCTGAGGAGGAAGGAAGGGGGAAGAGGAGAGTTCAACCCCCTAATAGGCTGACCTATGATGCGCCGGGAAAGCAGGGCAAGACAGCCCTGGCCGGAGCGGCAATGATGGTCGGAGACGACGAGGAGAGTGACTACGAGGAGTGTGCCTTCGCGTTCTTCTCTCCGGTGGAGATGCCGGGAGAACCAGCAACTCTCAAGGAGGCTTTGGAGAGTAGTGATGCTGAGGAGTGGAAGAAGGCCATGGAGAGTGAGCTGAAGAGCATCGAGGAGAATGACACGTTTGAATTGGTGGAGCTACCGGAGGGGCGTACGGCGATAACGTCCAAGTGGCTCTTCAAAATCAAGTCGGATGCCGACGGCAAGATCGAGCGCTACAAGTCTAGGCTTGTAGCCAAGGGGTACCAGCAGAAGGAGAAGGTGGACTTCAAGGAGCTGTTTGCCCCTGTGGTGAAGCCGACGACGCTGCGAACCCTATTCGCGGGAGCCGCCATCAAAGGATGGGTAGTAAAGCAAATGGACATCGTAACGGCATTCCTTAACGGCATCCTTGAGGAGGAGATTTTTATGGCGCAGCCAGAGGGGTTTGATGATGGTAGTGGCAGAGTGTGGAAGCTGAAGAAGGCCCTCTATGGGCTGAAGCAGGCCCCTAGGCAATGGTACATGAAGCTGCGCGAAGTGTTGGAGGGGATCGGATTCACTCCCTCAACGGCCGATCACTCCTTGTTCATGCTTGGCGAGGGGGAGCAGAGGAGTTTCATGGTGGTTTATGTGGATGACATCCTCATTTTCTCACCCTCCTCTGACTTTGTTAAGGAGGTGATGCTGAAGCTTCAACACAAGTTCAAGTGCAAGGCCCTTGGTGACGTGAGCTTCTACCTTGGGCTCCACATCGAACGAGATGTGGAGAAGCGGTGCATGCGGGTGCATCAACGAAAGTACCTGGAGGCATTGGCTGCCAACTTTGGGCAGAGTGAAGGCCATGTGGCTACACCCTTTCCCTCTGGGTTCAAGTGTGTGAAGGGACCAGAGGAGGAGAGCGTTGGTGAAGAGGAGAGGCGCCGATTTCACTCGTTGGTGGGCAGCCTCATGTATGCGGCGGTAAGCACCCGACCGGACGTCGCGTTTGCTACCGGGCAGCTGGCTAGGGTTGTGCAATGCCCTAATGAGGAGCAGGTAGCAGCTGGAATGAGGGTGGCCAAGTATCTTGGCCAAACACCGACCGTTGGGCTGCAATACTCGGCGGCGGCACAAAGGCGCCAAAAGGGTGCGGATGGTGTTGAACCCGGGCGTTTGTTCCTCACCGCCTACTCGGATGCTTCATATGCATCAGAACCAGAGGACATGACAAGTGTGGGAGGCTTCATATGCTGTGTTGGTGGAGGCCCAACTGCTTGGGAGAGCAAGAAGCAGGTTGACCAAGCTTTGAGCTCGGTGGAGTCCGAGTACATGGCACTCTTCCGTGCCGTACGGGAGATTGTGTGGCAGCGGCGTTTGTTGGCTGAATTGGGGGAGGAGCAGCAAGGACCTACCCCACTGTACTGTGACAGCCAGGGTGCCATTGCTCTTGCTAAGAACCCTGTGTTGCATGGACTCACGAAGCACATGAGGGTGAAGTGGCATTGGACGAGGAGCATGGTAACCGCGGGTGAAGTTGAGTTGCGCTACGTGAAGACCACGGGGCAGCCGGCTGACATGATGACCAAGAGGCTGGTGGAGCAGCAGCATTGGAAGTGTTGCAAGCTGGCTGGGATGGCTCTGAACTGAGAGAGCAACATATCCTAAGGCCAACAATCCGAGGGGGAGTTTGTTGGTGCAACCCTACGGTTTGCACTCGGCTTGTTGTCCGTGTGCGTGAATGTGTGTGTGTATGGAATGGTATGAGGGCATGGGATAATATATATTTCATGCTTATAATTGTGTGTGAATGTTGAGTCATGATGTCGAGTGTGTGTGTCGAGTCAATAGCGAGTTATCGCTAGACGCGTGTTACGCGGTCGTTTGTGTCTCGCGCGCGGTTTCTATTTTGTCGTGCGCGGTTTCTATTTTGTCCTGTGTCGAACGTTCGGCGTCTCGCAGGTGTGTGCAGCAGACCCATCAAGAACTCAAGGATGAGTTTGTGATGAAGAGCCCGAGCCTTGGTGTCAAGCCTCAAGTGATTTCGAAGCTTGCCAAAAGGGTACACGTCAAGATATTGAAGATAGTTACATTACTTTGTGTAGTGTAACATTTCACTTGGTGTAGGCCCTAGTGAAGGGTAGTTTCGAGACCCTTCGTGGTTGGGGACAGTGTGGCACTGTTCCACATCACTGTACCTCGGCTCTTGGGGTTTGTAGGAGCTGGGAGTCATTCCCAACTCGTAACTCTTCCTATCTTGTGTTCTAAGCCTATAGTGGCTGCCATAGTACCGTTCGTTCAAACCGACGCTGTGTCGTCAATTCTTTATCAAATCGTGCAATCTAAGTTGCTAATTGTAGACGACGTGAAGACGCTCCAGATCCAATTTGAATCAAGTCATTTGCAGCTGTGAGCAGAACGTTATCAACGTTTGAAGCCGCTGTGCAGAAATCTGTCTGTGCTCTCTATCTTTCGCTTTAGGCACATTCAAGCCTATTGTGTCTCAACCCAGCCAAACTAGCAGACATGAAAAGACAGATAGCGTACCTGCTTGACCGGGAACTGATCTGACCCTCCACATCACCCCTACGACGGACCGGTTCTCTTCATCCCCATGCCAAACGGTAGTTTATGGATGCGCATCGACTACTGGGCACTGAACAAACAGACAGTAAAAAGCAAATATCCCATACCGCGCATCGACGATCTTACACACCAACTATAGGGTGCAACAGTGTTCTCGAAGCTGGACCTACGGTCGGGTTATTGGCAGATAAAAAAGGCAGAGAAATCTATCCACAAAATGGCCGTCCGTATTAGATACGGCTCCTACGAGTATTTAGTGATGTCGTTTGGGCTCTGCAATGCACTAGCAACATTCCAGGCATAGATGAACCATATCCTATGGCCCCTACTGGATGAGTGCGTAATAGTGTATGTGTGCAACATTCCAATATACTCTAAAGATATGAAGGAGCAAGTGGATTACTTACAGAAAGTCCTCGAGATCCTGTGAAAGAACTAGTTCTACGTGAAGCTGACAAAGAACGACTTCGCCCTAAAGGCACATGGTGAGTGTCGAGGGTGTATACGTAGACCCGCGGAAGATCGAAGCTATCAAAAAGTGGACACTTTTAGAGAATGTCAATGAGATGCAGCAGTGCATAGGCGTTGCCAACTAAGATAGCAGCACCACTAAGGAACTTACTGAAGAAGGATACGCAGTATTCGTTGAATAATCCTCAACAGCAAGGCATGGGAAAATTACAAACATTACAGACTACCGCCCCATTACTAATCCTGCCGGATCCAGAGACAGACTACGTGGTGGAAGCAAACACCAGTGACCAGGTAGTTGGAGCAGTATTGGTGTAGGATCACGGACATGGTCTGCAACCCATCGCTTACCTTAATAGGAAGCTACACGGAGCAGAACTAAATTACCCAATTCACGATAAGGAAGCCTTAGCGATAGTCACAGCCTTTAAAACGTGGAGGTGTTACCTAGAAGGAGCCAACACCATAGACTATACAAACCACTTCAGCCTCAAATAACTTATGTCACAGCCTACGCTCTCAAGACAACAGGTGCAGTGGATAAACTTCCTCGAAACACATTTTCACTAAGACATCATCTACAAGCCAAGGTTACACAGCAATGCCAACTCACTAAGTCGCCCCGGGCATGCAGCAGACATCCGGTTTGACGGGATGAACACTCTAGTCAAGGGTCTATTCCAACACGAGTACTCCATGGACGCAAAAATCACAGCAGCTGAGAAGCAGAAACTGCTACAGTGGGAGAAGGACTTAGTAGTGCTGAAAGGTTGAGAAAAAAATTTTGGTACTGAATATGCTCAGCTTTGACAGATCCTACTGGAGGAGTTCCACAAAAAGGCGTACGAGGGAGATTCCAAGAGTAAAAAGACCTTATTGGGAACTACAAATAATTACTGTTGGCCCGGGATGGCAGCAGATGTGCAGCAATTTGTCACCTCATGCGACACATGCTACCCGATACAGAGTACCAAGCATAAAAAAAGCATGGTGCCTTCAGACTCTACCCGTACCAGAGCAGCCTTGGCAAGTGGTTAGTCTAGATTTCATCACTAGGCTACCATCAACCAGACGAGGGCATGATGTTATAATCGTGGTGATCGATAAGTTCTCGAAAATCGGGCACTTCATCTTGACCAACGACACGGCTACTGCTGAAGCAACTTCTTGGACCTTTCGATCCGATGGTCGTAGTTCCAACATTCTTGCACGAATTCCTAAGGCACGTTCAGCTCTGGTCAGGGTCTCAACCCACTCAATTTCAGCTGCCGAATTTCTCTGTCGTCGATGTGAGGTCTCTGGCGATCTAACATGTCAGACTAATATATAATTCTATATATTGTTCTATAACTGCCTGTAGTGTAGAATACTGTAGTCATATAACTTTCTAGTTGGTGGTGCACCTTGCATGCTCTGTTTGCTATATGTACTCTTGTGCTATAGTGAACATCATTCCCCTCTCAACTTTCTCGACACTTCTCCTTACCCTCGAACTCGATCACTAAGCTACTAAACCTATGGCTCCTAAGCCTACTCATGCTTAGTATCTTAACATAACAGTCAAAACCAGTCGCTACAAATAGGGTCGCGTTACTACCCACAAGAGGTTGTCAGAATGTCATTGTTCTCTAGCCTGCAGTGGGGTACTCTATAGGGAGTACAACCCCTTAGGGTTTCCTATATGTATCCTGCTGCTTTCTAGTGAACCCCTTCTTCTTTTGCCTAAACTGTTTCTTGCCTAGCTAGGGCTTTCCTTGCTATGGCGCCTTCTTCTACTGCTTATCTTCACATGGTATCAGAGCAGGTCGATCCCCTTGGGTCGATCCTGTGGGTGGGCTCACCACCTCACTGCTTCCGCTGCTACTGCTACTCTCTGTGTCGCACGCCCCGTGGCGTGCGACGGATTTTTCATCCCGCCGCGCGCTCGGAGCGTGCGGCGGTTTTCTGCCCGCCGTGCGCCCCGAGGCGCGCGGCGGTTTTCTGCCCGCCGTGTGCCCCGAGGCGCGCGGCGGTTGTCTGCCCGCCGTGCGCCCCGAGGCGCGCGGCGGGTTTCTGCCCCGTCACTCCGCGCGTCGCTCCCGGGAGGCGCTGCGACGGGCGACGGGGACCCGCGCGTCGCCCCCCGTCGCCCGTCGTGGCCTACGCGCGGCTCGTACAGCCTGCGCGCGGCCCTTACGGGCTGCGCCAGGCCCGCGCGCGGCTCGGGCCGCCTGCGCGCGGTTCGGGCGGCTGTGCCAGGCCCGTGGGCGGCCCGTTCTTCGCTGCCCCTGCGCTGCCCGCTGTCCCCCGTGCTTCTGATGGCGCCCCACCCCTGCTGCTGCCCGTTCTCCTGAATTAGGGTTTGGGGGTGGGGGGTATGGGGGTGCAGCTTCTGTGTGCCGTCCCCTGCTCCTCCTCCTCCTCCGTCTCCCAGTGCTGCAGCTGCCGCTGAGGGGGGTGGACCTGTTGGAGCCGTCGGAGTGGTACTAAGGGGGGTGAAGGGGGAGTGGAGCTAGGGGTGAAGCAGGGGGTGTGTGTCAGGGGGAGTGGGACTGTTTGGGGAGGTTGAACTGAGGTTGCCGTCGTGTCGCCAGCAGCACCTGTAGTCCGGGGAGTTGCTCCGGTAGCCCAGTCGCAGCCAGCTGTGCCAGTCGCCCGTGGGTCCGTTGCTCGTCTGCCGCTACTTTTAGCCGCGGAGCCAGTTACTCCAGTAGTCCGGAGCGTTGTTCCGGTAGCCGCTGTGCCAGTGTGACTCCTGTTGCCCGTGTGTCTGCAGCTTCAGCCGTCGCCTCCTATCTCCTCTCCTCTCACTCTCGCCTCCTCCTCCTCACTTGCCCTCTGCGATAGCCTCTAGCTTTGCTCATAATTGTGAACTTTAAACTATTGCTTCTTGTACTTGTGCTCAGAATGTGTGGTGACATTGTGATCCACCCTGAGCTTGTTCTGCTTTGCTTGCTCTGCTGATTACACCCCACTTTGGCTATGGGGGTGTGTCAGAATGTCATTGTTCTCTAGCCTGCAGTGGGGTACTCTATAGGGAGTACAACCCCTTAGGGTTTCCTATATGTATCCTGCTGCTTTCTAGTGAACCCCTTCTTCTTTTGCCTAAACTTCTCTTGCCTAGCTAGGACTTACCTAGCTATGGCTCCTAACTCTACCTACTATTTTCACAGAGGTTTGCGGCTAGCCAGTCAAAGTTGAAGCCTCGCGGAATTTGTCGAACGTCGATTCCTGATCCAGCGGCTGCCATCGAACGGAACTCCAAACTTCGCAGCGGACTCCGATGTAGATTGCACCCACGGACAATCGGGAACCGTCGATTCTCGCCATCAAACGGTTGACAATCATCCTCGCCAATTGTGGGGACCCAAGTTGCAACACTCAAGGCTAGTCGAACATTAAACAAAATAAGCATTGCACTTACTCGTTCAACTCCATCCTCGGAGTGCTCCTGGAGGCCCAACGGCTAAGCATTGTCACGAAACCTTCTACTCTGATTACCAAATGTTACAGGTCCAGGAAAGAGAATGTGCTCAAAGTAAATTATAACAACCTGGGTACAACGTCGTGCTATATATATGCATGACACAAGGCTAGTAAACCTGGTGTTGCGAGAAGGTTCCGACGATTGAAGTGTCCCGTACGGATCCTTCCTGAATTCGGTAAAAGCGATTCGGTAGCACGCAGCCTATTCGGTGCATATGATTATAATAAATGTAGTTCAAGCAACAAATCTAGGAAATCAAGCAAAAGCATGCATAATAAAATAAGCCTAAGCAAGATAATGCATGAGAAAGTAGATAAAGTTAAGTATATGTATGCAAAGCCATCGTACTCTCACACATACGAGCCGCAACATCTTGGGACTGCCACACCGACAGGGCTATGTGGGCTTTGTCAAAGAGCTCCTGCACCTCGTCTGTAGTTTCCTCAGGGAGGTCACGAGGGCGAGGAGGCGAACATAGGTCATCAGAGACGTGCGCCAAGAGTGTGTCGCCATTCTGGCACTGACTCTGTAGGTACAACTGTGTGCGGAGGAGCCAGGTGGGGAACTCTAGTGCTCTACCCTCCGCATCAAAACGTAGGGATCGACGAGTCGCCATAGCTAGCGCTCGACCAGACTAGGGGCAAAAGGGTACGAACGAACGAAGCCGGAGACGAGAAAAGCCACAATGGCTAGCCTGGTGGTTACAGCCAAAAGGGATAGTCTAGACACACCAGGCACTAGCTCTAATCTACCTGAGCAAGGGCGACCACGACTGCCAGCTGCCGCGGGAAAACCTATGGCAGTAGGTGAAGCCTTAGAACAAGGGGCCGAGGGGCCTTAGGACGAGGGGCCGCGGGGCCTTAAAAATGGGCGGCCAAGGGGCCTAGGAACGAGGGGCTGTGAGGCTGCTATGGTGCTCACGACAGCTACTGCTCGGAGCGGGGCAGGTAGCGTGGGCAGCGCGGAACGGGGTGGGTATCGCGGGTCGGGTAGCGTGAGACGGGCAACGCGCGGTGCGGGTAGCACAGGGCCAGCTGCGCAGAGCGGGGCGGGTAGCGTGCGGGCGGGACAAGCGGCGCGCGGGCGGGGCGGGCTGGGCGCGGGCGGGACATGTTGCGCGTGGAAGGGCCGGGCTGCGCACGGGTGGGACGGGTTGCGCGCGGGCGGGACGGGCTACGCGTGGGCGGGACAAGCTGCGCGCGGGCGGGACTGACCGCGCGGGCGGGACTGGCTGCGCGTGGGCGGGACGGGCTGCGCGCGGGGGTGACAGGTTGTGCGCGGGCGGGACGGGCTGAGCGCGAGCGGGACAGGCAGCTGCTCGTGACGCGGCCGGGCGAAGAGCGCGTGGAGCGAGACGTATGAAACTTAACAACGAGCGGGAAAACTAACCTAGGTTCCTAGGAACAACCTAGCGCATGATACCATCTCAAAGTGTGCAAGAAGAATGATTACATTAGGAAGGATTAGCATACAAGTACAAAACCTAGAAGGTGTTATTCTCCCTATAGCTTATCTCATTGAAGCCTAACATCAATATGCATAAGTTGAGAGGGTCTTACAAGTTGAAATTGGCAAGCAAATGTAGTTGGTCCTAATTGTTGACAAATTTAGTGTGTTGGTGATTGCCTTTTATAAATTGCTGTGAAAAATGCATGGTCATATCATTTATTAGTCCCATTTTATGGAACAAATCTCGAGCATTAAGAATATGAGAATATAGTAGCTAAAGGTAGCAAATTAGACATACATTATTATTGTTTCTCTTTCATTAATACAGCCTGAATCGAAGATTCCATTATGCTTTGTACGGCACATCGTAAAAGCGCCGAATTCAATAAATGAGTCCTCGTGCTTGCGCTTTGCGGTTCATTATCAGTGTCCATTTTCTCGATAATCTCTAGGTCACATAGCTGAGATTTGGCAACTGGCTTAAAAACCCGCGTGCCAAGAAGTTCAACCTTAGGAAGGTTGGTTGGGGCGAGCAATGCAATTGGCCAAGATTTTGGGAGTCGGCCAAACTCAACCGAGGTTAGGAAGGTTGAACCAATTTAGGCCTTCTTGGCCCCCCGGTTTTAAGATGTCATTCCATGCTCGCCAAAAATTTCGTTAGATTCCGAAGCTGCCAAGTCTTCCGCCTTCCTCATTCCCGTGCCTCACATAACATTCCCAATGTCAATGGGACCCTCTTTTACAAGTGATTTAGTAGCCGCTTGTTCAACATCCCGACATATGCTGTAAGTGAGCCTCGGCTGTCAGAATGTCATTATCTAGCCTGTAGTGGGGTGCTCTATAGCGAGTACAACCCTGTTAGGGTTTGCTATATGTATCCCAACTGCTGCTAGTGAAACCCCTCCTTTCTTCATTTCTCTCTTGCCTAGCTAGCTAACCCTAGCTATGGCTCCTCACTCTACCTACTCTCTCAACATCGGCAACAGGTTCGTCATTCCAAATCACACTCCCCAAGACTCTCGCTAGCTTCCAAGCCTACCCTGTTTCCCGCGTTTCATGTTTTTCCGTGCGGCACTCTTGTTCTCGATTGCAACGGACCTCAAGTGCATTGCGTTCTCTAGTGGGTTTTTTCCATGCTATCAAATAAAGCGCATTTGTTGCGTTTTGATTCGTCCCTGCTCAAATGCACAGCGCTGTGACACTAGAGGCTAGGAAGCGGCAATGCCATGGGCACCCCAACCCTTGCAAAATCTGCTACCCCCAAGAAAGCCACCCTACAGACGAGGAATCTGCGGAGCTGCCTCGCACCCACTGCATCACTTTCTCCCCATCCGTGCCTCTCGCTGCATTCATGCTTCAGCCTCACACCCGATTCGCGCCTCCCGTCAAACCCCGTAATCCAGCAGCGGAAAAAAATATAAGAGCTTAGGGGGTTTCTATTCCCATTCATTAACCAGTTCTGTAAATCATCACTCAGCCTTCCAGCTTCCACGGCCCCCTGATTCTACCAACGCTTTGGTATATGCAGCTGAAATATTCGAGTGCTCTATATTAGTCTCTAAGCTACTTAGCCAGTCTGTCCTCCCTACTCCGACCATCAACGAGATGGCCTGCATCATTGTTAAGCGTGCCTGTGTGGCGATTTACTCCCTCTTCTCAAGCTGTTGCGAGCAGGATGACTCCCTTGGACGCTTCGTTTGCAGCCTGGTCTCTCTTCCGTCCTTGGTAAGAAGGACTTTCCACCTTCCCTTTTCCCCTTTCTTTACTTATCTTACAAGTTACCTTCTTACTTTACTTCTTATCTTTTCCCTTACTTTACTAAAGTAGATGCTAACGAGGATTTGCCTTGAAACTTGGCAAGTCGACTTCCAGTGGACCAGGTCAAGCGATCAAGTAGCAGCCAAGGCTGCTCCGATCGTGGTCGAGGCTTGTGCAGCCAACCTAGACGCCGCTGCTCTCATTATTGGGCATCTGCCATCAGTGTCCTGGTGCTGCTAACATCAATGTCAAGGCTCCTAGTGCTGCTGACATCAATGTCAAGGCTCCTGGTGCTGCTGGCATCGATGTCAAGGCTCCCGGTGCTGCTGATATCAATGTCAAGGCTCCTGGTGCTGACATCAATGTCGAGGTTTCTCCCATCAGTGTTAAGACTGTTTCTGTTTGACCTGCAAACTACTTCTGTTAAACTCGAGACCCCAGCTTACTTTGTCAAGACTTTTGACCGAGGAGGAAGCGTTCGGGTTGGGTGTGGAATCAGAGGAAGGAGCTCCTTCATTCCCGGTCGTGGAGGCGCAGCAGGGTGTGAAGGTGGGAGTCAAGGAGAGCAGCGGCTGCTGTAATCTGACTCGCAGTGAGAGCAATTGCAGCAGCCATAGTGCGCGCCTTATTGTCCTCTCCCGGGATACCGACACCACCTCCTCCACTTCCTCCTCGCTTCTTAGTGACTTTTCCTCCTCTGCAGTCAGCAATGTCACAAAATTCATGGGTGCCGAGATGGGGATTGGCCGGGGCTTTTGCAGCAGTGGGAGGGGATGGACAGTGGAGGCGAAGGGTGTTGGGGAGCTGGTGGAAAAAGATGTGCTTTCAAACCAGCTGTTTGCGGATGGCATGGAGGGGGAAAAGAGTTACAATGACTTCATATCTGCTGGGAAGGGGAGCGCACAGGGATCGAGCGAGGCTTGTGCAGCTGTGGGAAGTGGTGGAGCATGGTGGCGAAGGATGCTGAGGAGCCGGTTGGAAAAGGCGTGTTTTTAAGCCAGCTATTTGAGGATGATGACGAGGAGGATGAGGAGAGTGATGAGAGTTACAGCCAGGGCTTTGGACAGGGTGGGATAAGGAGTGTGCGTTACATGAACCAGTTGTACATGGATGAGGAGGAGGAAGAGGACAGGAGCTGCATGGTAGCAACGGGGGTTTCAGTTGGCATCGCCAGGTTTGGTGCATGGCGGAGAATAACCAGCTCTTGCACCAGAGTCACCCTCCAGAGAATGAGTGCATCTCTACGACAGTTCTATAATAGGTTACAACAAATGCCTTGTGTAAGGGCGATAACATCTGTGGTCAGATGGAACGAGATGCACTGGACTGCCACCGGTGTTGTGTACAACAACAATATTATAGTTTCAATCTACTCTGGTTCTATTTGAACTCACTGGACTCGACAACAGGAAATAATGTTGCAATGAAAGTTATAAATGACGTAGCAGCAATTTGCAAACCATTTTCTTTCATAAAGGACCCGCCGGCAAAAGGGTCCCCGGGGACTCTCTATAAAGTATTGGGACTCGCCCACCCGCCAAGTGATAGGGGGGGAGCTAGTTGCTGTGTTTGTGGGGGGCAATCTAGCAGTGCTCCAGTTGACTGTCAGGGGGCTGATCTGCCTTGATTCGCCAATGCTGGAGGTTAGGGATGAGATGTTAATAGCTGTGTGTGTGCTACCTGCCCATTTTGGAGGTGCTAGGGGGGCTGATAGCCGCAGTGTGTGTGTGTGTGTGTGCGGGACGATTTGTCCATGCCCAAAGTCCCACCTGCAAGCACTCCACCAAAAACAAGCAATAGAAAAACCTTGTTTCATAATTCCCTTGTTTCGCCATTCCCTTGTCTCGCCATTCCCCTGTCTCGTCATTCCCTTGTCTCGCCATTCCCTTGTCTCGCCATTCACTTGTCTCGCCATTCCCTTGTCTCGTCATTCCCTTGTCTCGCCATTCCCTTCTCTCCCCACTCCCTTGTCTCGCCATTCGATTGTCTCGCCATTCCCTTGTCTCGCCATTCCCTTGTCTCGCCATTCCCTTGTCTCGCAATTCCCTTGTCTCGCCATTTTCTTGTCTCGCCATTCCCTTGTCTCGCCATTCCATTGTCTCGCCATTTCCTGTCAAGGAATCTCACACCTGTCTTCGCCCTCCTCCATCCTCACCTCACTCTGTGCCAACGCCTTTCCTTGCTGTCATGTCCCACCCAGCAGCTTTCTCTTTATATTCTCTTCCCCTCTTCCATTTCTTCCATTCCTTGCGTCTCCTGTCCTCTCCCTTCCCCTCTTCTCCCTTCCGCTCTTCTCACTTCCCCTCTCCTCTCTTTCCTTCACCCCCATCGCCCATGCTCCCCACATGCTCTCTCATTTCATGCTCTCCCCCCTTCCTTCTCCTCCCATCTTCCCTCCTCTCCCACACCACCCCAGGTGATGAAGCGGGCGTCAGAGCGTGTGTTTGTGCCGCTCACAGTGGGGGGCGGCATCAGAGACATCACCTCCTCCCCATCCTTCATCTCCCAATCCTTCATCTCCCCCACGTCCCCCTGCAACCGTCCACAAGTGATGAAGCGCGCATCGGAGAGGGTGTTTGTGCCGCTCACAGTGGGAGGCGGCATTCGAGACTTCACGGACGCCAATGGCAGGTGGGCCGTGGGACAGGTGGGTTGTGGGTCAGGTGGGCCGTGGGACAGGTGGGCCGTGGGACAGGTTGGGCACTCATGCTCGTGGTGCCGCTGCTGATGGCAGTTGAGATGGCAATTGGGTCGTGGGGCCATGGCTCCTAGACTTAGGCCGCCGCCTAGTCTCCGCCGTTCTTAGACCTAGGCCGCCGCTTTCCTCCCCGTCCGCCCTAAACGCCCTAGCCAGCACGCACGCCAGCGTGCACGCCAGTGCGCCACGCTAGCGCGCCACGGACGGCCCGCCCGTCGATCCGCCGCGCGGCTCACCCGCTAGCGCACTGCGCCGCCCGCCCGTCAACCCGCCGCGCCGCCCGTAGGCCCGCGCGTCGCGCCGCCCGCCCGTCGACCAGCCGCGCAGCCCGCCCGTCGACCCGCCGCGCCGCCCGTAGGCCCGCGCGTCGCGCCGCCCGCCCGTCGACCCGCTGCGCCGCCCGCCCGTCGACCCGCCGAGCCGCCCGTAGGCCCGCGCGTCGCGCCGCCAGCACGTCGCGCCGCGCACCCGTCGACCTGCCGCGCCGCCCGCCAGACAGCGCCCCACGCCGCCCTCCAGCCAGCACGCTGCGCCGCCCGCCTGTCCACATGCTGCGCCACCTACCCGCCTGCACGCCTCCGCACCTGCCCAAACGCTACTGACTGTCTCCCCCCTCCCGCGGCTGGCAGCCACGATCTCTCAGTTTCGCCCTCTATGGCGACCTCCCGAGTACTACGCTTTGACCCTGAAGGGAGACCTATTGATTTTAGTACGTGGCTTACGCAGGCGCAGCGCCACCTTAAGAGCCAGCGGCAGGATGGCGTGCACCTGTTCGCACAAGCGTCCGGCACTCAGACCGCCCCTCCGCAGCCTCAGCCGGTGCCCACTACCCCACCGCCTACTTCTGAGCAGGAGGCCGACTACCAGCGCCAGCTCCTCGCTCGCGACGTGTGGGAGTCTCGTGACGCCGCTGCCTGCCTCGCCCTGAGCAACCTCCTCCCGCCGACAGAGGCAGTCCACTTCACTCAGGTCGAGTCTGCTGCTGATCTGTATAA
The DNA here is from genome assembly GCA_947471745.1 of Closterium sp. Naga37s-1. Lineage (NCBI taxonomy): Eukaryota > Viridiplantae > Streptophyta > Zygnematophyceae > Desmidiales > Closteriaceae > Closterium > Closterium sp. Naga37s-1. Next base: position 254,528 of record CANJKZ010000781.1, on the reverse strand, counting down.
GGCTATTGTTACTCGCTACTCCACTCCCTCCTCTGCTTCGCTCAGTCGCCTCCTCGTACCCTTTATCTACCCTGACCTCGCCTCCTTTGAGACTGTCTCTGACCTCGCTACCCACCTGCGCTCCCTTGACACTCTCTTTCGCGCTGCTTGCACTAAGGACCAGCTTGCCCTTGCCCCGCCCCCTATGTGGCTCACTATTCACTGGCTAGTCACTCGCCTCCCTGACCGCCTAGCCACAGCCCGCGACGCGCTTCTTCCGAAGCACCCCACTGAGCTTACCGTTGATCTTCTTGAGACTGCTCTCTCGAAGATCGAGAGTAACCTCCTCACTGTTGCCTCTGCCTCTTCCGCGCCTCCTCCTCGTCTTTTTGAGGGGTGTGCGGTACCCCAGCTTCCCACCTTCACTGCCTCACTTGCCACCCCCACGTCTTCTGCCTCTGAGGAGACGGCGGCTGTTTCTGTCTCTGGCGGGCAGAAACGTGGCAAGGCCGGTAAGAGGGGCGGGAAGGGCGGGTAGTGGCGGTGGCGGTGGAGCAGGTGGTGGGAGTGGTGGTGGGGGTGGCTCGGGACCTGACGACCCTCCTTTCGACGGTGGAGTTTTCACTGGTGGTGAGGGGTTCCAGCAGCAGCAGCAGCCGACTCCTCAGCAGCTGCCACCGCCTGGACAGCAGCAACAGCACGGACAGCAGCAGCAGCGACAGGGCCAGCAGCAGCGCCCGCCACAGCAGCGGCCTCAGCAGTGGGGCCCTCCGCAGCAGTGGGGCCCTCAGCAGCAGTGGAGGTCTGCGGGTCCCTCGAGCACTGGCGCCCCCTCCAGTCGGGGACCTTGCTCGGCCGGCCGCGACGTTGGTCCCTGTGAGTACTGGATTCTTACGGGTCCTCGTAGGGACTCGTACTGTGGCCGCCCCGACCACTCTGCTGCACGCTGCTTCAGTCGTCTCGACGACCTCTACCTCTTGCACCACGGCCCCTCCGCTCCTCCGCCGCCATGCTGGGGGACACTTCTTGCTCGTGGTATTGCTGTTTTTGATATGACTATGGATGATGCTAGGTTATATGCCATGTATGCTGATGCTGACTATAGTGCTCCTGGATCTGTGTACTTGCCTGTACCTAGCTTAGGATCTTTGCCTGTTGCTAGAGTAGGTGCTAGTGTGGGATCTTGTTTAGCTACTAGTACAGGTACTCCCTCGGCGGACGCGTCTCTCTCCTTCACACTGGACTCAGGAGCGTCGCACTGCTTCTTCCGCGACTGCACGACTCTCTCCCCGCTACCGGCGCCTATCCCTGTAGCACTGGCCGATCCCTCTTCGGGACTGGTCATTGCGACTCACGTCACTACACTCCCGTGCCCAGCTGCTCCTTTCGGTTCCCTGACTGGCCTCTACGTTCCTACGTTCTTTAGGAACCTGGTTGGTGTGGGCACCCTGTCAAGACAGCACGTCGGAGTCTGGGTTGAGCCTTCTGAAGACACCGCGGTCTGTGTGGACGGTGACACGTACGCCCCCTTGGCCACTTTTCGCCAGGAGCTGGGCTCCGGTCTGTACACCCTCCGCACCGACCCCCGTCAGGTTCCCCCGTCCCACCAGGTAGTCGGGTCCAGTCAGGTTGCTGTGTCAGGTGTGGTTGTTGCGTCGTGCTCGTGTCGGTCGCTTGCCCACCCCTCCCTCCTCTGGCACCACCGCCTTGGTCACCCTTCCCTTCCACGTCTCCGCGCTATGTCCAGTCAGCGTCTTGTCTTAGGGCTCCCCCGAGTCCTCCCGCCACTCCCGCCGTCCCCAGCTCCTCCGTGCGGTCCTTGTGTCCAGGGTCGGCTGCGCGCCACCCCTCACTCCTCCCTTCGTCCGGCCACCGAGCCCTTCGAGACACTCCACTTAGACGTCTGGGGCCCCGCTCCTTGCCTTGGCCCTGAGCGGGAGAGTTTCTTTCTGGTGGTCGTTGACGACTACTTTCGGTACACCACCGTGTTCCCTTTGGCGAAGAAGTCCGACGTGACTTCTACGCTGATTCGGTGGCTCCTTGCCACCGAGGGCACTCGCAGTCGTCGTGTCAGTTGTCTCCATTCCGACAGTGGGGGTGAGTTTCGCTCCGGCATTCTCGCCAGATTTTGTGCTGAGCAGGGCATCACCCAGTCCTGGACTCTTTCAGACTCTCCACAGCAGAATGGGGTTGCTGAGCGCCGCTTAGGCCTGGTCATGGAGATCGCCCGCTCCTCCATGATCCACGCTCGCGCGCCCCATTTTCTGTGGCCCTACGCGGCTCGGTACGCCGCTCACCAGCTGAACCTCTGGCCTCGCGTCTCTCGGCCAGGGGCTTCACCGACCAGTCTTTGGACAGGGTCCCCTGGTGTTGCGTCGAGGTTATAGTCTGGGGCTGCTTGGCTCTTGTCCGCGACACCTCTGCGGACAAGATCTCGCCTCGCGCTGTCCCCTGTGTCTTCCTTGGTTTCCCAGAGGACTCCTCTGACTTCACCGGTTCTTTGACTCTCGTGACGTCCGTTTCGACGAGTCCGTCCCCTACTACGTCCGGTACCCCTGTCGAGGTCTCCCGGTTCCCCCCCTCCCCTCTTCCTGGCTCCAGCTCCTCCTCCTCCCGCCCCTACCCAACCCTATGTGCATTCCTCACTGCCCCCGTTGCTCTCACTGTGTGCATTCCTCACTGCCCGTGTTGCTCTCACTGTGTGCATTCCTCACTGCCCGTGTTGCTCTCACTGTGTGCATTCCTCATTGCACGTGTTCCTCTCACTGTGAGCATTCCTCAATGCCCGTGTTGCTCTCACTTTGTGCATTCCTCACTGCCCGTGTTGCTCTCACTGTGTGCATTCGTCACTGCCCATGTTGCTCTCACTGTGTGCGTTGCGGCATGTTCAGGAGAAGACAGGCAAGACGGGGATAGAGCAGATCTCCTACGTGCATGGCAACCAGGTGAGGGTTGTGAGGCAACCAGGTGAGGTCTGTGACGCAACCAGGTGATGCCACAATGCCTATCAATCCCAGATGCATGCTCAGAAATCATGTGCAGGTCATAGTCAAATTGCAGGTCAAAGTCAATCTGCAGGTCAAAGTCAATCTGCATGGCCCGTTTCCATCTCTTGTCCTTTAGCGTGGTTGATTTCTCCCCCTTTTTCTTCCCCGCTGCACTCATGCTATCTTCTCCCTAGCCCCACTCCCTCTCCCCTCACATGGGTGCCATGTCTTCTCTTGGCCTCTCTGCCTCTCTGTCTTCTGCCCCCATAGGCGGTGGTGGTGAGCATAGATCCCAAGAGGGTGTATGTGACCTCACCACACGTCGTGTCTTTCTGAGTTGCTTACTCTCCCCCTTTCTTCCCATCTGCCTCTCTGCCTCTCTGCCTCTCTGCCATCCCAACAGGCGGTGGTGGTGAGCATAGACCCTGAGAGGGTGCACGTGTCCTCGCCAGATGACGTGCCTTTCAAATGTGTCAAGGCATCAACGCCAGGTGCAACGCATGCCCGCTCTGCTCCCTCTGCTCCCTTTTTTGCCACAAGTCCTTGGTTAAAACGGGCTCGCTGGTCTACCATGTGTTCTATCATCTAAGCCCTACGACTCACTTCTTCTCACAGAACATCTCATCTCTCTTATGCTAACCTTGCCACTCAACCTTCCTCCTCCTGTGGCTTATGTGTGTGTGTGTGTGTGTGTGTGCCCGCGCGTGTGCGTGCGCACACTGCACACGGGTGCACACGTGCGTGTGCGCCTGTAAGCTTGCACTGGTGCTACGCATTATGTGTGTGGGTGGGTGCATGTATGGCAAGGGCGCTCATGTGATAGCCATGTGACTGTGGGACTGGGTGATTCTCATCTCACCATGCTGTCTTCTCTTCCCTCTGGCCATTGTAACCTCTGCTGCTGCAAGTGAGCGGAGGCAGGGAGGGGCGGCCCATAAGGGCGTTTGAGCTGGCGCAGGCTGTGGAGCAGCTGGGGGCGAGGGAGATTCTGCTCAACTGCATCGACTTCGGTGGTGAGTGCCATGGGATGGGATGATGAGGCATGACAGACACACCCATAGTGGGGAGGGCTAGGTAGGGTGTTCATGTGGCTGCCTGGCGCAAGCAGTGGAGTAGCTGGGATGATGATGGTAAGGAATAGGGTGTTCATGTGAGTGACCCAGGCAGTGCCTTTGATCTCCACCTGGTGGGACTGGTGTCCTCAGCAGTGAGCATGCATGTGATCACCAACAGCTGGACTTGAACTCATTCCCTCCATGTAATTCCTTCTCAGCCCCTCCCCCTTCTCTTCCCCCTCCCCCCTCGCAGGTCAGGCCCAGGGATTTGACTTGGACCTGGTGGGGCTGCTGTCCTCAGCAGTGAGCATCCCTGTGATCGCCAGCAGAGCAGCAGCGCAGGCATCCCAGAGCACTTCTCCCAGGTCGTTGCTCACACAGGCGCCTCTGCTGCCCCCTTCCCATGGCAGGTCAGGGCCGGGGCTTTGACTTGGACCTGGTGGGGCTGGTGTCTTCGGCAGTGAGCATCCCCGTCATTGCCAACAGCAGCGCAGGCATCCCAGAGCACTTCTCCCTGGCCTTTGCTCACACAGGCGACTTGGCTGCCCCCTTGCCTTCCTTCTCCCTGTCACAGGCCAGGGCCAAGGATTCGACTTGGATCTGGTGGATTTGTTTTTGAAACGTCTCAAGAGACGTCTCAAAACACTTCTTCATGCACGTGGCTTTCCTTCTCCCTGTCACAGGCCAGGGCCAGGGATTCGACTTGGATCTGGTGGAGTTGGTCTCCTCTGCAGTGAGCATCCTCGTCATCGCCAGCAATGGGGCGGGCATCCCAGAGCACTTTTCTCAGGTCTTTGCTCACACTGGCGCCTCCGCTGCCCCCTGCAATTTCTTCCCCCTGTCACAGGCCAGGGCCAGGGATTCGACTTGGATCTGGTGGAGTTTGGTCTCCTCTGCAGTGAGCATCCCTGTAATCACCTGCATCCAAGAGCACTTCTCGCAGGTCTTTGCACGCACTGGTGCCTCCGTTGCGCTGGCTGCCGGCATTTTCCACCACAACGAGGTGAGGGGATTCAAGGGAGCTTAGCTGATGCCATGCCAGCACGGTCAACTGGAGGAAGGCGGTTTATTTGACGGTTTCAACTGAAAGGGCACTGTGTAGATGTGTCAGCGCTAGCACTGTCAACGCGCCTCCGCTGCCGTGGCTGCCGGCATCGTTCACGGCAACGAGGTGAGGGTCTCGTTTGGTGCATGTGGAGTGCTGCATTTTCCCGAGGGAAGGGCTGGCCATCCTGGGAGTGTGCTGCGTGTTTGATTCTCTGTCCATGCACCCAACCCGCTTCCAATATGTGTGTGTGTACGCGTCCTTGCGTTTGTGTGCATGCTTGCATGTGTCCGTCTGTGGGGTTGTCCATTTGTGTGCACGTGTGTCTGTGTGCCCATTTGTCTGTGTCTCTGCATATGCACGTGTGCCCATTTGTCTGTGTCTCTGCATGTGAACGTGTGTCTCCCACAGGTGACAATAGAGTCGGTGAAGACCCATCTGGCAAAGGAGGGTGTGGAGACTCGCTTGCTGTGAGCCGCACAGAATCAAGCGGCGCAGCACAGATAGCAGCAGTGTGAGGCAGATAACAGTGCCACAGTGCAGGGGGCAGTGGCGCAAGGAGGATAACATGTTGGTACAGTGTGAATGGCATGCAGCTAGAGGGGAGGCTGCTTGGTCGTGAGCTTGGGAGATGTTTGAGAAGCGGAGCAGAGAAGCTGATGGAATGCGCCTGGAATGCCCAAATGGCACTTGCTATTCTTTGTCTGTTGATAAGCTCCTACGTGCTGTTCACAACCAAACCACCGGTATGCATGTACCGTAACTAGCCTTGTAAGGAACAGCGACTCCCTCATGTTCGTTCTGCTGTAGCAACGAGTAGAGCATTGCACTTCTGACTGCCTTCCCGGTCACTGCTAGGAGACTACCACACCAAATCAACACCTAGGTGGTACCAAATCAACACCTAGGTGGTACCAAATTAACACCTAAGTGGTACCAAGTGCACTAGAAGCATTAGCAGAAGCATGGATTGCAGTGTAAACGACAAACAGAAAAGCCAAGATATCCCTCTGTACTTTTCATTATTTTTTCAAATACATCAATTCATCTGAAATTGGAAGTAGAAATTATGGTACAACCAGTGTCCTAGATATCCGACTTTTTAGTCTGATTCAGAGTCCATTCAAACCTTTTTTTTGTACATGGTCTGAATTGTAAGATTTTTATTTTTGTACCTTCTATGATTTTTCAGAGTTTTTTTTTCATCTATTGGCTGAAAGTTCAGACAAATTTATTAGTGTAGGCTGAGCCTCAGCCTTATTTTGAGGGTGCACTCCGAAACGGGTACTGCAGGGGTTTCCGCCAACGTGGCGGCGTGTTGCACTAATCAACGTCAATCACGGGTGGGAAATGAAAAAATTTCCCGAACGCGGCACTTCACAGTCGCGTTGGTACAGGGATGCTGTAACCTTGTTCTATTCCAGCCAATCGCGGCTGCGCAGCAGGCAGTGTTGGCAAGATTCCTTGCCAACGCACTCGCAGCGCGCTGCACCCGGACGACACCACAACCATCCACCCCCTTCCACCGTCCTCATTGCCAACGCATAGCTCGCAGCGCGCTGTACCCGGACGACACCACATCCATCCACCCCCCTCCACCAACCTCCTTGCTAACGCATAGCTCGCAGCGCGCTGCTACTTTCACGTCACCACATCCATCCACCCCACTCACCCCACCTTCCCTGCACACACGACCAGGTGCCGTGCATGCAGTGACCACCAGGGAGATGAGCGGTCCAAATACGAGGACCTATCATCTTCCTCATCGTCGCCTTTCGTAGGGGTCACTCAGTGCCCTGTCTCTCTTGCTTCATTTAATTTCCTCGCCGGAAACTAGTGCCGGAACCCTTGTTTCAGGCTCTCTCTCCTTGACCTAGCAAAACCAGTGCTCGGCAGACTCAATGGCAGTCACAGACGCTGCCGCTGAAGGGCCCGACGATGATGACGACGCCGATCGTCGCCCTTTTTTCCGACTCTTTGATTCGCTTGGATTTTCTTAGGTCGTGCTTATCGAATCATGTTCCACCGGCTTCTCCACCTTCGCAACCTAGCTCTAGTCGTCCTCCGGTTTCCATACACTCTGAACCTTTGCACACGGCCGTCACTGAACCAATGATCGCTGCGCCACAGTCGGTGCCCCATGAAGCGTCCGCTGAAGCACCGTCCCGTCCCGCGCCACCGACGAAGCTGCGGTACCGACAAACCACGTTTCCGTGGGCAACTCCACCTCCTCCATCGACGTAGAAGTTCCAGCGAGCGACGAATCTCCCATGCAGGACAGCTTAAAGCCCACCGACAAATCTCCCTCTGACAAGTTGGAGTTGAAATACGAAGAAGCTCACTTTCGTTATAAGACAAAGTGGTATACCGATTACTCGTGGTTGACACTTACTAACACCCCTTCTGGTCCCCCTGGTTTTAAGTCAGGGCCCAAAATAGGTTTAGGCTCACTCTTTCAAATCAGGGTGGCAGGCCCTCCGTACCCTGACTGTTAGGGTAATTTTCGTGGTACACTGTTTACAGCAGTGTAAAATTTTGGGTACACTGATTTCAGCAGGGTATGTTTTCCGGTACACTGATGCATTAGCAAATATTTAGAAAGGTGAGAACAGTCGAACGACGAACGTGAGAAAGGTGAGAGAATGGCGAGAGGCTGAGAGACCCCTTGGGAATCGCAAAGCCCAAGCAGCACGGTTTCCGCGCACCGCGGGAAGTACATGGCAGAGGCTGCAACACCACTGCCATGTGGTGCAAACGACAGCACGAAACCCACCTGTCGCGCATTTTGGCACCGTTGGCAGTGAGCGATGCTTCGGGAACGCCCTACGTTGCTTGGATGTTGCTCAACGGACCAATCGTAGACGTGCGCGTGCAGCCGCGCTGCTTCTACGTTGGCGCGCTAGTGGGCATACCGTACAAATGCTCCAGTGGGTCTGTGGTGAATTTTGTCTTGGTGCGTACTGTGGCGGAATACTCAGTTAGAAAAAGATCCGGTAAAAGTGTAGTTGAGCCCGTACCCTGATACAGCCAGTGTAACTAAACTTGTTACAAGAGTGCTTTTCTCAGAATCCTGATTTCACTAGGGTAAAAAATTGCATAGCCTGATTTCACAAGGGTAACTGCCAAAAAGCGGCCTACCATCAGGGCAAAAAGGGTATTTTACCCTTGAAATTTGGAGCCTGTTTTAAGTGCAGTATATGCTTGGAGTTAGCGGGACTTACAGGCAAGTGTGGACGGCGTGGTGAGGGCGCGACCGACATGCAGACGCAGTCCTTTAAGAAGCATGAAGGGACGGTGAAGCATCGTTTTGCACTGCAGCGGCAGAAGTACGGGCGATAGCAGGTTTCGGCACTCGTGGACTCGCTGTACTTCATGAGCAAGTGCAACGAGCCCATGGATGCTTGGATTCAGCTAGTGCGCTACCTGGCGAAGAAGAAGGTGCCCGGGTTTCCAAAGCAGGGGTATGGCACGTACTACAATACGTAAGTATTGGCGGTTGTAACCATTGAATCCTTGGTTTTCTCTCTTTTCCAGTCGCTAACTGCCTCTGCTTGATTTTTTTGTACTGGTACGGCTTCGGGGAACTAACACAGTCAATTGCAACATGGCTCCAAACGAGCCCCTTCATCGGGATCGCAACTGGAACACCTTCTAATGAGCCCCTTCATCGGGATCACTTTGGACGAGAGCACCGACCGGCGGCGCGGCAAACACATGATTGTGCTTGCTACCTTCCTGCGCGACGGTCAAATCGTGACTGAGTTGTTTGCTCACCTCACGGTTGAGAAAGCTGACGCTGCATCCCTGTGTAGTTTGCTTCTTTCCCACATCAGGGCTGTCAATGTGGACCTCCGTCGTATTCCGGGAGTGAGCACGGACGGCGCCATGGTGATGGTGGGGGCCCACAATGGTGTGGTTGCTCGACTTCGGATGCTCATCCCCAACCTGGTTTCGCTCCACCGCATTGCTCACCCGTGCGTTTATGTTTAAGGCTTAAGTGAAGACTTTGTTGATTATTTTTATTATATGCTAATCCTGTTTGTTTATACGTCGTGCAGAGAGGCTTTGGCTGCCAAAGCTGCTGCAAAGGCAATACCCACGTTCAACATACTTGAAGACGTCATCCGCGCCGTCCCTGAGTACCTGGGGCGATCATCACCATGGCATCAACGGTTCATGGAGCTGCAGGAGGTCTTTACGTCCACCAATCTCGAGGTCCACGAGGTGCGGTGGCTTTCAAAAGGTGCTGCGGTCGCCCACTTTGTCGAGGTCCTCCCTGCCATCGTGGTGATGCTGTCAGAGTGGAAGGACCAAACGATGTACGAGCTCGTCACGTCCTACCGGTTTCAGTTCCTGCTACGGTTCCTTGCGGACGTTCTGGAGCTCCTCAACATCCTCTCCAAGGTTTTCCAGCAGCAAGAGGTAAGCAACTTGAGTACATGCAGTGTGTTATCTACACATGTACCCGTGTACTAATTTACACTTGACTACCCCTTGGTTCACACGCAGATTGTGCGCACAACGTCTCTCTTGGAGAGTCAGTACATCTACTGTGGAGACGACTTCGGCGGCGGCCCTAACGAGCGGCTTTATCGCTTCATTGAGAAGCATGGGCCGAAGGGGACACCAGAGATGGTGGTGGAAGGCGCGTCATCGGATGGGAGCCTCAACCTCTTCAAGGTCACCCTTCCCAAGCGCAGAGTCTCGAACTATCTTGGGCCAGGTCATCACGACGCGTGTGTGGCGCTCTGCACCGACTTTGCCGAGGGCCTCGTCCAAGAGCTCCAGTCAAAGCTCGGCGACCTCGACTCTCTTTCCGGCGTGCGAATTTTCATTCCTGACTTGTGGCAACCGAATTGGGAGAGGAGCGCACGCCAGGCACAGTGCCTTGAGTGGCTGTTGTCGATAGTCACTCTGTTCCGCGCCGACGACTCCGACGAGATTCTACCAGGTCAGTAAATAATTGGATGCTCGTTCGACCGTTGGCATCCCGTCCCCTACTAATCCCATGCCTTGTCTTATCTTGCAGACATTGACAAGAAGCGTGCCGTGAAGGAGATGCGGACTCTGTTGTGCCCAGTACTGGCCAGAGCTTCTAAGAGCGAGCGTAAGTTCAACACGGGACTGACTGCATTTCTCAAGACATCTGACTGGCAGCAAGCATACCCCAACCTCGTCAGACTCTGGGTGGCGATTGCAATGCTGCCTCTCAGCACAGCACCGTCGAGTTCGAGAGAGGATTCTCTCGACAGAATCTCATCAAGACGTGGCAGAGGGGCAGTATCAAGGATTGCAGGCTCAGTGATCTGTATATGTCTATGCTAGACTATAAGCTAGACGTGCCTGGGGTAGTAGAGATTTGGCGCAGCTATAAGAAGCGCCTGCCAGTCACAGCACCTGCTGCAAGACACAGGGAGCCCCCAAGGGCTGGGAAGGAGGCTGTAGAGGAGCCAGTAGTTCAGCGGGCAGCTGTAGAGTCCCATGTGTCAGAATCTGAGTCAGATAGTTGATATGTTTCTTTGGTGAAGTATAAAAGTCAGCAGCCTTCAATTTGAGTGTAACTCTGAACTTTCAGCCTAAAAAACTAGTGTTGTCTGAATTTCCAGACTCAAAATTGGATGCAACTCTGACTGACAGAGTTTAGAGAAGGGTGCACCCTGACCCATCAGAGTGTCCCAAAACAAATCTAATGCCCTGGGTACAACATACCAGCAAGCAAGCACATACACACTTATATTCCCCATTCCACTACCACACACACACACACACGCTAAATGACAGCCAACCATCAACCAGATTGATTCGTCTCCTCCGAGCAACCGCATGCAGTTTCTCGCACCTCTGCTCCATCAGCCCCTATCCAAATGGTCCATCAGCTTCATCAACCACATTATACAGAATCCCTCCGGTGCTGCCAGCTTGCGCCTCCTTGCCCTCTGACCATCCAACTAGGGTCGCCCATCTTCGCTTGTCCACCGGCCCCTACAGGTGGAAATGATCAGTTCATGGTTGCAACACGAGGGGGGAATTGGAGGGCAGGCAACAGCGTAAGATGTGAGATGATACAAAACTATGGTAGAGCCTGCCAGTGCAGAGCCTGCTCCTCGTTGTGCAGCCGGTGTCACACTGGCAAATTACCATACATGACAAGTTCCCATACATATAAACGAGAAGCTTGATTATTGTTGGCACTTACGAGGAGGAGCAACCCGGCAGAGATTCTTAGCTGCGCTAAACACGAGGCCCTCGGGGCACTGGCACTGCTGCTTGCCCTTCTCCACAATCATTGTCACACATGGCTGTTGTGGGCATCGATTGAAGGACACAGAGAAAGAGAACGGCTTCTCACGCATACAGAGGTGATAAAAGGAAAAAACAAAACAACGAGGTTGGGTGTGTGTCTCGCTCTCTCTTACGGTACCTCTCCCGTGTCATCAATTCTGTCAGAATGAGCAAAGCACATGCTAGCATGTTTGGAGATATTCTCTAGTGCACGTGACACCCTTCAGACGAAGTACAATAATCCGAGCGTAACGTGCATGCGAAGAACACACTCAGCCCTGGCCCTTCTTCACAACAAACTCAGCAGCTCCACAATCCTTGTGGCACGTGGCTGTTTTTGGCACCAGTCAAGGCATGCAGAGAAAGAGGATGGCTTTCAGGCATACGGAGGCGATAAAAGGAAAAACACAAAACGAGGCTGGGTGTGTGTCTCGCTCTCTCTTGCAATATTTTTTTCTTGTCATCGATTCTGTCAAAAGAGCACAGCACATGCTAGCGTGTTTAGAAATCTTCCCTAATGTGCACGTGACACACTTTAGACGAAGTAAAATCAACCTGAGTGCGACGCGCATGTCCTCGCACTTACTGATCTCGCAGCCAACTGATAGCAGCGAAGCGATTCCATTGACAGTCCTGAGAGAGGGATAGGCAAGGATAGAGAAGACGAATGGTGAGGGCGAGTTACGATATTCGCCCCATTCACGCTACAACTGCGACGGGCAAGCAATTTTTGGTACTAGGTCCTGCAAGCACAGTGGAATAAATCACACAAGCCATGTGCATCGTGACTTTTGAGTCGACTCAAAAGTCTTTTTGGTACTAGGTGCTGCAAGCACAGGGGAATGAATCATACAAGTCATGTGCATCATGCCCACACACCTTATCGTGACGGGGTAGGAACTGCCCTTCTTCACGGGACGAGCAATGGTGAAATCCAGCTTCTCCTTGCAGTCCCAGTCAGCGTAGAACGACAGGCTCTTGCACATGGCGTTGCCAAGCGCGAGGCTGCCAGGAGCGGAGCGCTTGGTGTTCCACACGACGGTGATGCTGGTGGTGCCGTTGAGCACCGTGTGCAGGTTGCCGCACGCACTGCTGCCACTGGCCTGCTCTGCCGGCACCTCCGTCAGGAAGGTTGCGTCCCTTTCGCCCGCGAAGGTGTTGCCACTTGCCTGCACTGCCACAGTCGTCCGCACCAACGGGGCTGACCAGCCGTTAAGACCGTTGGTGTGATGGTTGATGCGACGATGCCAGGTCATGGCCGTTCCAGGTTGCGTGACGATGATGGAGATTTGAGGAGGGGAAGTTGCAGGATGCGTCAAGTTGGAGGCAGGGCATGGGAGAGGAGAGGAAGGAGTCGGGGGAGGGGGGGAGAGAAGGGGGGGGGGGGGGGAGGGGTGGTGGTGAGGAAGGTGCAGGATGAGTGAGGAGGGGTGAACGTTTCAAGCGTTGCCTCTCAGCGGCGCCTCCCAGTGAAGCCTCTCAGCGGCGCCTCCCAGTGAAGCCTCTCAGCGGCGCCTCCCAGTGAAGCCTCTCAGCGGCGCCTCCCAGTGAAGCCTCTCAGCGGCGCCTCCCAGTGAAGCCTCTCAGCGGCGCCTCCCAGTGAAGCCTCTCAGCGGCGCCTCCCAGTGAAGCCTCTCAGCGGCGCCTCCCAGTGAAGCCTCTCAGCGGCGCCTCCCAGTGAAGCCTCTCAGCGGCGCCTCCCAGTGAAGCCTCTCAGCGGCGCCTCCCAGTGAAGCCTCTCAGCGGCACCTCCCAGTGAAGCCTCTCAGCGGCGCCTCCCAGTGAAGCCTCTCAGCGGCGCCTCCCAGTGAAGCCTCTCAGCGGCGCCTCCCAGTGAAGCCTCTCAGCGGCGCCTCCCAGTGCAGCCTCTCAGCGGCGCCTCCCAGTGAAGCCTCTCAGCGGCGCCTCCCAGTGCAGCTTGTTCAAACGCTCAAACGCTGAGTAACGTGAAGCTAAGTTGGATCTTACGTTTTCGGTTCCTTACGTTTTCGGACGATTACGACAATTTTTACGTTTACGAACGGTCGCCCTGATTCGGCCTTACGTTTACGGTCACCTGAAAACTTTTCTTAGCTGCCCGAGGAAAAAAAACGACCAGAGCATCAGGAAGATTCCCTCCAACCTAGTTCTGTAACTCGCTATCTTGTTCGACGTCAACCTAGCAGCTCGTTCGCAACCTATCGTGTTTCTCTCTTACTAACCCGGTCAATGCTGAATCTGAAACTTTCACAGACTTGAAAGGCGCTCCATACGTAGTAAAGTCGCTATTCTATGCAGGTACATGACAAATTAGTGGTAGGATCTGGTACCCGTACACAATCCAGAAAAAAAATTATATCACATTAGTTTTTTTTTCCTGCCCGCCTCATACTCACGCGTAATTTTACGTTTCCGTTTACGTTTACGCTAAACTACGCGAAATTTACGTTTACGAGACCTCAAAAAACGTAAGAGACCAACTTAGACGTGAAGCACTCACCAAAGCACGTCTTGTCAGGCTCGTTGAAGTAAAATTCTTGCTTGTTGCAATCGCACTCGGATTTGGTATGAGTGAGAGTAACGCAGTGAGCCTGTAACCCACAGTCCACGCCAACACACGGGTCTGCAGAGGAAGTGATGGGGGGTTACGAGATGAAGCAGGGAAAGCGGGTTAAATGAGAATGTTGCTTTTGATCGTAAGCTGTGCACTCACCCACACACCAGCACTCACCCACACACCAGCACTCACCCACACACCAGCACTCACCCACACACCAGCACTTCCCCACACACCAGCACTTCCCCACACACCAGCACTCACCCACACACCAGCACTCACCCACACACCAGCACTCACCCACACTCCAGCACTCACCCACACTCCAGCACTCCCCTACACTCCAGCACTCACCCACACTCCAGCACTCACCCACACTCACAGCACTCACCCACACTCCAGCACTCACCCACGACACACGTCTTGTGGTCTTTGTCGAATACAAAACCGTCCTTGCACACGCACAGGGGTATGCCAATGTCTACATCAACAGCGCAGGTGGCTTCGCCACAATCCACGAAAGCACACAGGTCTGCACAGAAATTGATATTGTTTCAAGTAAGGGCAAAGAGGCGCAACACCAGCACAGAAGCAACGTTAAAACAAGACATTTTCTGCTTTTGACTGTGCGTCGCTCAAGCGCACTCCAGCACTCATCCGCACGCCAGCACTACAAGTGTACGGCCACTGGCGTGCGGCAGTCAGCCTGCTCACCAACAGCGGCGCTGTCGTGGGTCGCGAGGAAGCTGATGGCGACGAGTGCGGCGAAGCCACACAGGCCGGACAGGCGCGCGCAGGGCTTCATGGCGACGGGAGTCGGCGTAGCGATCACGGCGCGCGGGGAAACGGGAAGGCGGGGAGGCGCGGATCGTGATGACAGCGGACGGAGCGGGGAAACGGCAAGACGTCCTCGGGATAGCGAGAAGGTTCTGGTCGCTGGAAGGTTCTGGTCGCTGGAAGCTTCCTCACCCTTTTCAAGGTTGAACCGCCGGGATTGGGTGCGACGAGGCCGCTGTGTGTCGCGACGAGGTGAGATTGGGTGCGACTGAGAAGGAGACGAAGGCACGCAATGAGCGAGAGCGGTGGGAAAGTGTGATTCAGCTCTCGGGGGTGGGCGTCATGTATGTGTCGCGAGCTGGTCAATCGCAAATCATCAGAAAAATGTGAAACTGGCGGATCCCGCATGGTGGGGGTTCGGCTTGGATTTCTAGGTCGAAGTTCATGTCGTGCACGACACCTAATCGGCTGGTTGGGGCAGCGTGGCGGCGAATAATGGTCGACAGTCAGAGAAGTGTGGTTTACGGGATTGACCTGCAGTTGACGGGGCTATGGTTGACGAAGCCACCTTTTGGGACTCTCAACACAATTGGTACTCAACTTCGGAAGTCGAGCAGATTTGCAGACGTGGCAGTTAGTGGGTGGTTCTTGCCATTCACAATCAGAAATCGATCACAAACAGCGCGGGTGTGTTTTTCCGAAACTGTGCATCGCGATAGAATTGGAATTGTGTGACTATTACAGTAAAATAGTGATTCTATTTAACAGATGATTTATGTTCATTCCATTTTCCAGTTAACGTAATTTTAAATGTTTAGTGTAATGCTGTTTCAGTGATCGTTCTTTCATACATTTGTAATAGGAATTTTCGTTTGTTACTATTCTGTCTTGGGTAGTATATTGTAATTATTCTTTATGGGTTGTATTATTTAACTCATATATATAGTTGGAACTGTTGAGAAGATTTGAACAAGGATGAATGGACTATGAATGAAGTGAGTACATATGGGAAACCCTAATTGGGTTGTACCCCCTATGGGATACCCCACTATAGCCTACACAACAGCATAAGCTATATATATGTTCTGACACACCCCCATAGGCAAAGTGGGGGAGAACAAGGGGTCACAAGACCAGTCACGCAAAGCACAGCAAGCTCAGGGTGGATCACAAAGTCACCACACAGTCCGAGCACAACGACAAGGCCACAAGGCCAGTTCACATGCAGGAGTGCACATATATATATAGAGCTAGACAAGCAAGAGCAGGTATATATATGTGACAGTACAAGCAAGGTCAAGAGGAGAGCAAGTGAGGCAAGACAGGTACAAGACCCAGCTGAGTGCAGAAGCGCTGATGGTCACAAGGCGCAAGTGCCTTGGTGAACACATCAGCAGTGTTGGCCTCAGAGGCCACGTACGCAAGTCGCAACTGACCACGCTGCTGCAGCTCACGAGCAAGAAAGTAACGGAGAGCAATGTGCTTCGTTCTGTGCTCCAAGCGCTGCTCTCGACACAAGGCCAGCATGGCCTTGTTATCTACGTACAGCACTGGAGGAGAACGAGGCGGCTCTCCAAGGTCAGTCAGCAGGTAGGTGAGCCAGCGAAGCTCCTGTGCAGCCATGGCCCCGGCGTAGATCTCAGCCTCACAACTGGAGCCGAGAACAGAGGACGAGCGAGTAGCCCGCCACGAGACAGAGCCGGAACCAAGACTGAAGGTGTAACCCTGCGACGACCGCTGCGTAGCCTGGTCGTCAGCCCAAGAAGCGTCCGCGTGCCCAGTGAGGACCACTGGACTCCGCCCTCCAAGCACTAGCCCCATGCCCGACGTACTGCACAAGTAGCGCAACACCCTCTTCGCTGCAGCCATGTGCTCTGGTCGGTGTCTCCCAGGAGCAACATAGCGTGCAAGAATGCTAAGAGGGTATGCAAGGTCAGGTCGTGTGCAGGTCATCAGGTACATGAGGCAGCCAACAAGCTCTGGGTACGGGCCACTCGACTCTACGGACTCATCCGAAGGCAGAGCTGAGAGCGAGTGGCGAGTAGACAGAGGAGTGGCCTGAGGCGAGGAGTACGTGAAGCCGAAGCGCTGAAGGACCTGCTGCACCATGTGTGACTGAGTCAAGGTAATGGTGCGGCGTGCTCTGTCCCGAGTGATCTGCAAGCCAAGGTAGCTGCGCAGTTCACCCAGGTCTGTGCACGTGTGTCTCTTCTGCAGCTCGGACTTCACGTAGGCTAGTCCAGCAGTGTCAGCTGTGGCAAAGACCAAGTCGTCGACGTACACGAGGATGTAGAACGGCGGCAAAGAAGTGTCGGTGCGCAGAAACAACGACGGGTCAGCCGTAGAGGGAGCAAACCCAAGAGCCGCAAGCGTAGTCCTCAGTGTGTCGTGCCACTCACGCGGTGCCTGGCGGAGACCGTAGACTGGCCGTCGGAGGCTCCACTGGGTGCCAGTAGGGAAAGTCCCAGTGAAGCCAGGTGGACGGCGCAGCCAGATCTCCTCGTGCAGGCTACCCTGCAAGAAAGCAGTGCTGAAGTCAAGAGAGTGGAGCTCGTAGTCGCGCTGAGCGGCTATGTGCAGCAGTACCCGAAGAGTGGTCATCTTCGGGGTGGGAGAGAAGGTCTGAAAGTAGTCAACTCCCTGCCGCTGACTGAAGCCACGAGCGACATACCGCGCCTTGAAGACAGGTGGAGAGCCCGGCGGCCGCTTCACCCTGAAGATCCACATGCCACTGACGATGTTCGCCCCAGGAGGGGGAACCGCGTCAACGTAGGTGCCTGTGGACTTCCAGGACGCCATCTCTGCATCCATAGCTGCCTGCCACTGAGAGGAGTAGGGACCCTCTACGGCCTCCGCGTAAGAGCGCGGAGTCGGGATGTCTAGTGCATCCGGGTCTCCCTCAGGGGCAAGTAGTACGGACGCGAGATGAGGTGAAGCAGCAGCCAGACACTGGAACTCCTCCTGCCTGTCCTCAAGGACGTCCGTGCCAAGAGCACACTCACCCCCGACGGACGGAGGACAGACAGACGCAGACTCAGCAACAAGACCGGCAGCGTAGTCTAGACGACAGCTAGCAGCAAAGTCGACGAGCTCAGCAACAAGAGCAGACGCAGCAGTGGACTCAAAAGAGGGGTCAGTGACGACAGTAGCAAGGAGACGTGTGAGAGTAGGACTAGCAGCACGAAGAGAGTCGGACTCTGGGTCGGTAAGTGCAGGAAGGGAGGACTCAGGAGGAGAAGGTAAAGGGGCACGCAGAGGAGCAGTGGACGGACGCAGAGACATCCGGTGCGTGCCAGGGACAGGAGGAGGACGCTGACGCGAACCGCGACCACTAGCGCGAGCAGCACGAACAGGCGACGCAGGACGAGACGCAGGCTCACGACGCTCAGCAAGACCTCCAGTGGGACCAGTGTAAGGAGAGGGAGCAGGAAGTGGGGAGGCGGGCTCTAACTGGGACTGTGACTGAACAGGCTGTGGACACGCTGCAGGAGGAGAAAGACCAAGAACCTGCTGTAGGAGTGGAACGAAGTACGGTCGAGGCCGTGCGGCGACTCCAGACACAGCAGGGACAGCACCCTCAGCAGCAGCACCAGCGTCAACAGCACCTCCAGCTCCAGTACCTACAGCAGCACCAGCAGCACCCGCAGCAGGACCACCGCCAGGAAGGACAGCAGCAGTCTCAGCACCAACACCCGCGGCAGCTCCAGCTCCAGGCGGACCCGAGGGCCCAGCAGCTCCGGGACCAGCGGTACAAGTACCCTCAGCAGCCGAAGGAGCTCCAGCTCCAGCAGTACGTCTCCAGCGGCGAGCAAACCACTCGCGCAGCTCCTGTGGAGAGAGGGGCTCCCGCCGAGGCGAAGCACCCGGAGAACCGCCAGGTCCCGCACCGCCAGACGCCACAAGGGGAGGTCCAGTGGCCGCAGGCTCCGCAGCTCCAGGCTCAGTAGCTCCAGACGCAGCACCCCCTGGCTCAGCACCCCCAGTCACAGCACCCCCAGGCTCAGCACCCCCAGACTCCGCACCCCCAGGCTCAGCACCCCCAGTCGCAGTACCCCCAGGCTCAGCACCCCCAGACTCAGCACCCCCAGGCTCAGCACCCCCAGGCTCAGCACCCACGCGCGTAGCACCCCCAGAGTCAGCACCCCCAGGCTCAGCACCCGCAGCAGGACCAGAGTCACCAGCAACCTCGACCGGCTCGACTGCGTCTACCTGGGACACACCTGAAGGGGCAGGACCCTGAGGGGGAAGGGGGTCTACCGGGGGGGGACCTGGCACAAGGAAGTGCGGTGGCGGGGGGAGGGAAGGAGTGCGGTAGGGGAAGAGGCGGTAGAAGGGGACTGACTCGTCGAACGTGACGTCCTGGGAGGACAGAACACGACGAGAGGAGGGGTGGTAGAACTGCCACCCTGGGGCGTCAGGGGGGAAGCCGAGGAAGACACAGGGAGCAGCACGAGGGGACAGCTTGTCCGCAGACAAGTCGCGGACAAACGCCCGAGATCCCCAGACACGGAACGCAGACGCATCGCCGACCTTCCCCGTCCACAGCAGAGCTGGGGAGGTCTCCGACCGGGAGACCCTGGGGTGAAGGTTGATCTGATGCGCCGCGTACCGAACCGCAAACGGCCACAGAAAATGGGGGGCAGCCGCATGCATCATGGACGTACGAGCGACGTCCATGACCATGCCAATGCGGCGCTCAGCAATCCCATTTTGCTGTGGAGAGTCCGGAAGCGTAAAGGTCTGGCGGATGCCTCGTGCACGACAGTAGGCTCGCAGAAGGCCAGAGGAGAACTCTCCACCTCGGTCAGAGTGCAGACGCAGAACAGGAAAGTCCGAGCCGAAGCTCCTCCTGAGCTGGAGACGAGCTGCGCGGATCCAGTCGATCAACACCTCAGTGACATCACCCTTGCTGCGCAAGGGAAAGACGGTGGTGTAACGCGAGTAGTCGTCAACCACCAGCAGGAAGTAGCGCTCGTGACCCTGCCCACGGACGCGGGCCGGGCCCCACACGTCCATGTGAAGCGTCTGCAGAGGAGCCTCTGTCGGGGGAAACTGGGAGGAGTGAGGGGCAGCCCGGAGCCGCCCCTCGACACAGGGGACACAGGAAGGTCCGGGTCCCGAAGGAAGGGGAGGGAGAGACCGGGGAAGACCAGAGACAAGGACACGGGAAGCCATGCCCCGAAGACGAGGCAAGGAGGGGTGGCCAAGACGGTGGTGCCACAGGAGAGTCTCCTGAGACAGGCGGCGACACGAGCAGGGGGCAGACTCAGGACCAGACCTGGACGCAGCAGCAAACACCTGACCCGACGCAGCTACCTGGCCAGACGCAGGGACAGGAGGAGACTCAGTGGTCAGGGTGTAGAGACTCGACCCCGGCCGACGCGAAAACGTGGCCAGGTGTCGGCCTGTGCGGGCGTCCGAGCAGTGGGTCACCCGCTGACTCGCAGGAGTAAACTGGTGAACCCCCGCATCCTGCAGGTCAGCACCACTCACCAAGTTCGTCGAGAACGAGGGGAGGTACAGACCAGACAAGGTGCCCGAGGGGGCAGCCGGACACGGGAGGACAGTGGAGAAGTGAGAGAGGACAGGACCCCCAGAGGGGTCAGCCAGGGAGACTGCAACCGGCCGGCCAAGCGGCGTGAGTGTGGTGCGGTCTCGAAAGAAGGAGCGAGAAGCTCCTGAGTCAAGCGTGAAGGTGAGGGAGGCCGAAGCCGACGCAGTACCTGAGAGCGCAGCCTCACCAGTACCTGAGAGTGCAGACGCACTGGCACCTAGAGCAGCAGCCGCAGAAGTACCTGGCGCAGCAGTACCAATGCCCGGGTCGGGCGGGAAACACCGGTAACAGTCACCCTCCTCACTAATAGTCACAGCATACATGGCAGCAAGGATAGCATCAAAGTCAAGATCAAAGATAGCTACGCCAGCCCTAGACAGCTCTCCCCAACGGGGAATCTCACTAGCCTCGGGGAACTGCTGACGCCAAGCGTCCGTCAGGCGGCCTAAGCAGCGCTGGGTGGGGTGGGCACCCCCACACTGCTCACCCGCGCGGTCGCCGGAACGAAGGACGTAGGTGCACGGACCAAAACCCCCACCCCGCTGACGCTGCGTGTACCACTCACGGAGCTGCTGGGGCGGGGGGATGTCCCGCGAACGCTGCTGCTGCTGCTGCTGCTGCTGCTGCTGACGCTGGCCACCACCAGAGCCGCTACGCTGCGGGGCACCACCCCGACCAGCTCCACCCCCTCCGCCACCGCCGCCTCCACCTCCACCACCACCGCTGCCTCCGCTCCCACCGCTGACGCCACCACCGCCTCCTCCTCCGCTGCTGCCACCGCCACCACCGCCCCCGCCACCACTCCCACCGCCACCCCACTCCCTCCGCCGCCTCCACCGCCACCTCCACCGCCCCCGCCAGTTCCACCCGCGCCCTTGCCCCCCTTGCCCCTGCCAGGGCGGCGTCTCCCGCTAGGGGCAGACGCCGCGCAGACCGACTCAAGAACAAGCAGGTCGGCAGCAGCAGCAGAGGCAACAGAGGGCAGCAGGGGGGAAGGAGAACACCCCTCAAAGATGGGGGTGCGAGGGTCACCACGAGAGGCTCCTACAGCGACTATGCTCTTCTCCGCCGCCAGGAGGGACTTCTCGAGGAGGTCGACAGTGAGAGTGGTGGGACAGACTGAGAGGAAGTGGTCCCTGACTACGCGAAGGGAGTCAGGGAGGCGTGTGACTATGTAATAGAGAGTGATGTACATGGGGGGGGGGTTCTTGGCGCAGAACTCAGCAGGAAGGGCGGCGCGGTAGCGAGTGTCACTAGTGCGGAGGTGCGTAATGAGGTCAGCGACAGTGGGAAAGGCAGCAAGGTCAGGAAAGAGGTACGGTAGCATGAGGCGGCTCAGGGCAGCAGTGGCAGGGGAAGAGTAGCGCGCAACTACAGCGTCGTACAAGGTCTGAGCACTCTTGTACTGACTAAAGTGCGCGCGCTCAGTGGTAGGCAGGTGGCGACGCACAGCAAGACGTGCAGCAGCATCGCGGGTGGCCCACTGAGAGCGAACAGTGGGGTCAGCATCAGCAGCAGGGGCAGGAGAGGCGCCAGAGGTGAGGTCAAAGAGGGAAAGACCGTCCGTCCTATCGCACTGTAAGAACAGCTGCAGGTCGTCGACCCAGACCTCAAAGTCAATGGCTCGACCCTCAGCGTCAAAAGCGAGGACACTAGGGGTAGCCATGACGACGACAGTGTAGTAGTGCAAGCAGTAGGGGAAGGGCACGCAGTAACAGTGGTGCTGTGCTCACCAGGCAGGGCAGGTCGGGCGGCTCAGTAGTAGGGCGGCCCGGCAGCTGGGCGGCTCGGCGGCTCGGCTGCTGGGCGGCTCGGCTCCCGGGCGGCTCGGCGGCAGGGCTGCTCGGCGACAGGGCGGCTCGGCGGCAGGGCGGCTCGGCGGCTCGGCTCCCGGGCGGCTCGGCGGCAGGGCGGCTCGGCGGCAGGGCGGCTCGGCTCCCGGGCGGCTCGGCTGCAGGGCGGCTCGACGGCTGGGCGGCCGGCTGCACAGCGGCTCGGCTGGTGGGCGGCCGGGCGGCTCGGTTGCAGCGCGGCTCGGCTGCTCTGCTGCTGGGCGGCTCGGCTGCGCTGCTGCTGGGCGGCTCGGCCGCTGTAGAGGAGCGGCAGGGCCGCTGGGTAGGGCGGCGGGGCCGCGAGATAGGGCAGCGGGGCCGCGTGGTAGAGTGGCGGGGCCGCGCGATGGGGCGGCGGGGCCGCGAGGAAGGGCGGCGGGGCCGCGCGATGGGGCGGCGGGGCCGTGAGGAAGGGCGGCGGGGCCGCTAGGTAGGGCGGCGGGGCCTCAAGGTAGGGCGGCGGGGCCGCGCAATGGGGCGGCGAGGCCGCGAGTAAGGGCGGCGGGGCCGCTAGGTAAGGCGGCGGGGCCGCGCAATAGGGCGGCGAGGCCGCAAGGTAGGGCGGCGGGGCCGCTGGGTAGGGCGGCGGGGCCGCTAGGAGAGAGGCGGCGGGGCCGCGAAGACGGACGGCGGGGCCGCTGAGACGAGTGGCGGGGCCGCAGTGAAGGTCCGCTAGGGCGGCTCGACGAAGTGAGGGCCCGGAGCGCGACTCGGGCTGAGCGCGCTTCGGGCAGGAAAAAAAAAAAAACGATGTGGTGGGCCCTAAGCACAGTTCCCAAGGGGGAACCTGCTCGATACCATGAGAAGATTTGAACAAGGATGAATGGACTATGAATGAAGTGAGTACATATGGGAAACCCTAATTGGGTTGTACCCCCTATGGGATACCCCACTATAGCCTACACAACAGCATAAGCTATATATATGTTCTGACAACTGTGGCTTTAATATTGGGAATGTCGCTGCTTATAAACTGGTTTGCTACTACGTGATTTAGGGGGTTCACCAAATCGAGGTGTTATACCCAGAATTGAGGGTGAAGCTGTCAGGAAGATCGGACTCGCGCCAATTTTGAAAGTGTATGGGGTTTTTCACACGTGTCCATTGGTTGTACCCACTGGTGACGCACCCAGAAGTTTCTTACCGTAATACCCCGGATATAAGCGCACCTGCGCTTATAATAAAACATTGTTTTTTGGGGGGGTGCGCTTATAATTAAGTCAGATTTATAAGCGCATGCGCTTGTATAAAGGATAAAATGAAAATCAATTTTGAACACACCATTGTGAAGCTCTCAATAAGGCGAATTCAACCGACCATGCACCAAGTGGGATCGTGCATGGTTTTCAGGCAGAAACTGCAGCGGTTCGGTTTCCCACCGCACAATGTTGTCTGGAAACATCGAATGTGACAGCCGTGACGAGGATGTTGCTGTGCGGCCTAATCAGAGCCGCATGCGCTGCGTGGCATGTGCATTCGGGCAGAACCATCTCGAAGGTTCGGCAAGATTCCCTGCCAGCGCAGCGTAGATGCTGCCACGCAGGCGCCTCTACGGGAGTAGGCGGGGGTTTCCTGCCTGTCATCGACGAGGAACCCGAGCCGCCACGCAGCAGGGGTCCCCGTCGTTGCCCATTTCTTCACCCTCGTCTCTAATTTTTTCATTCAGTTTCCTGTCTAGCCCGCCTGGCAGGCGAAGCCATGGCGGAATTTAGTGGGACTCACATCCTCTTCAAGAAAAAACCACGCCGCACATGGCGACTTACCGAGGACGGGTGGTATACCCGTGAGCCACCAGCGCCTCCAGTGCCACCAGATCCCCCTGCACCCCCTGCTCCTCCTGCTCCTCCTGCGCCTCCTGCTCCACCCGCTCCTCCCGCACCTCCCGCTCCTCCGAATCCGCCTGCTTTTGCTGCGGCAGGTGCTCACCAACGACCCGTGCTCCAGCTGTATTTACCAGCCACGTTCGACGAATGGTTGGCTGAAGCGGACACACCCAAGGCCCCCGATGCACGCATCCAAGCTCCGGCGACTGCACCATGGTGGGAACAACCAGAAGCCTGCGCGTGGGATGAGTCGGCTGTGGGCGCCGACGATGATGTGGCTGCCAACAAACGTTACAGCGGCGCCGGCGAAGCTGGAGGCGACGGTGAAGCTGGTGGCGACGGTGCAGCGGGCGACGAGGAAGACGTGTTCCCCGACCGTGACACAACTGCCGAGGACGAGGACGGTGTGGAGTCCTGGTGGCGCGACGCACCACGCGCGAAGATGCCGGTACCGACGTATCCGCCCCTTAACAAAAAACGCCCCCACCCGTCTACCGAGAATCGAGATGCCCGCCCCCCCTCCCCCAGGCACAAGCAGACTCAACATAAGCGGCAGTCCTACACCGCCCAGGAGAAGTTGAGGTGGCTCGTGCGGCTCGAGCTTGCGGCTTCGGTGAGCGAAGTGGCGCGGGAGTCAGGCATACACCGAAAATGTCTGACAGAATGGAAAGCCCAAGCGGAGGCGCTCAAGGCTGCACACGGAGCACGGATGCGACTTCACGGGCGCGGGAGGGCGTCTTGGTACCGCCCCATGGAGTTAAAGGTGTACGCGCAACTCCTCAACTGGCGACGCCGCGGAGTTGCGGTTTCGGTCGGCCAGCTGCAAGAGTGGTCCAAAGAAGTGATGAAGGTTCTCTACCCGGACGTCAAGTGGAAAGGCAGTCAGCGGTGGACGGAGCGGTTCCGCAAGCGGTGGAACCTCAGCGTGCGCATGAAAACAAAGGTGGCGCAGAAAACACAGGAGCGTAAGTGGGTCGTTTAATGCTGATTTTGATTTATCCCGATTATGCTTAGTTTCTTTTTCGCATGTCTCCTGTGCGTGATACTAATTTGGTTTACTATATGTACTTATCTCCCTGTTCCGCAGACGTGGCTGAGCAGTGCAAGGATTTTTGGCAGTACGTATGTGACGCCCGGAACGAATACGACATTGACAACCGCTACATCATCAATGCCGACCAGACACCGCTGTGGTTGGAGATGCCGGCGACGACCACCGTGGAGCAGACGGGCGTGAGGTCGGTGCCCATCCGCAGCGGTGGGTACCAGAAGGAGAGAGTGACCGTCATGCTTGCGTGCACGGCGACGGGCGAGAAGCTGAAGCCGTGGGTGTTTTTCAAGCGCAAGACACTCCCCAAGGGTGACTTCCCGAACGGTAAGTGATCGTCGCGCGTGTTTATTCCCGTTACTACCAGAGTCGTCAACCGTTTCTTTTTCCTTGCGTGCAGATGTTGTGGTCGGCTGCCAAGCGAATGGGTGGATGGAGGCCGCTGGCGTCATCGAGTGGCTCAACACGGGCGTGGTGCCGTTCCTGAAGCCGAAATTCGGCCTGCAGAGTCGTAGCGCCATGCTGGTGCTCGAAGTCACTTGTATGTGATTGTCTAAGTTAATGGAAAGTTTAGAACATGTAGGCTAGGTAGGTAAAAAAAAAAAATGATATTCTTTTTTAACTAAAAGGGTGCGCTTATAATAAGTCACGATTTCCCAAGGGGTGCGCTTATAATTGAGGATCAGCCATAAGCGCATTGCTCCAGATACAAGCGCATGCGCTTAACATAGGCCTGCGCTTATATCCGGGGCCATACGGTATTGGCTGGTGTCGTTCCAGCTCCACTTTAACGTTCCTCTGTTGCAAATCCGTACCCAATCGCAAAGAACCCTTATCAATGCGCTCTAGTATGCACGGCATCGCATTCTACCAGAATGAAGTAAATGAATCTATCAATCCGGAATTCGAGCTATCAATCAGGAATTCGAGTTATCAATCAGGAATTCGAGCTGCAGCACAGACACGAATCTCCCTCTCAAGCAAATTCTCTCGACATTCGTGAGCACAAGAGACTAAGTAGTCAGACCCTTGTGCTAGCGTTAGTGTCTTAGTTAGTCGCCGTGATCACCTATGCGACGATATTTTCTAGGCTCGTATCTCAGCGGACCAGGCCATCCGCCGTACAGGCAACGAAATTACAACTCGCCACGGTTCAGGAGCAGTTTAGCGTGGATCCGTGACGAGTTTCTTGTCAAACATTTATGCTATAGTCTTTCTAGGCTGTAGTGGGGCAGACAGTATGGGGTACAGTTTCCTAGGGTTACATATTTGTACCCAACTCATTTCCTAGTCAATCATTCCTCATTATTTTCACATGGTATAGAGCAGGTTCCCTAGTGGGAACGTTTCCTAGGGCCCACCACGAAATCGATTTTTTTTTTACTGCCCGGAGCGCGCTTCGCGCCTGCCCTAGTCGCGCCCCGTGCGCCTGCCCTCCCGTCGCGTCCCCTGCCCTTAGCGGCCCGTCGCGCCCTCTTAAAGGCCCCTTCGTGGCCACTCTCACGGCCCTTCGCGGCCCCTTCGGGGCTCCCTCGCGGCCCCTCCGCGGCCCTTCGTGGCCCCTCTCACGGCCCTTCGCGGCCCCTCGCGGTCCCTCGCGGCCCCTTCGCCGCTCTTCGCGGCCCCTCGCGGCCCCTTCGCGGCCCCTCGCGGCCCCTTCTCGGCCCCGTCGCCGCCCTTCGCGGCCCCTTCACGGCCGCTCGTGGCCCCTTCTCGGCCCCTTCGCCGCCCTTAGCGGCCCCTTCGCCGCCCTTAGCGGCCCCTTCGCGGCCCCTCGCCGCCCTTCGCTGCCCCTCGCGGCTCCTTCACGGCCCCTTCGCGGCCCCTTCGCGGCCCCTTCGCGGCCTCTTCATGGCCCTGCCGCCCAGCCGTTGCCACCCCAGCAGCAGTTGCCGTCGTGCCTGCTGCCGCTGCTGCTTCTTCTACGACCGGCCGCCGCCGCCGCTGCTGCCGTGACAGCCGCTGCCGCTCCTGCTGGGACAACCGCCGCTGCCGCTGCCGTGACAGCCGCCGCCGCCGTCCCGGCCCTGCCCTGCAGCCGAGGCGCGGCAATCCTCTGCCGCCCTGTCGCGGCCCTGTCCCTGCCGGCGCGCCTCGGCCCTGCCCCACCGCTTGCGGACCTCTACCCTCCCGCCCCTGGTAAGAGCACCGCCGAGCCGCGCCTCTCGTACTGAGCTGCTCCTAGCCTGCTGCTGCCACTGCTAGCTTGCTGCTGCTGCTGCTAGCCTGCTGCTGCTGCTGTCATGGCTACCCCTAGTGTTCTCACCTTTGATGATGAGGGTCGGGCTGTCGACTTTGAGGTCTGGGTCGATGATCCGCAGCTTTTCCTGCAGTGCGATAGAAAAGATGGTCTCTCACTGTTCGATCTCACGTCTGGCGCCTCTGCTGCCCCTGCTGCCAATGCTGACAGTACTGTTCGCTCACAGTGGGCCACACGCGATGCTGCTGCCCGTCTTGCTGTGCGTAGTCACTTGCCGTCCACTGAGCGCGCACACTTTAGTTAGTACAAGAGTGCTAAGACCTTGTACGACGCTGTAGTTGCACGCTACTCTTCCCTTGCCACTGCTGCCCTTAGTCGCCTCATGCTGCCGTACCTGTTCCCTGACCTCGCCGCCTTTCCCACAGTCGCTGACCTCATTACGCACCTTCGCACTAGTGACACCCGCTACCGCGCTGCGCTTCCTACTGAGTTCTGCGCCAAGAACCCCCCCCCCCCCCCCATGTACATCACCCTCTACTACCTAGTCACCCGGCTCCCTGACTCCCTTCGCTCGGTCAGGGACCACTTCCTCTCTGTTTGCCCCACCACACTCACCGTTGACCTCCTCGAGGAGCGCCTCCTGGCAGTTGAGAAGAGTATAGTAGCTGTAGGAGCCTCTCGTGGTGACCCTCGTACCCCCTTCTTTGAGGGGTGCTCCCCCTCCCCCCTTTTGCCCTCTGTTGCCTCTGCTGCTGCGGTCGACCTCGTTGGCACCGAGTCGGTCGGCGCTGCGTCTGCCCCTAGCGGGAGGCGCCGCAGCGGCAAGGGCAAGGGGGGCAAGGGCGCTGGAGGAGCTGGCGGGGGCGGTGGAGGTGGCGGTGGAGGCGGCGGAGGGGGTGGGGGTGGCGGTGGGAGTGGTGGCGGGGGTGGGGGCTTCGGTGGCAGCGGTGGAGGCGGAGGCGGCGGCGGCGGTGGCGGTGGGAGCGGAGGAGGAGGCGGTGGCGGCGGTGGCGGCGGCGGCGGTGGAGCTGGTCGGGGTGGCTCTGTGCAGCGGGGCGGCTTCGGTGGTGGTCAGCGCCAGCAGCAGCAGCGCACTTGTGAGACCCCGCCCCCCCAGCAGCTTCGTGAGTGGTACGCTGCGCGTCAGCGGGGTGGGGGTGCTGGTCCCTGTGCCTACGTCCTGCGTACCGGCGACCGCACTGGTGAGCGGTGCGGTGGCCCGCACACCACCCAGCGCTGCTTCGGCCGCCTGACGGACGCCCGGCGTCTCCAGTTCCCTGACGCCACTGAGATCCCTCGCTGGGGCGAGCTGCTTAGGTCGGGGGTTGCTATCTTTGATCTTGATTATGATGCTATTCTTGCTGCCATGTATGTTGTGTCTACTAGTGATGAGGGTGACTGTTACCTGTGTGTTCCGCCTGACCCGGGCATTGAGGCTGCTGCTCTAGGTGCTGGTGAGGCTGCTGCTCTAGGTGCTAGTGCGTCTGCTGCTCCAGGTGCTGGTGAGTCTGCTGCCCCAGGTGCTAGTGAGTCTGCTCTCTCAAGTACCATGTCGGCTCAGGCCTTACACACCTTCACCCTTGACTCGGGTGCTTCCCGCTCCTTCTTTCGAGACCGCACCACACTCACGCCGCTTAGTCGGCCGGTTGCGGTCTCCCTGGCAGACCCCTCTGGGGGTCCTGTCCTTGCCCACTTCTCCACTGTCTTACCGTGTCCGGCGGCCCCTTCTGGCACCCTGTCAGGTCTTTACCTTCCCTAGTTCTCTACGAACTTGGTGAGTGGTGCTGATCTACAGGATTGGGGGGTTGACCAGTTCACTCCTGCTAGTGAGCGAGTGACCCACTGCACGTGTGCTCGGACGGGCCGACACTTGGCCACGTTTACCCGTCAGCCGGGGTCGAGCCTGTACACATTGACTACTGAGTCTCCTCCGGTTGCTGCGTCTGGTCAGGTAGCTGCGTCGGGTCAGGTGTTTGCTGCAGCGACCAGGTCTGGTCTTGAGTCTGCCCCCTGCTCGTGTCGTCTCCTGTCTCACCAGACTCTCCTCTGGCACCACCGCCTTGGTCACCCCTCCCTGCCTCGTCTCCGAGGCATGGCCTCCCGTGTCCTTGTCTCTGGTCTCCCCCGGTCCCTCCCTCCTCTTCCTCTGGGGCCTGCCCCTACCTGCGTTCCCTGCGTCGAGGGGCGGCAGCGCGCCGCTCCTCACTCCTCCGAGTTTCCTCTGACAGAGGCTCCGCTGCAGACACTTCACCTGGACGTGTGGGGCCCCGCCCGCGTCCGTGGACAGGGTCACGAGCGTTACTTCCTATTGGTTGTTGACGACTACTCGCGTTACACCACGGTCTTCCCCTTGCACAGCAAGGCTGAGGTCACTGAGGTGTTGATCGACTGGATCCGCGCAGCTCGTCTCCAGCTCAGAGAGAGTTTCGGCTCGGACTTTCCTGTTCTGCGTCTGCACTCTAACAGAGGCGGAGAGTTTTCCTCTGACCTTCTGCGAGCCTTCTGTCGTGCACGGGGCATCCGCCAGACGTTCACGCTTCCGGCCTCTCCACAGCAAAATGGGATTGCTGAGCGCTGCATTGGCATGGTCATGGACGTCGCTCGTACGTCCATGATCCATGCGGCTGCTCCCCATTTTCTGTGGTCGTTCGCGGTTCAGTACGCGGCGCATCAGATCAACCTTCAGCCCTAGGTCTCCTTGCCGGAGACCTCCCCTACTCTACGGTGGACGGGGAAGGTTGGCGATGCGTCTGCGTTTCGTGTCTGGGGATCTCGGGCCTTTGTCCGCGACTTGTCTGCGGACAAGCTCTCCCCCCGTGATGTTCCCTGCGTCTTTCTTGGCTTTCCCCCTGACGCGCCTGGTTGGCAGTTTTACCACCCCACCTCGCGCCGTGTTCTGTCCTCCCAGGACGTCACGTTTGACGAGTCGGTTCCTTACTACCGTCTCTTCCCCTACCACACTGCACCCCTTTCCCCGCCGCCGCTCTTCCTCGCTCCAGGTCCCCCCCCGGTCGACCCCCTTCCTCCTCAGGGTCCAGCCCCCTGAGGTGTGTCTCAGGTAGACGCAGTCGAGCTTGTCGAGGTAGCTGTTGAATCTGGTGCTGCTGGGGGTGCTGAGCCTGGGGGTGCTGCGTCTGGGGGTGCTGAGCCTGGGGGTGCTACGACTGGGGGTGTGGAGCCTGAGGGTGCTGGGCCTGCTCGTGTGGAGTCTGACGGTACTGGGTCTGGAGGTCCTTCGGGTGCTTCGTCCCGGCCGGAGCTACCCTCTCCACAGGAGCTGCGCGAGTGGTTTGCTCGGCGCTGGAGCCGTGCTGCTGGAGCTGGAGGCGCTGCTGGAGTTGGAGGTTCTACTGCTGCTGAGGGTACTGGTGCCGCGGGTCCCGGAGGTGCTCTGACTAGAGGTACTGGAGCTGCTGGGCCTGGGGGTGCTCCTTGTGCTGGAGCTGCTGGCGGTGCTGGAGCTGGCGGTGCTGCTGGAGCTGCTGGAGCTGGAGCTGTTGGGACTTCCGGTGGTTCGTCTGGAGCTGGAGCTGCTGGGGGTGTTGGCGTTGGAGGTGCTGCTGGCGCTGGTGCTTCTGGGGTTGCTGGAGTTGGCGCTGCTGGAGCTGGGGGTGCTACTGGCGCTGGTGCTGCCGCTGGGGGTGCTGGTGCTGTACCTGCTGGTTCTGGAGGCGCTGCGCGGCTGCGGCCGTACTTCGTTCCGCTCCTTGAGCAGGTTCTTGGTCTCCCGCCTTCTGCTGGTCCTGCTCCTTCCTTAGAGTGTCCACCGCCTGTCCAGTCCGAGTCACAGTTACAGCTCGCCTCCCCACTGCCTGCTCCTTCTCCCTACACTGGTCCTACTGGAGGTCTTGCTGAGCGTCGTGAGCCTGCGTCTCGTCCTGCGTCGCCTGTTCGTGCTGCTCCCACTAGTCGTCGTGTTCCGCGTCCGCGTTCTCCTGCGGTCCCAGGCATGCACCAGATGGCACTACGTCCTTCCACTGCTCCACTACGTGTCCCTTTGCCGTCTCCTCCAGAGTCCTCTCTTCCTGCTCTTGCTGACCCGGAGTCTGACTCTCTTCGTGCTGCCAGTCCTACTGTCACGCTTCTTCTGGCTACTGTTGTCACTGATCCTTCCTTTGAGTCCAGGGCTGCGTCTGCCCTAGTTGCTGAGCTTGTCGACTTCAGGCCACTCCTCTGTCTACTTGCCACTCGCTCTCAGCTCTGCCTTCGGATGATTCCGTAGAGCCGAGTGGCCCGTACCCAGAGCTTGTTGGCTGCCTCATGTACCTGATGACCTGCACTGGTCATGCAGACGCTTCTTGGGCTGACGACCAGGCTACGCAGCGGTCGTCACAGGGTTACACCTTTAGCCTTGGTTCCGGCTCTGTCTCGTGGCGGTCTACCCGCTCGTCTTCTGTTCTCGGCTCCAGCTGTGAGGCTGAGATCTACGCAGGGGCCATGGCTGCACAGGAGTTACGCTGGCTCACCTACCTGCTGACTGACCTAGGAGAGCCGCCTCGTTCTCCTCCGGTTCTGTACGTAGACAACAAGGCCATGCTGGCCTTGTGTCGGGAGCACAGACTGGAGCACAGAACGAAGCACATTGCTCTTCGCTACTTCCTTGCTCGTGAGCTGCAGCAGCGTGGTCAGCTGCGCCTTGCTTACGTGGCCTCTCGGGCCAACACTGCTGATATCTTTACCAAGGCACTTCAGCCTTGTGATCATCAGCGCTTTTGTACGATGCTAGGTCTTGTGCCTACTTGGCCTCACTTGCTCACTTCTTGACCTTGCTTGTACTGTGATCTATCTATACCTGCACTTGCTTGTTTTCCTTTATATATAATCCTGCATGTGAACTGGCCTTGTGGCCTTGAACTTGTGCTCGGAATGTGTGGTGACGTTGTGATCCACCCTGAGCTTGCCTTGCTTGACTGGTCTTGTGACCCCTTGTTCTCCCCCACTTTGCCTATGGGGGTGTGTCAAACATTTATGCTATAATCTTTCTAGGCTGTAGTGGGGTAGACAGTATGGGGTACAGTTTCCTAGGGTTACATATTTGTACCCAACTCATTTCCTAGTCAATCATTCCTCATTATTTTCACATTTCTTTGCGAGATGCTCGACCCAGGGCTAAGAATCTAAGGTGTGTCTCCAGACTCTCCTTTCGCAAATCTCCAATCCTCCCGTGCCCCTTCACTCCTTACGGGAGGCGTTCGTCGCATTCTCCCTTCCCTCCTCTCATTCCGTGCGCGCCGCATTTTTTTCATCTCGTCCATTCCTCCCTTTCCCACCACGTCGCATTCTATGTCCTGTCCGCTTCCGTTGCGCATCGGCATCCCTTCCTTCTAGCCGATTCATTCCGTGCCGGCCTCGTCCTATTCCCCATCCCGTCGGCTTCCCTCGTGCTCGCTTCGTCCCGCCCACCCCGTCCTTTCCCCCCGTGCCCATCGCGTCCTTCCCTCAAGTGTCCACCCCGTCCTTTCCCCCCGTGCCCACCGCGTCCTTTCCCTCAAGTGCCCACCCCGTCCTTTCCTCCATTGCGCGCCTCGTTCGTTCCCTCGTATTGTCTCTCCCTGACGCTGTCATTGGTGCGCCTCATCCCGTTCAGCCTCTTTTCTCTTCCTTGCATCCGCGCGTCGTTCCTACCCTGCTCTGGTCTGATCCTCCCTGTCGGGCCTCGCTACTTTCCCTCCCGTGCGTTACAAAATTCCTGGCCCCAAAAACATACCCACAAAGGTGGCATAGTATGAAGTATCCTATGTGAGCTATCTTTGAACAATGTCCAATCTTTTCCTTCAGTCCTTTCCTTCAGTCCGCGCTTCTCTCTTTTTCTTCTCGTGTCCGTTCCTTGCATACGCGCCTCGCTCGTTTCTCTCTCTCATCCTTTCCTTCTTTCCGCGTCTCTTGCATTTCCTTCTCGTGTCTGTTCCTTGCCTCTGAGCCTCGCTCGCTTCCCGCTATCGTCCTTTCCTTGCTTCCGCGCCTCGCACATGTCCCTCCCTCACACATTCCCCTCAGCACCTGTCCTACCGTGTGAGTACACTCTCATTCCCCTCTGCGCCTCTCCTCCCAATCGCATTTACCCTCTGCTCCTCTCCTCACGTGCGCATACAATCTCGTTCCCCTTTGTTTCCCTTCTCCCGTGCTCATTCTCTCTCGTTCCCCTCTGCTCCTCTCCTCACGTGCGCATACAATCTCGTTCCCCTCTGTTTCCCTTCTCCCGTGCTCATTCCCTCTCGTAATCCTCTGCTCCTCTCCTCACATGCGTGTACAATTTCGTTCCCCTCTGTTTCCCTTCTCTCGTGCTCATTCCCTCTCGTTCCCTTCTGCTCCTCTCCTCCTGTGCGCGAACACTCTCTCTCCCCTCTGTTTCCCTTCTCTCGTGCTCATTCTCGCTCGTTCCCCTCTGCTTCATTTATTCCCTACTCCTTCCCTCTCATTCCTCTCTGTTTCTCTCCTACCGTACCCCTTCTCTCTCAATCCCCTCAGTTTCTCTCCTCCCTTGCGCCTTATCTCTCAATCCCCTCTGTTTCTCTCCTCTTGTGCACCTTCACTCTCATTCCCCTGTGTTTCTCTCCTCCCGTACGCCTTCTTTCTCATTCCCCTATGTTTCTCTAAGCCGGTGCGCCTTCTCTCTCCCGTACGCTCGTCCCCTCTGTGCTCCGCCTGCTCCTCCCTTCTTGTGCTTGTATTTTCTCGGTTTCACACTTCTCCTCTCATCCTATGCTTGGTTTCTCTGTTTTGCGGACTGGTGCTCCGTCATGGTGCGTTTCTTCACTGCTTTCACCCTGCTCCTCTTCTCCCATGCTCCATGTCTTCCAGCTTGCTTGGCAGATGTCCTTCCTATGTCCAAGATGCCGCCTTTGTTCCTTCGAGACACGGGCAGGGCTGACTCGTCACATGCAGAGAAACTCCTGCCCTGCCAACCTCATCAGTAGCAGCGACCAACTCCAGGCCCCAAAGCGTGCAAGATCGAGCTTCATCCTTCCAAAGCCCATACCGCGATCAATACTTCGATTGGAGCCTACGCAATCTTTTGTAGGACCGAGTGTTGATGCAGATGTGTGTAATGATGGAACAGAAATGCCATGTGATGATGCTGCACAATTCACTAGTGATACTACATCATCCACTGACTCAGTAGATAATGTTCTACCCGTTGAACAAGATGGCGATGCGACTAGTAATGCTGGTGCCTCGTGTGCTTTTGAAGATGGGGGGGCAGCATCTCAAGCAGGTGCAGAATTACCGTCAGAGGAAGAGGCGCACAAGTTCAACTTCAAGGATGCTCTTGCGCATTGGATCCTCTCTAACCGGCTCTCGATTGAACAGATCAACGCGTTGCTGGAAATCCTACACTAGACCATCCTTGAAATTCATGATGGGGAGACCTACCGTGACGTTCAAGCGTACGTGGAGTCCAAGGCGACTGATGGCCACCGCGGTTGGCGACGGAAGACCATCCGGTCGCGAAACAAAGCGTGACTAAAATTCTGGCACTGTGATCCTTTCGTTGCTCTTCAAGATTTGTTGAAGCACCCTAAGCTGGCCGCTAAGATGGTGTTTCGTGCAGATCCAGAATACGTTGGAAATGTAGAGGGTGTTTAGCACCCCAGAAACAGGCCTTTGGTGGAAGAGGTTGCAAACGTTGGTGCGCGAAGAGGATCCGAATGGAGTAGTGGCTGCTTTGATCCTTGCGAGCGATGAAACGCATATGGAACATAAAGGGAAGGCAAAGGGGCATCCCGTGTATCTCACACTGGGAAACATTGATAAGGATGACATGTGGCAACCCTATGGTCATGCGCTTCTAGCACTTCTCCCTGAGTTTCCTGCCGAGTACAACGTAGTGGAAAAAATGCAAGTCCATAGTTGCATCATGAGACAGGTATTGCAATCACTCAAGACGGCTTCCTAGACCGGCAGTGCAATGAAGAACGCAGCAGGCGAGAGCATCAACGTGTGGCCCTACTTGTATGCATATGTGTCGGACTATCCGGAGTCGTGCAAGATCACTTGCACGAAGTCGTTGGGAACCATGTTCCCTTGTTCGATATGCAAGGTCGATAAGAAACATTTGGCAGTGTTGCAGGATCGTATCGATGCTCGGACACCGTGCGAGCAAGATACCATTGTGCGTGACATTCTGGAAGGTCGTCGTGCAAGATCACTTGCACGAAGTCGTTGGAAACCATGTTCCCTTGTTCGATATGCAAGGTCGATAAGAAACATTTGGCAGTGTTGCAGGATCGTATCGATGCTCGGACACCGTGCGAGCAAGATACCATTGTGCGTGACATTCTGGAAGGTCGGGTCGCGCCCGATGCGGACGCAACCTTGTCCGCGCACCCAGTGCAGGTAACCATCCTTACGGTTTCTGTTTTGGTGCTACTCATTACGTACATTAACATATGTTTCTAACACCATTGGGCTGGTTTTGATTTGTGCAGAGCTTCCTTAGCGGTTGGAGGTGGGAGTCTGACACAATTCTGAACCCGTACTTTGCGGTGCAGCCCGATGTGATGCACCAAGCGGATTTGGGCATTTTTTAGCACATTGTTGACTTCATTCGTGTGCATGTGAAGCTGTTGGCTGATAGGAAGAAACTGGACAGAAATCTTAGGTACTACAAGAAGACCATTTTGGGGGGGAACATGCGGTTGCCATCGGGCCAGTACTTCGAAAAAGGGGCAAACTATCAGGTCTACGAGCATCGTTCTGTTATGCAGATAATTCCCTTCATTGTGAAGGGATTTATCTGTCAGACTTATATGACTTAGCCTGTGTAGGCTATAGTGGGGTAGCACATATGGGGTACAACACATTTCTAGGGTTTGTACTTGTACCCAACTTTTCCCTTAGTCATTTTCATTCCTCATTTCTGACATGGTATAGAGCAGGTTCCCTAGTGGGAACTTCCTAGGGCCCACCACTGAAATTGTTTCCTGCCCTGAGATCGAGTCGCCCCTGACCGAGGCGCGCCCTGTGTGCCGCCCTCCCCTTAGCAACCCGTCGCGCCGCCCTTGGCGGCCCACCCTCTCTCACGGCCCCTCGTGACCCCGTCGCCGCCTCCTAGCGGCCCGTCGCGCCGCCCTGAACGGCCCGTCGCGCCGCCCTCAGCGGCCCCTTGCGGCCCCACCTCTCGCGGCCCCGTCGCCGCCCTCTCGCGGCCCTGTCGCCTCCCTCTCGCGGCCCCGTCGCCGCCGTTCGCGGCCCCGCCGCCGCCCTTAGCGGATGCGTCGCCGCCCGTCGCGGCCCTCCAGCCGCTCCTCGCGGCCTCGTCACCGCCCTCTCGCGGCCGCGTCGCCGCCTTCTAGCGGCCCCAGTGCCGCCCTCGTGCGGCCCCGTCGCCGCCCTCTTGCGGCCGTGTCGCCGCCCTCTCGTGCGGCCCAGTCGCCGCCCTCTTGCGGCCCCGTCGCCGTCCCGGCCCCTTCACCGCCGAGCCGCCGAGCAGCTGAGCCGCCGAGCCGCCGAGCAGCCGAGTCGCCTGCGGCCGAGCCGCCGAGCCGCCGAGTCGCCTGCAGCCGAGCCGCCGAGCCGCCGAGCAGCCGAGCCGCCGAGGCCGCCGTCGAGCCGCCACTGCCATTGTCGAGCCACTGCCACCGCTGTTTCAGCCCTGTTTCTACCGGCGCGCCCCGGCCCTACCCACCCGGACTGGAGAGAGCACTCCCTGCTAGACCACTGCTGTCATGGCTACCCCCAGTGTCCTTACCTTTGATGCTGAGGGTCGTGCTGTTGACTTCGAGGTCTGGGTCGATGACCTGCAGCTTTTCCTACAGTGCGATAGGGCAGACGGACTCTCCCTGTTCGATCTCACCTCTAGTGCCTCTCCTGCCCCGCCTGCTGGTGCTGACAGCACTGTTCGCTCACAGTGGGCCACACGCGATGCTGCTGCCCGTCTTGCTGTGCGTCGCCACTTACCGACCGCTGAGCGTGCGCACTTTAGTCAGTACAAGAGTGCTAAGACCTTGTACGACGCTGTAGTTGCACGCTACTCTTCCCCTGCCATTGCTGCTCTTAGCCGCCTCATCCTGCCGTACCTGTTCCCTGACCTTGCTGCCTTTCGCACAGTCGCTGACCTCATTACGCACCTTTGCACTAGTGACACTCGCTACCGCGCTGCGCTCCCTGGTGAGTTCTGCGCCAAGAACCCTCCCCCCATGTACATCACCCTCTACTACATATTCACCCGGCTCCCTGACTCCCTTCGCTAAGTCAGGGACCACTTCCTCTCAGTTTGCCCCACCACACTCACCGTTGACCTCCTCGAGGAGCGCCTCTTGGCAGCAGAGAAGAGTATAGTCGCTGTAGGAGCCTCTAGAGGTGACCCGCGTGACCCTATCTTTGCGGGGTGCTCCCCCTCCCCCCTTTTGCCCTCTGTTGCCTCTGCTGCTGCCGTCGACTTCGTTGGCACCGAGTCGGTCGGCGCTACGTCTGCCCCTAGCGGGCGACGCCGCACCGGCAAGGGCAAGGGGGGCAAGGGCGCTGGAGGGGCTGGTGGGGGCGGTGGAGGTGGAGGTGGAGGAGGCGGAGGGAGTGGGGGTGGTGGTGGGAGTGGTGGCGGGGGTGGGGGCTTCGGTGGCGGCAATGGCGGCGGAGGCGGCGACGGCAGTGGCGGTGGGAGCGGAGGAGGAGGCGGTGGCGGCGGTGGCGGAGGTGGTGGCGGAGGAGGTGGAGCTAGTCGGGGTGGCTCTGCGCAGCGAAGCGGCTCAGGTGGTGGTCAGCATCAGCAGCAGCAGCGCACTCATGAGACCCCGTCCCCCCAGCAGCTTCGTGAGTGGTACACTGCGCGTCAGCGAGGTGGGGGTACTGGTCCCTGTACCTACGTCCTCCGTACCGGCGACCGAGCTGGTGAGCAATGCGGGGGCTTGCACTCCACCCAGCGTTGCTTCGGCCGCCTGACGGACGCTTGGCGTCACCCGTTCCCTGACGCCACTGAGATCCCTCGCTGGGGAGAGCTGTCTAGGGCGGGGGTTGCTATCTTTGATCTTGACTATGATGCTATTCTTGCTGCCATGTATGCTGTGTCTACTAGTGATGAGGGTGACTGTTACCTGTGTCTTCCGCCTGACCCGGGCATTGAGGCTACTGCTCTAGGTGCTGGTGAGGCTGCTGCTCTTGGTGCTAGTGCGTCTGCTGCCCCAGGTGCTGGTGAGTCTGCTCTCTCAGGTACCACGTCGGCTCAGGCCTTACACACCTTCACCCTTGACTCGGGTGCTTCCCGCTCCTTCTTTCGAGACCGCACCACGCTTACGCCGCTTAGTCGGCCGGTTGCGGTCTCCCTGGCGGACCCCTCTGGGGGTCCTGTCCTTGCTCGTTTCTCCACTGTCTTACCGTGTCCGGCAGCCCCCTCTGGCACCCTATCAGGTCTCTACCTCCCCTCGTTCTCTACGAACTTGGTGAGTGGTGCTGATCTACAGGATCGGGGGGTTGACCAGTTCACTCCTGCGAGTCAGCGGGTGACCCACTGTACGTGTGCTCGAACGGGCCGACACTTGGCCACGTTTACCCGTCGGCCGGGGTCGAGCCTGTACACACTGACTACTGAGTCTCCTCCGGTTGCTGAGTCTGGTCAGGTAGCTGCGTCGAGTCAGGTGTTTGCTGCAGCGTCCCGGTCTGGTCCTGAGTTTGCTCCCTGCTCGTGTCGTCTCCTGTCCCACCAGACTCTCCTTTGGCACCACCGCCTTGGTCACCCCTCCCTGCCTCGTCTCCGAGGCATGGCCTCCCGTGTCCTTGTCTCTGGTCTCCCCCGGTCCCTCCCTCCCCTCCCTCCGGGGCCTGCCCCTACCTGCGTTCCCTGCGTCGAGGGGCGGCAGCGCGCCACCCCTCACTCCTCCGAGTTTCCTCCGACAGAGGCTCCCCTGCAGACTCTTCACATGGACGTGTGGGGCCCCGCCCGCGTCCGTGGCCAGGGTCACGAGCGTTACTTCCTGTTGGTGGTTGACGACTACTCGCGTTACACCACGGTGTTCCCCTTGCACAGCAAGGGTGACGTCACTGAGGTGTTGATCAACTGGATCCGCGCAGCTCGTCTCCAGCTCAGAGAGAGTATCGGCTCGGACTTTCCTGTTCTGCGTCTGCACTCTGACAGAGGCGGGGAGTTTTCCTCTGCCCGTCTGGGAGCCTTCTGTCGTGCACAGGGCATCCGCCAGACCTTCACGCTTCCGGCCTCTCCACAGCAAAATGGGATTGCTGAGCGCCGCATTGGCATGGTCATGGACGTCGCTCGTACGTCCATGATCCATGCGGCTGCTCCCCATTTTCTGTGGCCGTTTGCGGTTCAGTACGCAGCGCATCAGCTCAACCTTCAGCCCCGGGTCTCCTTGCCAGAGACCTCCCCCACCTTGCGGTGGACGGGGAAGGTTGGCGATGCGTCTGCGTTTCGGGTCTGGGGATCTCGGGCGTTTGTCCGCGACTTGTCTGCGGACAAGCTGTCCCCCCGTGCTGTTCCCTGCGTCTTCCTTGGCTTCCCCCCTGACGCGCCTGGTTGGCAGTTTTACCACCCCACCTCGCGCCGTGTTCTGTCCTCCCAGGACGTCACCTTTGACGAGTCGGTGCCTTACTACCGTCTCTTC
This sequence comes from Closterium sp. Naga37s-1, assembly GCA_947471745.1. Taxonomy (NCBI): domain Eukaryota; kingdom Viridiplantae; phylum Streptophyta; class Zygnematophyceae; order Desmidiales; family Closteriaceae; genus Closterium; species Closterium sp. Naga37s-1. The sequence continues at coordinate 214,856 of CANJKZ010000781.1, read as the reverse complement.
CCCTACCGCACTGCGCCCCTCCCCCCACTGCCGCTCTTCCTTGCGCCAGGTCCTCCCCCGGTAGACCCTCTCCCCCCTCAGGGTCCTGCCCCATCAGGTGTGTCCCAGGTAGACGCAGTCGAGCCTGCCGAGGTAGCTGTTGACTCTGGTGCTGCTAGGGGTGCTGAGCCTGGGGGTGCTGAGTCTAGGGGTGCTGAGTCTGGGGGTGCGGAGCCTGGGGGTGCTGAGCCTGGGGGTGCAGAGTTTGGGGGTGCGGAGCCTGGGGGTGCTGGGTCTGCTCGTGTGGCCTCTGGCGGTGCTTCGTCGAGGCGGGAGCTACTCTCTCCGCAGGAGCTGCGCGAGTGGTTTGCCCGGCGCTGGAGCCGTGCTGCTGGAGATGGAGGTACTACTGTTGCTGATGGTCCTGGAGGTGCTCGTACTAGCGGTACTAGAGCTGCTGGGACTGGGGGTGCTGCTGGGGCTGCTGGAGTTAGTCCTGCTGGAGGTACTGCTGGAGCTGCTGGCGGTACTGGAGCTGACGGTCCTGCTGGAGTTGGTGCTGCTGGAGCTGCTGGAGCTGGAGCTGCTGGGGGTGTTGGCGCTGGTGGTGCTGCTGGCGCTGGTGCTTCTGAGGGTGCTGGAGTTGGCGCTGTTGGAGCTGGAGGTGCTGCTGGCGCTGGTGCTGCTGCTGGGGGTACTGGTGCTGTCCCTGCTGGTTCAGGAGGCGCTTTGCGGCCGAGGCCGTACTTCGTTCCGCTCCTTGAGCAGGTTCTTGGTCTCCCGCCCTCTACTGGTCCTGCTCCTCCCTTAGAGGGTCCACAGCCTGTCCAGTCGCGGTCACAGTTACAGCCCGCCTCCCCCCTACCTGCTCCTTCTCCCTACACTGGTCCTACTGGAGGTCTTACTGAGCGTCGTGAGCCTGTGTCTCGTCCTGCGTCGCCTGTTCGTGCTGCTTGCACTAGTGGTCGTGCTCCGCGTCCGCATTCTCCTGCGGTCCCAGGCACACACCAGATGGCACTGCGTCCGTCCACTGCTCCTCTGCGTGTCCCGTTGCCGTCTCCTCCAGAGTCCTCTCTTCCTGTCCTTGCTGACCCGGAGTCTCACTCTCTTCGTGCTGCCAGTCCTACTGTCACGCGTCTCCTGGCTACTGTTGTCACTGACCCTTCCTTTGAGTCCACTGCTGCGTCTGCCATAGTTGCTAAGCTTGTCGACTTTGCTGCTCGCTGTCGTCTAGACTACGCCACTAGTCTCGTTGCTGGGTCTGAGTCTGTCTGTCCTCCATCCGTCGGGGGTGAGTGTGCTCTTAGCACGGACGTCCTTGAGGACAGGTAGGAGGAGTTCCAGTGTTTTGCTGCTGCTTTGCCTAATCTCGTGTCCACGCTGATTGCCCCTGAGGGAGACCCGGATGCACCAGACATCCCGACTCCTCGATCGTACGCTGAGGCGATCGAGGGTCCCTACTCCTCTCAGTGGCAGTCAGCCATGGACGCAGAGATGGCTTCCTGGAAGTCCACAGGCACCTATGTCGACGAGGTTCCCCCACCTGGGGCGAACATCGTCAGTGGCATGTGGATTTTCAGGGTGAAGCGGCCGCCGGGTTCTCCGCCTGTCTTCAAGGCACGTTACGTGGCTCGAGGCTTCAGTCAGCGACAGGGAGTTGACTACTTTCAGACCTTCTCTCCCACCCCGAAGATGACCACTCTTCGGGTGCTGCTGCACATAGCCGCTTAGCGCGACTACGAGCTTCACTCTCTTGACTTCAGCACAGCTTTCCTGCAGGGCAGCCTGCACGAGGAGATCTGGCTGCGCCGCCCACCTGGCTTCACTGGGTCGTTTTCTCCTGGTACCCAGTGGAGCCTCCGGCGGCCAGTCTACGGTCTCCGCCAGGCACCCCGTGAGTGGCACGACACACTGAGGACTACACTTGCGGCTCTTGGGTTTGCTCCTTCTACTGCCGACACGTCGCTGTTTCTGCGCACCGACACCTCTTTGCCGCCGTTCTACATCCTCGTGTACGTCGACGACTTGGTCTTTGCCACTGCTGACACTGCTGGACTCGCCCACGTGAAGTCCGAGCTGTAGAAGAGACACACGTGCACAGACCTGGGTGAACTGCGCAGCTACCTTGGCTTGCATATCACCCGGAACAGAGCACAGCGCACCATTACCCTGACTCAGTCACACATGGTGCAGCAGGTCCTTCAGCGCTTCGACTTCACGTACTCCTCGCCTCAGGCCACTCCTCTGTCTACTCGCCACTCGCTCTCAGCTCTGCCTTCGGATGAGTCCGTAGAGCCGAGTGGCCCGTACCCAGAGCTTGTTGGCTGCCTCATGTACCTGATGACCTGCACACGACCTGACCTAGCATACCCTCTTAGCATCTTGGCACGCTATGTTGCTCCTGGGAGACACCGACCAGAGCACATGGCTGCAGCGAAGAGGGTGTTGCGCTACTTGTGCAGTACGTCGGGCATGGGGCTAGTGCTTGGAGGGCGACGTCGAGTGGTCCTCACAGGTCACGCAGACGCTTCTTGGGCTGACGACCAGGCTACGCAGCGGTCGTCACAGGGTTACACCTTCAGCCTTGGCTCCGGCTCTGTTTCGTGGCGGTCTACCCGCTCGTCTTCTGTTCTCGGCTCCAGCTGTGAGGCTGAGATCTACGCGGCTGCACAGGAGCTACGCTGGCTCACCTACCTGCTGACTGACCTAGGAGAGCCGCCTCGTTCTCCTCCAGTTCTGTACGTAGACAACAAGGCCATGCTGGCCTTGTGTCGGGAGCACAGACTGGAGCACAGAACGAAGCACATTGCTCTTCGCTACTTCCTTGCTCGTGAGCTGCAGCAGCGTGGTCAGCTGCGCCTTGCTTACGTGGCCTCTGAGGCCAACACTGCTGATATCTTTACCAAGGCACTTCAGCCTTGTGATCATCAGCGCTTCTGTACGATGCTAGGTCTTGTGCCTACTTGGCCTCACTTGCTCACTTCTTGACCTTGCTTGTACTGTGATCTTTCTATACCTGCACTTGCTTGTTTACCTTTATATATGATCTTGCATGTGAACTGGCCTTGTGGCCTTGCTCTTGTGCTCGGACTGTGTGGTGACGTTGTGATCCACCCTGAGCTTGCTTTGCTTTGCTTGACTGGTCTTGTGACCCCTTGTTCTCCCCCACTTTGCCTATGGGGGTGTGTCAGAGTTATATGACTTAGCCTGTGTAGGCTATAGTGGGGTAGCACATATGGGGTACAACACATTTCTAGGGTTTGTACTTGTACCCAACTTTTCCCTTAGTCATTTTCATTCCTCATTTCTCACATTATCACGCAGGAGCAGATGGAGGTGGGAGTCTGACACAATTCTGAACCCACACAATTATATCAAGGTTCCATTTCCTACGTATACTACTGCTGCCTTTATTAATTGCGTGACAAGGCGAAGATGAGTTCAGTGCAGTCTGGGCGAGCCAGTAACGTCTTTGTACTTTTTACTAGGGTTGCAGTATTGTAGTAGATTTCTAACAACACAAACCCCGAGTATGCCGACCCCACGTGCTAGGCCTTCACTTGTAGCCATAATACTAGTGGTACCCTCATTCTATCAGAGACATGTGCGCTATGCTGTTTCTGATCAAAGACAGGTGCTCGTATCTGATAAATCATCAGCAACTACCAGACATAGAGAGAATGGTCCTGCTTGCATTAGCACAAGCATGGATTGCAGTCAGGGCTGGCGCTATGAGACTATTTAGTCTTATTAGTATGACAAAACAGACCTTGCAGTTGCTGGAAATTTATTTTTCAGAGTAGTCCAATTTCTATCCCTGAATGCGCCAGACTCGATGTTTTGGGGGCTCTGATTACATGTAATAGGCTTTAGACTTAGTATGACTTAGTCTTTTCTGGTGTTTGACTGTACATAGTATACTTTCTGTGGTCCCTAAATGCGAGTTTATTAGGAAGAAGCTTCCTCCAAGTTTCCAAAAAATACACACCCCCCCCCCCCCCCTTTCCCCTCTCCCCCCTCCCCCCCCCCCCCTGCCACATGCGTAATCATTACCCACCCCACATGGCTGTCCTTTTTGTTCACAGGCAGCCACGCGCACCGTGCCACCATCACAAAAAGTGATGGGTGGATCGCGATTGGTGGCATGGCACTGCACCCTGTCAGAACATTATAGCTTATGCTGTTGTGTAGGCTATAGTGGGGTATCCCATAGGGGGTACAACCAATTAGGGTTTCATATTTGTACTCACTTCATTTCATAGTTCACCCATTCTCGTTTCTTCTCATGGTATCGAGCAGGTTCCCTCGTGGGAACTGTTCCTAGGGCCCACCAAGTCGAAATTTTTTTTCTGCCCGGAGCGCGCTCAGTTTAGGCCCGAGTCGCGCCTCGTGTGCCCTCTCTACTGTCGCGTCGCCCCTCGCGGCCTCCCTTGCGCCGCCCTTACTCGGCCCGTCGCCGCCCTTCGCGGCCCGTCGCCACCCTAAGCGGCCCGTCGCCGCCCTTGCGCCGCCCGTGACGGCTCGTCGCCGCCCTTCGCGGCGTCGCGTGCCGCCCTTACGGCACGCTGCCGACCTCCGCGGCCCCTTGTGCCGCCCTCACCTGCGGCCCTGCCACCTTCCAGCGGGCACGCCGCCCTTACCTGCGACCCCGCCGCCCTCTGCTGCGGCCCCGCCACCTTACCTGCGGCCCCGCCACCTTACCTGCGGCCCCGCCACCTTACCTGCGGCCCCGCCACCCTACCCGCGGCCCCGCCACCTTACCTGCGGCCCCGCCGCCCTCTGCTGCGGCCCCGCCACCTTACCTGCGGCCCCGCCACCATACCCGCGGCCCCGCCACCCTACCCGCGGCCCCGCCGCCTTACCTGCGGCACCGCCACCCTACCCGCGGCCACGCCGCCCTTACCAGCGGCCCCGCCGCCCTTACCTGCGGCCCCATCACCTGCTGCCTCGCCGCGCCGCCCTGCAGCAGCACAGCCGAGCCGCCCAGCGACCGAGCAGCCGGACAACCGAGCCGCCCAGCAGCCCAGCAGCCGAGCAGCCGAGCCGCAGAGCCGCCGAGCCGCCCAGCAGCCGAGCCGCCCAGCAGCCGAGCCGCCCAGCAGCCGAGCCGCCCAGCAGACGCGCCGCCCAGCAGCCGAGCCGCCCGGCAGCCGAGCCGCCCAGCAGCCGCGCCGCCCCGCAGCCGAGCCGACCAGCAGCCGAGCCGCCCAGCAGCGGAGCCGCCGAGCCGCCGAGCCGCCCAGCAGCTGAGCCGCCGAGCCGCCGCGCCGCCCTCCTTCCGGGCCGCCCGACCTGCCCAGTCTGGTGAGCACAGCGCCTTTTCACTGCACTGTCCTCACCCTACTGTTTGCGCCGCTAGTCGTCTAGGGTCATGGCTACCCCTAGTGTTCTCGCCTTTGACGCTGAGGGTCGGGCCATTGACTTTGAGGTCTGGGTAGATGACCTGCAGCTGTTCTTACAGTGCGATAGGGCAGACGGCCTCTCTCTCTTTGACCTCACCTCTGGCGCCTCCACTGCCCCTGCTGCTGATGCTGACGCCACTGTTCGCTCCCAGTGGGCCACGCGCGACGCTGCTGCACGTCTTGCTGTGCGTCGCCACCTCCCTACCTCCGAGCGTGCGCACTTTAGTCAGTACAAGAGTGCTCAGACCTTGTACGACGCTGTAGTTGCACGCTACTCCTCCCCTGCCACTGCTGCACTGAGCCGTCTCATGCTACCGTACCTCTTTTCTGACCTTGCTGCCTTTCCCACAGTCGCTGACCTCATTACGCACCTCCGCACTAGTGACACTCGCTACCGCGCTGCACTCCCTCCTGACTTCTGCGCCAAGAACCCCCCCCCCATGTACATCACTCTTTACTACATCGTCACTCGCCTTCCTGACTCCCTTCGCGTAGTCAGGGACCACTTTCTCTCTGTCTGTCCCACCACTCTCACTGTTGACCTCCTCGAGAAGTCCCTCCTAGCGGCCGAGAAGAGCATAGTCGCTGTAGGGGCCTCTCGTGGTGACCCGCGCACCCCCATCTTTGAGGGGTGTTCCCCCTCCCCCCTTCTGCCCTCTGTTGCCTCTGCTGCTGCGGCCGACCTCCTTGGTCTTGAGTCGGTCGGTGCGGCGTCTGCCCCTAGCGGGAGACGCCGCTCTGGCAAGGGCAAAAGGGGCGAGGGCGCTGGAGGAGCGAGCGGGGGCGGTGGAGGTGGAGGTGGCGGCAGTTGGGGGAGTGGGGGTGGCGGTGGGAGTGGAGGTGGGGGTGGAGGGGTCGGTGGCGGCAGTGGAGGTGGAGGTGGCGGCGGCGGTGGCGGTGGGAGCGGAGGTGGCGGAGGTGGCGGCGGTGGAGGCGGAGGCGGAGGCGGAGGCGGCGGCAGTAGCGGAGGCGGCGGAGGCGTCGGCAGCGGCGGGGGTGGCGGTGGTGCTGGTCGCGGGTCTTCGCAGAGGAGTGGCTCCGGTGGTGGCTCGCGCCAACAGCAGCAGCGTGGTCGTGACACCCTGTCCCCTCAGCAGCTTCGTGAGTGGTACACTGCGCGTCAGCAGGGTGGGGGTTTTGGTCCGTGCTCCTACGTTTTGCGCACTGGCGACCGTGCGGGTGAGCAGTGTGGGGGTGCCCACCCCACCCAGCGCTGCTTTGGCCGCCTGACGGACGCGTGGCGTCACCAGTTCCCGGAGGCCTCCGAGATCCCTCGCTGGGGCGAGCTGTCTAGGGCGGGTGTTGCCATCTATGATCTTGACTTTGATGCTATTCTCTCTGCCATGTATACTGTGTCTATTAGTGATGAGGGTGACTGTTACCGGTGTTTCCCGCCCGATCCGGGCATTGAGACTGCTGCTCTAGGTCCTGGTGAGGCTGCTGCCCTAGGTGCTTGCGACGCTGCTGCTCTAGGTGCTCGTGTGTCTGCGTCCTCAGGTACTGGTGAGTCTGCGCTCTCAGGTACTACGTCGGCTTCGGCCTCCCTCACCTTCACCCTTGACTCTGGGGCGTCTCGCTCCTTCTTTCGGGACCGCACCACACTCACACCGCTGAGTCGACCGGTTGCAGTGTCTCTGGCTGACCCCTCTGGGGGTCCTGTCCTGTCTCGCTTCTCCACAGTCCTCCCGTGTCCGGCGGCTCCCTCTGGCACCCTGTCTGGTCTCTACCTCCCCTCGTTCTCTACGAACCTGGTGAGTGGTGCTGACCTACAGGATGCGGGTGTACACCAGTTCACTCCTGCACGTCAGCGGGTGACCCACTGTACAGAGGCTGGCACAGGCCGACACCTGGCTACGTTTACCCGTCAGCCGGGGTCGAGCCTGTACACACTGACCACTGCGTCTCCTCCCGTTACTGAGTCTGGTAGAGTCGCTTCGTCGGGTCGGGTGTTTGCTGGAGTGTCCAGGTCTGGTCCTGAGTCTGCCCCCTGTTCGTGTCGTCTCCTGTCTCACGAGACTCTCCTCTGGCACCACCGTCTTGGTCACCCCTCTCTGCTTCGGCTCAGAGGCATGGCCTCCCGCCTTCTAGTGTCTGGTCTCCCCCGGTCCCTCCCTCCCCTTCCTCAGGGCCCTGGCCCTACCTGTGTCCCCTGTGTCGAGGGGCGCCAGCGTGCTGCCCCTCACTCCTCCCAGTTTCCTCCGACAGAGGCCCCGTTGCAGACGCTTCACATGGACGTGTGGGGCCCAGCCCGCGTCCGTGGGCAGGGTCACGAGCGCTACTTCCTACTAGTTGTTGACGACTACTCGCGTTACACCGCAGTCTTCCCCTTACGCAGCAAGGGTGATGTCACTGAGGTGCTGATCGACTGGATCCGCGCAGCTCGTCTCCAGCTCAGGCAGAGCTTTGGCTCCGACTTTCCTGTTCTGCGTCTGCACTCGGACAGAGGCGGGGAGTTCTCCTCTGGCCTTCTGCGAGCCTACTGTCGTGCACGAGGCATCCGTCAGACCTTCACGCTTCCGGACTCTCCGCAGCAAAATGGGATTGCTGAGCGCCGCATTGGCATGGTCATGGACGTCGCTCGTACGTCTATGATGCATGCGGCTGCCCCCCATTTTCTGTGGCCGTTTGCGGTGAGGTACGCGGCGCATCAGATCAACCTTCACCCCAGAGTCTCCAGGCCGGAGACCTCCCCAGCCTTGCTGTGGACGGGGAAGGTTGGCGATGCGTCGGCGTTCCGGGTCTGGGGATCTCGGGCGTTTGTCCGCGACCTGTCTGCGGACAAACTATCCCCTCGTGCTGCTCCTTGCGTCTTCCTGGGGTTCCCCCCTGATGCGCCTGGGTGGCAGTTTTACCACCCCACCTCTCGCCGTGTTCTGTCCTCCCAGGACGTCACGTTTGACGAGTCGGTCCCCTACTACCGCCTCTTCCCCTACCGCACTCCGTCCCTCCCCCCACCCCCACTCTTCCTGGTACCAGGTCCCCCCCAGGTAGACCCCCTTCCCCCTCAGGGTCCTGCCCCTTCAGGTGTGTCCCAGGTAGACGCAGTCGAGCCTGTCGAGGTCACTGGTGACTCTGGTGCTGCTGAGGGTGCTGAGGCTGGGGGTGCTGTACCTGGGGGTGCGGAGCCTAGGGGTGCTGGGCCTGGGGGTGCTACGTCTGGGGGTGCTGAGCCTAGGGGTGCTGAGCCTAGGGGTGCTGAGCCTGGGGGTGCTGAGCCTCGGGGTGCTGAGCCTGGGGGTGCTGAGCCTGGGGGTGCTGAGCCTGGGGGTGCTGAGCCTGGGGGTGCTGAGCCTAGGGGTGCTACGTCTGGGGGTGCTGAGCCTAGGGGTGCTACGCCTGGGGGTGCTGAGCCTGGCGGTGCTCCGCCTGGAGGTTCTCCGAGTGCTTCGTCTCGCCGGGAGCCACTTTCTCCACAGGAGCTGCGTGAGTGGTTTGCCCGGCGCTGGAGGCGTGCTGCTGGTGCTGGAGGTCCTTCGGCTGCTGAGGGTACTGCGGTCGCGGGTCCCGGAGGTGCTCGTCCTGGGTGCACTGGAGCTGGTTCTGCTGAGGGTGTTGGCGCTGAGACTACCGCTGGCAGTCCTGCTGGGGGTGCTCCTGGTACTGCTGGAGGTTCTGGAGCTACTGGTGGTGCTGCTGGAGCGGGTGCTCCTGCTGAGGGTTCTGGTGCTGTCCCTGCTGCTTCTAGCGTCGCCGCGCGGCCTCGACCGTACTTCGTTCCACTCCTGCAGCAGGTTCTTGGTCTTCCACCTTCTCCTGGTCCTCCTCCTCCGTTAGAGTGTCCACAGCCTGTCTCGTCCCAGATACAGTTGCAGCCTACCTCCCCTTTGCCTGCTCCTTCTCCCTACACTGGTCCTACTGGAGGTCTGGCTGAGCGTCGTGAGCCTGCGTCTCGCCCTGCGTCGCCTGTCCGTGCTGCTCGCACTAGTGGTCGCGGTTCGCGTCAGCGTCCTCCTCCTGTCCCTGGCACGCACCAGATGTCTCTGCGTCCGTCCACTGCTCCTCTGCGTGCCCCTTTGCCTTCTCCTCCTGAGTCCTCTCTTCCTGCTCTTCCTGACCCGGAGTCGGACTCCCTTCGTGCTGCCAGTCCTACTGTCACGCGTCTCCTTGCTACTGTTGTCACTGACCCTTCTTTCGAGTCTACTGCTGCGTCTGCTCTCGTTACTGAGCTCGTCGACTTTGCTGCTCGCTGTCGCTTAGACTACGCTGCTAGTCTTGTCGCTGAGTCTGAGTCTGTCTGTCCTCCGTCCGTCGGGGGTGAGTGTGCCCTTGGCACGGACGTCCTTGAGGACAGGCAGGAGGAGTTCCAGTGTCTGGCAGCTGCCTCACCTCATCTCGTGTCCGTACTGCTTACCCCTGAGGGAGACCCGGATGCACTTGACATCCCGACTCCGCGCTCTTACGCGGAGGCGATAGAGGGTCCCTACTCCTCTCAGTGGCAGGCAGCTATGGATGCAGAGATGGCTTCCTGGAAGTCCACAGGCACCTACGTTGACGCTGTCCCCCCTCCTGGGGCGAACATCGTCAGTGGCATGTGGATCTTCAGGGTGAAGCGGCCGCCGGGTTCTCCGCCTGTCTTCAAGGCGCGTTACGTGGCTCGTGGCTTCAGTCAGCGGCAGGGAGTTGACTACTTTCAGACCTTCTCCCCCACCCCGAAGATGACCACTCTTCGGGTACTGCTGCACGTTGCTGCTCACCGTGACTACGAGCTGCACTCTCTTGACTTCAGCACAGCTTTCTTGCAGGGCAGCCTGCACGAGGAGATCTGGCTGCGTCGCCCACCTGGCTTCACTGGGTCTTTCCCTCCTGGTACCCAGTGGAGTCTCCGGCGTCCAGTCTACGGTCTCCGCCAGGCGCCACGTGAGTGGCACGACACACTGAGGACTACGCTTGCGGCTCTTGGGTTTGCTCCTTCTACTGCCGACCCGTCGCTGTTTCTACGCACCGACACCTCTCTGCCGCCGTTCTACATCCTCGTGTACGTCGACGACTTGGTCTTTGCCACAGCTGACACTGCTGGACTCGCCTACGTGAAGTCCGAGCTGCAGAAGAGACACACGTGCACAGACCTGGGTGAACTGCGCAGCTACCTTGGCTTGCAGATCACCTGGGACAGAGCACGCCGCACCATTACCCTGACTCAGTCACACATGGTGCAGCAGGTCCTTCAGCGCTTCGGCTTCACGTACTCCTCGCCTCAGGCCACTCCTCTGTCTACTCGCCACTCGCTCTCAGCTCTGCCTTCGGATGAGTCCGTAGAGTCGAGTGGCCCGTACCCGGAGCTTGTTGGCTGCCTCATGTACCTGATGACCTGCACACGACCTGACCTTGCATACCCTCTTAGCATTCTTGCACGCTATGTTGCTCCTGGGAGACACAGACCAGAGCACATGGCTGCAGCGAAGAAGGTGTTGCGCTACTTGTGCAGTACGTCGGGCATGGGGCTAGTGCTTGGAGGGCGGAGTCCAGTGGTCCTCACTGGGCACGCGGACGCTTCTTGGGCTGACGACCAGGCTACGCAGCGGTCGTCACAGGGTTACACCTTCAGCCTTGGTTCCGGCTCTGTTTCGTGGCGGGCTACTCGCTCGTCTTCTGTTCTTGGCTCGAGTTGTGAGGCTGAGATCTACGCCGGGGCCATGGCTGCACAGGAGCTTCGCTGGCTCACCTACCTGCTGACCGACCTTGGAGAGCCGCCTCGTTCTCCTCCAGTCCTGTACGTAGACAACAAGGCCATGCTGGCCTTGTGTCGAGAGCAGCGACTGGAGCACAGAACAAAGCACATTGCTCTCCGCTACTTCCTTGCTCGTGAGCTACAGCAACGTGGACAGTTGCGGCTTGCGTACGTGGCCTCTGAGGCCAACACTGCTGATGTCTTCACCAAGGCACTTCCGCCTTGTGATCATCAGCGCTTCTGCACTCAGCTGGGTCTTGTGCCCGTCTTGCCTCACTTGCTCTCCTCTTGACCTTGCTTGTACTCTCACATATATATATACCTGCTCTTGCTTGTCTAGCTTTATATATATGTGTGTACTCTTGCATGTGAACTGGCCGTGTGGCCTTGACCCTGTGCTCGGACTGTGTGGTGACTTTGTGATCCACCCTGAGCTTGCTTTGCTTTACTTTGCTTGACTGGTCTTGTGACCCCTTGTTCTCCCCCACTTTGCCTATGGGGGTGTGTCAGAACATTATAGCTTATGCTGTTGTGTAGGCTATAGTGTGGTATCCCATAGGGGGTACAACCAATTAGGGTTTCATATTTGTACTCACTTCATTTCATAGTTCACCCATTCTCGTTTCTTCTCACACCCTTCTTTGCTTGCGCGGTGAGATGAATTCAATCTTGAAATCAAAACCGTATTCATTCTCCAAACCCCAGCCAGTGCACTGAACCTGTTTCGTGGCGCCGCGGCTTTCGTTGTGACGACCCACCTTTTGCTTCACGTGGTCCTTTCCACCACCCAGGGGTTCAAGAAAACACGTGTTGACGTTCATTCTTGAGCGTTCTTCTTAGCTTGTTCTTTCTCCCACCATGGCCTCGATGCCACCCACCGAGGACTGTCCCGACCTAGTCCCGGAAAAGCCTCCCGATCGTCGGCTTTCCGGCCTGGATTTCCTCCATCCTGGCATAGCCCCAATCACTCTTGAACCGCCAGCTACCACTACTTTCGTTAGTACCGATGACGAGCCCGTGGTTTGCACAGGTGAGCCTAAACCAGCAGCTATCATGCTCCCCCTTGCCATCACGCCGTCCAGCAAAGCCCCACCACCTGCCCCCAATGTAGACCCTGCACTAGCGGCATTCACTCTCCCACCCGCCATTGCGCCGCTTAGTAAAGCCCCACCCTCAGCCATTGGTAGCAGCGGCGGTAACGATGCCGCTCTCATGTCTAAGGGTCGTTCCACCAAGAAGCCGCGCACGACTCAGCTCCGAGGAAAGTTCCAGCAGAGCATGTTGACTTTTGGCGGTGTGCGCGTGCCACCACCCGAAGCCAGCAAGGATCTCGCACATGAGGAGGTCCTGGTTTGCGAGGACACAAATTCGCCCCTTCTGTCAAAGGCTGATTATATCAAGCAAAAGTACATCGAGGCAAGTCTCAAGTACGAGAGTTGGTGGCTGCCTAAGTTCCCGTAGCTTGTGTTGCTTTGCGTCAAAGATGGTTTTCCCAGTGTGAAGTGCAACGTGTGTCCCTCGTATGGCAAGGAGACGACGAAGTACTCCAGTCCAAGGTGGACGACACTTGCAGTCGCAGACAATGCGCATCTACGAGCACACATTCGTACACAAGGAGGCGATGCAATGTCAGGCTCAGATTGCAGAGGCTATTTCCCGGGGGCATACGAAAATCGACCGGTTCATCAACTCGGATGTGGAGGGACGGCGGGCGGTGCACTAATGAGGTCAGTGCAATGTATGTGCCAGTAGGACGCGCCCATCGGCATGTTCCCGATGCTGATGTGGCATCTTGCTGAGCAGGATACCCCCAATATCCCGCGTCAATCCTATGGGTCAGGTAGGTATGTGTTTTGTACTAAATGTTCTGCGCACGTTCCTTCAGTTTGGTGTATTAACTAATAAGCTTTCTTTATCCTTGTAGATACAGGTTCCAGCACATGGTGCACTGCCTCAGCACCTACTTCACTCAGACAGAGATGTGGTACATCACATAAATCATATGTTGACACGCATCATTGCCCTTCCTTGGCTTAAGCACACACGAGAGCATGGACAGGACTTGCGGAAAGCATATGATTGTGTCCATCACTTCCTTGCACAACCGCCGCGTTGTTACCAAGTATCTAACCCTCGTGACTGTCGAGAAGTGTGATGCAGCCTCGCTCCTAGCGTTTCTGTTGAATCACCTGCACATTGTCAACATTGACATCAACAAGGTGGTTGGCATCAGCACGGACGGAGCGTTGGGATGATCGGTTGCGACAACGGTCTCGTGACTCGTCTGCGGGAATATGTGCCGCATCTTGTGTCACTCCACCGCATCGCTCATAGGCCAGACCATGCGGGATGATGGCTCCTTATGCGGCATGGTTTGTTGCTAACGATGGTTTTTTCTTGACATTGCAGAGAGGCTCTGGCAGGGCTCTTGTTATCAGACCATTTTGGTGTGATGGTCTGATTTTCAGACTTACTTTTTTTTATTCATCTGATTCTCCAATCAGAATCAGACAAAACCATGTCTAATGCCCGGGGGACCCGTCTGATGAATCAGACGGCCTCAGATCCTAGCAAGACCTCTTGGCTCTGGCGGTGAAAGATGCGGCCACGGCAAAACCGGATCTTGCCATGGTGGACACTGTCGTGCGGACGCTGGCGGAATGCCTGGGCAGCTCAAGCCACTGGAGTCAGAGGTTCAAGTACCTGCAGCGTATCATCTACAACACACACCTCGAGGTTCAGGGTATCCACAGGTCGACCTCGACACCAAGGTCGACTTCGGTGGAACTCGCAATGGGTGGCTGCCGAAGTTTCTAACGCTGTACAGGAAGCAGGCAGGGCAGAAGGTGCACGTGCGTGGCGTGGAAAATGAAGGGCGGCCGTTTAACCACACGTACACCATGCACAAACAGCCAATCAAGGGCCACATCTACAAGAACGACTACAACGAATGTGTGAAGCTGGGCCGCAAGTTCGCAAAGGACTGCGTCGACGGGCTCCTCTTTCGCCTGGACGATCAGCGGGGGATGGGTCCGACGAAGCTGTTTTCGCGCCTCGTTGTGGCCGAGGAGGAGGCCTTCGCCCAAGGCCTAGAAAACTTCCTGGCAAGCAGCGACGCGCAGAGGTGAGTTACACAGCTAAGCGTGTGTGACTATTAACCCGAAGCTCGCACGCTTTCGCGAATCCGTTTTCCACCCCTCGTGTTTGGCAGGCAATGGCCGAACTTGTTGCTACTGTGGCAGGTGCTGGCCGTGCTGTCACTGTCAACCGTGGAATGCGAGAGGGGGTTTTCATGCCAGAACGTCATCAAATCGTGGATCCGTGGGTCGCTCTGCAACGCCCGGCTTGCGGAGCTGATGCAGATTTCCCTGCTGGAGTTCGAGATGGACTGGGCTGGGGTGCCCTGAGATGGACACCCGGAAGAGTCTCAAGAAGAGGCGCCCTGCGCAAAGCGTCATTTTCCCTGCGGATGATCGCAAGCGCAAGGGGAAGGAACCAGTGGAGAAAGAAGCGGGACCTAGCGAGCTGGTGCGCAAAGAGGAGTTTGCGGAGACGGACGATAATGGAGACGACCGGCAAATGGATCAGGATATCGAAGAGTCCCCCCTCCCCCTCCCCTCTTCCCCCCCTCCACCCCCCACGAGATCACTCAGACGAAGAGGACAATCCGTTTTTGTAGTGTAGTGTGTATGTCAATGAGTAGTTGTTGTAGTAGTAGTGCTGTAAGGAGGATTGTTTCCTCTTGCGATTATTTCTTTTATTTTTCTTATTTTTTCCTTATGACTCTGATTCTTGCTCGCCATCCCTGAACGAACAGACCTCCTCTTCCCTGGAGACTGAGCCAAGAGAGCGGTCAAAACAAAATCTGGCCGAAGCACCATCAAGTAAAAAACAAAATCTTTAGGATTCAGGGGGGGGGGTCAAAGTTGAAACATCAGCCCTGATTGCAGTGTGAAAGTCATCCTTCAGATCCTTTAGTTTTTGGAAGCTAACAATCTGTCTGAAACTGAACGTAGACACTATGGCACAAGTTACAACATACCAGCAAGCAAGCACACAACCTCGTATTCCCAATTATAGCACCACACTACACATTACGGTAAATGACAGCAAATCGACACCTCTGCTCAATCAGCCCCCGCAGCTCCGACATTCCTCTGGCGCTGCCAGCTTGCGCCTCCTTGCCCCCTGCCCATCCAACTAGGGTCGTCCTTTCTTCCCTTGCCCACCAGCCCCTTCATGGTGGAAATGGTCAGATCATGGTTGCAATGGGAGGGGGGAAATGGAGGGCAGACCACAGGGTAGGTTATGAGATGAGACAGAAAAATGGTAGAGCCCGCCAGAAAGCCCGCCAGTGCAGAGCCCGCCCCTTGCGGAGCAACAAAGTTGATTGTTTCTTGTTGGCATACATGCAACAAATGACAAGGCACCTACGACGAGAGGCGAGAGACGGGTCGTGGCAGCGCTTCTTGGCCGCATTGAACACGAGGCCCTCGGGGCACTGGCACTGCTGCTGGCCGTCCTTCACAACGCACTGTGAACTTCCACAATCATTCTCACACATGGCTGTTGTGGGCACCACAGAGGGACAAACAATCCAGGTATGTAGAGAAAAGGGTTAGCATTTCAGGCATAAGGACGCAAATAGCAGAATCGCAAAAGAAAGTAGGTTGGGTGTGTGTCTTGCTCTTTCTTACAGTAACTCTCCTGTGTGTTTTGAGTCGACTCAGATTGAGCAAAGAACAGGTTAGCGTGCTCAGATTGAGCATCACGTGCATGCACTCGCACTTACTGATCTCGCATCCAACTGATCCCAACGATTTGATTCCTTTGACAGTCCTGAGAGCGGGAGAGGCAAGGATGGGGAAGACCAAATGAGGGCGAGTTATGACATTTGGCCCATTCACGCAACAACTACGACGGTCAAGCAATTTCTGGTGATACGAGAAAGCGCCATACTATGTGCTGGAAGCACACCGGAGTAAACCATACCAGTCGTGTGCATCACGCGCACTCACGTTTTTGTGACGGGGTACGAACTGCCCTTCTTCGCAGGGCGTGCGATTGTAAAGCCCAGCTTCTCTGTGCAGCCGCCGTCCGCGTAAAACGACAGGCTTTTGCACATGGCGTTGCTAGGCGCGTCGTTGTCATATGTGAAGGGCTTGGAGGCATTCCACACGACGGTGACCTTGGCGTCGCCTCTGATGATGGAGCCAGTGTCCACGCTGCATGCCATGGTGCCACTCACCACCTGCCCTGCCGGCAGCCGTAAAAGGAAGTTGCCAAACCTCACGAACTCGATTGATGGAATCAGTACCACGGTCGTCCGCACCAACGGGGCTGACCGGCCGTTGACACCATTGACACCGTTGGTGCGACGATGGATGGTTGATCGTGGCCGTTAAAGGTTGCGTGCCGATGAAGGACAGGGGAGAGGAGAGGTAGGGGAGGAAGAAAGGGGCAGACAGGGGGGAAGGTGCGGGAGGAGTGAGGAGGGGTGAACGCTCCAAGCGTTGCCTCTCAGCGGCGCCTCTCAGTGTCTGTTGACATGCTGAGATGCTAAAATGCAATTGTTTCAAGAAATGTAGTGTCGTCAGCTCACCAATGATGCACTCACCAATGATGCACTCACCAGTCATACACTCACCAGTCATGCACTCACCAGTCATGCACTCACCAGTCATGCACTCACCAGTCATGCACTCACCAGTCATACACTCACCAGTCATGCACTCACCAGTCATGCACTCACCAGTCATACACTCACCAGTCATGCACTCACCAGTCATGCACTCACCAGTCATGCACTCACCAGTCATGCACTCACCAGTCATGCACTCACCAGTCATACACTCACCAGTCATGCACTCACCAGTCATACACTCACCAGTCATGCACTCACCAGTCATACACTCACCAGTCATGCACTCACCAGTCATGCACTCACCAGTCATGCACTCACCAGTCATGCACTCACCAGTCATGCACTCACCAGTCATGCACTCACCAGCCATGCACTCACCAGTCATGTCATGCACTCACCATAGCACGTCATGTATTTGTGAAGCCGGGCATGTTAACACCGACATTGGCGCAGGACGCCTCTAATCCACACTCCACGCCGGAACACGGGTCTGCAGAAGAAGTGATGGGTGGTTCCGAGGTTATGTGAAAGCGGGTTGAAAGCGGAACCGTATCTGATGTCTGTGAACTTTGAACTCACTCAAACACCAGAACTCACCCACACACGTCCTATGCTCAGAGTCGAATTCAAAACCATCCTTGCACTTGCACGCAGAAGAGAATGAGTTTTCATACATCTTTCCACAGGTAGCTTCGCCACATTCCCCCGAGGCACACAGGTCTGCACAGAAATCGTGATTGGTTCAAGTAAGGGCGAGGCACACACACCAGCACAGAAGCAATGAGGGACAGGGAGTTAACAAAAGATAGATGCTGGTTATGATTGTGCACTCCCCCAGCACTCACCCACACTTGCGCACTTGGCCACGCACCCTTTTGTTCGAGGCACACTGAGAGTGAGAACAGGAGGCGAGAATGAAGAAGGCGAGAAGCATGACGGCGAGAAACAGGGTGAAAATGACGAGGGTGGGCATGCGTGTAGGAAGCGAGGGAGGGGAAGAAAGGTGGGAAGAAGGCTACGAAGGAAGAAAGAAAATGGCTCAACTTGTGCAGCAACAGCTGACTCTGACTCAGGGGCTCTTTTCCTGAATGAGTGAGAGGTCAGCTCACTAACAATATGCAGGCAGTCAGGCGATACCACATTTGACTCACTCATCAACACTCACCTGCTCTCCACCACTCACCGTAGCACGTCTTGTCTGTTTCGTTGTATTTAGAACCATCTCCGCAAACGCATCTAGAAGTGCCACCAACATTCATGCAGGAAGCTGCTGACCCGCAATCCATGGTGTCACAGGGGTCTGCAGAGCGAGCAAGTCCATGCACGTTTTGAACAGAATGCAGGGGGGTTGCAGAAAAAGAGAGTCATTGACCTTGCACTTGCCCCACGAACCTTTTGGTTCAAGCACAGAGTTGAATCGAGCGAAGTCGATTAGGAGCAACAGGGTGAGAAGCATGGTGGGTGGCGTGGTGGGTGGCGTGGTGGGTGGCGTGGTGGGTGGTGTGGTGGGTGGCGTGGTGGGTGGCGTGGTGGGTGGCGTGGTGGGTGGCGTGGTGGGTGGCGTGGTGGGTGGCGTGGTGGTGGGCGTGCTGATGGCGACGAGACCCGCGACGAGTGCGGCGAGGCCAATGCGGCCAGACAGGAGCGCGCAGGGCTTCATGGCGACGGGAGTGGGCACGGGGAAATGGGAAGGCGGAAAGGCGCGGATGGTGATGACGGAGGAAAGGCAAGAAGTCCCAGATCAGAGTTGAGCCGCCGGGACTCACCCACACATGCACACACACGCACACTCAACCACACACACACACTCACCCACACACACACACACACTCACCCACACACACACTCACCCACACACGCACACTCAACCACACACATACACTCACCCACACACACACACACCCACACACGCACACTCAACCACACACATACACTCACCCACACACACACACACCCACACACGCACACTCAACCACACACATACACTCACCCACACACACACACACACTCACCCACACACACACTCAACCACACACACACACTCACCCACACACGCACACACTCACCCACACACGTCTTGCTGGCTTTGATGAAAAGACCACCGTTGCCGCACTGGCACGTGGAAACGCCGTAGAAATCAGTGCTGCACACTCCATGCCACCCAGCATCATCGCCCCTACAATCCTCGTCCTTGGTACACGCGTCTGCACAGAGCTCGTGAATCGTTTCCAAGAGAAAAGCGGCACACGCACCAACAGAGGCAAAATAGGGAAGGGGAGTTAGAAGTAGGGATATATTCTGTTACAGGATAGATTCGGTTTATTATTGTGCACTCACCCTGTAACGCCTGTGGTGGGCTGTGTCAAGGGCATTCTGCTGCGCTAAATAACACCCTCGATTTGACTCAGTGGTTAGTGGTGAGGTGTTATACACCCACTCTCCAGCACTACAAGTGGTGTGTGCCAATCAGTCGCTACTCACAATCATCAGCGCTGGCGTGGGTCGCTACTCACACCCACACACAAGCACTCACCCACACACGTCTGGTGGTCTTCGTCGAATACAAGACCATCCTTGCACACACACTCGGGCCATTCAGACTCTGAATTTAAGATGCAGGTAGCTTCCCCGCAATCCGTCTTGGCACACGGATCTGCACATAATCGCGATTGAGTCAAGTAAGGACAAAAAGGCGCACAACAGCACAGAAGCAATGTAGGGAAAGGGAGTAAAAACAACATAGATTCCACTTATGATGTGCACTCACCCACACTCCAGCAGTCACCCACACTCCAGCACTCACCCACAATCCAGCACTCACCCACACTCCAGCACTCACCCACACTCCAGCACTCACCCACACTCCAGCACTCACCCACACTCCAGCACTCACCCACACACGTCTTGTGGACTTTATCGAATTCAAAGCCACCCTTGCACGCGCAAAGGACCCCAAAGTCTACATCAAAAGTGCAGGTAGCTTCCCCACAATCCTTCTTGGCACACAGATCTGCACAGACGTCATGATTGTTTCAAGGGCGAAGACGCACACACACCAGCACAGAAGCAAGGTAGAGAAAGGGAGTAAAAACAAGATAGATTCTGCTTATGATGTGCACTCACCCACACTCCAGCACTTATCCACACTCCAGCACTCATCCACTCGCCATCACTACAAGCCTACTGCCCGTGGCGTGTGCCAGTCAGCCTACTCACCATCAACAGCGCTGGCGCTGGCGTGGGTCGCGAGGAAGCTGATGGCAACGAGACCCGCGACGAGTGCGGCGAGGCCGCACAGGCGCGCGCGGAGCTTCATGGCGACAGGAATCGGCGCGGGGAAACGGGAAGGCGGGGAGGCGCGGATCGTGATGACAGCGGTGGCGAGAAGCTTCCGATCAGAGCTGAACCGCTGGTAGTTGCGACGAGGTGAGATTGGGTGGGACTGAGAAGGTGGTGACTGAGAAGAGAGGAGACGAAGGCGAGGAGACGAGGAGACGAGGAGCGGAGAATGTGATTGAGCCTTCGGGAGGGCGTCGACTCATGTGTTGCAAACCAGTGGTCAGTCGCACATTCCGATTGATTATTCCTAGTATTGTGTCGCGGATCCTGTCGAACGTTTCGCCGCGGAAGGAGGACAGGAGTGGGGAGGGGGGCAGGGGAGGAAACGCAGGGGATGGGCGATGCCGAGGCTCGGAAACCTCAGGCGATGGTGTCGGGGCAGTCAAGGAGTCGATCTGGGGTGTAGCGAGTATCGTCATGATGGGTACAAGGGGGGACGCGAATGGATGGACTAGGGGGCGGCGATGACGGGAGAAAAGAGTTGGGAAGGCGCCAGCTAGCGGCTAGTGAACGCGTTTCGGCAGCCAAGCGGCGGAAACTTTGTGGCTTGGCGCAAGGGAAAGAAGCTTTCGCCTCTAGTACCAGTAGGGCGCTCCATTACACCAGGGTTGCAAGATTGCGGGACGCGTTCTTCAGAGAATCATTTGTTGGAGGAACGCGTTCTTCAGGGCTAAATGAACTTCTCGTTCATTTAGCGCAGTTGGCTACGATGGTGTGCATAGCGGCTGACTTTATTCACCGCTCTGAACCGTGAAATACCAGCCCGATCAGTCACCAGTCTACGGTGGGAGCCGAACGAAGGCTCTGAAGGGTTGCTTTTGGTTCGGGGTTCGCTTGACGTGGTTGAATACGGTCAATAAGTTGTAATATTTACCACTTGAGACCATTCCGCACCAGAATAAACCACTCATAACGAACCCCCACAATGAATGTTGCCCAACCTCAACGCGTTTCGAGTCCTCGCCAAGGAGAACGAAATTAAGACCCTATCAATACACGCATATACAAATTCTCAAACTGGTTATACTTCAAAGTGGTCCCGCAACCTTAGCCTCACGGAATCTCACATTACAGCGTGTCCAAGGCGCTTTCAAGGGATAAGGTCCCTTGGGTGTTCACAAAAACAAGAAGTGCCCTTGGGAATGGAATTCGCGAAAGAAAGGAGAAAGCATAACATTCATCAGTCATCTCCCGTCTTTTCTTGGTTCGTTGTCAACCATGCCTCCTAAGGCTAGGATCACGAAAGCTACTGCAACCATGGTGACACCTGATGAGCAGAAGGACTCGTCCCAGGAGCAGGAGACTGTTGCGGATTCAGGATCAGGTGCTCATGTCTCTCCTCCGGTCGAGATGGTTCAAGGAGCTCCACCATTGTCGCCGGCTCCTGTCGTGACTGTCGTGGCTCCCGTCGCGCCTGAGGCTTCAAGGTATCCTGAGCATCGCGCTCCTGTCGGAGGGGATGAGGAAGACGAGGAGGATGATGATGGCTACTTGAGTGATGACTCCGATGAAGGCATCGAAGCGCATGCGGCGTACTCGCATCCAAGACCCGCGTCACGCTGGCGCTCCTGATCCCATTCGAGCTGGCAAAGGAGATGCCGGCGGTGAAGCCGTCGGTGCAGGCGCTCCTGGTCTACCTGCGGAAGAAGCTCTCGGAAAACGCTTTGGAGGGACTTGCATTCCTAGAACTTCTCCCGGCGCACCTCTCCCGGACCCATTTCAACCGCCTGCAAGTTACCTTTGCCTCGGCTGCGGACGCGGATGTGGTGCGTCAGCATCGGGTGGAGCATGTTGTTGGAACCACTAAGCACCATTTCAGCTAGCAGCACCCGGTCAACAATTTGTTCTTGAAGGCGAAGTGACCTGCCGGAGGGAGTAGAAATACTGCTTAAAGGAGTCCCGGCGGAGATAAAGCCGCTCATCGTCTATGAGCCGCTGGTGGTTGCGAAGCTGCAGAAACGCGGCAAATCAGCTTTCTTGCAAGACGCGGGCTTTCACTGGGTCGTGGATCCGGTCTCGGGGTTGGACACGGATAAGATCCGCGGCTTGATGATCCCGCACCCTGGTGACAAATATCGCTGGCGTCACGTGGTGGAGGACCCGCTGAGCGACAGACGTACCTCGTGCACTTTCCATCGCTTTCCTACTGCTTCTGCTAGGGACAGCACATGGATAAGTTGCATGATGAGTATATGCATGAGCGTCGGAACAACATCGCCAAATGGAAATTGTCGTTAGGCAGGATTCATACTATCAACGGTGAAAGGGTGGGGGACTTACAGTGGGGTTCCTACTGCTGTGCGGTTTTCTCATTCAAGTTGTCTGAGGGCGGTGTGATGCATGTTCCCTGCAACGGCCTCCCTCCAGTCGGTAGGGGTGGTGAGGAAGATTCTCCGGGACCCGGCACTGGTCCTGATTTCAACGGGGTCCAACACGGAAGAGTGGCTATGTGTTCAGGAGGGCTGCGAGCGCGCGCATGGGGAGACCTTTGCGCGGGCTGCAACGCACATCAGCTTGTTTGGGCATGGTTCGGCGTTGGGTGCGGCAGGATCTGCAACACGCGTGAGCAAGGCGAAGCAGAGTCTTCAGGCTGTGAAGAATTTGTGCGGAGACGGCGAAGGCGAAGTGATACGGAAGCAGAGGGAGAACAGCATTAGGAGGCATAAGACTACAGCGAGCAGTAGCAGAATTGGAGCTGGTGATGTGTCTGTACCTGTCTGGAGTGTATTCGTGGCCTCTCCCTAGTTCCATATGGGTAAACACACCATCCTCACCTTTGTGCTGAACATTAATGGTCTCGGCTCTTTGCAGAAACAGCATGACGTTCAGGAGTGGTTAAAGAAAGCAGCACACATAGTCATCCTAGCGGACACAAGGATTCCGGAAGATCACATTTTTTTTTACCAACTTGCAAGCAGACAAGGTAGTAGCAGCATCGCCTACAGCCAGGGCTGGAGGGGTAGGGGTGGTCTTACTCAACAGCGAGGTGTCCTGCACGGACGTGGTCAAGGACGCGCCGGAACGCCTCGTGAGGGTGACCATGTCGTGGCAAGGCGTGGTGGTGACACTTGTGGCAGCCTATTTCCCGTCAAGTCCAACTGCGAAAGGCTAGTTCTTCAGGGATGTGCTCCGACCGTAGCGGCGATACCTACTCGGTGTCAACTGATGCTGGCGGAGGATTTAAACATAGTTGAGGACCCGTTGCTGGATCGGGATCGTGGGGGGAGAACGATAGGTCAATGTCAGTATGTAGTAGCTTTGACGTCCGCGACGCTTTCCGGGCGCTTCATCCATGCCTGCGGGAGTACACATTTTACACAGCGGCAGTGCAGGCGAGCACGAGGATTGATCGTATCCTCCTCTCGCAGTTGTTACTTCATCAGGTCCACGAGGTGCAGCATGCGGGGCTGGTTAAGAGGTTCACGAACCATTGGTTTGCTGTTTTCCTGAAGCTCAGTGCGGGGGGAGAAGGGGAGTCAGGCCCGGGTCTCTCGAGGCTGCCGGCGTTGCAAGTGCCGCGTCATGGGGTGCAGAAACGGGTGGAGCAGATTGTGCGGAGGAACACGGAGAGGGGGGGAGATCTGGAGGCACTGACGCCCACTCTAAGAGTGGTGCTTAAAGCCTATACGGTGGAGGAACGGTAGCGGGTCGCCGCAACAACGGCGCACCTGGAACGAGAGGTAGGGTAGCTAAGGCAGAAGGTGATGAGTAAGCCCTGGCGTTCACGAGCGAAGGCGCGGCTGGTGAAGTGCGAGGCCAAACTCAAGGCGTACGCGGATGGGAGGCGCCAGAAACTGTAGGATTAAGCGGGGATCAAGGTCGAGATGAATGGGGAGGGCCCCAC
Organism: Closterium sp. Naga37s-1; assembly: GCA_947471745.1. Lineage (NCBI taxonomy): Eukaryota > Viridiplantae > Streptophyta > Zygnematophyceae > Desmidiales > Closteriaceae > Closterium > Closterium sp. Naga37s-1. Next base: position 190,980 of record CANJKZ010000781.1, on the reverse strand, counting down.
TGGAAACTTGTTGGCAAAGATAAAGGCGCGGAAAGCAAGAAAAAGGCTGGCATCTGAATTTTATACTGACCTATTTGCAGCCAATGCGGAGTTGGCGAACGCGCAGTTGGACTGGGTGATGGACAAACAATTTTCCACGGAAGACGCAGCGGCACTCTACGTACCCTGGGAGGAGGCGGAGGTCAAACGAGCACTCGCAGAGATGGCACCGGGCAAGACACCCGGGCGGGACGGCCTCCTGAAAGAACTCTGGAAGTCGCAGTTGGACCTGTTGGGAGGGCAGATGATGCGGTTATTTAATGAGTTTGAGCGGACGGGGTCGCTGAAAGCGGGGTTTTCAACTGCAGTGACGGTGCTCCAGCATATGAAGGGCGCCAAGGACGACCTGCAGAACTACCACCCGATCACGCTGCTCAGCACGGTGTACAAGGTCATCTCAATAGTTTTGGCGAACAGAATCAAGCACAGACTGGAGAAGGTGGTGTCGGCGGGGCAATTCGGCTTCTTACCTGGCAGGAGTCTTGCTGGTGCGGTGGCGATTGCGGCGGATGTGATCGACGCTGCGAGTTCTGGTCGGGAGTACTTGCTCATGGTTCTGGTTGATTTCCGAAAGGCGTTCGATTCCGTGGCGAGAGGTTACCTGTTTGATGTTCTGCGGAAAATGGGCTTCCCGGAAGCCTATGTGAGGTGGGTAGAAGGACTTCACCAAGGGGTGGCGACACGTATCTGCAATGACGGCTGGCTCAGGGAGGAGGTGCCGGTACAAACGGGTGTGAGGCAAGGTTGCAGAATGTAGACGGAACTGAAGAAGTGGGAGGCAAAGCATCTCACCACAACGGCGCGGTTGACGGTGGTCAACTCATACGTCATGCCCATAGCGCTGTTCTAGGCACAAGTATGCCCCCCCCCCCCCCCCCCCCCCCCCCCCCTCCCGGACGCCGTACGGGAAGAGCTGAGGAGGCTGTGTCACGTGTTCATCTCGGGTGGAAAGGCGAGTGCAGAGCCCGGCTTCATCCTCTGAAGTGGGGAACTTATGCAAACAAAGAGGGCCGAGGGAGGACTAGGGGTTATCAATCTCAAAGATAGACTGGACGCGGACTGCTCATAGAAGAAGTGCCGCAGCGGGGACTACTGGCGGAGCAGGCGGCGTGCTTCCCTCTCGGGTACGCCTCCCTCTTCGTGCACGAGGCTCTGCTGAAGAAAGGGGGTGACGGGAGTGAGCGTTGGAAGGCGATAGCAACCGCGGTGATGGCGTCACCAATTGCCAAGGAACTTCTTGTTTGGAACAGGTGGGATGCGGAGAGGGAGAGGGTGGTTTTCCACCGTCACATTCTGCGCGACGGCAGCTGTCCATTCGGAAGACGGAAGGGCTCGGAGTGCCTGCATGACATCTTGGTTGGAGATCTGATTGTGAAATGGGTAGATGGTATTAGAGACTGGAAGTCGCCAGAGCGGCTGGAGCGAGACCTTGGCAGCAAGCAGGCGGCAGCCCTGGTCGCCGAGGTCATAGAGGCGATCCCAGACAAGTGGAAGCGCTGGGTACTTAAGAAACTAACGGCGGAGGAGATACTCGAGGCGAACAAAGTCGTCCGGACGACGGGGCCGGGCGTGCAGATGTGTGGATTCAAAAAGCAAACAGAGGCCTGCTATACTGCGTGAAGATACAACAGCAGGTGGACGGAAATTCGTGGCGCGTGCCGTGAGGGACGATGGTTAAAGCGCTCTCGACTTCAGATGTCCCACCGATGGCGCTGAGGGGAGACCAAGTGGCGGAAGAGTTAGGTGACCCTCGTGGCAGGCTCCTCAGGTCAGAGCTGTGCGTGGGGGTGCCTCTCTGAAGAAGCTGAGAGTGGAGCTGGAGAAGGGGCATGAGCAGCCAGATCGGCTGCCTCGGAGGGCAGATTGGGAAAGGCTATGGGGGAAGAAAATTGACTGGAAGCGGGTCATCGCGCGAAGGGACTCCCATGTGATACCTGCGAAGGCGTGGGACATTTTGTTGCGAGCGCACTGTTCCAACCTACAGGTGGGGGATCTTCTCAAGTTCTTGGGGGATCGGGCGAAATTCCCACACTATGGGGAATCGGAGTCAGCAGACCATGCGTACTCTTGCCGAGTCATTCGGCCGGTGGTGGGGGCGCTTAGGGATGCGATTCGCTGGTTCAATCCAGCAAGGAGGGTGAGGACACTTGGCGACCTGCTGTTCCAGTGGGGACGCACGGTATCCAATTTTTCCAAGTTGACGGTGTCGGCGATTGCGTTCCATCAAATTTGGGTGGGGCGCTATAACGCGGTTTTCAGGCGGCGGAAGTTCCAATGTCGGAAGGTGATGAGGAAGATTGTGACAACATTCTGTCTTCATGCACACACCTACGAGGGCATCAAGCGAAGAAAGGCATGGGTGAAAAAGAGGCACGTCGACAAACATCATCTGGCCAAGGATGAGACTATGGCGTTGGAAAAAGCTAGCACAAGAGTGGTTAGCAAGCTTACATGGCGGAATGAGTTTCTGTCCATCTGGACTAGGAGGGCCAGATTCAAGCGACCGAAGAGGCCCGTAGGAGGTGGCTCTCTCACTGTGTGTATTTGCCCCCCTTCCTGCAATAGTTACGACTGTGCCCCCCTTTGTTGTATCCTTGATATATTCAAAAGCCATAAAAAAATAGAAAAAAACGCATATATAAATGCTCATATATATTTGGGTACACTTGGGAAGTCTATTGGTACATTTAATATTCAAAACAATTTTAAGAAGTCGAGCGGAATTGAGTGAGCATGAATAATAGTAGCAGCATGTCTGCAAAGCATGAGGAAAAATTTATAGCGAACCAAAGTAAACGTACGCGAAATCAATGTGTTATGTGTTGTAACATAATGTCATAAACTAGTGAGCAGGAATGATTGCATTGAGTAAGAAATTGATATAAGTACTAATCCTAATTGGGTTGTACCCCATATAGGCTACCCCACTACAGCCTACACAACACAGAACAGAACAGTTTGACACACCCCCATAGGCAGAGTGGGGGGGAACAAGGGGTCACAAGACCAGTCAACAAAAGCAAAGCAAGCTCAGGGTGGATCACAAAGTCACCACACACTCTGAGCACAAGCAAGTGGCCACAAGGCCAGTTCACATACAGAGTTATATAATGGGAACAAACAGTACAGTGATCACAACCTAGCAAGTGTAAGCATGCAGGTACAAGTATATAGATAACATTACAAGCAAATTCACGAAGTGAGCAAGTGAGGCAAAGTAGGCACAAGGCCTAAAACAGTACAAAAACGTTGATGTTCACGAGGCTAAAGTGCCTTGGTGAATATATCAGCAGCGTTGGCTCGAGTGGCCACGTAAGCAAGACGAAGCTGACCACGCCGCTGCAACTCTCGACCAAGGAAGTAACGCAGAGCGATGTGCTTTGTTCTGAGAGCCGCAAGTGTCGTCCTCAGTGTGTCGTGCCACTCGCGAGGCGCCTGGCGGACACCGTAGACTGGCGGCCGGAGGCTCCACTGGGTACTTGCAGGAAACGACCCACTGAAGTCAGGTGGGCGGCGCAGCCAGATCTCCTCGTGCAGGCTGCCTTGTAAGAAAGCTGTGCTGAAGTGAAGAGAGTGAAGCTCGTAGTCACACTCAGCGGTGACGTGCAGCAGCACCCGAAGAGTGGTCATCTTCGGGGTAGGGGAGAAGGTCTGGAAGAAGTCAACTCCCTGTCGCTGACTAAAGCCTCGTGCAACGTAACGAGCCTTGAAAACAGGCGGAGAACCCGATGGCCACTTCACCCTGAAAATCCACATGCCATCGACTATGTTTGCCCCAGGAGGGGGAACTGTATCGACGTAAGTGCCTGTGGACGTCCAGGATGCCATCTCTGCGTCCATGGTTGTCTTCCACTAAGAGGAGTAGGCACCGTAATCGCCTCTGCGTAAGAGCGCGGGGTCGGGATGTCTGGAGCATCCGGGTCTCCCTCAGGTGCAAGCAGCATGGACACGAGATGAGGTATAGCAGCTGCAAGACACTTAAAGTCCTCCATCGGGTCCTCAACGACATCTGTGCCATGAGCACACTCACTGCCGACGGACGGAGGGCAGACAGACTCAGACTCAGCAACAAGACTAGCGGCGTAGTCGAGACTGCGGAGAGTCACTCTACAAAGGTAGTGAGCTAGACTACGAGGGATGGCATGAACTACTAGGAGTGATCGTAGCTTTGCTTAGTGTTAGAGGTCCACTGGTGATCCCCGATTGATCCTAGGGAAGGGTTACAGGCACGTTGGCCTGGGGGGTTATGGGCGCACTTACCCGCTATACAAACAAGCCCTTTTATCCCAGTGGTTAGTGGCTGGGATTCTGACATGGTATCAGAGCGAAGGTCTCAGTTTCGAATCCCGGTGTGTGTACTTCGGGCATCCTAGTGCGGGGGGGTGTTAGAGGTCTACTGGTGATCCCCGATTGATCCTAGGGAGGGGTTACACGCACGTTGGCCTGGGGGGTTATGGGCGCATTGACCCGCTACTTAACAAGCCATTTTATCCCAGGGGTTAGTGGCTGGGATTCTGAGACTTAGTTCCTTAGTGCTTGCGCATTCACGGGAGAAATCGGCAAGAGTTTCCACTAGGCAAAGTTGAAATTACAGAATGATAGAACAAGCAATGACAGAATGACTACATAAGGCACCTAGCAACCCTGCAGCTAGCCTGGTCGACCGCCAGCATAGCTTGGTCGACCGCCTGCCAGCGTTGCGTAGAGGAGCCGCGCCAGCACTGCGGAAAGGCGACCTACCAACAGAGCAGGTCGACGACGTGCCAACGCTGCAGCAGAGCGGCTGTCCCAGCGTTGCCCCATAGAACACAGCAGTGCGCACGCTCGTAGGTGTGCGTAGACGATTGGCCTGACTTGCCTCGTTGGGCATCCGTCGGCTGTTGTCTGCGCCTGACGAGCCACATTGACTTCGGGATACCAGCCCGCAGTCACCTTCACCATCGCGACCTTGACGACGTTCGCGTGCCTTCGCAGAACTCGTCAAGCAGGTTACCCGGTCGACCTGGTCGACCACCAGGTGCTTCCGGTCGACCACCACTGCCTCTGGTCGACCACCAGGTCCCTCCGGTCGACCACCAGGTGCCACTGGTCGACCACAGCTCCCGTCGAGCTACCCCCTGGTCGACGGACCCCTTCCGTCGACCAGAACAGTCAGCGGTTGTCGCCAAGCTCCCCTTGTCGACCGCTGCTCACTTGTCAGGTCGACGGACTGCTCCGTTGACCTCCTTGTTGAGCTGCAGGTCGACAGACTGCTCCCAGTCGAGCTGCAGGTCGACAGACTGCTCCTGGTCGAACTGCAGGTCGACAGACTGCTCCGTCGACCTCCCGGTCGAACTGCCCCTCCTGGTCGACGGCCCACCCGTTGCCCAGACCAGTCAGTTGCAGATGTCGAGCTCCTTGGTCAGCAGAAACACCACAGCGGTCCCCTGCAGCTCGACGAAGCCTGTCGAGCAGCTCTCCTCCCACTGTGAACGGTCGGCTGCTACTCCCGTACATCCGATCAAGTCGTCGGCGTTGCCCAAGCGAGGGCGGGGCCAACACTCCATTCCTGTTAACACTCCCCTGCCGCGCTCACGCTTGGGCCTCCAGCCCACACGGCAGTACTCCACGGAGAAAACGCGTCCTCGGCGTGCACCCCACACACAGCACGCCGTCACCGCACCAGCCGTGCAGAAGGGCACGGCACCTACTACTGCACCTCTTCGTCGTCGTCGACGACGTCGGCCAGACGAACTTGGCCGATGGCGACAGTGCACCGGTTGAAGGCCGGAAAATGCAGCGCCTTTGTCAGGAATTCCGTCGGCTGCTCGGTGGTCGGGATGTACTTCAGCACGAACTTCCCGCGCCTCACCATGTGCTGCAGCCAGGCGTAGCGTCGCTCCATGTGCTTGAGGTTGCCCGTCAGCCCCAAGCCCTCAGCGATCGTAATTGCCGACTTGTTGTCGACGCAGAGTTTGGTCGACTTCCCAGCGTCGAGCAGCTTGAATTCCGCAAGAAGGAAACAAAGTCGGCGTCCCTCCTTGCTTGCATCCGTGGCCGCCACGTACTCCGACTCGGTCGATGACAATGTCGCGCATTTGATGCGCGAGCTCGACCAGGAGACGTCGACCCCTCCGTAGACGAATACGTAGCCTCCCGTGCTCATCCGGTTCTCCTTGTCGCCCGCGTCGTCGGCATCCACGTAGCCGATCAGCTCCAGCGACTCTGGTCCACCGCCGAACTCCAAGGCGGTGTCGCGAGTGATAGCGAGGTAGGAGAGGCAGTGGTCGACCTCACGCCAATGCTGGTCGCTCCTCACCGTGAGGCCACTCCCCAGCTCGCCGCAGGCGAACGCGATGTCCGGCCTCATCGTCGTCGCCGCGAACTGCAGCGAGCCGACCTTCTGCCGGTACTCTTCTTCCTCGCGCTCTTGGGCCTCGTCGTCGTCGAACGTCAGCTGAGCGTAGGCGTCGACCGAGACCGGCATCTTCGGGACTCGAACGCCCTGCTCCTTGTCGATGAAGCGCCTGCGCAGCTTGTCGGCGTAGCCCTGTTGGTGCAGCCACAACTTCCTGGCCGGCTTGTCGCACACGATCTCCAGCCCAAGGTACTTCACCACCGGCGAGATCTCATGCAGCTCGAAGGCGGCCTCCAGCAGCTCCTTCAGTTCCTTCAGCATCGCGGTGCTGCTGCTGGCGGCGAGCAGGTCGTCGACGTAGACCAGCACCCAGCAGGTCACCCCGTCGTCGCCGACCTTGAAGTAGAGCGCCTCGTCGACCTGGCTATTCTTCGAGCCAGCGCCCAGTATCACACCGTCGAGAGCCCTGTACCACAGAAGCGGTGCTTCAGCCCATAGAGGCTCTTCAGCAGCTTACACACCCGGCCGGTCCCATACTCGAAGTAGTCCTGCTGGTACATGTAGAGCACCCTGTAGAGCTTGCTCTGCAGGAAAGCGTTCTTCATGTCGAGCTGCATCAGGTTGAGGTCGAGAACGGCGACGATGCTGAGGAAGATCCTCAGCGTGACGTAGCTGCTCACCGGCGAGTACGTCTCGTCGTAGTCGGCACCGTACACCTGCGTGAAGCCCTTCACGACCAGCCTCGCCTTCTCGCGCTCGACGGTGTCGTCGATGTGGTACTTGGTCGTCAGCACCCACCGGTTCTTCATGATGTTCACCCCGCGTAGGCGTTCGACCAGCTCCCAAGTGCCCATACCGATGAGGCTGCGGATCTCTTCTTCCCTGGCGGCCTTCATCGCCTCGCCCTTCCAGCTCGACAGTTCCTCCTTCACTGTCATCGTGGCGATGCCCCAGCGGTGTTCGGGGTCGGCATGCACGTCGGGGTCGAGCTCCGGCAGGTCTTCATCCTCCTCGGCGTCATCGTACAGCCGACTGCTGCCCTTCCTCGTCAACGCCCTCTCGTCGACCAGCTGCTTCGACCCTTCGACCGACTGCTCACCAGCTGCTGACTTCGACAGCTCCCCTGTCGACTGCACCCCTGTTGTTGCTTCCTGTTCGACCGGCTCCCATGTCTGGTGCTCCCCTGTCGTCGACGACGTCCCATCCTGTTCGACGAGCTTGGCGCCTTGTTGACCGCCGGCGATGCCAATGGCCAGTGCCACAGGCGACGCCTCAAGGCTCCCCTCATCGCCGGCGGCCGACACAGGTGTCAACGCAGGCCGGTCTGCGACGGGGAATGGAGGAGCAAGAACAGGGGGAGGTGGAAGAACCTCCACAATATCCTCATCAGCAGGCTCGTCGACTTCGGCGAGCAGTGGAACCGTCGCTGTCGAGGTGTCCGTCGGCGGGTGTGCTTGCGTCCGCCCCGATGCCGGCTCATACTTCGCCTTCCACACCTCCAGCGACAGCGTCTCCTAGAAGATCACATCGATTGACGTGACGACCTTGTTGTCGGTCAATTCGAGCACCTCCTAGCCCTTACTCTCCGGCGACACACCCAGGTGAAGCCCCTAGCGAGCCTTCGGCGCCAGCTTCCCACCGCGCTGCTGCTCGGGAATCATGAAATGCACCATGCAGCCCCACACCCGCGCCAGCGTGAGGTCGGGCTTCTTCCCGGTCATCAGCTGGTACGGAGTTGTCCCGGGCGGCGTTGTCGACCGCTCGAAGCAATTGCGCACCCAGACAGCCTGTCGAAGAGCGAAGTGCCACCAGTGGTGCTGCACGCCCATGTGCAGCAGCATCTTCCGCACGGACTCGACGACTGTGCGCATCTCCCACTCAGCCATGCCGTTTTGCTGCAGAGTGTAGGGGCACGTCAGGTCGTAGACGATGCCCTTCCCGTCGACGAAGTGGGTGAAATCCTTACCGAGGAACTCCCCTCCCCGGTCGGAGTGGAGCGACAACACCAACTTCTTCGCCTGTCGTTCCACCAACACCAGCCACTTCTGAAACTCCCGCAGCACATTGCTCTTCTCCCACACGAACCGAGTGTGGCGATCCTTTAGCATCAAGAAGTACAAGCTGCCATCCTTGGCAGCCACCCGAAATGACCCGCACAAGTCAATGTGCACGACAGCCAGTGCCTCCTCGGCGTCCGAGCCCTTCTCGAGGAAGGTGTGCCGCGCCAGCTTTCTGCCGACGCACGAGACACACGGCGGGTCTGCTCCGGTCGACGGCGTGATGTCGAGCCCAACAGCAACGTCATGCTTCGCCGAGCTCTTGATCATGTCGACGCCGACGTGCGCGAGCCTCGCATGCAACCGGTCGAGGGTCGACGCCGTCGCCGAGACGATCGTCCGCATAGCCACCACCTCGGTCGACGGCGCCCGTGTCGAGCAGGGGCGAAGGTCGGTGCAGAGGACTTGTCCGGTGTAGTGTGCTCGACCAAGCACCTCCCCGATCACGGCGACAAGCAGCATCTCGTCGCCGTCGCCCTGCAGCTGCACTCCGCTCTCCTTCAGTTGGCCAGCTGACAGCAGGTTCGCCTGTACGCCCGGAACGTAGAGCACGTCGGGGATGAGGACTTGCTCCCCGGCCTCCCCTTGTAGAGTGACGGTTCCGCGACCCTCGACAGGCTGCAGCACCCCGTTGAATCCACGCACATGCTTCACTCCGTTGCTCGGTGTCAAAATCCCAACCACTAGACCATTGGGATAAAAGGGCTTGTTAAGTAGCGGGTCAGTGCGCCCATAACCCCCCAGGCCAACATGCCTGTAACCCTTCCCTGGGATCAATCGGGGATCACCAGTGGACCTCTGACACTCGGCGCCATGTCGACGAAGACCGCCTTCGTCCCCATCACGTGGTGGGAGCACCCGCTGTCGAGTAGCACCGCCATCGGGTTGGCCTGCACAGCTGCCGCCACCGCCTGGAAGTCCTCGCCAGCGAGACCGTCGGCTCCACCACGCCGACCATCGAGCACGACGCCTCTCCGTCGCCTCGGCCCTTGCCGGTAGAGCTGTCGACATCCTTCGTCGACAACGTCTTCTTCGACGTCTACTTCTCTTTGCGTGGCTTTGCATCTCGACGGGGACGACGACTGGTCGACCGTCCGCGACCTCCCTTGCTGTCGTCCTCATCACTATCATCGCGGTCGGGGCACTCGAAGGAGAGATGGTCGGGGTCGCCGCAGATCCAGCACTCCCGCCGTCGACCACCACCTCGTCGACCCTTGTCACGCGTCGACCTCTTCTCGTCAACATCCTTCGTCGACCGCCCACCTCCGCTACCACCTCCGCCCGACTTCCCGCGCTACTCCTGCTGACAATTCAGCTTCGTCGGTGCAGCGTAGTTTGCCTGCGGAAGGAGCTTCGTGGGTTGTTCGGCCTCCTGCATCGCCTCGTCTTGAAGGATGTAGCTGGTGATGGAGTCCTCGTCGAGGGACTCACGCATGCCGGGCACCATCATCATCCTCTTCATGAGGTTGTAGTCGCGCGGCAGGCCCTTGATGATGTGGGTGATGTAGGACGCCGTTGAGTATTCGGCGCCCGCCATCCGCATCTCAGCCAGGATCCGTCGAGCATGGTAGCAATAGTCCGTCGCCGACTCCTGCTCGCCCATCCGAATGTGTGTCATCTTCTCCTCCAGCTGTCTGATGTACAGGTCGTCCCTGACCTGGTACGTCGACAGTATGAAGTGCCATGCCTGGTGACCAGCATCCAGTTTCTCTCGACAGCTCCTGAGCACCAGCTGCACCACCGGCGAGCAGCACCTCGAAATGACCATGAAGGTGAGCGAGCCGCACGAAACTCCCCGCGCAGCTCGACATCCTCAACGGGCGGAATCCGTACGGTTCCGTCGGCGAAGCCCTTCAGCCTGGCGACCTCCAGCTGAGGTTCTATCGACTCCCTCCAGGCGATGAGGTCACGTCGACCTTGCAGCGGGGCGACGGTGATCCGGTCCGGCGAGAACTTGAAGTAGCCACACGCCGGTGCAATCCCGCCCACCGTCACATGCGTCGTCGCCAAGAGCCCTCCACCGCTTCGTAGAGGAGAGCGACGTCGAACATCGACGTCGGCACGCGAGCTACTTGCAGCCGCCGTCGACCACTGCACTCGCGCCTGGATTCCGTCGACATCACCGTCGACCTTGAGCGCCCCTCTCTGCCTCATGCCTTCACTGCCGCTGACTCGTGCACCACCATCGACCTTGTCATCGACGCCACCTTCGTTGCACACCGGTCGAGGAGATGCAGGACGGGAAGGGTGTTCCGTCGCCCACTGCGACCGGATGCACAACTCGACGATCAGCAAGGGGATCGTCCCGTACTCGCCATCCGTGTGGCGTCTCCTCGCATCAGCCAAACGTGCCTCCAAGGTGTCCGCTACACTCGCATCAGCTACGGGGTCGACCATGGTGACTATCGCTGCTGCCGGCCTACGAACGACTTAGTAGTTGCAAAAGTCGGCTCCTATCTGAAGGTATTTGCGGGCTCGTCCACGCTCACCGCACCATGCGGAGAGTCACTCTACAAAGGTAGTGAGCTGGACTACGCGGGTTGGACGAACTACTAGGAGTGATCGTAGCTTTGATTAGTTCCTTAGTGGTTGCGCATTCACGGGAGAAATCGGCAAGAGTTTCCACTAGGCAAAGTTGAAATTACAGAATGATAGAACATGCAATGACAGAATGACTACATCAGGCACCTAGCAACCCTGCAGCTAGCCTGGTCGACCGCCAGCACAGCTTGGTCGACCGCCTGCCAGCGTTGCGTAGAGGAGCCGCGCCAGCACTGCGGAAAGGCGATCTGCCAACAGATCAGGTCGACGACGTACCAACGCTGCAGCAGAGCGGCTGTCCCAGCGTTGCCCCGTAGAACACAGCAGTGCGCACGCTCGCAGGTGTGCGTAGACGATTGGCCGGACTTGCCTCGCTGGGCATCCGTCGGCTATTGTCTGCGCCTGACGAGCCACATCGACTTCGGGATACCAGCCCGTAGTCACCTTCGCCATCGCGACCTTGACGACGTTCGCGTGCCTCCGCAGAACTCGTCGAGCAGGTTACCCGATCGACCTGGTAGACCACCAGGTTGCCTCTGGTCAACCACCAGGTCCCTCCGGTCTGGTCGACCACAGCTCCCGTCGAGCTACCCCCTGGTCGACGGATCCCTTCCGTCGACCAGAACAGTCAGCGGTTGTCGCCGAGCTCCCCTCGTCGACCGTTGCTCACTTGTCAGGTCGACGGACTGCTCCGTCGACCTCCTGGTCGAACTGCAGGTCGACAGACTGCTCCCGGTCGAGCTGCAGGTCGACAGACTGCTCGCGGTCGAACTGCAGGTCGACAGACTGCTCCGTCGACCTCCCGGTCGAAATGCCCCTCCTGGTCGACGGCCCACCCGTCGCCCAGACCAGTCATTTGCAGATGTCGAGCTCCCTGGTCGACAGCAACACCACAGCGGTCCCCCGCAGCTTGACGAAGCCTATCGAGCAGCTCTCCCACTGTAAACCTTCGGCTGCTACTCCCGTACATCCGACCAAGTCGTCGGCGTTGCCCAAGCGAGGGCGGGGCCAACACTCCATTCATGTTAACAGAGACGACAGCTAGCAGCTATGTCGACAAGCTCAGCAACTAGGGCAGACGCAGCAGTGGACTACAACGAAGGGTCGGTGACAACAGTGGCTAGGAGACGGGTGACATTAGGACTGGCGGCACGAACTAAGTCAGACTCAGGGTCTGGACCGTCAGGACGAGAGGACGCAGGAGGAGACGGCAGGGGAACTCGCAGTGGAACAGAGGAAGGACGAAGTGTCATACTATGTGTGCCAGGGAGAGGATGTACCAGTACGACCAGCGCGAACAGGCGAGGCAGGGCGAGACGCAGGCTCACGACGCTCTGTAAGAGAGTTTGTCTACTCAGTCTAAGGAGAAGGAGCAGGCAGTGGGGAGGCTGGCTATAACTGTGGCTGCGACTGGTCAGGCGGTGGACACAGTAGAGGCGGAGTAAGGTCAGCACAAGACGGGAGACCAAGAACCTGGCAAAGCAGTGGAACGAAGTACGGTCGCGGCCGCACAGTGCCTCCAGCACCAGTACCGACAGCTCCAGCACCCCCAGCGCCAGCACCTCCAGCTCCAGGGTCTCCAGCTCCAGCACCCCCAGCGCGAGCAGCTCCAGCAGCTCCAGCACCTCCAGCAGCTCCAGCAGCTCCAGCACCTCCAGTACCTCCAGTAGCAGCAGCACCACCAGCTCCGGCTGCTCCAGTACCTCCAGCACGAGCACCTCCAGGGCCAGCAGCTCCAACTCCTCCAGCACCTCCAGTAGCAGCAGCAGCACCAGCTCCGGCACCTCCAGTACCTCCGGTACGAGCACCTCCGGGACCTGCAGCTCCAGCACCTCCAGTAGCAGCATCACCACCAACTCCAGCAGCTCCAGTATCTCCAGTACGAGCACCTCCGGGACCAGCAGCTCCGGCACCTCGAGCAGCAGCAGCAACACCAGCTCCAGCAGCTCCAGAACCTCCACTACCTCCAGCGCCTCCAGCACGAGCACCCCCGGGACCAGCAGTGCCAGCACCACCAGCACCTCCAGCACCAGCAGCACCAGTGACTCCAGCGCTAGCGCCTCCAGCGGCAGGGCCTCCAGCTCCAACAGAGCGACTCCGAAGGCGAGTGCACTAAGCGTACCAGTTGCACAGCTGCTGTGGTGAGATTGGCTCCCGCTGGCTAGACCGCTGGGGCGAGGCCCTAGTGGGACCTCGAGGACTAGTAGCTCCAGCACCCCCAGTACCTCCAGTACCAGCAGTACCTCCAGCACCTCCAGGACTAGCAGCTCCAGGGCCTCCAGCTCCAGCAGCGCAACTCCGAAGGTGTGTGCGCTGAGTGTACCACTCGCGCAGCTGTCGTGGTGAGAGAGGCTCCTGTAGTGTGGACGCAGTGCCCCTAGGCTCAGCACCCCCAGACTCAGCACCCCCAGGCTCCGCACGCTCAGGCTCAGTACCCCCAGGCTCCGCACGCTCAGACGCAGCACTCCCAGGCTCCAAACCCGCAGGCTCAGCACCCCCAGGCTCCGCACGCCCAGGCTCAGCAACCGCAGACTCAGCACCCCCAGACGCAGCACCCCGAGCAGCACCAGAGTCACCAGTGACCTCGACAGGCTCAACCAAGGGGAGTGGGTCTACCTTAGACACACCTGAAGGAGCAGGACCCTGAAGGGGGAGGGGGTCTACTAGAGGGGGACCTGGAGCGAGGAAGAGCGGCGGGGGGGGGGGGGAGAGGGGCAGTGCGGTAGGGGAAGAGACGGTAAAAGAGACTCGTCGAACTTGACGTCCTGAGAGGGCAGGACACGGCGCGAGGTGGGGTGGTAAAACTGTCAGCCAGGCGCGTCAGGGGGAAAGCCAAGGAAGACACAGGGAATGGCGCGGTAGGAGAGCTTGTCAGTGGAGGTATCGCAGACAAAGGCACGAGAGCCCCAGACCCGGAACACCGACGCATCGCCAACCTCTCTCGTCCAACGCAGTGGAGGCGAGGTCTCCGGAAAGGAGACACGGGGCCAGAGGTTGAGCTGATGCGCAGCGCACAGGACCGTAAACGGCCACTGAAAATGGGGAGCCGCCGCATGGATCATGGAGGTACGAGCGACCTCCATGACTAAGCCAATGCGGTGCTCAGCAACCCCATTCTACTGTAGAGAGGCCGAAAGCGTGAACGACTGGAGGATACCCTCCCTACGGCAAAATTCCCGCAAGAGGTCGAAGGAAAACTCACCACCTCTGTCAGAGTGCAGACGCAGGACAGAAAGGTCCGTGTCGAACCGCTCACGGAGCTGGAGACGGACAGCGCGGATCCAAGGGATCAAAACATCAGGGACCTCCCCCTTGCTGCGCAAGGGGAAGACCGTGGTGTAACGCGAGTAGTCGTCAACAACCAGCAGAAAGTATCGCTCGCGGCCCTGTCCCTAGACGCGGGCTGGGCCCCACAACTCCATGTGGAGAGTCTGCAGGGTAGCACTCGTCGGGGGAAACGAGGACGAGTGAGGAGCGGCGCGCTGCCGCCCCTCGACACAGGGAAGGCAGGGAGGGGCAGGCAAGGGTGGGAGGGGAGGCAGAGACTTGGGAAGACCAGAGACAAGGAGGCGGGAGTGCATGCTACGGAGGCGTGGCAGGGAGGGGTGACCTAGACGGTGGTGCCAAAGGAGAGTCTGGTGCGACAGGAGGCGACACGAACAGGAGGCTGCTAGCTGACCTGATACGGACGCAGATGCAGCTACCTGAGGAGGCTCAGTAGTCAGTGTGTACAGGCTCGACCCAGGCCGATGGGTGAACGTGGCCAAGTGACGGCCCGTCCGTGCACACGTGCAGATTGCCACACGCTGTCCTCCAGGGGTAAAGGTATCAACCCAAGCATCTTGAAGGACGGCGTTACTCACCAAGTCCGTAGAGAACCAGGGGAGGTGAAGACCTGACAGTGAGCCAAACGGAACCGCCGGACACGGGAGAACAGTGGAGGAACGTGCAAGAACCGGTCCCCAAGAGGGGTCAGCCAGAGAGACTGCAACCGGTGCTGCGAGTGGTGTGACTGTGGTGCTGTCGCGAAAGAAGCAGCGGGAAGCACCTGAGTCAAGCGTGAAGGTGTGCAAGGCCCTAGCAGTCGCAGTACCAGAGAGAGCAGACTCACCAGCACCTAGAGCAGCAGCCTAGGGTTTAGGGTCGAGTGGCACACACAGGTAACAGTCACCCTCAGTACCAATAGTCAAAGCATACATGGTAGTGAGGATAGCATCATTGTCTAGAGCGGGGGAGCTCAGTCGCGTCACCAAACTCTGCGCGCTAGGCGTCGCTCAGATAGGAGAAGCAGCGGGACCGTGGGTGACCAACTGTCCCGCAAGTCTGACCAGTCTGGTCACCTGTGCGAATGACATATGGGCAGTGAGCACTACTCCGAGACGCCCCACGCTGAGCGTACCACTCACGAAGCTGCTGGGGTGTGAGGGTCTCGCGCGGACGCCGCTACAGCTGCACCAGGCCACCGCCAGAAACACCCGACTGAACAGCTGCACAGCAACTGCCACTACTGCCGCCGCCACCACTCCTACTAGCGTACCACTCACGTAGCTGCTGGGGCGAAAGGGTCTCTCGCGGACGCCGCGGCAGCTGCATCCGGCCACCACCAGAAACTCCCCACCGAACAGCTCCACAGCGACTGCTACTACGGCCGCTACCACTCCCATTGCTGTCACCACCTCCGCCACCACTCCCACCGCTACTATGAAGAGAAGTCATAGCGGTGCAAGCAAGGAGGCGCGCGACCAGTAGGGCAGCACGGAGGAGCAGGCACTAGGGAAGTCTCAGCAGGGAGGCGCGCGGGCCGCAGGGGCGGTGCGCGGGCTGCAGAGGGCGACGCGCGGGCTGCAGGGGCGGCGCGCGGGCTGCAGGGACGGCGCGCGGGCTGCAGGGGCGGCGCGCAGGCTGCAAGGGCAGTGCGCGGGCTGCAGGGGCGGCGCGCGGGCTGCAGGGGCGGTGCGCGGGCTGCAGAGGGCCATGCGCGGGCTGCAGGGGCGGCGTGCGGGCTGCAATGGCGGCGTGCGGGCTGCAGGGGCGGCGCGACGCGGGGTAGGGCAAGGCGTGCGCGGGGCAGCGCAACGTGGGGCAGGGCAGGGCGTGCGCGGGGCGGCGCGACGCGGGGCAGGGCAGGTCGTGCGCGGGGCACCGCGACGCAGAGCAGGGCAGGGCGTGCGCGGGGCTGCGCAACGCGGGGCAGGGCAGGGCGTGGGGTAGCGCGGTAACCACAGTCGGTTACTAGCTAATGGTGGGCCCGAAAACATAAAACGGTCCTACGGACCTACTGCTCTGAAACCATGTCAGAAACTAGTGAGCAGGAATGATTGCATCGAGTAAGAAAGTGATACAAGTACTAACCCTAATTGGGTTATACCCCATATAGGCTATCCCACTACAGCCTACAGAACACAGAACATAACAGTTTGACACATAAAGTGCACGGAAAAGGTGAATAACAAAGTTGTGGCTAAATGGACTGACAATACAATGAAATTCACGAGATGATGTAAGGTAGCAGGCACGTCAAAGTAGAAGTATACATTTGTAGGTGTACCGTGTTACAATATGAAATAACAGACTTAATATGATCGTCTCAAGTTGATGGCACGAGGAAGATTGCTAGTCAAGTCGGGTACGAACCCTGTCAGAAGGAGGAGATTTGAATCTCAACGGGTGAATATAGCAATGTGGTACAAGGTTTTATATAGGAATACAGTGGAATACAAAAGGTCCTAGCTAGCCATGTACTCTGAGGGGGTACATTCCCCTTAGGGCTAATCTAGATCGGGAATGCCAAACGCGCGGTTCGGTAACAATACGCGCCACATTAACTGTTTGGATGCATTTCCCGCGCTTGCACTTCAAATTCTTTCTGCTTTCAACCATCTTCAATAACTACTTGCGTCGCTTGGTCTTCGTCCTTGCTGCATTCATCTTCGTGTTTGAAGTTTCATAACTACGGGAATGTTATGCAACAATTCCATATTGTAACACTCCCCTTCATTCCCGGAGGAGCGAAATCTTGACGCGCTTGGTTATACCGCAGATGCTCGCATAGTTCTGGTACTGCTGACGTGGCAGCTTCTTGGTGAGGAAGTCATCTCCCATGTCACTGATGGGGCAGTAAATCAAGATGACTTTGCCATTGTCAACTTCGTTTTTTATGAAGAAGTAGTGGAGTGCAATGTCAGATTTATATGACAGAGCTACTGTAGGCTATAGTGGGGTAGCACATATGGGGTACAGTTTTCTAGGGTTTGCATTTTGTACCCAACTTTCCCTTAGTCATTCTCATTCCTCGTTTCTTCTCATGGTATCGAGCAGGTTCCCTAGTGGGAACGATTCCTAGGGCCCACCACCACGAAATTTTTTTTCCTGCCCGGAGCGCGCTTCGCTCCGGCCCGAGTCGCGCCCTGTGTGCTCTCCCTACCGTCGCGCCCTCGCTAGGCCCTTCACGGCCCCGTCGCGTCGCCCTTAGCGGCCCCCTCACGGCTCGTCGCGCCGCCCCCTACGGCCCGTCGCGCCCGTCGCGTCGCCCTTACGGCCCCTCGCGCCGTCCCTTACGGCCCCTCCCGCGGCCCCTCACGGCCCCCTCCGGCTCGTCGCCGCCCTCCGCGGCCCCGCCACCTACCTGTGCGGCCCCGCCACCTACCTGTGCGGCCCCGCCACCTACCTGCGGCCCCGCCACCTACTAGCGGCCCCGCCACCTACCTGCGGCCCCGCCACCTACCAGCAGCCCCGCCACCTACCCGCGGCCCCTCCACCTACCTGTGCTGGCCCCGCCACCTACCTGCGGCCCCGCCACCTACCAGCGGCCCCGCCACCTACCTGCGGCCCCGCCACCTACTAGCGGCCCCGCCACCTACCTGCGGCCCCGCCGCCTCCTCTCAGCGGCCTCGCCGCCACCTCCCAGCGGCCCCGGACGCCGCCCTCTCAGCGGCCCCGCCGTGCCGCCAAGCAGCCGAGCCGCCCAGCCGCCGAGCCGCCCAGCAGCCGAGCCGCCCAGAAGCCGAGCCGCCGAGCCGCCCAGCAGCCGAGCCGCCGAGCCGCCCAGCAGCCGAGCCGCCGAGCCGCCCAGCAGCCGAGCTGCCGAGCCGCCCAGCAGCCGAGCCGCCGAGCCGCCCTGCAGCCGAGCCACCCGAGCCGCCCTGTCCGGTAAGAGCAGCGCCTCTTTCACAGCACTGCCCTCACCCTACTGTTTGCGCTGCTAGTCTACTGCTGTCATGGCTACCCCTAGTGTCCTCGCTTTTGACGCTGAGGGTCGGGCCATTGACTTTGACGTCTGGATAGATGACCTGCAGCTTTTCTTACAGTGCGACAGAGCAGACGGCCTCTCCCTCTTTGACCTCACTTCTGGTGCCTCCCCTGCCCCCGCTGCTGATGCTGACGCCACTGTTCGCTCACAGTGGGCCACGCGCGATGCCGCTGCACGTCTTGCTGTGCGTCGCCACCTGCCTACCTCTGAGCGTGCGCACTTTAGCCAGTACAAGAGTGCTCACACCTTGTACGACGCTGTAGTTGCGCGCTACTCCTCCCCTGCCACTGCTGCACTGAGCCGCCTCATGCTACCGTACCTCTTCCCTGACCTTGCTGCCTTTCCCACAGTCGCTGACCTCATTACGCACCTCCGCACTAGTGACACTCGCTACCGCGCTGCGCTTCCTGCTGACTTCTGCGCCAAGAACCCCCCCCCCATGTACATCACCCTCTACTACATAGTCACCCGGCTCCCTAACTCCCTTCGCGTAGTCAGGGACCACTTCCTCTCAGTTTGCCCCACCACTCTCACCGTTGACCTCCTCGAGAAGTCCCTCCTAGCAGCAGAGAAGAGCATAGTCGCTGTAGGAGCCTCTCGTGGTGACCCTCGCACCCCCATCTTTGAGGGGTGTTCCCCCTCCCCCCTTTTGCCCTCTGTTGCCTCTGCTGCTGCGGCCGACCTCGTTGGGCTTGAGTCGGTCGGTGCGGCGTCTACCCCTAGCGGGAGACGCCGCCCTGGCAAGGGCAAGGGGGGCAGGGGCACTGGAGGAGCTAGCGGGGGCGGTGGAGGCGGCGGTGGAGGCAGTGGAGGGGGTGGGGGTGGCGGTGGGGGTGGTGGTGGGGGTGGAGGTGTCGGTGGCGGCGGTGGAGGCGGAGGCGGCGGCGGCGGTGGCGGTGGGAGCGGAGGTAGCGGCGGTGGAGGAGGCGGCGGCGGAGGAGGTGGAGCTGGTCGGGGTGGCGCTGCGCAGAGGGTCGGCTCCGGTGGTGGTCAGCGCCAGCAACAGCAGCAGCAGCAGCAGCAGCAGCAGCAGCAGCGCACTCGTGACATCCCCCCCCCTCAGCAGCTCCGTGAGTGGTACGCTGCACGCCAGCGGGGTGGGGGTACTGGTCCGTGCACCTACGTCCTCCGCACCGGCGACCGCGCGGGTGACCAGTGCGGGGGTGCGCACTCCACCCAGCGCTGCTTTGGCCGCCTGACGGACGCTTGGCGTCACCAGTTCCCTGAGGCCACTGAGATCCCCCGCTGGGGTGAGCTGTCTAGGGCGGGTGTCGCTGTCTTTGACCTTGACTTTGATGCTATTCTTGCTGCTATGTATACTGTGACTATTAGTGATGAGGGTGACTGTTACCGGTGTTTTCCGCCCGACCCGGGCATTGAGACTGCTGCTCTAGGTACTGGTGAGGCTGCTGCTCTAGGTGCTAGCGAGGCTGCTGCTCTAGGTGCGTCTGCTCCCTCAGGTGCTGGTGAGTCTGCTCTCTCAGGTTCTGCGTCGGCTTCGGCCTCCCACACCTTCACCCTTGACTCGGGGGCTTCTCGCTCCTTCTTTCGAGACCGCACCACACTCACGCCGCTTGGCCGGCCAGTTGCGGTCTCTCTGGCAGACCCGTCTGGGGGTCCGGTCCTTGCTCACTTCTCCACTGTCCTCCCGTGTCCGGCGGCCCCCTCTGGCACCCTGTCTGGTCTTTACCTCCCCTCGTTCTCTACGAACTTGGTGAGTGGTGCTGACCTACAGGATGCGGGGGTTCACCAGTTCACTCCTGCGAGTCAGCGGGTGACCCACTGCACGGACGCTCGGACTGGCCGACACCTGGCCACGTTTACACGTCGGCCGGGGTCGAGCCTGTACACACTGACCACTGCGTCTCCTCCAGTCACTGCGTCTGGTCAGGTAGCTGCGTCGGGTCAGGTGTTTGCTGCAGCGTCCAGGTCTGGTCCTGAGTCTGCCCCCTGTTCGTGTCGCCTCCTGTCTCACGAGACTCTCCTCTGGCACCACCGCCTTGGTCACCCCTCCTTGCTTCGTCTCCGAGGCATGGCCTCCCGTGTCCTTGTCTCTGGTCTTCCCCGGTCCCTCCCTCCCCTTCCTCCGGGGCCTGGCCCTACCTGCGTCCCCTGTGTCGAGGGGCGGCAGCGGGCTGCCCCTCACTCCTCCCAGTTTCCTCCGACAGAGGCCCCGCTGCAGACGCTTCACATGGACGTGTGGGGCCCGGCCCGCGTCCGTGGACAGGGTCACGAGCGCTACTTCCTGCTGGTGGTTGACGACTACTCGCGTTACACCACAGTCTTCCCCTTGCGCAGCAAGGGTGATGTCACTGAGGTGTTGATCGACTGGATCCGCGCAGCTCGTCTCCAGCTCAGGCAGAGCTTCGGCTCGGACTTTCCTGTTCTGCGTCTGCACTCTGACAGAGGTGGAGAGTTCTCCTCTGGCCTTCTGCGAGCCTACTGTCGTGCACGAGGCATCCGCCAGACCTTCACGCTTCCGGACTCTCCACAGCAAAATGGGATTGCTGAGCGCCGCATTGGCATGGTCATGGACGTCGCCCGTACGTCCATGATGCATGCGGCTGCCCCCCATTTTCTGTGGCCGTTTGCGGTTCGGTACGCGGCGCATCAGATCAACCTTCACCCTAGGGTCTCCAGGCCGGAGACCTCCCCAGCTTTGCTGTGGACGGGGAAGGTTGGCGATGCGTCTGCGTTCCGTGTCTGGGGATCTCGGGCGTTTGTCCGCGACTTGTCTGCGGACAAGCTGTCCCCTCGTGCTGCTCCTTGCGTCTTCCTTGGCTTCCCCCCTGACGCGCCAGGGTGGCAGTTCTACCACCCCACCTCTCGCCGTGTTCTGTCCTCCCAGGACGTCACGTTTGACGAGTCGGTCCCCTACTACCGCCTCTTCCCCTACCGCACTCCGTCCCTCCCCCCACCACTGCTCTTCCTTGTGCCAGGTCCCCCCCCGGTAGACCCCCTCCCCCCTCAGGGTCCTGCCCCTTCAGGTGTGTCCCAGGTAGACGCAGTCGAGCCTGTCGAGGTTACTGGTGACTCTGGTGCTGCTGAGGGTGCTGAGCCTGGGGGTGCTGAGCGTGTGGGTGCTACACCTGGGGGTGTTGAGCCTGAGGGTGCTACTACTGGGGGTGCTGAGCCTGGGGGTACTGAGCCTGGAGGTGCTACTACTGGGGGTGCTGAGCCTAGGGGTGCTGAGCCTGGGGGTGCTGAGCCTGGGGGTGCTACGCCTGGAGGTGCTGAGCCTGGGGGTGCGGAGCCTGAGGGAGCTGGGCCTGCTTGTGTGGCGTCTGGCGGTGCTGAGCCTGGAGGTTCTCCGGGTGCTTCGTCTCGGCGGGAGCCACTCTCTCCACAGGAGCTACGCGAGTGGTTTGCCCGGCGCTGGAGGCGTGCTGCTGGTGCTGGAGGTTCTTCGGCTACTGAGGGTGCTGGTGCCGCGGGTCCCGGAGGTGCTCGTACTGGGAGTACTGGAGCTGCTGGGCCTACGGGTACGACTGGAGCTGGAGCTGCTGAGGGTGTTGACGCTGAGGCTACTGCTGTCGGTCCTGGAGGCGGTCCTGCTGGGGGTGCTCCTGGTGCTGCTGGAGGTACTGGAGCTGGAGGTGCTGCTGGCGCTGGTGCTGCCGCTGGGGGTACTGGTGCTGTCCCTGCTGTGTCTGGAGTCGCCGCGCGGCCTCGACCGTACTTCGTTCCGCTCCTTCAGCAGGTTCTTGGTCTCCCGCCTTCTACTGGTCCTCCTCCTCCCTTAGAGTGTCCACAGCCTGTCCTGTCACAGTTACAGTTACAGCCGGCCTCCCCACTGCCCGCTCCTTCTCCCTACACTGGTCCTACTGGAGGTCTTGCCGAGCGTCGTGAGCCTGCGTCGCGTCTTGCGTCGCCTGTCCGTACTGCTCGCGCTAGTGGTCGTGGTTCGCGTCAGCGTCCTCCTCCTGTCCCTGGCACGCACCGGATGTCTCTGCGTCCGTCCACTGCTCCTCTGCGTGCCCCTTTGCCTTCTCCTCCTGAGTCCTCTCTTCCTGCTCTTCCCGACCCGGAGTCGGACTCTCTTCGTGCTGCCAGTCCTACTGTCACGCGTCTCCTTGCTACTGTCGTCACTGACCCTTCCTTTGCGTCCACTGCTGCGTCTGCCCTAGTTGCTGAGCTCGTCGACTTTGCTGCTCGCTGTCGTCTAGACTACGCTGCTTGTCTTGTCGCTGAGTCTGAGTCTGACTGTCCTCCGTCCGTCGGGGGTGAGTGTGCCCTTGGCACGGACGTCCTTGAGGACAGGCAGGAGGAGTTCCAGTGTTTGGCTGCTGCTTCACCTCATCTCGTGTCCGTACTGCTTACCCCTGAGGGAGACCCGGATGCACTTGACATCCCGACTCCGCGCTCTTACGCGGAGGCGATAGAGGGTCCCTACTCCTCTCAGTGGCAGGCAGCTATGGACACAGAGATGGCTTCCTGGAAGTCCACAGGCACCTACGTTGACGAGGTTCCCCCGCCTGGGGCGAACATCGTCAGTGGCATGTGGATTTTCAGGGTGAAGCGGCCGCCGGGTTCTCCGCCTGTCTTCAAGGCGCGTTACGTGGCTCGTGGCTTCAGTCAGCGGCAGGGAGTTGACTACTTTCAGACCTTCTCTCCCACCCCGAAGATGACCACTCTTCGGGTACTGCTGCACATAGCTGCTCACCGCGACTACGAGCTGCACTCTCTTGACTTCAGCACTGCTTTCTTGCAGGGCAGCCTGCACGAGGAGATCTGGCTGCGTCGCCCACCTGGCTTCACTAGGTCTTTTCCTCCTGGCACCCAGTGGAGCCTCCGGCGGCCAGTCTACGGTCTCCGCCAGGCACCGCGTGAGTGGCACGACACACTGAGGACTACACTTGCGGCTCTTGGGTTTGCTCCCTCTACTGCCGACCCGTCGCTGTTTCTGCGCACCGACACTTCTTTGCCGCCGTTCTACATCCTCGTGTACGTCGACGACTTGGTCTTTGCCACAGCTGACACTGCTGGACTCGCCCACGTGAAGTCCGAGCTGTAGAAGAGACACACGTGCACAGACCTGGGTGAACTGCGCAGCTACCTTGGCTTGCAGATCACCCGGGACAGAGCACGCCGCACCATTACCCTGACTCAGTCACACATGGTGCAGCAGGTCCTTCAGCGCTTCGGCTTCACGTACTCCTCGCCTCAAGCCACTCCTCTGCCTACTCGCCACTCGCTCTCAGCTCTGCCTTCGGATGAGTCCGTAGAGTCGAGTGGCCCGTACCCAGAGCTTGTTGGCTGCCTCATGTACCTGATGACCTGCACACGACCTGACCTTGCATACCCTCTTAGCATTCTCGCACGCTATGTTGCTCCTGGGAGACACAGACCGGAGCACATGGCTGCAGCAAAGAGGGTGTTGCGCTACCTGTGCAGTACGTCGGGCATGGGGCTTGTGCTTGGAGGGCAGAGTCCAGTGGTCCTCACTGGGCACGCAGACGCTTCTTGGGCTGACGACCAGGCTACGCAGCGGTCGTCACAGGGTTACACCTTCAGCCTTGGTTCCGGCTCTGTTTCGTGGCGGGCTACCCGCTCGTCTTCTGTTCTCGGCTCCAGTTGTGAGGCTGAGATCTACGCCGGGGCCATGGCTGCACAGGAGCTTCGCTGGCTCACCTACCTGCTGACTGACCTCGGAGAGCCGCCTCGTTCTCCTCCAGTGCTGTACGTAGACAACAAGGCCATGCTGGCCTTGTGTCGAGAGCAGAGACTGGAGCACAGAACGAAGCACATTGCTCTCCGCTACTTCCTTGCTCGTGAGCTACAGCAGCGTGGTCAGCTGCGGCTTGCATACGTGGCCTCTCAGGCCAACACTGCTGATATCTTCACCAAGGCACTTGCGCCTTGTGATCATCAGCGTTTCTGTACTCAGCTGGGCCTTGTGCCTACCTTGCCTCACTTGCTCACCCCTTGACCTTGTTTGTACTGTTGCATATATATATATACACCTGCTCTTGCTTGTCTAGCCTTATATATATATGTAATCCTGCATGTGAACTGGCCTTGTGGCCTTGAACTTGTGCTCGGAATGTGTGGTGACTTTGTGATCCACCCTGAGCTTGCTTTGCTTTGCTTGACTGGTCTTGTGACCCCTTGTTCTCCCCCACTTTGCCTATGGGGGTGTGTCAGATTTATATGACAGAGCTACTGTAGGCTATAGTGGGGTAGCACATATGGGGTACAGTTTTCTAGGGTTTGCATTTTGTACCCAACTTTCCCTTAGTCATTCTCATTCCTCGTTTCTTCTCATGCAATGTCCTTGGTGCAGTTGACAAAACCGGGTTTGTTCGCGATCTTGATAACGCTCTGGTTGTCGCAGTGAAGTTTGAAGTTCGCGGATGTCGCAATTTTCGCCTCCTGGAGCAGCTCTTGGAGATAGAGTCCTTCGCGGACGGCTGACGTGGCGGCGATGAATTCGACTTCGGCATATGAGAGCGCCACCATTTCCTGCTTCTGTGAACTCCAGGAAATTCATCCGGAGGGCTCAACGCGGAAGAGGAAGCCGGTTCGGGACCGTCGATTTGCAGGGTCGGCGGCGTGATCGGCGTCCACGTAACCAACGAGGCTGAATGTGCGGGTCGTGAGGGTGGAGTAGGTGAGGCCAATGTTCGGCGTGGAGATGGAGTATTGTAGGGCACAATAGTAGGTGGAGATTAGGAACCATGGTGATGGGTTTTGGGAAGCACAAGTTAGGAACGAGAGAGTTTGCCGAAAAAGGGGTTGTTCCCTATAGAGCAAGCAATACAAATAGACAAGAAGAAACAAGAAAGGTGCACCACCAAGTAGGAAAACGCTATAACTACAGTAACCTATCCTACAGGCTGTTACAAATAGAAAATATAAACTTATATTTTCCGACACGCCCCCATAACTGGCTGTAGGAGAGGAGTATGCAGTAAGCGCCCCCTGAAGGGGTACACCACGACTGCGCAACGGAAATCGCAGCAACATGCAAGTGCAGTGGCAACCGGTGCAGTGGTGGCAGATCCAGCTGAACCCAACCCTCCGCCAAGGCAGAAACAGTAGCAGGTGTAGGGGCGGCAGGTCGCCTGAGGAGCAAGCCCTGTGGCTGCAACGTGCACCAGGACAGCAGGGGCTCGACGGCAGCACCTGCAGGCCCCAGCAGCATGCAGCAGAAGCAAAGGCAGGTGGCGGCAGGGGCGGCAGCTGGAGGTGCCACGGCAGCAGCCGGCGGCAGCAGCAGATGCACGGCTGGCTTCCGCCGCCCTCTCACTCTCCCCCCCATAGCGGCACACGCGGCAGTGAGAGAGAGAGGAGGAGGGGCGGCTGCTGGCTCGGCAGAATCTCTCTCGCCACCCCCTCACCCTCCCCCCCTCCCCCCACAGCGATAGGTGCTGGAGGGAGAGAGAGGAGAGAGGAGGGCGGCGGCTGGTTCCTTCTGGTGTACTCCCGCCACCACCTCATCTCCAACCCCCTTCCCACGTCGGAAGTCGCGGAAGGGAGGGGGGCGACACACGCTGCTGCTGCTGCTCCCGCTCTGGCGTGGGGTGGGCGCTGCTGCTGGTCGTGCTGGCGTGCGCTGGCGGGCTGCGCAATGGCGCACGCGCTGGTGCTGGCGCTCGCACTAGTGTAGCGCGCTGGCGTAATGGCGGCCGCTGGAGCGACGCGCTGATGCACGGGCGGGCCGCTGGCAAACGCGCGGACGAGCTCGAAGGCGGGCTGGTGGGCGCTTCGGGTCAGCAGCAGAGGCGCACCGAACAGGGCTGTAATTAGCGCGACCAGCAGGGCGTGACGCGGCCGTACTGAGGCCGCAGCTAGCGCCATCGCGCAGCTCGCCGTCACGGGCAGCAGTGTGACGGGCAGCGCGACGTAGGGCGCGACGCGGGGCTGCATGAGTGAAAATAAAATAGGCCTAGGCGAACCAGGCTCTCGATACCATGTCAAAATAGTAGGTGGAGATTAGGAACCATGGTGATGGGTTTTGGGAAGCACAAGTTAGGAACGAGAGAGTTTGCCGAAAAAGGGGTTGTTCCCTATAGAGCAAGCAATACAAATAGACAAGAAGAAACAAGAAAGGTGCACCACCAAGTAGGAAAACGCTATAACTAGAGTAACCAATCCTACAGGCTGTTACAAATAGAAAATATAAACTTATATTTTCCGACAGGCACGCTGCAGGTCCAACATATTCTCCCCTTCAGTTCGCTTGGCGTGCTGAGCGGGGTGGCTTGAAATGTAAGACAAGTCAGGCCTGCAGGTGACCGCAGCAAAGAGGAGACACCCAAGCTGCTGCTGGTATACTTGGTGAGCAGATGGGTTGAGAGGGGTGGTGTTGGGGTTGTGGGGTGATGCCGGGGAGCAGCATGGGGTGGAGAGGTTCGCTGCCTTAATGTTGAACTTAGTAGACAGAGTGTCGGCGTACTTGGCAGCGGAGTGATGAATGGCGTCAGCTGCGTAGGTGATGTTTTGGCCCAGGAACTGTTTGACGTGGTCGGTGCTGGTGATTTCAGCGCGGTTGCTTAGTTTTTTCTCGAATTAATCAAGAAGCTCGGGACTTGTGCCTGTGTACAAGAGATCGCCCACATACGCCGTGAGGAGGATGTAGTCACCAAGAAAATAAAGACGATACATGATCGCCGCGGGATCTTGACACTCGTCAGGATCATCACAGAGGTAAAAATCGTCCACCTCCTCCTTGGCAACCTCTCCGACCTTGACTTTTGTTCCTGCTGCCGATGCCGCCGATTGAGAGTCGTCACCAGTTTTATTGGTGTCCTTGTCATTTGTTTCTTCCTATAGATCATTCAACTTGAGCGCCAAAGTTCGAGCCGACAGCTTGTTGATCACCTCGGCACCGAAGGGACCGGCAGCGTTGTTGAAAAGCTTCTTCGGGGTCACCGGTTCAAGGCGAGACTCCGGAAGCTTCTTCCCATGAGCACCACCAACAGCCATAGCAACCAAAGAGGGGATGTCTCTTGGGGGAGCCATTGTGCGATGATGACGAGCCTGAAGCAGCTTGTTGATAGCGGATCGTGTGCCAAGGCTGGGCATAGATCGTTCCTTCATGAGTTTGTGCCTCTTCTTCCGTTGCGTGTGTAGATATAACTGTGGCGCGATTGGTGTTGTGCCTTGAGCTTTGAGACCTTAGTAATGGATCGTTCAATAGCATGGAAACTATCTTGCGACCGTA
This sequence comes from Closterium sp. Naga37s-1, assembly GCA_947471745.1. NCBI lineage: Eukaryota > Viridiplantae > Streptophyta > Zygnematophyceae > Desmidiales > Closteriaceae > Closterium > Closterium sp. Naga37s-1. The sequence continues at coordinate 163,591 of CANJKZ010000781.1, read as the reverse complement.
TTTCATTGTTGGCGGGAGCCCTAATTGTGCCTAACAATATGTCCTTGAGAGGAATGTTCGCTCTATGAACATATAAAGCGTATCTAGAGAATCCTAAGGTCATAAAGACTACGAATGTAGTGTTTAAAACTGATAAGAAATTGATGGCCATTGATGGTCTTAAGCGCCTGAAAGGACCCACAACGACCTTGATGTTGTCATTTACCTCCTATATCGATACGTTCAGTGTTACCATGCGAAAATGCAAGGTTCGGATTTCGGAAACACTGTTCGGACATTCATCAAGCCGAATGATTACCTGGAAAAAGGTGATTCACAATCGGATTCTAGGCCGGATAAGACGGAATAACGTTACTATCACACACTAGATCAAACAGTCGCAGTCGCCTTGCACAAAAAACGAGACTCCAATGAATACTTGGTGTACTTTGAACCAGGTTTGCCAGCGCGAAAGTGTTGGTTGGCGAGAATCCAGAATTTCGCCAGGATTCAGGGTTTCGGGGTTACCTGGTGATTTGTCGTAGGGAAATCACGTGAAAACACCCGTCTTAGAAGTTCGTGTGATCAGGTGCGATCAAGCAGTACACGGCGATCCAGCAGTTCACGGCGGTCGAGCAATTCACTGCGCTGTTTCTGCGCAGCGGCTCACGCTTGGAGCGATGGGGCGGGGAAGAAGATTCGGTGGTGGTCGGCGGTCGTGCGGATCCAGGTAACGAGGGGGACGGCAGCGATAGGCCGAGGCAGGCACGAGCGGTTGAGTCGATTTACGCACACCCAGCCACGGGTCCGCCGAAAGGTTCACGCGCGCCGAGGTTCGGGTGCGCCCACAGGCTCGGGTGCGGCGACGGGTAGGGTTCGCCGCCCCCTAGTTCGGTGCGCCGTTAGGTAGCTGGTCTTTCGTCGCGCTGCGCGCAGAAATTCCTTGCTCTTCCCTTTTTCCCTTCAGTTCCTCGCTCTTCCCTTTTTCCCTTCAGTCCCCTTCCCCCCTCCACACAATCCCCATCGCCCCTCTCCCTCGTCCCCTCTTCCTTTCCGCCGCAGCGACCACAGGGCGGGCGGCAGTGCAGCAGAGGAGGCAGGAAGCCCGAGGAGGGGCGGGAGGGGGGAGGAGGACGGTGAGACTTAAGCTAGCTCATGCCGTGATTTGCCCTTCAGCTAGCTCATGCCGTGATTTGCCCTTCAGCTAGCTCATGCCGTGATTTGCCCTTCAGCTAGCTCATGCCGTGATTTGCCCTTCAGCTAGCTCATGCCGTGATTTGCCCTTCAGCTAGCTCATGCCGTGATTTTCCCTTCAGCTAGCTCATGCCGCGATTTGCCCTTCAGCTAGCTCATGCCGCGATTTGCCCTTCAGCTAGCTCATGCCGTGATTTGCCCTTCAGCTAGCTCATGCCGTGATTTGCCCTTCAGCTAGCTCATGCCGTGATTTGCCCTTCAGCTAGCTCATGCCGCGATTTGCCCTTCAGCTAGCTCATGCCGTGATTTGCCCTTCAGCTAGCTCATGCCGCGATTTGCCCTTCAGCTAGCTCATGCCGTGATTTGCCCTTCAGCTAGCTCATGCCGTGATTTGCCCTTCAGCTAGCTCATGCCGTGATTTGCCCTTCAGCTAGCTTCCTGCGCGACTGATGCCAAAGCCTTTGAAACTCTCCTTGTTCTCCTCCCTCACTCCTCCTTCCCTTCCCTCCTGGCTATCACTGAGCGCGTAGCGCATGTCTTCCATGCCCTCCCTCCCCTCACCCCCACGCGCCCCACCGCCGCCCCACCTATCGAATTCACCCATTCACCCCACCGTGGCACGCACTCTCCACTCACCACACTCATCAGAGCAATGAGCATCCCTCGCATGAATTTGTGCACATGCCATGGCTTGCCGTTCCCTCCCCTCCCTGCTTCCCTCCGTCCCTCCCTCTTTGCCTTTTATTCATTTTTCCAGACGAAGCATCGATCCATACACTGCTCCCATTTTGTGCCACGCCCATCCTGCCCTCCTGCCCGTCCCACCGTTCACCCACCCTACTCGCACAGAGCTCTCATCGCGGCCTTCTGCGGACGCCAAGCCCTACAAGCCGCCCATGGACCTCGCCATGTGGGTGAGCTGGCTGGATGCTTTAGTCGACTCATTACGCTGTTGTCTGGAATTTATAATTCATGGTGACAAGGCCCTCGATTGGTGACAAGGCCTTCGATTGGTGACAAGGCCCTCGATTGGTGACAAGGCCCTCGATTGGTGACAAGGCCCTCGATTGGTGACAAGGCCCTCGATTGGTGACAAGGCCCTCGATTGGTGACAAGGCCCTCGATTGGTGACAAGGCCCTCGATTGGTGACAAGGCCCTCGATTGGTGACAAGGCCCTCGATTGGTGACAAGGCCCTCGATTGGTGACAAGGCCCTCGCTTGGTGACAAGGCCCTCGATTGGTGACAAGGCCTTCGATTGGTGAGGTGTGCACCATGTGGGTAAGCTAGCCACGCTGGTGCGGCCACCTTAGGTTTGCACATCTTCATACAATGCGACTAAGGCAAAGCTTGCCCGCTCTCTGTGACGCCCTTGCAGCACGCTGGTAACGCATGGAGTAGTGTAGCGGCAAAGCATCTGGTTGCTGCTGCTGCTGCTGCTGCTGTTGCTACAGCAGCCAAGCGGCAATAAACAGGCGGCTGGGTTAAGCTCACCTTCCCTGTAAGGCCACTGCCACTCCCTCAAAGGCCACCTCGTTCGGTGCCTCTTTATCTCTCAACCAGGTGCCCCTGTTTAGGCAGTTCGACAGCAAGCGTTACATGGCGAGGTGGGAGCGTCTGTACTGAAGTATACACTAAAGGCACATGTGCGCGTGCCATGCCGTCAAATGATCCTCACTCTCACTCAACTCAACGTGCGCGCCCATGGACAGGACTTTGGGCAGTGCTACAGCAAGCGGTGCACGGGGCGCAAGCTGCTGCGCCTGAGGCTCATTCGTGAGATGCGCGTGCAGCAGCGCTTTGGGGGCATCTGCCTCAGGTGGGCATCTGCCTCAGGTGGGCATCTGCCTCAGGTGGGGGGAGCATCTGCCTCAGGTGGGGGGGGCATCTGCCTCAGGTGGGTGGTGAGAGGTGAAGGCGCATCTGCCTCAGGTGGGGGGGGCATCTGCCTCAGGTGGGTGGGGCATCTGCCCTCAGGAGTTGAGGGGCAAAGCGTGAGCGTAAGCGTCACTCATAGTCTCGTTTGGATGGGCCCGTCTGGCTGAATCTAAGACCGGGGCATGCTTTTGAGAGTTGCCAAAAGCATGTGCGAGGTGGGTTTTTGCAGGGAGAAGGCACAGGGAGAAGGTGGGGAGGGAGGGAGAAGGCCCGCGTGGTGCGGAGCCAAGGTGAACCAGGAGGTCGTATGCCAGCAGCTCGTGTAACGGGCCGCTCCCCCTCCTGGGCAGCCCGCCCCACCACCTACCCCCTCCTGGGCAGCCCACCCCACCACCTACCCCCTCCTGGGCAGCCCACCCCACCACCTACCCCCTCCTGGGCAGCCCACCCCACCTCATACCCCCTCCTGGTTACTCAGCTGATTGGCTCTCCTTCCTCAGGTGTATGAGACTCACTGCGCTCCCGTTAATCGAGGCATATGCATCCCTGTTCCGTGCCATCCACGCGCTCTTTCCTCCTACATATCACCAGCCACCACACTCCGTTGCACTTCCTGGCTTGGCTTATTTCTGCTCTCATCTTTCTTTGATTGCACCAAGCTTTTTCTTCTCCCAACTGCGTTCACTCACTTGCTCTCACACCCCTTGCTCTCACACCCCTTGCTCTCACACCCCTTGCTCTCACACCCCTTGCTCTCACACCCCTTGCTCGCTCTCACTCCCCTTGCTCGCTCTCACTCCCCTTGCTCGCTCTCACTCCCCTTGCCCGCTCTCACTCCCCTTGCTCGCTCTCACTCCCCTTGCTCGCTCTCACTCCCCTTGCTCGCTCTCACTCCCCTTGCTCGCTCTCACTCCCCTTGCCCGCTCTCACTCCCCTTGCTCGCTCTCACTCCCCTTGCTCGCTCTCACTCCCCTTGCTCGCTCTCACACTCCACGCCCCACCTGCGCAGTGCCGTGGCTGGTGGCGGCCAATCCAGTGAACTATGGCAAGCCCTGCCAGCTGTCATGCGTTGAGGCCATGGCTGCTGCGCTCTACATCTGGTGGGTGTACCACACTGCACACATGGTGGGAGCTGTTCATGGATCTAGGGGGATGCATGCACCATATGCATGCACCATATGCATGCACCATATGCATGCTGGGTATGAGTTGCTGTTCTGATCATGTGCTTATGTGCATACGAACGATGGCAGAGTGCTCCTTTTAGCTTCCTCTTCTCATGCCATTTGATTCAGTCAAGTTCTATGTGCGTTTTTCATCCACGTTCCATCTGTTGTGTGTCTGCACCTAGTCGTTTCTCCCCCCTCTCCTTGCATCCACCCCTTCTTCATCCATCTCCCCCTTCTCCATGCACCTCCCCCCTCTCCATGCATCTCCCCACCATGCGCCAGTGGGGACAAGGAAACTGCTCAGTCGCTTCAAGTGGGGCCACGCCTTCCTCCCCCTCAACAGGCGAGTGGTTCCTCCCCCTCAACAGGCGAGTGGTTCCTCCCCCTCAACAGGCGACTTGTTCCTCCCCCTCAACAGGCGAGTTGTTCCTCCCCCTCAACAGGCGAGTTGTTCCTCCCCCTCAACAGGCGAGTTGTTCCTCTCCCTCAACAGGCGTCTCTTCTTTTCTCTTTACACGCATTTCTCTTCTTCACTGCCCACCCTTCCCCTTCCCCTCTGCCCCTTCCTTCATGCTTTGTGTTCACTCACTATATCCTCCCATGAACCCCTCCTCTGTTCTCGTTCCCAATTCCTCCTTTCCCCTTCCACTTTCCCTTCCTCCCTTATTATACCTCCTTTTCTTCACTCTCCTCCTTTCCCTCTCCCCACCACCACCGATGCAGTGAGCTCCGTATGCGGCGTGTGTGGGCGGGGCAGGCGCGGCACAGCCCACCACTACCCTGTGCTACCCTGTGCCTTCATGCCCCTCCCACCCCTTCCCGCTGTTTGCCTGCAGCGAGCTGCCGGTGGCGTATGCAGCGTGTGCAAGCGAGGCAAATGCGTCGGCCTCACCATTCCTCCTTCCTCTCCACCATCCCCTTCCCTTCCCTCCCACTGCTCCTCCCTGCTCGCCCACAGCGAGCTGCTGGAGGCATATGCGGCGTGTGCGGATGGGGCAGGCATGTGGCAGCCACATCAGTACACTCCGTCCCACCCCTTGCCTTTATCCTTGGCCGTAATGCGTGCAGGTGTCTGCGAGGTGCTTGCAATGGAAGGAGGCGAGACGGTGGATGTTGCTACGGGAGAAGTTGAAGGCGTCAAGGATTGTTGGCTCGAGGGGTTGTTGCGCCTTTCGTCGGCGGCCTTTCGTTTATAGCACCGATCGATAGTGTGCCCAGGCTTCTTGCAGTACTTGCAGAAAGTTCCTTGTCAGAATGTTGTATTTGTCTAGCCTGCAGTGGGGTACTCTGTAGCGAGTATAGCCCAAATTTAGGGTTTCCTATATGTACTCAACTGCCTGCTAGTGCAAACCCTCTTTCGTGTTCTATCTTTTTGTCTATTGCTTTGACATGCTATCAGAGCGGTTACGCTCCTAGCCTGTAGGCCCACCGTTAGCTTCCGCTGCTGTCCTGTCTGTCGCGCGCCCCGTGGCGCGCGACGTTTTTTCTTCCCGCCACGTGCTCCGGGCGCATGGCGGTTTTCTGCCCGCCAAGCGCTCGGGGCGCGCGGCGGTTTTCTGCCCGCCGTGCGCCCCGAGGCACGCGGCGGTTTCCTGCCCCGTCGACCAGCGCGTCGCCCCCCGTCGCCCGTCGAAGCGCCCCCGGGGACCTGCGCGTCGCCCCCCGTCGCCCGTCAAAGCGCCCCTGGGCCGCGCGCGGCCTGTACAGCCTGCGCGCGGCCCGTACGACCTGCGCCAGGCCCGCGCGCGGCCCGTACAGCTCGCGCGCGGCCCGTACGACCTGCGCCAGGCCCGCGCGCGGCCCGTACAGCCCGCGCGCGGCCCGTACGACCTGCGCCAGGCCCGCGTGCGACCCGTACAGCCCGCGCGCGGCCCGTACGGCCTGCGCCAGGCCCATGCGCGGCCCGTTCAGCCTGCGCCAGGCCTTGCGCACCTGCCCTGCCGTGCGTGCACCCGCTCCCGCCCCGTCCTGCCTGTGTTAGGGTTTGGGGGTGGCGAGTATGGGGATGACGGGTGTGTGAGGCCTCCCCTGCTCCTCCTCCTCCTCCGTCTCCCACTGCTGCAGCTGCCGCTGAGGGGGGTGGATGCGTGGGAGCCGTCGGAGTAGTACTATGGGGGTGGCGTGTGAGCACTGCTAGGGGGTTCAGCAGGGGGTGTGTGAAAGGGGTGTGGGACAGCTGGGGGAGGTTGAGTGGAGTCAGCTGTCTTGTCGTCCGCAGCGCCAGTAGTCCGGAGGCTACAATCTTCGGTAGTCGCCAGTCGCCCGTGGGTCAATTGCTCTAGCCGCTCGGCGTAGCCGCGGAGCCAGTTACTCCTAAAGTCCGGGCCATTGCTTCGGTAGCCACTGAGCCAGCCGCTACAGTGTGTCTGCAGCTTCAACCGCCGTCTCCCATCTTCTCGCCCCTCACAGTCTCTCCTCCTCACTTGCCCTCTGTGATAGCCTCTAGCTTTGCTTATCATTGTGAACTATTGCTCTGCCTGCTTATTGTGCTGATTACACCCCACGTTGGCTATGGGGGTGTGTCAGAATGTTGTATTTGTCTAGCATGCAGTGGGGTACTCTATAGCGAGTACAACCCAGATTTAGGGTTTCCTATATATACTCAACTGCCTGCTAGTGCAAACCCTCTTTCGTGTTCTTTCTGTCTATTGCTTTGACATTCCTTTATTTCCGTGCTGCTCCCCTTCAGTTGCTCCGACGTAGAAGACTAATTTCTCCCGCTTGATGTTCTTCTCGTTATACAGGTCGATCTCCTTTTGCTCGGAGAGAAGCGTGGCACACAGGGCCGACTCGGAAACGGTTGCTCGAGCGCGGAGCAAGTTGGCATTGACGCCAGTCGGGTCCGAGGCCGGAAAGAACCATCGAGACGAACATGTCGTCTGGGACGGATCCGCCGCACTTTTTGATGTGATCGCGTAGATTGCGGCACCGGTTGATATATGGTCCCGCTTTCTCCCCTTGCTGCATTTTGACCGATGTAAGCTGGCTGAATAGGCGACTCATAGTGACGGGATCTGTTGCCATGTATGAGTTGCGCAGGTGCTCCCAAGAGGTGTACGTGGGCGCCCACTCTGATTTATAGGAGCGAATGCCGAGCTGCTCGGAGGGGGAGAGATTTCAAAGCAGAGTGGTGTACGCGAGAAGAGACTCGTGGTAATATTGGTTCTTCTCTTGGACGGTGCCTTTTGTTGGAAAAGGTAGGCTTCCGTCGTAGTACATCCAGATTTGCGCAGTTGTTGCGAGGAGCTCAAACTCGAAGCTCCAAGTGTAGAAGTCTTTTCCGTCGAAAGTAACTGAAGTTTTCAGCTTTGAAGTCAGAACGAATTTTGTCTGCATTGTTGCAATCGTGTCTGAGTGTGCGCGTTGCTGATTGTCTTGCGCAGGAGGTGAAGCTTGACGGTTGTCAAATGTGAAGGATCTCTCGGAGTTGACGCGGCGGTCTTCTCCAGGGAGAGGAATTCCAGCAACTCCACGTGCATAGCTTGAGCCCTCAATGCTCATTGCTTGATGGCTCTCAAGAGCATTGATGCGGGCGACCAGCTGCTCAACGAGAGCGGGGCAGACGGAGGTCACTGCTAATGGTGCAGTAGGTGTCGCTGGTGGTGGGCCCGGAGAATTTGCAGTGGCTTTTCTTTCTGGAGCCATAGTAGTGCAGAGTTTGTAACGATGTAACAAATAATTTATGAGAAGGTTGTTCTAGCAAGAACAAGAACTTAGCAGGCCTTATAATCCACTCTAGCTGTGAGAGTACGAACGGCTTATGCCAGCTATGCTTGCTTGCCTTTACTTTATTATGCTATTTCTAGCATAGGATAATCATATGCATGCATGAATTGCTTGATTTCCTAGGCTAGGTGCTTTCCTATATTTTATTATAGTTATAGCACCGAGCTAGGTTGCGTGCACCGAATTCTGGCTTTTCGGTTGCCACCGAATTGCCTCCTACCGAATTCGGTAAGGATCTGTTCGGGACGCTTCGCGACCCGCGGAACCTTCGCGTAACACCTGGTTACGGGGCCTTGTGTCGAGCCTATATATAGCCTCGTGTTGTACCCAGGTGATTCATTCAATTCGATTCAATTCACATTCTCTTTTCTGAGCTCGATCCTAGATCCTCACACTTGGTAATCAGAGCCCGTTTACACGCGAAGTTCTTTCGACCACTAAAACCAGTCTTCAAAAAACCGCGGGGGCGACGCAGTCAAACATCGATTTCGGGTACGTAAAACCGGTTCCGTGTTTTTCACTCCCCCTCGATTCGGTTTTTCGGACGCGTTGATGTCAGGCATGGAGGGCCAAGGCGACAACTACGCGACTACGAGCGACATTGCGAGCCTCCACACCGACATGGAGCAGACGCAGGCGACGCTTCGTCGACTCGAGGCTTTTCTGACAAGCCAACCAGGGTTCGCCACCGCAGCAGCAGCGACCGCAGCGACTGCAGCACCGACAACTCCAGCAGCAGTGGCGACACCGACATTTCACGGACCAATGGCACCACTGTCGCCGAACCTCGAAGCAGCACGACCGAGGCTCCCGGAGGCGTTCGATCCAAGCGCGAAGGGATCCGACGTCCGGCGATTCGTGGCCACCCTCGAAATTTACTTCGAGGCCATTGGCAGTTCGACCCCACAACACGACGCAGCAAGGATTCGGCTCGCAGCGACACTGTTACGTGGACCGGCTCTCGAATGGATTTACTACACCGACGTAGCCCGCGGGGAGAAAACGTGGCAGCAGTTTCGGGCAGATTTAATCGAGCGTTTCGAACCAATTAATACGACCTACATGGCACGGCAGCAGATACACCGACACAAACAATACAGTAGTGTAGCACAGTACACGCAGCAGATGGAGTTACTGTTCAACCGCATCACCGACCTGACCGAAGGCGAAAAAATCCAGGCGTACACCGAAGGGTTAAAAATGGAGATTCGGCGGCAGGTGATTGCGGCGAATTACAACAGCTACAGAGACATCGTGCGTGCTGCCGAGCGATACGACGCGCCGACTCGAGGTCAACCCGAAACACAACGCTTCACGCCGAACCGTACATTCGGCACGGAGCGATCGGCACCCCCCACGTTCGCCGAACCGATGGATATCGACAAATACGACGCGAAGCAGCAGCCGACAAAATGCGAATTTTGCGGCGCAGCAGGGCATCAGTTTTTGTCGTGCTACAAAATGAAGAAAGCACGTGCGGCACTCCGGGACGGAAACAGTGGAGCACCCCCGAAGTAAAAAAACGGGAATTGCCAGTAGCCGCGGATCGACCTGGCGATCGCGTAAAGATCCGAAAAGCAGAAAAAGGCGACAACGTGGCGACTTCGGAGCGGGTGAAAAAAGGAGAAAATGATGGCGCGAATCTAAAACGTCACGACCGGCCGGCATCATGGGAAATCGCCGAGGCGAATGGAGGCTCCGCGAAAAAAGACTCTGCACCGACCGGGAAACTCCAGCCGAACACCCACGAAAGTAAGAACTCGTTAAAAGTATCCTATAAAGATACTCTAACGAAGAATATTGCTTCTCGTGGTTTTCAAGCCTTTGAAAAATTCAGGGGAGGTTTAGAGGCCAAGAAAAAGCCTTTAGAAATTATTCAGGTACCTGAGAAGTTGGGCAAAGTACTACGGAGCGTAGAAAAGGGTCGTGCGTTTCGTGGAGTTAATATTCTCTCCCCGCAGCACAGTGTCAAGGCTCCCCGTTGCCCACAGGTGAAGCCTACACAGCTGCCAAGGCTTAGAGGAGACATCCAGGCTCAAGAGAAATTATACAAGCCTCGGAAAAATCCTCCTACCCCCCAGGTGAAGTTGGAAAGCGCTGAGTCAGGTATAGGAAATAGGGAAGGTATTAAGTTTGATGTACCCTATGATCCTATTAATGAGACCCTCTTTGGCTACTCAGCGCAGCAGACACCACTACTCCTCGAGGTGTTATGCAATGGGCGACGCCTCCAGGCACTGGTGGACAGCGGTGCATCTCACTCGGTGTGTGACCGCGGAGCATTGGAGAAAATTGGAGAGAAGGCGGAAGAGACCCAGTTTTCAGCAACCATGGTGGACGGTACGAAGCTTCCTATCCACGGCGAAGCATCACTGCAGTTGCATACAGGTGCGTTGAGGTGGAAGCCGAAACTACCAGTCACCAACATCAAAGGGTTAGATTTTATCTTGGGGCGAGATTTTCTGACGCGATTCAACCCCGAGATCGATTGGGTCAACAGCAAGGTGTGCATCTACAACAACGGGAAGCGGATAGCACTGCGAAGCTGGACGGATACAGGGGACGTACCTGAAACAACACTGGCACGGTTCGAACAAACGGTGAACAAGAGTAACACGGGTTACCTAGCACTGGTCATGGCAGCAGCAGAGGAGGAGAAGCCGAGTTCGGAGCTACCTGCAGCAGTAAAGGAGGTATTGGAGCAGTACAAAGACATCATGCCCGACGACCTACCTGCAGGCGTACCTCCAGCACGCACCCACGAGCATGAGATCGTGGAGGAACCAGGTGCGAAACCCGTCTCACGTGCACCATACCGACTAAGTCCGACCGAACTGACAGACATGAAGAAACAGATAGAATATCTACTGGACAGACAACTGATCCGCCCATCCACTTCTCCCTACGGTGCACCAGTTCTCTTCACTCCAAAACCAGACGGCAGTCTACGGATGTGCATCGACTACCGCGGACTGAACAAACAGACAGTTAAAAACAAATACCCCATACCGCGCATCGACGACTTACTGGACCAACTGTGTGGTGCAACAGTCTTCTCGAAGCTGGACCTACGGTCGGGATACTGGCAGATCAAGATGGCGGACAACTCGATCCACAAGACGGCGTTCCGTACTCGATACGGCTCCTACGAATACTTGGTGATGCCGTTCGGACTCTGCAACGCACCAGCAACGTTTCAGGCGGAGATGAATCACATCTTACGACCCCTGCTGGACGAGTGCGTAGTGGTGTACCTGGACGATATCCTCATCTACTCCAAGAACATAAAGGAGCACGTGGAGCATCTACGGAAGGTGTTCGAGATCCTGCGGAAGAATAAGTTCTACGTGAAACTGTCGAAGAGCGACTTCGCACTAAAGAAGGTGCAGTTTCTCGGGCACATGGTGAGTGCCGAGGGCGTACACGTGGACCCGCGGAAGATCGACGCCGTTAAAAAGTGGAAAATTCCGGAGAACGTGAAGGAGTTGCAGCAGTTCCTAGGCTTCGCCAACTACTACAACAGGTTCGTGCCGCAGTATGCTAAGATAGGAGCGCCACTGACCGACCTACTGAAAAAGGATACGCCCTTCAAATGTGATACTCCTCATCAGCAAGCCATGGAACAGCTACAAACAGCACTGACTACAGCGCCAGTACTCATCTTGCCGGATCCAGACAAGGACTACGTGGTGGAAGCTGTCAGAATTAGCAGTAGAAAGTAAGAATGAAGAAAGGAGGAGGTTCACTAGCAAGCAGTTGAGTACATATAGGAAACCTTAGATTGGTCTGTACTCGCTATAGAGTACCCCACTGCAGGCTAGACAAATACAACATTCTGACACACCCCCATAGCCAAAGTGGGGTGTAATCAGCACAATGAGCAGGTATAGCAGGAGTTCACAATAAGAAGCAAAGCTAGAGGTAATCACAGCGGGCAAGTGAGGAGGAGGAGGGACTGTGAGAGGAGAGAAGATGAGAGACGGCGGCTGAAGCTGCAGACACACGGGCAACAGGAGCTGCTGGCACAGTGGCTACCGGGACAGTGTGCCCCGGACTACTGGAGTAACTGGCTCACGGGCTACGACGAGCTACAGGAGCAACAGACCCTCGGGCGACAGTCGCAGCAGACTCTCTGGGCTACCAGGACAGTGCGCCCCGGACTACAGGTGCTGCGGACGACAAGACAGCAGCCTCCGCTCAACCTCCTCCAACTGTCCCACACACCCCCAACACACCCACTGCTTCACTCCTAACTCCACTTGCACGTCACCCCCCTAGTACCACTCCTTCGGCTCCCACACACCCACCCCCCTCAGCGGCAGCTGCAGCACTGGGAGACGGAGGAGGAGGAGGAGTAGGGGACGACGCACAGAAACTGCACCCCCATACCCCCCACCCCCAAACCCTAATTCAGGAGAACGGGCAGCAGCAGGGGTGGGGCGCCGTCAGAAGCACGGAGCGTGGAGGTGTTACCTAGAGGGAGCCAAGACTACAGTCTATACTGACCACTGCAGTCTCAAATACCTGAAGTCGCAGCCGACGCTCTCACGACGACAGGTGCGGTGGGTGGACTTCCTGGAAACTCACTTCCACTATGACATCGTCTACAAGCCCGGGCTACACAACAAGGCAGACGCGTTGAGCCACCCCGGACATGTAGCAGGCATCCAGCTCGACGGGATGAACCCTCTACTCAAGGGTCTATTCCAACATGGGTACTCCGTGGACGGCGAGATAGCAACGGCAGAGAAACAGAAGCTGTTACAGTGGGAGAAAGACCTAGCGGTAAGGAAGGGTTCAGGAAAGATTTGGGTACCGAATTACGCCCCGCTACGGCAGATCCTATTGGAGGAATTTCACGACGTACCATACGCGGGACATTTCGGGAGCAACAAGACGTTAGCGGGAATAGCGAAGTATTACTACTGGCCTCGGATGGCAGCAGACGTGCAGCAGTTCGTCACCTCCTGCGACACGTGCTTGCGGATGAAGAGCAACAAACAGAAAAAAGCAGGATTACTCCAGCCTCTACCCGTACCGGAGCAGCCATGGCAGGTCGTTAGTCTCGACTTCATCACAGGACTTCCCTCGACCTCACGGGGACATGATTCCATCCTCGTAGTCATCGATAAGTTCTCCAAAATGGGACACTTCATACCGACCAACGCCACCGCCACAGCTGAAGCAACTGCTCGCCTCTTCTTCGACCGCATAATCACCATCCACGGCATCCCCGCTACACTCATCTCAGACAGAGACCCCAAATTCACGAGTAAGTTCTGGAAGGAACTCATGGGATTATTAGGGACTAAACTTGCGATGTCCTCAGCATACCACCCACAGATTGACGGACAGACCGAGCGACTCAATCAGGTGGTTGAACAGTTACTGCGCACAGCTTGCAAAGACGACGTCAGCCACTGGGACACACAGTTACCGACCCTGGAGTTCGCTTACAACAACGCGTCACATGCGGCCACAGGGAAAACTCCTTTCTTCCTGTGTTACGGACGGGAACCACTCACCCCACAGCAGCCAACTACACCGGCACACGTCCAAGCCGCACATGACTTCGTCACCACCATGCAGCAGCTATGGGAGAAGACTCAGCGACGTCTCACCACGATGCAGAACTCCCAGAAGCAATATGCCGATCGTCAGCGACGAGATCACTCAGTAGCAGTCGGAGATCAGGTGCTTCTTGACACACGCAACTTGAACCTGTCTCACCTCCCATCCAAACTCCGGCCTCGCTTCTGTGGTCCGTTTCTCGTGGAGGCACAGGTGACACCAGTTACATTCCGCTTGCGCTTACCAGATACGTGGAAGCTTCACAACGCTTTCCATGTGCAGCTACTGAAACCCTACAAGGACCCCAACCACCAGTTCCAGGGACGGCAGCTACCGCCACCTCCACCTGTTCTTGTGCAGGATGAACCCGAGTACGAGATTGAGCGCGTTCTCTCTCATCGGCGCCGTGGCGGCAAGACCCTCGAGTTCCTGATACGCTGGAAGGGATACGACCCCACTGAGGACAGTTGGGTTGCAGAAGCTGATATGGGCAACGCACGCCGTGCTCTCAGGGACTATCTTCTCAAGCAGGGTGTATCTCACGCCACCCAGCTTTGAGGGGGGGACGTGTGAGAGTACGACGGCTTATGCCAGCTATGCTTGCTTGCCTTTACTTTATTATGCTATTTCTAGCATAGGATAATCATATGCATGCATGAATTGCTTGATTTCCTAGGCTAGGTGCTTTCCTATATTTTATTATTGTTATAGCACCGAGCTAGGTTGCGTGCACCGAATTCTGGCTTTTCGGTTGCCACCGAATTGCCTCCTACCGAATTCGGTAAGGATCTGTTCGGGACGCTTCGCGACCCGCGGAACCTTCGCGTAACACCTGGTTACGGGGCCTTGTGTCGAGCCTATATATAGCCTCGTGTTGTACCCAGGTGATTCATTCAATTCGATTCAATTCACATTCTCTTTTCTGAGCTCGATCCTAGATCCTCACTCTAGCTCTGATACCATGATGTTATAACTGAAGGATCGCACTGGATAGGATAAAGCTCCTAAGTATATGAGAAAGCTGTGAAGTCTTCGTAATGACCTTGTTAATAAGTTGAGAGAAAACAAGATGATTATAAGATAGGAGTACAAGAATATAAATAGCAATCCTAGCTAGCCATGTACTCTGAGGGGTACATTCCCTTATTAACTGAATTACATTGCTACTGTAACCACGACTATTGCCATTCTAAACAGTTACCACGTTGCACTTCGCAACTACCTTGTGCGGTTACTGGGCAGTCAAGGGTCACGACCGTTGAGTGTCTTCGACTGTTGACCTTCGGGTGACCCTCGACCTTCCGCGTGCTCTATATGAGCTATTGCGGTACTGATACAGGCGCGAGAGTGGAGAGCCTTCGGGAATGCTTACGATAACCTTTCGGTTATTCCAACAGCTCACAGTGTCGACTATTTTGCCGAATTGGAATCGACATGGTGTCGGATACGAGTCGAGTTTCAAAACGGCCATCAATGCTGTTTTCTACTGGCGAAATTCACGACGGTCGCGAGCGTCTTTGCTTTTTTTCGCAAGCGGGTTACTTTCGTCAATTCGGCCATTCAGCTTGTGGCCGAATTTTTAGTTGCGGCGATTTTACATGCCCTTATGAGAGGTGTAGTAATGATCGCTAAAAGAAAACTCTCAAAGTGAAATAAGTACGCTTTCGGAACGTGTTAAAAACACAAAAACGAGTGCGTTAGTCCTGCTTGCATTTGCATAAGTGTGGATTGCAGCGCAAAAGACAGAAGTATAGCAAGACATCCTTCCGTTCTTTCACTAATCCTTCAAAGCTAACAATCTCTCTGAAACTGGAAGTAGACACAATGGTACAGCATAACATACAGTACCATGAAGCAAGGAAGCACACACCCATTCCTAATTTTACTGTAGTACCACATTACATGATAGCCAAATTGGTTGGTCTCCTCCGAGCAACCACATGCAGTTGCCTCCGCCAATTCGACCCTCTGGCGCTGCCAGCTTGCGCCTCCATGCCCCCTGCCCATCCAGCTAGTGTCACCATTTCTTCCCTTGCCCACCAGCCCCTGCATAAAAAAAGCTGGTAAAGCTCACCAATAAGCCCGCTCCTCTTCGTGTGGCTGGTGGCACACTGGCGAATACATGCAACAAACCACAATGTTGATTTTTTCTTGTTGGCAAACATGCAACAAACGGCAAGGCACATAGGACGAGGAGCAAGAGACTGGTCGAGGCAGCGCTTCTTTGCGGCGTAGAACACGCCCTCGGGGCACCGGCACTGCCACTCGCCCTCCTTCACAATGCACTCAGCAGTTCCACAATCGTTCTCACACGTGGCTGTTGTGGGCACCACACATGGACAAACTATCCAGGCATGGCAAGTCAAGGGGGTAGCTTTTCAGGCGTAGAGAGGCAAAAAAATAGAAGCACAAAAAAACGGAGGTTGGATGCGTGTTTTGGAGTTCACCCAAAAGTCATGTTTCCCATGTCATCGATTTTGTCAGACTGAGCAGAGAACAAGTCAGCCTGCTTAGAACCCGTAGTCGCACTTACTGATCTCGCAACCAACTGATACTGGCAAAAAGATTGTTTTGACAGTCCTGAGAGAGGGAGAGATAAGGAGAGGGAAGTGTAAAGGTGGGGATGGTAAGGAGAGGAAAGACCAAAGGTGAGGATGGTAAGAAGAGGGAAGACCAAAGGTGAGGATGGTAAGAAGAGGGAAGACCAAAGGTGAGGATGGTAAGGAGAGGAAAGACCAAAGGATGAGGTTTGGAGAAACTCTAAATGTGATCGGACGATCGCGATTTACACGTATTTGCGCAGGCGCAACCTGAAGCAGGGGTTTAAGGTGCATATTGCCGGGGTAGGTGACGTGTCGGTGGAGTCAATTTCGCAGCTTCCCGACCCCTGCCTGCTGCCCAGGGCGAAGAAGAAGAGGAGTTTGAACGAGCGGGAGAAGCATCTGTATGCGCCGATGGATGATATAGGGGATATACTTTACGATAAAGATGCGGTTGATATTGATATTCTGGATCACCAGGTGCAGTATTCTAGGGTTACAGAGAAGGAAAGAGGACGAGGAAAAGAGGAGGATGAGGAGTGGTCAGATGAGGAAGAGAGGGGGAAGAGGGACGAGGATGATGAGGAGGGAGAGGAAGAGGATGAGGAGGAGGGGGAGGGGAAAGGGAAGGTGGGGGGTGAAAAGCAGAAGGACGAGGGAGAGGAGATGGTGAAACCCCCTGCAGGCTGCAGGTGTGGCAGTTGATGATAAGCTGAAATCGAGCGTGATCTCGCTGTTCAAATGGACGTTCAAGATGTGAGCGACGTGGAGGGAGGGAGGGAGGGAGGGAGGAGGAGACGGGCAGGGAGGAGGAGGATATAGAGGGGAGTGAAGAGTGTTGGAATAACCGAAAGCTTATTATAAAGCATTGCCGAAGGCTACCCAGTAACGCGTCATTCCTTAACGGAAGAACGCATTGTACCAGTACCACAATAGCTCATTTAGAGCATGCGGAAGGTCAAGAGTCACCCGAAGGTCAACAGTCAAAGTCAGTCAACGGTTGTGACTCTTGACCGACCAATAACCGCACGACAGTTGATCGCTGCAACATGGTAACTGTCGAGAATAACAATAGTCGTGGTTACTGTAGTTATGCAATGCAGTTAATAAGGAAATGTACCCCTCAGAGTACATGGCTAGCTAGTTTGCTATTTAATGTTTTGTACTCTTATCTTTTATCCATCTTGTTCTCTTTCAACCATTATTCAAACAATGTCACTACAAAGACTTCATTGTCTTTCCTAGACTTGGCAGACTTATCCTACTTACTTTTGGAAGGAAAGAGGAGAGGAGGAGGGATGCGAAGGGAAGGATGAGACGTGCAGTAGTGTTTGATGGTGAGGATGTTGGTGATGGTGAGGATGTTGGTGATGGCAATCTCTCTGCTTCACTACGATATCGACTCAACAGAGGGCCCTCGCCAACTAGCGAGAGAAAGTCGGGGCGGCGCAGCAGTAAGGAAGCGTACATGGAGGGCTCCGATAGACGAGGAATAGGAGAAGGTAGTGTGCGGCTTTGACTGGCTTTGATTGTGATTGGGAGGAGTGAGGCGGAGACAATGAGGCGGCCGATGCAGACGAGGAGGAACCCACCACTGATGTGGTCACGGACAGCCCTTTTCGCTCAGAGATGATGGAGATGATGATGATGAGGTACACATGGTCAGCCTGAATATTGGTGTAGCTGTAGGTTCATTGTAACTTCGTCTAATGGTAGGAGTAGGTAGCTAAATAACGGCCTTGTTCGGTAGGCACCCAGTAAGAGTGGGCCCACTCGCACTGGCGAACCCTTCGTGGGGCTTCCTAGCCTCGGGCCTCAACTCGCACTGGAGGCACCTTCACATTTGATTTCGGGAGCTTGCACGATAACAACCAAGTAGCTTCATCCTTGGGTATTTTCCCCTGTCACTCGTACAGTATTACAGGGTGGGGCCCTTGTAGTGGGCCGCAGCTGCAGCTCCACTCCAACTGGTTTTTGCGGGGAAGAAATTTCTCCCTCAGCTTCGTCGCGGCTAGTCTTATCACTGTCAGACTAGCAAATAGAGGCGTTCGGTACCAAACTCTAACTGGCCAGGTTCGGTGTTCTACTAACGAGTTTATGGGCTTTAAAGCTCAAGGCCCAAATTGCAGAGCGCGCTGGGCAGGATTACTAAAGTTAATGAAAGTGATGTTTTGACTGTTGTTTGGCTGCAAATTGTGGTTACGTGAAGTGGGATGCAATTTTATTGGCCAACAGTTTTTTTGTCGAATAGGAGAGAAGGAAACACCAAGAATATTGTGAGTGCAATTTGGGACTCGAGAACTAAACCGAGTTTCTCCCTGGGGTTTGCTGAGTCAGTGAAAACCCTAAGAGTGTAGCGAGAAGCTGGGCGAAACTAAGCAGCCCAACTTCAACAAAGTCAACCTTACTCTCCCACCACCCAAAGGGCAACCTTAGTAAGGTTGAACAATTTGGGCCTTGAGCTTTAAGCATGTCCTCATACAAATTGGGGAACCTGCCCTGACCCATACGCAGTCTGACTAGGCAGCCTACCAAACAAGGCCAACATCTTGCATCTGACTAAACTACGAATGGACATTCCTTAGTCTCTTTCTGATCTGATCTTGTGTTGTGGACTCTTGACTTCATCTGTGTCTATGTTTTAAGAATCCTGGATAATAAGAGTAGGCATATATTGGAAAACGTGCCTCAATCTTAGAGAGTTTTTTTATAGCGACAGCCCTATACGTGGGGGCTTCCCCTGAAGAAACAAAAACCAAATGTACGATAACGATACAACACACCAGCAAGAATATAAGGCAATTGCTAGTACCCCCACATCAATGACAACCAACCAATAAAGTTGGTTCCTAACCTCCAAGCAACCACATGCAATTGCTCACACCTCTGCTCCATCACCCCTTTCCATCTCATAAGGTATCCCTCTTGCGCTGCCAGCTTGCACCTCATTGCCCCTGCCCATCTAGCTAGGGTCGCCTATTCTTCACTTCCCCACCAGCCCCTGCAGAATGCATATGATCAATTCATAGATGCAAAAAAAGGAAGAAAAGGGGGCCACAGCATAAGAAGTATCACGGGGCAGAAATATGGCAGCGCCAACCAGTGCAGAGCTCACACTGCTGGCAAATACACGAGAAGTTCTTGGCGAACATGCAACAAACAGCTAAGACATCTATCCTCACGACAAAGCTTCTTGGCCTTGCTCAACACGAGGCTCCCCAAGGGCACTGGCACTGCGGCTTGCCCTCCCCCACAAAGCAGAGCATGCATTTCCTTCTCCTCCTTACCTGTGCGCTTGCTCTTCCTCAGCCTGGGAACTCACACACTGACTTTCCTGCCACGAACATGCTCTGAGCACCAGCAGTGTACGCAGGCTTGCACTTGGCTGGCGTCGCTGGGAGGTGGGGTTTGGGGGGTGGGAGAGAGGGGAAAGAGCATGAGGCTGGGTGGGGCAGCAGGTGGGTAAAATTAGAGCGAGTGGCATGGAAGGAAGGGGGAAGTGGTAATGACATAACAGCACCAAAAAACACTCCAACTCGACTCACATGAAACTCTGTCTATCCCCCTCTCACCCTCTTACCCTCTTGCCCTCTTGCCATCTTGTTCACTAGCTACTGAAGCAAAGCCACGGTCAGCTCACCAATGCACAACCCACCAGTGCACAGCCCACCAGTGCATGACACTCACAGCCCGCTCCTCTCGGTGTGGCCGGCATGACACTGACAACTCGCTTTTCACAAGAGAAGCTTCCCGGCTGGTTCTCTTTCATGTTGGAAAACATACCGCAGCAAACGACAAGGCACTTACGAGCAGGGAATGGGTCACAGCAGGTCTTCTTGGCTGCGTTGAACACGAGGCCCTCGGGGCACTGGCACTGCTGCTGGCCGTCCTTCACAACGCACTCAGCAGCTCCACGATCCTTGTGACACGTGGCTGTTGTGGGCACCACAGGGGGATAAACAAACAAGGCACATAGACAAACAAACAAGGGGTCACAAGAAAAGAGTGGCATGCGGAGGCGAAAAGGAGAATTGCATGGCATGTGCCATGCTTTCTCTTACCACATCTCTCTCAAGTTATTGATTTTGTCATGATGAGTAGAACACATGATACAGTGTATGGAGACCTTCTGTAGTATGTGGATGTACTGGCACTTACTTAGATTGCATCCGACAGATTGCGGTGAATACGTCGCTTTGACAGGCCTGAGAGAGGGAGAGGAAAGGTTGCGAAAAACAAGGAATGACGACGAATCATGACAGTCGCGCTATTCACACTTTGCATGGCATTCATCATGTGGATACACAATGTGGTATGCATCACGCTCACACAATAGGCGTGCATGTGGTGTGCATTGTTATAGTCACAATAGGCTTGAATGTGCCTAAAACGAAAGATAGAGAGCACAGACGGATTTCTGCACAGCGGCTTCAAACGTTGATAGCGTTCTGCTCACAGCTGCAAATGACTTGATTCAAATTGGATCTGGAGCGTCTTTACGTCGTCTACAATTAGCAATTTAGATTGCACGATTTGATAAAGAATTGACGACACAGCGTCGGTTTGAACGAACGGTACTATGGCAGCCACTATAGTCTTAGAACACAAGATAGGAAGAGTTACGAGTTGGGAATGACTCCCAGCTCCTACAAACCCCAAGAGCCGAGGTACAGTGATGTGGAACAGTGCCACACTGTCCCCAACCACGAAGGGTCTCGAAACTACCCTTCACTAGGGCCTACACCAAGTGAAATGTTACACTACACAAAGTAATGTAACTATCTTCAATATCTTGAGGTGTACCCTTTTGGCAAGCTTCGAAATCACTTGAGGCTTGACACCAAGGCTCGGGCTCTTCATCACAAACTCATCCTTGAGTTCTTGATGGGTCTGCTGCACACACCTGCGACACGCCGAACGTTCGACACAGGACAAAATAGAAACCGCGCACGACGAAATAGAAACCGCGCGCGAGACACAAACGACCGCGTAACACGCGTCTAGCGATAACTCGCTATTGACTCGACACACACACTCGACATCATGACTCAACATTCACACACAATTATAAGCATGAAATATATATTATCCCATGCCCTCATACCATTCCATACACACACACATTCACGCACACGGACAACAAGCCGAGTGCAAACCGTAGGGTTGCACCAACAAACTCCCCCTCGGATTGTTGGCCTTAGGATATGTTGCTCTCTCAGTTCAGAGCCATCCCAGCCAGCTTGCAACACTTCCAATGCTGCTGCTCCACCAGCCTCTTGGTCATCATGTCAGCCGGCTGCCCCGTGGTCTTCACGTAGCGCAACTCAACTTCACCCGCGGTTACCATGCTCCTCGTCCAATGCCACTTCACCCTCATGTGCTTCGTGAGTCCATGCAACACAGGGTTCTTAGCAAGAGCAATGGCACCCTGGCTGTCACAGTACAGTGGGGTAGGTCCTTGCTGCTCCTCCCCCAATTCAGCCAACAAACGCCGCTGCCACACAATCTCCCGTACGGCACGGAAGAGTGCCATGTACTCGGACTCCACCGAGCTCAAAGCTTGGTCAACCTGCTTCTTGCTCTCCCAAGCAGTTGGGCCTCCACCAACACAGCATATGAAGCCTCCCACACTTGTCATGTCCTCTGGTTCTGATGCATATGAAGCATCCGAGTAGGCGGTGAGGAACAAACGCCCGGGTTCAACACCATCCGCGCCCTTTTGGCGCCTTTGTGCCGCCGCCGAGTATTGCAGCCCAACGGTCGGTGTTTGGCCAAGATACTTGGCCACCCTCATTCCAGCTGCTACCTGCTCCTCATTAGGGCATTGCACAACCCTAGCCAGCTGCCCGGTAGCAAACGCGACGTCCGGTCGGGTGTTTACCGCCGCATACATGAGGCTGCCCACCAACGAGTGAAATCGGCGCCTCTCCTCTTCACCAACGCTCTCCTCCTCTGGTCCCTTCACACACTTGAACCCAGAGGGAAAGGGTGTAGCCACATGGCCTTCACTCTGCCCAAAGTTGGCAGCCAATGCCTCCAGGTACTTTCGTTGATGCACCCGCATGCACCGCTTCTCCACATCTCGTTCGATGTGGAGCCCAAGGTAGAAGCTCACGTCACCAAGGGCCTTGCACTTGAACTTGTGTTGAAGCTTCAGCATCACCTCCTTAACAAAGTCAGAGGAGGGTGAGAAAATGAGGATGTCATCCACATAAACCACCATGAAACTCCTCTGCTCCCCCTCGCCAAGCATGAACAAGGAGTGATCGGCCGTTGAGGGAGTGAATCCGATCCCCTCCAACACTTCGCGCAGCTTCATGTACCATTGCCTAGGGGCCTGCTTCAGCCCATAGAGGGCCTTCTTCAGCTTCCACACTCTGCCACTACCATCATCAAACCCCTCTGGCTGCGCCATAAAAATCTCCTCCTCAAGGATGCCGTTAAGGAATGCCGTTACGATGTCCATTTGCTTTACTACCCATCTTTTGATGGCGGCTCCCGCGAATAGGGTTCGCAGCGTCGTCGGCTTCACCACAGGGGCAAACAGCTCCTTGAAGTCCACCTTCTCCTTCTGCTGGTACCCCTTGGCTACAAGCCTAGACTTGTAGCGCTCGATCTTGCCGTCGGCATCCGACTTGATTTTGAAGAGCCACTTGGACGTTATCGCCGTACGCCCCTCCGGTAGCTCCACCAATTCAAACGTGTCATTCTCCTCGATGCTCTTCAGCTCACTCTCCATGGCCTTCTTCCACTCCTCAGCATCACTACTCTCCAAAGCCTCCTTGAGAGTTGCTGGTTCTCCCGGCATCTCCACCGGAGAGAAGAACGCGAAGGCACACTCCTCGTAGTCACTCTCCTCGTCGTCTCCGACCATCATTGCCGCTCCGGCCAGGGCTGTCTTGCCCTGCTTTCCCGGCGCATCATAGGTCAGCCTATTAGGGGGTTGAACTCTCCTCTTCCCCCTTCCTTCCTCCTCAGCTGCAGGGACTTGAAGGCCTTGGCGTTGCTGCGGTGTGGCTCGAATCCGTGGAGCACTCGTAGTACGGGAAGGGAGTGACGGTGCACGCTCGCTCACTTGCTGCACCTCCTCCTCTTCTTCCTCTGCATCATTGGCCTCCTCTCCCCCATTCACAAGGGGGGATTGCCTTGTGGTTGTGCTGCCGCTGCTCAGCTCCAAAGGCAGCTCCACATGCTCCAAACCGGAACTCTTCACCTCCCCAAACCGCACGCCTATCTTCGCCTCATTCTCCGCCTTCCAATCCTTGTACATGAAGTTCTCCATGAACTTGCAGTCCCTGCTCACCAAGAACTTCTTGGTGAATGGGTCCCAAAGAAGCCATCCCTTAATGTTTTGAGCCATGCCCAAGTGCACGGCCCACACCGCCTTGGCACCAAGCTTGTTGTGCCGAAGATGCTTAGGCACGAGCGCCATGCACATGCACCCGAACACCCGAAGCATATCCACCTTTGGCTTCCTTCCTAGCCACTCCACATAGGGCACCCATTTGTCTGCTCCCACATGAGTCAAGGCTCTGTTCTTGGCCACACACGCGCTCCGCACCGCATCAGGCCAGAAATAGTCGGGTAGCCCGGCTTCAATGAGCAACCCGCGTGCCGCCTCCGTGATTGTGCGGTTCGCTCGCTCGGCGATGCCGTTCATTGCAGGGGAGTATGGCATGGTGAGGGAGTGCCGAATACCATTCTTCTTCAGCCACAACCCAAACTCCTTGCTCAGGAACTCTCCCCCTCGATCGGTGCGGATTGACTTGACTAGACGGTCTTGTTGCCGCTCCACCATCGGGAACCAATCCGTCTTCAACGTTTCAGCCACGTCGCTCTTCTTGGTCAGCACGTACACCCAAGTCATGCGGGTGTAGACGTCGACAATGGTGAGAAAATACTCAGCTCCAGCAGCTCCAAGCTTCAGGGGGCCCACCACGTCCATCACCACCTCATCAAGCGGTGCCTTTGCCGTTGCCTCCGAACTAGGGAACGGAAACCGGGTGAACTTGGCTTGAATGCACGTCGGGCAGCCAAGCACCTCATCGGGCTCCCCCTTCACACGTATGCCAGCAACCATCTCATTCTTCACTAGCTGCTGCAAGATGGGCAGGGCCACATGCCCCATGCGCCGATGCAAGGTGAGCCAATCACACTCCCCCGTAGCCGAAGTTGGATTGGAGAATGCCGCGCTCGCAATAGCGCCCCACATACTCTCTCCGTAGTCCTCCTCCGCTGCTGCCTCTGGGTTCTCCTCACCCTTTTGCTGCTCCTTGGTTGCTGCACCACTCTCCTTAGGTTCACTGAACTTGCTGGTCCCTCCAGGTTTGCTCTTCTTGAGCTCATTCTCCTTAGCGCGACCGTTCGCGCCATCGTCGCTACCGACCGCTCCATCCTTGGTGCTGATGCTTGCTGCCACTTGCCTCTCCTTAGGCATGGGGACCACAGGGATCTGCCACATCTCGTTGTAGACATCCCTATCCTCGTGAAGGTCCCAAAGAATCCGCTCGCCAATCCTCGCGGTGTAGGTCTTAGCTCCCTTCGAGCTCGTGTCCATGCCGGCCTTTTGCAACCGCCGCACGGAAATCAGGTTGGCAGCAAGGTTGGGCACCCAAAGCACGTTCTTGAGGCCCACCATCTTCCCATCAGCACCCTTGAACATGGCCTTGCCCATGCCTTTCACCTCTGCTCGCTGCCCCAAAGCCGATGTGACATGCTTCACCGGTGACGGCTCGAGTTCGGTGAGCAAGTCCGGGCGAGGTGTCATGCTATAGGTAGCGCCACTATCAATCACCCAATAGTCCAGGGGGTGTAGGGTCACCTTCCCCACAGCTGCTGGCTCCTCAAAGCCTTCATCCTTCTCTGGACCAGCCGGTACTTGCGTCGACACGAAGTAGAATAGACCCGGGTATCGATCGTCGCTCGGGTCCTTGTCGTTGTCTCCGCTCTTCATGTTTGCAGCTCCGCCACCGCGACCGCCACGGCCTCCACGGCCTCGTCCTCTCCCTCCTCCTGCTCCTCTACCCTCTTGGCCTTGAGCAGGGGTCCAACCATCAGGGAGTTTGTAGCAGTCGCGCCACATGTGTCCGCTCTTGTGGCAATAGTGACACTCGCCGTCGAATCGGCCGCGACCGCGTCCGTAGCTCTTGTCGTCGCTGCCGTAACCGCCACTCCTGCGGCCTCCGCCGAAGTTGCTGCCACCAAACCTTCCTCCCCCTCGTCCTCTGCCTCTTCCTCGACCATATCCACGGCCGATGCTCGCTGCCCCAGCGCCATCCACACTCGCCAACTCACGGCGGCGGAAATCCTCTTGAAGGATAGCTCGCTTCACGTCTTCAAGCGAGAGGCGGGGCAAGTCGCGATTAAGGTTGATGATGAGCGAGGACCATGACTCTGGGAGTAAGGCCAGCAACTTGGTCTTCTTTTGGAGCTCACTGTAGTTCAAATCAGCTCCCTCAAGCCGCGTCAACAAGTCGAAGAATTTCTGCACCCCTTCTTCAACCGCTTCGTCTTCTTCAATTCGTAGTGCCGCCATTTGCCGTTCCAACACCACCGCTACCGCCGCTGTTGCAGGAGCATGTACACCCTTGAGAGCAGCCCATGCCTTTGGTCCTTTCTCTGGTTCACGCTGGAATGGCTTGATGTGACGGATCTGACTGCTCCCCAACGCTTGCCCAAGTAAGAGATAGCCTTGTGCGCTCTTCCGCACCCACGGGCTCTTCTCCGGGTCGTTCTCGGGGCGCTTCTCCGTTCCTTCCATCACCTCCAGCAGGTCATAGTGGTCAAAGATGTTCTCCATCTTGAAGGACCATTCAGCAAAGTTGTCACCGTTGAACTTGTCAAGCCCAAACACCCTAGCCTCATCCCTAGGTGGGCCAAGACTTGGTTGCATGGGCGCCATGGCTGAATCACGGGGTTGGCCTTGAGCTTGAGCTTCTCCACTGCCACCAGCACCTCTGCCACCCCTTTCCTCAGGTCCAGACATTGTCGAAACTGCTCCAAGGGGCTCTGATACCACTTGTTATAGTCACAATAGGCTTGAATGTGCCTAAAACGAAAGATAGAGAGCACAGACGGATTTCTGCACAGCGGCTTCAAACGTTGATAGCGTTCTGCTCACAGCTGCAAATGACTTGATTCAAATTGGATCTGGAGCGTCTTTACGTCGTCTACAATTAGCAATTTAGATTGCACGATTTGATAAAGAATTGACGACACAGCGTCGGTTTGAACGAACGGTACTATGGCAGCCACTATAGTCTTAGAACACAAGATAGGAAGAGTTACGAGTTGGGAATGACTCCCAGCTCCTACAAACCCCAAGAGCCGAGGTACAGTGATGTGGAACAGTGCCACACTGTCCCCAACCACGAAGGGTCTCGAAACTACCCTTCACTAGGGCCTACACCAAGTGAAATGTTACACTACACAAAGTAATGTAACTATCTTCAATATCTTGAGGTGTACCCTTTTGGCAAGCTTCGAAATCACTTGAGGCTTGACACCAAGGCTCGGGCTCTTCATCACAAACTCATCCTTGAGTTCTTGATGGGTCTGCTGCACACACCTGCGACACGCCGAACGTTCGACACAGGACAAAATAGAAACCGCGCACGACAAAATAGAAACCGCGCGCGAGACACAAACGACCGCGTAACACGCGTCTAGCGATAACTCGCTATTGACTCGACACACACACTCGACATCATGACTCAACATTCACACACAATTATAAGCATGAAATATATATTATCCCATGCCCTCATACCATTCCATACACACACACATTCACGCACACGGACAACAAGCCGAGTGCAAACCGTAGGGTTGCACCAACATGCATCACGCTCACACAATAGGTGTGCATGTGGTGTGCATCACGCTCACACAATATGTGGTGTGCGTCATGCCCACACAAACGCACACACCTTTTCGTGGCGGGGTAGGAACGGCCCTTCTTCGCAGGGCGTGCAATCGTCAGCCCCGGCTGGCCCGTGCAGCCGCGACCAGAGTAGAACGTCACGCTCTTGCACATGCCGTTGCCAACCGCTTCGGGCCTCAACGGATCAGAGCTTCGGAGCTTCGGGGCGTCCCACACAACGGAGATCTGAGCGCCGCCAATGCTGTAGCTGATGTCTCTGCTGGCGCACATAGTGGTGCCGCTGGCCTGCTCTGCTGGCACCGAGGTGGCGAAGGTGAGCTGATCCTTGATGCTGCGCCCACTCAGCTGCACTGTTGTCCGCACCGACGGGCCTGAGCGGCCGTTAGGGTCAAGGAGAGGAAGAGGGCAGATGGGGCGAAGGTGAGCTGATCCTTAATGCTGCGCCCACTCAGCTGCACTGCTGTCCGCACCAACGGGCCTGGGCAGCCATTAGGGTCAAGGAGAGGAAGAGGGCAGATGGGGCGAAGGTGAGCTAATCCTTGATGCTGCGCCCACTCAGCTGCACTGCTGTCCGCACCAACGGGCCTGGGCGGCCGTTAAGGCAGTTGGCACCATGATTGATCGATGTGAACGATGCCGCGGACGGCCGGCATAGGTGACCGTGATGGGGGTTTGGAGACGTTGAGTTGAGGCGGACAGGGTCAAGGAGAGGAAGAGGGCAGATGTGGGGGAAGGTGTGGGAGGAGTGAGGAGGCAAAAACAAGTTACGAGTGCCACTTAGCGGTGTCTGCAGAAATGCGCTTGTGTGAAGCTATGTGTCGCGACAAGATCACTAGAAGTGGAGCACTCACCAAAGCATGGAGCACTCACCAAAGCATGGAGCACTCACCAAAGCATGCCTTGGCAGGCTCGTTGAAGACCATACCAGCCGTGTTGCACTGGCACTCGGGATCGTAATTGCGATACGCAACGCAGGAAGCATCGGGCCCACACTCCTTGCCAGAGACCACACATGCGTCTGCGGGGAAGTCATGGGCGGTTCCGAGTTGAGGTGAGTGGGGCACTTGAATTGGCCTAGACGAATGGATTTCTTTCCTATGATTGTGAACTTACCCCCACTCGCACACTCACCCACACACAATCACCCACACTCGCACACTCATCCCACACTCGCACTCACCCCTACTAGCACACTCACCTACTCGCACACTCACCCACACTTGCACACTCACCCACACTCGCACTCACCCACACCCGCACACTCATCCACACTCACACACTCATCCACACCCGCACAATCACCCACAACCACCACTCACTCACACTTCGGTGGGCTAGGAAGAATGGCGAAGAAGATTGGGCAGGAAAGGATAGCTGATTCTAGCTTAGGGGCTCTTCCCTTCTAACTGCACGAGAGCATCGGCATTGCTCACCAGTAGGATTCAGCCACTCAGCCGATACCACACTCATCTCACTCCCATGCCATGCATGCACTCCCTCTCTCTCCACCACTCACCGCAGCATGTCTTGTCCGCTTTATTGAAGGCTTTGTTATCATTGCACACGCATTCGGGAGGGCTGTTGGGATCAGGAGACTCTTGCATGCAAGAAGCACTCGGCCCGCTATCCACTTTGCTACACGCGTCTACACGGGGGAGGGGGGTTCATGGATGGACGTTTCCAAGTGCAGGAGGGGAAGGGGGTTGCATTCTGAAAAAGGAGGTAATTTCTTATGACCGCACACCCGCGCACCCAACCACACCCACGCACCCAACCACACCCGCGCACACAACCACACCCACGCACACAACCACACCCACGCACACAACCACACCCACGCACTGAGCGAGAGAACAAGAGGTGGGAACGGATAAGGTGGGAAGCAAGAGCTTTGGGAAAAAAGGGTGAAAAGAAGCAGGAACAATAGAAAAGAAGGGTGCACTCACTCGCTCTCGTCTCCACCACTCACCGTAGCACGTCTTGTCCGTTTTGTTGAAGGCAGAACCATCCTCGCATAGGCAGTCAGCAGTGCCATCAGCTTGCACCATGCAGGACGCACTAGAGCCGCACTCGATGCCAGCGCACGGGTCTGCTGAGAAAAGTCATCAAACAAAAGGCAGCAGGGCAGCAGGGCAGAGGGATAGAAAGCAGTGCCATTGCCGTGTGAGAAATACGAGGAATGAAATGACTAGACAAAAGGTGGGCACAAGTGGGAAACCTAGAAATGTTGTACCTTATAGTATCTACCCCACTACAGCCTAGATAGACCATAGCATATAAGTTTGACACACCCCCATAGGCAAAGTGTGGGAGAACAAGAGGTCACAAGACCAGTCAAGCAAAGCACAGCAAGCTCAGGGTGGATCACAACGTCACCACACATTCCGAGCACACGTTCAAGGCCACAAGGCCAGTTCACATGCAGGATTATATAGAAACGTAAGTAAGCAAGTGCAGGTATAGATAGATCACAGTACAAGCAAGGTCAAGAAGTGAGCAAGTGAGGCCAAGTAGGCACAAGACCTAGCATCGTACAAAGCGCTGATGATCACAAGGCTGAAGTGCCTTGGTAAAGATATCAGCAGTGTTGGCCCGAGAGGCCACGTAAGCAAGGCGCAGCTGACCACGCTGCTGCAGCTCACGAGCAAGGAAGTAGCGAAGAGCAATGTGCTTCGTTCTGTGCTCCAGTCTGTGCTCCCGACACAAGGCCAGCATGGCCTTGTTGTCTACGTACAGAACTGGAGGAGAACGAGGCGGCTCTCCTAGGTCAGTCAGCAGGTAGGTGAGCCAGCGTAACTCCTGTGCAGCCATGGCCCCTGCGTAGATCTCAGCCTCACAGCTGGAGCCGAGAACAGAAGACGAGCGGGTAGACCGCCACGAAACAGAGCCGGAACCAAGGCTGAAGGTGTAACCCTGTGACGACCGCTGTGTAGCCTGGTCGTCAGCCCAAGAAGCGTCTGCGTGACCAGTGAGGACCACTGGACTCCGCCCTCCAAGCACGAGCCCCATGTCCGACGTACTGCACAAGTAGCGCAACACCCTCTTCGCTACAGCCATGTGCTCTGGTCGGTGTCTCCTAGGAGCAACATAGCGTGCCAAGATGCTAAGAGGGTATGCAAGGTCATGTCGAGTGCAGGTCATCAGGTACATGAGGCAGCCAACAAGCTCTGGGTACGGGCCACTCGGCTCTACGGACTCATCCGAAGGCAGAGTTGAGAGCGAGTGGCGAGTAGACAGAGGAGTGGCCTGAGGCGAGGAGTACGTGAAGTCGAAGCGCTGAAGGACCTGCTGTACCATGTGTGACTGAGTCAGGGTAATGGTGCGCCGTGCTCTGTCCCGGGTGATCTGCAAGCCAAGGTAGCTACGCAGCTCACCTAGGTCTGTGCACGTGTGTCTCTTCTGCAGCTCGGACTTCACGTGGGCGAGTCCAGCAGTGTCAGCAGTAGCAAAGACCAAATCGTCGACGTACACGAGGATGTAGAACGGCGGCAAAGAAGTGTCGGTGCGTAGAAATAGCGACGGGTCGGCAGTAGAAGGAGCAAACCCAAGAGCCGCAAGTGTAGTCCTCAGTGTGTCGTGCCACTCACGGGGCGCCTGGCGGAGACCGTAGACTGGCCGCCGGAGGCTCCACAGGGTACCAGGAGGAAACGACCCAGTGAAGCCAGGTGGGCGGCGCAGCCAGATCTCCTCGTGTAGGCTGCCCTGCAGGAAAGCAGTGCTGAAGTCAAGAGAGTGAAGCTCGTAGTCGCGCTGAGCGGCTATATGCAGCAGCACCCAAAGAGTGGTCATCTTCGGGGTGGGAGAGAAGGTCTGAAAGTAGTCAACTCCCTGCCGCTGACTGAAGCCTCGAGCCACGTAACGTGCCTTGAAGACAGGCGGAGAACCCGACGGCCGCTTCACCCTGAAAATCCACATACCACTGGCGATGTTCGCCCCAGGAGGGGGAACCTCGTCGACGTACGTGCCTGTGGACTTCCAGGATGCCATCTCTGCGTCCATGGCTGACTGCCACTGAGAAGAGTAGGGACCCTCAATAGCCTCTGCGTAAGAGCGCGGGGTCGGGATGTCTGGTGCATCTGGGTCTCCCTCAGGGGCAATCAGCATGGACACGAGATGAGGCAAAGCAGCAGCATAACACTGGAACTCCTCCTGCCTGTCCTCAAGGACGTCCGTGCTAAGAGCACACTCACCCTCGGCGGACGGAGGACAGACAGACTCAGACTCAGCAACAAGACTAGCGGCGTAGTCTAGACGACAGCGAGCAGCGAAGTCGACAAGCTCAGCAACTAGGGCAGACGCAGCAGTGAACTCAAAGGAAGGGTGAGTGACAACAGTAGCCAGGAGACGCGTGACAGTAGGACTGGCAGCACGAAGAGAGTCAGACTCCGGGTCAGCAAGAGCAGGAAAAGAGGACTCTGGAGGAGACGGCAAAGGGACACGTAGTGGAGCAGTGGAAGGACACAGTGCCATCTGGTGCGTGCCCGGGACCGCAGGAGGACGCTGACGCGAAACACGACGACTAGTGCGAGCAGCACGAACAGGCGACGCAGGACGAGACGCAGGCTCACGACGCTCAGTAAGACCTCCAGTAGGACCAGTGTAGGGAGAAGGAGCAGGCAGTGGGGAGGCGGGCTGTAACTGTGACTCGGTTTGGACAGGCATTGGACACTCTAAGGAAGGAGCAGGACCAGTAGAGGGCGGAAGACCAAGAACCTGCTCAAGGAGCGGAACGAAGTACGGCCGTGGCCGCGCAGCACCTCCACAACCAGCAGGGACAGTACCAGCACCCCCAGGGTCGGCCCCGAATCCAGCAGCTCCACCAGCTCCAGGAGCAGCAACTCCAGAACCTACAAGAGCACTGGCACCAGCAGCAGCTCCAGCTCCAGCAGGACCACCGGAAGACTCAACAGCCCCAGCTCCAGCAGCTCCAGCAGCACCTACTCCAGCAGCACCGCCAGCTCCAGCACCGCCAGCAGCTCCAGCACGAGGAGCACCCCCAGGACCAGCAGCTCCAGCACCCCTAGCAGTAGTAGAACCTCCAGCTCCGGCAGCACCTCCAGCTCCAGCAGCACGGCTCCAGCGCCGAGCAAACCACTCGCGCAGCTCCTGTGGAGAGGGTAGCTCCCGCCGGGACGAAGCACCCGAAGGACCTCCAGACCCAGTACCGCCAGACTCCACACGAGCAGGCCCAGCACCCTCAGGCTCCGCACCCCCAGTCGCAGCACCCCCAGGCTCAGCACCCCCGGGCTCAGCACCCCCAGGCTCAGCACCCCCAGACTCAGCACCCCCAGGCTCAGCACCCCCAGACCCCGCACCCACAGGCTCAGCACCCCTAGCAGCACCAGAGTCAACAGCTACCTCGACAGGCTCGACTGCATCTACCTGGGACACACCTGAGGGGGCAGGACCCTGAGGGGGAAGAGGATCCACCGGGGGGGGACCTCGCGCGAGGAAGAGCGGCAGCGGGGGGAGGGGTGCAGTGCGGTAGGGGAAGAGACGGTAGTAAGGAACCGACTCGTCAAACGTGACGTCCTGGGAGGACAGAACACGGCGCGAGGTGGGGTGGTAAAACTGCCAACCAGGCGCGTCAGGGGGGAAGCCAAGGAAGACGCAGTGAACAGCACGGGGAGACAGCTTGTCCGTAGAAGAATCGCGGACAAAAGCTCGAGATCCCCAGACACGGAACGCAGACGCATCGCCAACCTTCCCCGTCCACCGCAGAGTAGGGGAGGTCTCCGGCAAGGAGACCCGGGGCTGAAGGTTGATCTGATGCGCCGCGTACTGAACCGCGAACGGCCATAGAAAATGGGGAGCAGCCGCATGGATCATGGATGTACGAGCGACGTCCATGACCATGCCAATGCGGCGCTCAGCAATCTCAATTTGCTGTGGAGAGGCCGGAAGCGTGAACGTCTGGCGGATGCCCCGTGCACGACAGAAGGCTCGCAGAAGGTTAGAGGAAAACTCTCCGCCTCTGTCAGAATGCAGACGCAGAACAGGAAAGTCCGAGCCGAAACTCTCTCTGAGCTGGAGACGAGCTGCGCGGATCCAGTCGATCAACACCTCAGTGACCTCACCCTTGCTGCGCAAGGGGAAAACTGTGGTGTAACGCGAGTAGTCATCAACTACCAGCAGGAAGTAACGCTCGTGACCCTGTCCACGGACGCGGGCGGGGCCCCACACGTCCAGGTGAAGCGTCTGCAGCGGAGCCTCTGTTGGAGGAAACTCGGAGGAGTGAGGAGCGGCGCGCTGCCGCCCCTCGACGCAGGGAACGCAGGTAGGGGCAGGCTCCGGGTGAAGAGGAGGGAGGGACCGGGGGAGACCAGAGACAAGGACACGGGAGGCCATGCCTCGGAGACGAGGCACGGAGGGGTGACCACGGCGGTGGTGCCAGAGGAGAGTCTGGTGAGACAGGAGACGACACGAGCAGGGGGCAGACTCAAGACCAGACCTGGACGCTGCAGCAAACACCTGACCCGACGCAGCTACCTGACCAGACGCAGCAACCGGAGGAGACTCAGTAGTCAGTGTGTACAGGCTCGACCCCGGCTGACGGGTAAACGTGGCCAAGTGTCGGCCCGTCTGAGCACACGTGCAGTGGGTCACTCGCTGACTCGCAGTAGTGAACTGGTCAACCCCCCCATCATGTAGGTCAGCACCACTCACCAAGTTCGTAGAGAACGAGGGGAGTTAAAGACCTGACAGGGTGCCAGAAGGGGCCGCCGGACACGGTAAGAAAGTGGAGAAGTAGGCAAGGACAGGACCCCCAGAGGGGTCTGCCAGGGAGACTGCAACCGGCCGACTAAGCGGCGTGAGTGTGGTGCGGTCTCGAAAGAAGGAGTGGGAAGCACCCGAGTCAAGGGTGAAGGTGTGCAAAACCTGAGCCGACGTGGAACCTGAGAGAGCAGACTCACCAGCACCTGGGGCAGCAGACTCACCAGCACTTGGAGCAGCAGACGCACTAGCACCTAGAGAAGCAGACTCACCAGCACCTAGAGCAGCAGCCTCAATGCCCGGGTCAGGCGGAACACACAGGTAACAGTCACCCTCATCACTAGTAGACACAACATACATGGCAGCAAGAATAGCATCATAATCAAGATCAAAGATAGCAACCCCCGACCTAAGCAGCTCGCCCCAGCGAGGGATCTCAGTGGCGTCAGGGAACTGGAGACGCCAGGCGTCCGTCAGGCGGCCGAAGCAGCGCTGGGTGGTGTGCAGGCCGCCGCACGGCTCACCAGTGCGGTCGCCGGTACGCAGGACGTAGGCACAGGGACCAGCACCCCCACCCCGCTGACATGCAGCGTACCACTCACGAAGCTGCTGGGGGGACGGGGTCTCACGAGTGCGCTGCTGCTGCTGGCGCTGACCACCACCGAAGCCGCCCCGCTGCGCAGAGCCACCCCGACCAGCTCCACCGCCGCTGCCGCCACCGCCGCCACCGCCGCCTCCTCCGCTCCCACCGCCACCGCCGCCCCCGCCTCCGCCTCCACCGCCGCCACCGAAGCCCCCACCCCCGCCACCACTCCCACCGCCACCCCCACCCCCTCCACCGCCTCCACCACCACCACCACCGCCCCCGCTAGCTCCTCCAGCGCCCTTGCCCCCCTTGCCCTTGCCGTTGCGGCGTCTCCCGCTAGGGGCAGACGCAGCACCGACCGACTCGGTGCCAACGAGGTCGACAGCAGCAGCAGAGGCAACAGAGGGCAAAAGGGGGGAGTGGGAGCACCCCTAAAAGAAGGGGGCACGAGGGTCACCACGAGAGGCTCCTACAGCGACTATACTCTTCTCAGGAGGCGCTCCTCGAGGAGGTCAACGGTGAGCGTGGTGGGGCAAACAGAGAGGAAGTGGTCCCTGACCGAGCGAAGGGAGTCAGGGAGCCGGGTGACTAGGTAGTAGAGGGTGATGTACATGGGGGGGGGGGTTCTTGGCGCAGAACTCAGCAGGAAGCGCAGCGCGGTAGCGGGTGTCACTTGTGCGGAGGTGCGTAATGAGGTCAGCGACTGTGGGAAAGGCGGCGAGGTCAGGGAACAGGTACGGCAGCATGAGGCGACTAAGGGCAGCAGTGGCAGGGGAAGAGTAGCGTGCAACTACAGCGTCGTACAAGGTCTTAGCACTCTTGTACTGACTAAAGTGCGTGCGCTCAGTGGACAGCAGGTGACTACGCACAGCAAGACGGGCAGCAGCATCGCGTGTGGCCCACTGTGAGCGAACAGTACTGTCAGCATCGGCAGTAGGGGCAGCAAAGGCGCCAGACGTGAGATCGAACAGTGAGAGACCGTCTTTTCTATCGCAGTGCAGGAAAAGCTGCAGATCATCGACCCAGACCTCAAAGTCGACAGCCCGACCCTCAGCATTAAAGGTGAGCACATTGGGGGTGGCCATGACAGCAGCAGCAGCAGAAGCAGGTTAGCAGTAGCAGCAGCAGGAGGGACGCGGCTGGTGCACTTACCAGGGGCGCGGCTGGTGCACTTACCAGGGGCGGGTGGGTAGAAGCCCGCAAGTGGTGGGGCAGGGCCGAGGTGCGCCGGCAGGAACAGGGCCGCGACAGGGCGGCAGAGGAGGGCCGCGACTCGGCTGAAGGGTAGGGCCGGGACGGCGGCGGCGGCGGCTGTCACGGCAGTGGCAGCGGCGGTTGTCTTAGCAGCAGCGGCGGCGGCTGTCACGGCAACAGCGGCGGCGGCGACCGGCCGTGGCGGAAGCAGCAGCGGCAGCAGGCGTGACGGCAGCTGCTGCTGGGGCGGCGACGACGGGGCGGCGGGGCTGTGAAGAGCCGTGGAGGGGCCGCGAAGGGGCCGCGAAGAGCCGCGAAGGGGCCGCGGAGGGGCCGTGAAGGGGCCGCGAAGGGCCGCGAAGGGCCGCGGAGGGGCCGCGAAGGGGCCGCGAAGGGCCGCGAAGGGGCCGCGAGGGGCCGCGAAGGGGCCGCGAAGGGCCGTGAGGGGGGCCACGAAGGGCCGCGAAGGGCTGA
This sequence comes from Closterium sp. Naga37s-1, assembly GCA_947471745.1. Lineage (NCBI taxonomy): Eukaryota > Viridiplantae > Streptophyta > Zygnematophyceae > Desmidiales > Closteriaceae > Closterium > Closterium sp. Naga37s-1. The sequence continues at coordinate 127,685 of CANJKZ010000781.1, read as the reverse complement.
AAGAGGGGTCGCGAAGGGCCGAGAAGGGGCCGCGAAGGGGCCTTAAGGGGCGCGACGGGCCGCTAAGGGCAGGGGACGCGACGGGAGGGCAGGCGCACGGGACGCGACTAGGGCAGGCGCGAAGCGCGCTCCGGGCAGGTAAGGAAAAAAAATTCGTAATAGTGGTGGGCCCTAGAGAACGTTCCCATTAGGGAACCTGCTCTATACCATGTGAGAATTACGAGGAATGAAATGACTAGGCAAAAGGTGGGTACAAGTAGGAAACCTAGAAATGTTGTACCTTATAGTATCTACCCCACTACAGCCTAGATAGACCATAGCATATAAGTTTGACACGCCGCATCAGCAGTCAGCCATGCCATCATCTTGCAGCATGCAGGAAGCACTTGGCCCGCAATTGATGCCAGCACACGGCTCTGCAGCGCAAATCCATGGGCGTTCCGCACGGCATGCAGCAGGGCAAGCACACAGTTAGACCGATGCTCGATCGTGAGAATCAAGAGGAGAGAGGCAAATTGATAAATAGCGCTCAGAACCGATACTCACTACCGACAAAAGCGCTGGCGTGGGTTGCGAGGAAGCTGATGGCGACGATACCCGCGACGAGTGCGGCGAGGCCACACAGGCCGGACAGGCGCGCGCAGGGCTTCATGGCGACAGGCGACGGCTATGCGATCACGGCGCAGTGGGAAATGGAAAGATGGGGATTGGAGATCAACGGCGCGGTGGCGACGAATCTGGCTTCTTCTACGTCCAACTTGACGTGACGTGCCGTGCCACGTTGCTGGTAGTAGTCGCGCAGGCAGTGGCAGGCGGCTTGCAAGCGCTGGCAGTGGCAGGCGGCTTGCAAGCGCTGGCAGTGGCAGGCGGCTTGCAAGCACTGACTCTTGAGAATAGGAGAGACTTCGAAGGTGCGACTCGATGCCCAAAAGGGAGGAAACGAGATGGAGAGGCACGCAATGCAAGCGGGAATTGGTGTGAGGGGACGGGCAAATTTGTGAGTGAGGCCTCGAAAGCGGACGCCGATTTATGTGCTGAGAGTGAGTGAGCGGTCAATTAACTCTCGCGCGTCCCTATCGTGGTGGATAATCCAAACGCGTTCCATCGCGGAAAAGAGGCACGCGCAGCGGCCGTGCGCAGCAAGGGGTGTGATGAGGGGGATATCGCCGCTGTGCGGAGCCCAGCACGGACTGCATTGGGATCGCCCAACCCTACGATGATGCGGCGCCTGCCGTGCGGACCTAGTCCTCGCCGATCGTGTTGGCGCAACGAGCAGGAGTCAGTGAGGGGTGTACTAACGATTCCCGCCATGGCGGCCGCAGGGGGGAGGAACGGCGGTGGGGAGGAAACGCGAAAGTAGTGACCGACGCGGGCGGCAATGGCGCATACCACGCAGGGCTGATTGGATCTACCGCGAGGCTTGCGGAGGAGAGTATCGTACCCCAGGCAAACGCGTTTGATAGATACCTGCTACGGGTTGGATTGACAAGGTTGAATACGGTCAGTAACGTTTGAGCGCGGTATTTGGATTTTACCGCTTCAGACCATAGCATGACGAACTCGGATCTTAGGCTTTAAATCGAACTCAGATCACACTGTACAGTCGCTATAAGGAATTAGAATTCCTTACTCTAGTCAGTTATTAGCGAGGACATCCCGAGGGTCACGCGACGAACTTGTTCGGCCTATTTCGTCTTCCGAACCACCCCCGAGTCGGCCCCCGCTCCAATCGCGACATCACCGAGCCATCCTTACCCGACCTCCTCGCCTAGCTAGCATTTCCCCTATTTAGGCCTCGGCACTTTCATTGTATTGTGATTCAGTAGTTCAACCAGGCCCTCAGATTCGTTTCAGGGCATGCTGATGGATCAGTGTGCAGTGTCCAAAGAAGTGTTCAAATCAGTGGTGGGGGTTAAACTTATGCTGACTTTTTTCAGTGTTAATTTCCAAGGCAAACTAAAATACCAATTTTAATCTATCGCTGCACATTACCAACGGTGCTCCTGGCGTAGTTGTTTGGGTATGTCTTGTAACCGCGAAGGTTATACTGAAATTTCAGTGCAAAATTGAAGCATACACTGAAATTTCAGGGAAAACGAAAATCTGAGCTACAAAATCAGCGTAATCAGTGCGTTTTACGCTGATATCTGAGGGCCTGAGTTCAATATTCTCGTTATTCGTTTTACTGCGCACTTTGCAAGATCATTCATAACACCTGGTGCCAGAGCTACTTTCCTAGCCTACCCCGCTTTTTAGAGTGTAATACCCCTCGAGGGGGGGACGAGGAAGGATGTCTTGGGGTCCAGGAGCCGCATAGGCCAGCCAGGAGAACTAGTTAGTTGCTCCTCGCGGCGATGTTTTTACGGGCACTCCTTTGGCGCCGCCGGATCCTTGCCTCGAATGGTCGCGATCGACCGTGGCCTCTCTCCCCCCGGGCAACGGACAGCTGTTGCTGTCGCGACGTTGAAAACGTGTGTTATTTCTTCTGCGTTCCGACGATTTCGGAGTTATTTGTGTGGCAGCTGGCTCTTAGAATCTAGGCATGAATGATGTTGAATGTCGAGAGGTTTTGGTACAAGGAGAAAAGCCTAAGGGGTTATACCCCACAGTATCTACCCCACTACAGCCTACCCACAAATATAACATATACATATGTTTGACACACCCCCATAGGCACAGTGGGGGAGAGCAAGAGGTCACAAGACCAGTCAAGAAAAGCAAAGCAAGCTCAGGGTGGATCACAAAGTCACCACACACACTGAGCACAAGCAAAAGGCCACAAGGCCAATTCACATGCAGTGGTATATATGCAACAAGAACAGTACAGTGATCTCTACCTAGCAGAAGCAAGCATGCAGGTATATATATATAGATCACAATACAAGCAGAGTCTACAGCAAGTGTGGAAACGTAGGTACAAGACCCAACAAAGTACAAAAGCGCTGATGATCACCAGACGGAAGCGCCTTGGTGAATATATCAGCAGTGTTGGCCCGAGTGGCCACGTGAGCAAGACGAAGCTGACCCCGCTGCTGCAACTCTCGAGCCAAGAAGTAACGCAGAGCGATGTGCTTCGTTCTGTGCTCCAGTCTATGCTCCTAACACAAGACAATGGCTGCCTTGTTGTCGACGTAAAGAACTCGAGGAGAACGAGGCCTCTCTCCCAAGTCGGTCAGCAGATAGGTAAGCCAGCGTAACTCCTGTGCAGCCATGGCTGTGGCGTAGATCTCAACCTCACAACTGGAGCCGAAACGGAAGACGAGCGCGTAGACCGCCAAGAAACAGAGCCAGAACCAAGACTGAAGGTGTAACCCTGTGACGACCGGTGCGTAGGCTGGTCGTCAACCCAAGAAGCGTCCGAGTGACCAGTGAGGACAACGTCGCCCCGTCCTCCAAGCACGAGCCCCATGCCCAATGTACTGCACAAGTAGCGCAGTACCCTCTTAGCAGCATCCATGTGCACCTTTCGGTGCCGACCAGTAGCCACGTAGCGAGCCAGAAGGCCAAGAGGGTACGCAAGGTCAGGACGAGTGCAGGTCATCAGGTACATGAGGCAGCCAACTAGCTCTAGGTAAGGACCACTCGGCTCTACGGACTCGTCCGAAGGTGGAGCTGACAGTGAGTGACATGTAGCCAGAGGAGTGGCGTGTGCCGAGGACCAGGTGAAGCGGAAGCGCTGAAGGACCTGTTGCACCATGTGTGACTGAGTCAGGGTGATGGTGCGGCGTGCTCTGTCCCGGGTGATCTGCAAGCCAAGGTAACTGCGCAGCTCACCCAGGTCTGTGCACGTGTGTCTCTTCTGTAGCTCCGACTTCACCAGGGCGAGAGCCTCAGTGTTAGCAGTGGCAAAGACCAAGTCGTCGACGTACACGAGGATGTAGAACGGTGGCAGCGAAGTGTCGGTGCGAAGAAACAGCGACGGGTCAGCAGTCGAAGGAGCAAACCCAAGAGCCGCAAGTGTCGTCCTCAGTGTGACGTGCCACCCACGTGGCGCCTGGCGGAGACCGTAGACCGGCCGCCGGAGGCTCCACTGGGTACCAGGAGGGAACGACCTAGTGAAGCCTGGCGGGCGGCGCAGCCAGATCTCCTCATGCAGGCTGCCCTGCAAGAAAGATGTGCTGAAGTCAAGAGAGTGAAGCTCGTAGTCACGTTGAGAGGCAACGTGCAGCAGCACCCGAAGAGTGGTCATCTTCGGGGTGGGGGAGAAGGTCTGGAAGAAGTCAATTCCCTCTCGCTGACTGAAACCTCGAGCAACGTAACGAGCCTTGAAGATAGGCGGAGAACCTGGCGGCCGCTTCACCCTGAAAATCCACATGCTAATGACGATGTTCGCCCCAGGAGGGGGAACCTCGTCGACGTACGTGCCTGTGGACTTCCAGGATGCCATCTCCGCATCCATGGCTGTCTGCCACTGAGAGCAGTACTCACCCGCGATCGCCTCAGTGTAAGAGCGCGGGGTCGGGATGTCTGGAGCATCCGGGTCTCCCTCAGGGGCAAGCAGCATGGAAACGAGATGAGGCGCAGCAGCTGCAAGACACTCAAGGTCCTCCTGCCTGTCCTCAAGGACGTCCGTGCCAAGAGCACACTCACCCCCGACGGACGGAGGACAGACAGACTCAGACTGAGCAACAAGACGAGCGGCGTAGTCTAGACGACAGGCAGCAACAAAGTCAATAAGCTCAGCGACTAAGGCAGGCGCAACAGCAGACTCAAACGACGGGTCAGTGACAACTATGGCTAGCAGACGCGCGGCAGTAGGGTGAGCAGCACGGGTGCGGTCAGACTTAGGCTCAGGAATGGTAGGCAGTGAAGACGCAGGAGGGGACGGCAGGGGAACACGCTGCCGAGGAGAGGAAGGACGACAGACTACGAGGTGGGTGCCGGGGACAGCCGGCTGACGCGAACGAGGAACACGACGACCGGAACGACCAGAACGGACAGGCGAGACATGACGCGACACATGCTCACGACGCTCAGTAAGACCCCCTGTCTGCTCAGTATGAGGAGAAGGAGCAGGCAGCGGTGAGCCAGGCTTTAACGGAAGACTAGTAGACGAAGGGAGACCAAGAACCTGGCGAAGCATAGAGTCAGACGGTGGCTGAGACGATGGAGACTGTGGAGCAAAGAACAGGCGCGGCTGTGCAGTGCCACCAGCACCAGCAGCTCCAGCACCCCAAGCAGCTCCGGCACCTCTAGCAGCTCCAGAACCCTCAGCTCCAGCTCCTCCAGGACCAGCTCCACCAGCAGCAGCACCCCCACAACCGGCACCTCCAGTCCCAGGGTCTCCAGCCGCAGTATCTCCAGCAGCAGCACCCCCACACCCAGGTTCTCAAGCAGTAGCACCCTCAGGCTCAGCACCTCCAGCCCCAGCGGCTCCAGTACCTCCAGTACGAGCACCTCCGGGACCAGCACCACTCCCAGCTCCAGTGACGTCAGCAGAAGCACCTCCAGCGGCAGAGCCCCAAGCTCCAGAAGCGCGACCCTGACGGCGACCGTACCAGTCGTGCAGTTGCTGTGAGGTGAGAGGCACACGTGGACGAAGGCGGCTACTCCAAGAAGAACGCACAACAGCAGACTCAGAACCCTCAGTGCTAGCACCCGCAGCAGCTCCAGAACCTCCAGCGCCAGCACCCTCAGCAGCTCCAGAACCTCCAGCTCCAGCGCCACCAGCGCCAGCACCTCCAGCAGCTCTAGAACCTCCAACTCCAGCACCCTCAGTAGCTCCAGAACCTCCAGCAGAAACAACTGCAGTAGCAGAGTCACCAGCTCCAGCGCCTCCCGCAGCAGGGCCCCTAGCTCCAGCAGCGCGACCCTGACGGCCAACGTACCAGTCACGCAGCTGCTGTGGGGAGAGAGGGAGTCGACGACGAGAGTGCAGCGACGAGGTACCAGCGGAGCGACTACGGAGACGGCCGCTCCAGGGAGACTGCTCACCAGACGCCTCAGCGCCCCCAGGTGCAGCACCCCCAGACTCAGCAACCCCAGGCTCAGCACCCCCAGAAGCAGCACCCCGAGCAGGACCACCCTCAGCAGGACCTGAGTCACCAGTGACCTCAACCGGCGCAGTCAAGGGAGGAGGGTCTACCTGAGACACACCTGAAGGAGCAGGACCGGGAGTGGGGAGGGGGTCTACCTGGGGAGCACCTGGAGCGAGGAAGAGCGGCGAGGGGGGGGAGAGGGGCAGTGCGGTAGGGGAAGAGACGGTAAAAGGTAACCGACTCGTCGAGCGTGACGTTCTGAGAGGGGAAGACACGGCGCGAGGTGAGGTGGTAAAACTGCCAACCAGGCGCGTCAGGGACAAAGCCAAGGAAGACACAGGGAAGAGCGCGGGCGGAGAGCTTGTCCGCGGTGGTATCGCAGACAAAGGCACGACCACCCCAGACCCGGAAACGCGACGCATCGCCAACCTTCCCCGTCCACAGCAGTGTGGGCGAGGTCTCCGGCAAGGAGACACGGGGCCAGAGGTCGAGCTGATGCGCGGCGTAGCGGACCGCAAACGGCCACAGAAAATGGGGGGCAGCCGCATGGATCATGGAGGTACGAGCGCACTCCATGACTAAGCCAATGCAGCGCTCAGCAACCCCATTCTGCTGCGGAGAGGCTGGAAGTGTGAACGTCTGGCGGATGCCGTGCTCCGCACAGAAGGCTTCCAAGAGGTCTGCGGAGAACTCACCACCTCTGTCAGAGTGCAAACGCAGGACAAGAAAGTCCGACTGGAACCGCTCGCGGAGCTGGAGACGAACAGCGTGGATCCAGGGGATCAAAACATCAGGGACCTCCCCCTTGCGCTGCAAGGGGAAGACCGTGGTGTAACGCGTGTAGACGAGGACACGGCGGTGCATGCTACGAATGCGCTGCACCGAGGGGTGACCAAGGCGGTGGTGTCAAAGGAGGGTCTGGTGCGACAAAGCGCGACATGAGCAGGGGGCCGCTAGCTGACCCGACGCAGACGCAGACGCAGCTACCTGAGGGGACTCAGTGGTCAGTGTGTATAGGGTCGACCCCGGCTGCCGAGTGAAGGTAGCCAGGTGACGACCCGTCTGAGCACACATGCAGTGTGTCACACGCTCATTGGCCGGGGTGAACTGGTGAACACCCGCGTCCTGGAGCGCAGAACCCGCCACCAAGTTCGTAGAGAACGAGGGGAGGTAAAGACCCGACAGTTTGCCGGACGGGACAGCAGGACAAGGGAGAACAGTGGTGGAGGTCGCACGGACTCGACCCCCAGAGGGGTCTGCCAGAGAGACTGCAACCGGGCGACTGAGCGGCGTGAGGGTGGTGCTGTCGCGAAAGAAGGAGCGAGAAGCACCGGAGTCAAGTGTGAAGGTGTATAAGGCCTCAACAGGCGCAATACCCGAGAGAGCAGACTCACCAGCACCTGGAGCAGAAGCCTCACCAGCACCTAGGGCAGCAGCCTCACCAGCACCTAGTGCAGCAGGCTCTATACCTGGGTCAGGCGGTACGCACAGGTAACAGGCACCGTCAGCACTAGTAGGCAATGCATACATGGCAGTAAGAATAGCATCATAGTCAAGAGCAAAGATATCTACCCTCTGCCTAAGCAGCTCTAGCCAGGTGGGGAGCTCAGCCTCGTCGCCAAACTCGGTACGTCAGGCGTCGCTCAGACGGGCGAAGCAGCGGGACTGTGTGTGACCAAGCGTCCCGCAAGCCTGACCAGTCCGATCACCTGTGCGAATGACGTACGGGCAGCGAATTGTACTCAAAGACCCTCTACTCTGAGCGTACCACTAGTGAAGCTGCTGGGACGTAAGTGTCTCGCGTGTGACGTCGCTGGAGCTGCATCTGGCCACCGCCAGTAGCAGCAGTAGCAGTAGCAGTAGCCTACCAGTAGTAACAGAAGTAGCAGCAGTAGCAGCGCGGGCAGGGCAGGCGCGGCAGGCAGGCAGGCAGGCAAGCAGGCAGGCAGACAGGCAGGCACGCAGGCAGGCTGGCAGGCAGGCAGATGGCGCGGCAACGCGCTAACAAGGCAGGTGCTCACCAGTGGCGGGAAGAGCAGGCACTCGCCGGGCGAGCAGGGCCGGCGCTCGGTGGGCGGCTGCACGGGGTCCAGGGGCGGCGTCGCAGGGTCCAGTGGCGGCTGCACGGAGTCCAGGGGCGGCTGCACCAGGGGCGGCTGCTTCAAGGGCCAGGGGCGGCTTCTCTGGGTCCAGGGGCGGCTGCTCGAGGGTCCAGGGGCGGCTGCACCAGGGGCGGCTGCTGCAGGGGCCAGGGGAGGCTGCTCTGGGTCCAGGGGCAGCTGCTCGAGGGTCCAGGGGCGGCCGCTGTAGGAGCCAGGGGCGGCTGCTCTGGGTCCAGGGGCGGCTGCTCGAGGGTCCAGGGGCGGCTGCACCAGGGGCGGCTGCTGTAGGAGCCAGGGGCGGCTGCTCTGGGTCCAGGGGCGGCTGCTCTGGGTCCAGGGGCGGCTGCTCTCGGTCCAGGGGCGGCTGCTCGAGGGTCCAGGGGCGGCTGCACCAGGAGCGGCTGCTGCAGGGGCCAGGGGCGGCTGCTCTGGGTCCAGGGGCAGCTGCTCGAGGGTCCAGGGGCGGCTGCACCAGGGGCGGCTGCTGTAGGAGCCAGGGGCGGCTGCTCTGGGTCCAGGGGCGGCTGCTCAAGGGTCCAGGGGCGGCTGCACCAGGGGCGGCTGCTGTAGGAGCCAGGGGCGGCTGCTCTGGGTCCAGGGGCGACTCCTCGAGGGTCCAGGGGCGGCTGCACCAGGGGCGGCTGCTTCAGGGGCCAGGGGCGGCTGCTCTCGGTCCAGGGGCGGCTGCTCGAGGGTCCAGGGGCGGCTGCACCAGGGGCGGCTGCTGCAGGGGCGGCTGCTGCAGGGGCCAGGGGCGGCTGCTCTGGGTCCAGGGGCGGCTGCTCGAGGATCCAGGGGCGGCTGCACCAGGGGCGGCTGCTGCAGGAGCCAAGGGCGGCGGCTCTGGGTCCAGGGGCGGCTGCTCCAGGGGCGGCGTAGCTGGTGCAGGGCAGCGCGCGGGGTCGGCGGCAGGCTGCGTGGGCGGCTGACGTGGCGCGCGGGGCCGAAAACGGGCTACGCGGGCGACGGACGCGGCGCGCAGGGCCTAAGCGGGCTGCGCGCGGGCAGCTTACGCGGCGCGCGGGCCGGCGGCAGGCTGCGCGGGCGGCTGACGTGGCGCGCGGGGCCAAAAACGGGCCTAAACGGGCCTAAACAGGCTGCGCGCGGGCTGCTTAAGTGGCGCGCGCGGGAAAAAAAAAGGGGCCGCGCGCGTGCAGCCGAGGCGCGCACGGGCAGCAGGCAAGGCAGGCAGGCAAGTGAGGTAACGAAGTAACGGGTGGGCCCTAATCTTAGGTCCTAAAGACCTCTAGGCTCTAGATACCATCTTAGAATCTAGGCATGAGTGATGTTGAATGTTGAGAGGTTTTGGTACAAGGAGAAAAGCCTAAGGGGTTATACCCCACAGTATCTACTGAGAAGATTTGAACAAGGATGAATGGACTATGAATGAAGTGAGTACATATGGGAAACCCTAATTGGGTTGTACCCCCTATGGGATACCCCACTATAGCCTACACAACAGCATAAGCTATATATATGTTCTGACACACCCCCATAGGCAAAGTGGGGGAGAACAAGGGGTCACAAGACCAGTCACGCAAAGCACAGCAAGCTCAGGGTGGATCACAAAGTCACCACACAGTCCGAGCACAACGACAAGGCCACAAGGCCAGTTCACATGCAGGAGTGCACATATATATATAGAGCTAGACAAGCAAGAGCAGGTATATATATGTGACAGTACAAGCAAGGTCAAGAGGAGAGCAAGTGAGGCAAGACAGGTACAAGACCCAGCTGAGTGCAGAAGCGCTGATGGTCACAAGGCGCAAGTGCCTTGGTGAACACATCAGCAGTGTTGGCCTCAGAGGCCACGTACGCAAGTCGCAACTGACCACGCTGCTGCAGCTCACGAGCAAGAAAGTAACGGAGAGCAATGTGCTTCGTTCTGTGCTCCAAGCGCTGCTCTCGACACAAGGCCAGCATGGCCTTGTTATCTACGTACAGCACTGGAGGAGAACGAGGCGGCTCTCCAAGGTCAGTCAGCAGGTAGGTGAGCCAGCGAAGCTCCTGTGCAGCCATGGCCCCGGCGTAGATCTCAGCCTCACAACTGGAGCCGAGAACAGAGGACGAGCGAGTAGCCCGCCACGAGACAGAGCCGGAACCAAGACTGAAGGTGTAACCCTGCGACGACCGCTGCGTAGCCTGGTCGTCAGCCCAAGAAGCGTCCGCGTGCCCAGTGAGGACCACTGGACTCCGCCCTCCAAGCACTAGCCCCATGCCCGACGTACTGCACAAGTAGCGCAACACCCTCTTCGCTGTAGCCATGTGCTCTGGTCGGTGTCTCCCAGGAGCAACATAGCGTGCAAGAATGCTAAGAGGGTATGCAAGGTCAGGTCGTGTGCAGGTCATCAGGTACATGAGGCAGCCAACAAGCTCTGGGTACGGGCCACTCGACTCTACGGACTCATCCGAAGGCAGAGCTGAGAGCGAGTGGCGAGTAGACAGAGGAGTGGCCTGAGGCGAGGAGTACGTGAAGTCGAAGCGCTGAAGGACCTGCTGCACCATGTGTGACTGAGTCAAGGTAATGGTGCGGCGTGCTCTGTCCCGAGTGATCTGCAAGCCAAGGTAGCTGCGCAGTTCACCCAGGTCTGTGCACGTGTGTCTCTTCTGCAGCTCGGACTTCACGTAGGCTAGTCCAGCAGTGTCAGCTGTGGCAAAGACCAAGTCGTCGACGTACACGAGGATGTAGAACGGCGGCAAAGAAGTGTCGGTGCGCAGAAACAACGACGGGTCAGCCGTAGAGGGAGCAAACCCAAGAGCCGCAAGCGTAGTCCTCAGTGTGTCGTGCCACTCACGCGGTGCCTGGCGGAGACCGTAGACTGGCCGTCGGAGGCTCCACTGGGTGCCACTAGGGAAAGTCCCAGTGAAGCCAGGTGGACGGCGCAGCCAGATCTCCTCGTGCAGGCTACCCTGCAAGAAAGCAGTGCTGAAGTCAAGAGAGTGGAGCTCGTAGTCGCGCTGAGCGGCTATGTGCAGCAGCACCCGAAGAGTGGTCATCTTCGGGGTGGGAGAGAAGGTCTGAAAGTAGTCAACTCCCTGCCGCTGACTGAAGCCACGAGCGACATACCGCGCCTTGAAGACAGGTGGAGAGCCCGGCGGCCGCTTCACCCTGAAGATCCACATGCCACTGACGATGTTCGCCCCAGGAGGGGGAACCGCGTCAACGTAGGTGCCTGTGGACTTCCAGGACGCCATCTCTGCATCCATAGCTGCCTGCCACTGAGAGGAGTAGGGACCCTCTACAGCCTCCGCGTAAGAGCGCGGAGTCGGGATGTCTAGTGCATCCGGGTCTCCCTCAGGGGCAAGTAGTACGAACGCGAGATGAGGTGAAGCAGCAGCCAGACACTGGAACTCCTCCTGCCTGTCCTCAAGGACGTCCGTGCCAAGAGCACACTCACCCCCGACGGACGGAGGACAGACAGACGCAGACTCAGCAACAAGACCGGCAGCGTAGTCTAGACGACAGCTAGCAGCAAAGTCGACGAGCTCAGCAACAAGAGCAGACGCAGCAGTGGACTCAAAAGAGGGGTCAGTGACGACAGTAGCAAGGAGACGTGTGACAGTAGGACTAGCAGCACGAAGAGAGTCGGACTCTGGGTCGGTAAGTGCAGGAAGGGAGGACTCAGGAGGAGAAGGCAAAGGGGCACGCAGAGGAGCAGTGGACGGACGCAAAGACATCCGGTGCGTGCCAGGGACAGGAGGAGGACGCTGACGCGAACCGCGACCACTAGCGCGAGCAGCACGAACAGGCGACGCAGGACGAGACGCAGGCTCACGACGCTCAGCAAGACCTCCAGTGGGACCAGTGTAAGGAGAGGGAGCAGGAAGTGGGGAGGCGGGCTCTAACTGGGACTGTGACTGAACAGGCTGTGGACACGCTGCAGGAGGAGAAAGACCAAGAACCTGCTGTAGGAGTGGAACGAAGTACGGTCGAGGCCGTGCGGCGACTCCAGACACAGCAGGGACAGCACCCTCAGCAGCAGCACCAGCGTCAACAGCACCTCCAGCTCCTGTACCTCCAGTAGCACCAGTAGCACCCGCAGCAGGACCACCGCCAGGAAGGACAGCAGCAGTCTCAGCACCAACACCCGCGGCAGCTCCAGCTCCAGGCGGACCCGAGGGCCCAGCAGCTCCGGGACCAGCGGCACAAGTACCCTCAGCAGCCGAAGGAGCTCCAGCTCCAGCAGTACGTCTCCAGCGGCGAGCAAACCACTCGCGCAGCTCCTGTGGAGAGAGGGGCTCCCGCCGAGGCGAAGCACCCGGAGAACCGCCAGGTCCCGCACCGCCAGACGCCACAAGGGGAGGTCCAGTGGCCGCAGGCTCCGCAGCTCCAGGCTCAGTAGCTCCAGACGCAGCACCCCCTGGCTCAGCACCCCCAGTCACAGCACCCCCAGGCTCAGCACCCCCAGACTCCGCACCCCCAGGCTCAGCACCCCCAGTCGCAGTACCCCCAGGCTCAGCACCCCCAGACTCAGCACCCCCAGGCTCAGCACCCCCAGGCTCAGCACCCACGCGCGTAGCACCCCCAGAGTCAGCACCCCCAGGCTCAGCACCCGCAGCAGGACCAGAGTCACCAGCAACCTCGACCGGCTCGACTGCGTCTACCTGGGACACACCTGAAGGGGCAGGACCCTGAGGGGGAAGGGGGTCTACCGGGGGGGGACCTGGCACAAGGAAGTGCGGTGGCGGGGGGAGGGAAGGAGTGCGGTAGGGGAAGAGGCGGTAGAAGGGGACTGACTCGTCGAACGTGACGTCCTGGGAGGACAGAACACGACGAGAGGAGGGGTGGTAGAACTGCCACCCTGGGGCGTCAGGGGGGAAACCGAGGAAGACACAGGGAGCAGCACGAGGGGACAGCTTGTCCGCAGACAAGTCGCGGACAAACGCCCGAGATCCCCAGACACGGAACGCAGACGCATCGCCGACCTTCCCCGTCCACAGCAGAGCTGGGGAGGTCTCCGACCGGGAGACCCTGGGGTGAAGGTTGATCTGATGCGCCGCGTACCGAACCGCAAACGGCCACAGAAAATGGGGGGCAGCCGCATGCATCATGGACGTACGAGCGACGTCCATGACCATGCCAATGCGGCGCTCAGCAATCCCATTTTGCTGTGGAGAGTCCGGAAGCGTAAAGGTCTGGCGGATGCCTCGTGCACGACAGTAGGCTCGCAGAAGGCCAGAGGAGAACTCTCCACCTCGGTCAGAGTGCAGACGCAGAACAGGAAAGTCCGAGCCGAAGCTCCTCCTGAGCTGGAGACGAGCTGCGCGGATCCAGTCGATCAACACCTCAGTGACATCACCCTTGCTGCACAAGGGAAAGACGGTGGTGTAACGCGAGTAGTCGTCAACCACCAGCAGGAAGTAGCGCTCGTGACCCTGCCCACGGACGCGGGCCGGGCCCCACACGTCCATGTGAAGCGTCTGCAGAGGAGCCTCTGTCGGGGGAAACTGGGAGGAGTGAGGGGCAGCCCGGAGCCGCCCCTCGACACAGGGGACACAGGAAGGTCCGGGTCCCGAAGGAAGGGGAGGGAGAGACCGGGGAAGACCAGAGACAAGGACACGGGAAGCCATGCCCCGAAGACGAGGCAAGGAGGGGTGGCCAAGACGGTGGTGCCACAGGAGAGTCTCCTGAGACAGGCGGCGACACGAGCAGGGGGCAGACTCAGGACCAGACCTGGACGCAGCAGCAAACACCTGACCCGACGCAGCTACCTGGCCAGACGCAGGGACAGGAGGAGACTCAGTGGTCAGGGTGTAGAGACTCGACCCCGGCCGACGCGAAAACGTGGCCAGGTGTCGGCCTGTGCGGGCGTCCGAGCAGTGGGTCACCCGCTGACTCGCAGGAGTAAACTGGTGAACCCCCGCATCCTGCAGGTCAGCACCACTCACCAAGTTCGTCGAGAACGAGGGGAGGTACAGACCAGACAAGGTGCCCGAGGGGGCAGCCGGACACGGGAGGACAGTGGAGAAGTGAGAGAGGACAGGACCCCCAGAGGGGTCAGCCAGGGAGACTGCAACCGGCCGGCCAAGCGGCGTGAGTGTGGTGCGGTCTCGAAAGAAGGAGCGAGAAGCTCCTGAGTCAAGCGTGAAGGTGAGGGAGGCCGAAGCCGACGCAGTACCTGAGAGCGCAGCCTCACCAGTACCTGAGAGTGCAGACGCACTGGCACCTAGAGCAGCAGCCTCAGAAGTACCTGGCGCAGCAGTACCAATGCCCGGGTCGGGCGGGAAACACCGGTAACAGTCACCCTCCTCACTAATAGTCACAGCATACATGGCAGCAAGGATAGCATCAAAGTCAAGATCAAAGATAGCTACGCCAGCCCTAGACAGCTCTCCCCAACGGGGAATCTCACTAGCCTCGGGGAACTGCTGACGCCAAGCGTCCATCAGGCGGCCAAAGCAGCGCTGGGTGGGGTGGGCACCCCCACACTGCTCACCCGCGCGGTCGCCGGAACGAAGGACGTAGGTGCACGGACCAAAACCCCCACCCCGCTGACGCTGCGTGTACCACTCACGGAGCTGCTGGGGCGGGGGGATGTCCCGCGAACGCTGCTGCTGCTGCTGCTGCTGCTGCTGCTGACGCTGGCCACCACCAGAGCCGCTACGCTGCGGGGCACCACCCCGACCAGCTCCACCCCCTCCGCCACCGCCGCCTCCACCTCCACCACCACCGCTGCCTCCGCTCCCACCGCTGACGCCACCACCGCCTCCTCCTCCGCTGCTGCCACCGCCACCACCGCCCCCGCCACCACTCCCACCGCCACCCCACTCCCTCCGCCGCCTCCACCGCCACCTCCACCGCCCCCGCCAGTTCCACCCGCGCCCTTGCCCCCCTTGCCCCTGCCAGGGCGGCGTCTCCCGCTAGGGGCAGACGCCGCGCAGACCGACTCAAGAACAAGCAGGTCGGCAGCAGCAGCAGAGGCAACAGAGGGCAGCAGGGGGGAAGGAGAACACCCCTCAAAGATGGGGGTGCGAGGGTCACCACGAGAGGCTCCTACAGCGACTATGCTCTTCTCCGCCGCCAGGAGGGACTTCTCGAGGAGGTCGACAGTGAGAGTGGTGGGACAGACTGAGAGGAAGTGGTCCCTGACTACGCGAAGGGAGTCAGGGAGGCGTGTGACTATGTAATAGAGAGTGATGTACATGGGGGGGGGGTTCTTGGCGCAGAACTCAGCAGGAAGGGCGGCGCGGTAGCGAGTGTCACTAGTGCGGAGGTGCGTAATGAGGTCAGCGACAGTGGGAAAGGCAGCAAGGTCAGGAAAGAGGTACGGTAGCATGAGGCGGCTCAGGGCAGCAGTGGCAGGGGAAGAGTAGCGCGCAACTACAGCGTCGTACAAGGTCTGAGCACTCTTGTACTGACTAAAGTGCGCGCGCTCAGTGGTAGGCAGGTGGCGACGCACAGCAAGACGTGCAGCAGCATCGCGGGTGGCCCACTGAGAGCGAACAGTGGGGTCAGCATCAGCAGCAGGGGCAGGAGAGGCGCCAGAGGTGAGGTCAAAGAGGGAAAGACCGTCCGTCCTATCGCACTGTAAGAACAGCTGCAGGTCGTCGACCCAGACCTCAAAGTCAATGGCTCGACCCTCAGCGTCAAAAGCGAGGACACTAGGGGTAGCCATGACGACGACAGTGTAGTAGTGCAAGCAGTAGGGGAAGGGCACGCAGTAACAGTGGTGCTGTGCTCACCAGGCAGGGCAGGTCGGGCGGCTCGGTAGTAGGGCGGCCCGGCAGCTGGGCGGCTCGGCGGCTCGGCTGCTGGGCGGCTCGGCTCCCGGGCGGCTCGGCGGCAGGGCTGCTCGGCGGCAGGGCGGCTCGGCGGCAGGGCGGCTCGGCGGCTCGGCTCCCGGGCGGCTCGGCGGCAGGGCGGCTCGGCGGCAGGGCGGCTCGGCTCCCGGGCGGCTCGGCTGCAGGGCGGCTCGACGGCTGGGCGGCCGGCTGCACAGCGGCTCGGCTGGTGGGCGGCCGGGCGGCTCGGTTGCAGCGCGGCTCGGCTGCTCTGCTGCTGGGCGGCTCGGCTGCGCTGCTGCTGGGCGGCTCGGCCGCTGTAGAGGAGCGGCAGGGCCGCTGCAGAAGGGCGGCGGGGCCGCTGGGTAGGGCGGCGGGGCCGCGAGATAGGGCAGCGGGGCCGCGTGGTAGAGTGGCGGGGCCGCGCGATGGGGCGGCGGGGCCGCGAGGAAGGGCGGCGGGGCCGCGCGATGGGGCGGCGGGGCCGCGAGGAAGGGCGGCGGGGCCGCTAGGTAGGGCGGCGGGGCCGCGCGATGGGGCGACGGGGCCGCGAGGAAGGGCGGCGGGGCCGCTAGGTAGGGCGGCGGGGCCTCAAGGTAGGGCGGCGGGGCCGCGCAATGGGGCGGCGAGGCCGCGAGTAAGGGCGGCGGGGCCGCTAGGTAGGGCGGCGGGGCCGCGCAATAGGGCGGCGAGGCCGCGAGGTAGGGCGGCGGGGCCGCTAGGTAGGGCGGCGGGGCCGCTAGGAGAGAGGCGGTGGGGCCGCGAAGACGGGCGGCGGGGCCGCTGAGACGAGTGGCGGGGCCGCAGTGAAGGGCCGCTAGGGCGGCTCGACGAAGTGAGGGCCCGGAGCGCGACTCGGGCTGAGCGCGCTTCGGGCAGGAAAAAAAAACGATGTGGTGGGCCCTAAGCACAGTTCCCAAGGGGGAACCTGCTCGATACCATGAGAAGATTTGAACAAGGATGAATGGACTATGAATGAAGTGAGTACATATGGGAAACCCTAATTGGGTTGTACCCCCTATGGGATACCCCACTATAGCCTACACAACAGCATAAGCTATATATATGTTCTGACATCTACCCCACTACAGCCTACCACAAATATAACATATACATATGTTTGACACTGGCGTCAGCGGATCTGCGTCGGCACCTGCACGAAATTTTCGGAGTCGTCATCCTGTGCGGCAGCTGGCGTGGTTGTTCGTCAAATTGCGTCGGGAAAAGTCTGTGATGAGGAGAGACGCCACGACGACTGCCCGACTTATGCGGGAGTCAACTGCCGTCCCGTGAGAGAACAAGAATGAAGAAGAGGGGGGATTCACTAGCAGCAGTTGGGATACATATAGCAAACCCTAACAGGGTTGTACTCGCTATAGAGCACCCCACTACAGGCTAGATAATTATAACATTCTGACACACCCCCATAGCCAAAGTGGGGTGTAATCAGCACAATGAGCAAGCAGGTATAGAGCAGGAGTTCACAATAGGGAGCAAAGCTAGAGTTAATCACAGCGGGCAAGTGAGGAGGAGGAGGAACTGTGGAGGGAGAGAAGATGGGAGGCAACGACTGAAGCTGCAGAGGCACGGGCACAGGAGCGGCTGACTCAGTGGCTACCGAAGCAAGGGCGACGGACTACTGGAGTAACTGGCTCCGCGGCTATAGACGAGCGGCAGGAGCAACGGACCCACTGGCGACTGGTGCAACAGGCTCACTGGCTACCGAAGCAAGGGCGACGGACTACAGGCGCTGCAGGCGACACGACAGCTACCTCCACACAACCTCCTCCAGCTGCCCCACACCCTCGACACTTCCCCCCTGCTCAAACCCTAGTTCTACTCCCAAAGCACCCCCCTTTCACACACCCCCTGCTGCACCCTAGGTTCACTCACACCCCACCCCCTAGCACCACTCCATCGACTCCCACACACCCACCCCCCTCAGCGGCAGCTGCAGCAGTGGGAGACAGAGGAGGAGGAGGAGCAGGGGAGACCACACACCCGCCACCCCCTACTCGCCACCCCCAGACCCTAACACAGGGCAGGGCGGGACGGCGGGTAGGGAGGTTACGGGGGGGGGGGGGGGGGGGCGACGCACGGCCTCCCAGGGCGCCAAAACAGGCGGCAGAAGGGGCGGCACTCGCCCCCCTCCCCCAGGTGGCCCCCGAGGGAGCCGCGACGGGCGACGGGAAAAGAGGGGGGGGCGGTGCACGTGCCCCCGGTGCGCCGCGACTGGCGACGGAGCATGGCCGGGGCGGGGCCGGGGCAGGGTC
Source organism: Closterium sp. Naga37s-1 (assembly GCA_947471745.1). NCBI lineage: Eukaryota > Viridiplantae > Streptophyta > Zygnematophyceae > Desmidiales > Closteriaceae > Closterium > Closterium sp. Naga37s-1. Next base: position 109,610 of record CANJKZ010000781.1, on the reverse strand, counting down.
GAGGAAGGGCCGAAAGGGGCGGCGACGGGGCCGCAAGTGGCGGCGTCGGGGCCGCTAGGGTCGGTGACGGGGCCGCTGGCGGCGGCGACGGGGCCGATAGAGGCGGCGACGGGGCCGCTAGGGTTGGCGACGGGGCCACTGGCGGCGGCGACGGGGCCGCGAAGGGGCCGCGAGGGGCCTGAGAGGTCGGCGACGGGGCCGCTGGCGGCGGCGACGGGGCCGATAGGGGCGGCGACGGGGCCGCGAAGGGGCCGCGAGGGGCCTGGAAGGGCGGCGACGGGCCGCGAAGGGGCCGCGAGGGGCCTGAAAGGGGCGGCAACGGGGCCGCGAAGGGGCCGCGAGGGGCCGAGAAGGGCGGCGACGGGGCCGCGAGGGGTGGCGACGGGGCCACTAAGGGTCGCGCGAGGGGCACGCCACGGGGCGTGCAGAACACAGAGTAGCAGCGGAAGCAGTTAGATGGGCCCACAGGCCAGGAGCGTAGATGCTCTGATAGCATGTGAAGAATGAGGAATGAATGAACTAGCACAAGGTTGGGTACAAGTAGGAAACCCTAGGAAACTGTACCCCATAGTGTCTACCCCACTGTAGCCTACACAAGCTATATCATATGAGTTTGACACACCCCCATAGGCAAAGTGGGGGAGAACAAGAGGTCACAAGACCAGTCAAGCAAAGCAAAGCAAGCTCAGGGTGGATCACAACGTCACCACACAATCCGAGCACAAGAGCAAGGCCAAAAGGCCAGTTCACATGCAAGATCATATATAAAGGTAAACAAGCAAGTGCAGGTATAGAAAGATCACAGTACAAGCAAGGTCAAGAAGTGAGTAAGTGAGGCCAAGTAGGCACAAGACCTAACATCGTACAGAAGCGCTGATGATCACCAGGCGGAAGTGCCTTGGTAAAGATATCAGCAGTGTTGGCCTCAGAGGCCACGTAAGCAAGGCGCAGCTGACCACGCTGCTGCAGCTCACGAGCAAGGAAGTAGCGGAGAGCAATGTGCTTCGTTCTGTGCTCCAGTCTGTGCTCCCGACACAAGGCCAGCATGGCCTTGTTGTCTACGTACAGAACTGGAGGAGAACGAGGCGGCTCTCCTAGGTCAGTCAGCAGGTAGGTGAGCCAGCGTAGCTCCTGTGCAGCCATGGCCCCAGCGTAGATCTCAGCCTCACAGCTGGAGCCGAGAACAGAAGACGAGCGGGTAGACCGCCACGAAACAGAGCCGGAGCCAAGGCTGAAGGTGTAACCCTGTGACGACCGCTGCGTAGCCTGGTCGTCAGCCCAAGAAGCGTCTGCGTGACCTGTGAGGACCACTCGACGTCGCCCTCCAAGCACTAGCCCCATGCCCGACGTACTGCACAAGTAGCGCAACACCCTCTTCGCTGCAGCCATGTGCTCTGGTCGGTGTCTCCCAGGAGCAACATAGCGTGCCAAGATGCTAAGAGGGTATGCTAGGTCAGGTCGTGTGCAGGTCATCAGGTACATGAGGCAGCCAACAAGCTCTGGGTACAGGCCACTCGGCTCTACGGACTCATCCGAAGGCAGAGCTGAGAGCGAGTGGCGAGTAGACAGAGGAGTGGCCTGAGGTGAGGAGTACGTGAAGTCGAAGCGCTGAAGGACCTGCTGCACCATGTGTGACTGAGTCAGGGTAATGGTGCGCTATGCTCTGTCCCGGGTGATCTGCAAGCCAAGGTAGCTGCGCAGTTCACCCAGGTCTGTGCACGTGTGTCTCTGACACGTCCCGCCCGACCGTTTAAGTGCAGCGGCTTTTACTGCATGGCGGGCGCGTCACCGACGATTCCGGCAGGACTGCATGTGGACAGACGGGACTTTATACCTGCCAACACTTACGGGCTGCAACGGAACACGGGTGGCTATATCGCACTTAAGAAGTGGGACGCAAGTGTCAAATTATATATGCTATATATGTTTAGGCTGTAGTGGGGTAGCCAATATGGGGTACAGCCCCTTCTAGGGTTTCATATTTGTACCCAGGCCAGAGCGCCGCCCCGCCTCGTGGCCACGACCTGCCACTGACGCGGCCCCACCTGGCCCCGCCCTGCAGCAGCCCGCGCGCGGCTCGCTGCTGCTCCGCGCGCCACGTCCGCAGCCCGCGCTACGTGCTCCAGCCCTGCGCGTCGCGCTGCAGCCCCGCGCGTCGCGCTGCAGCCCCGCGCGTCGCGCTGCAGCCCTGCGCGTCGCGTTGCAGCCCCACGCGTCGCGTCAGCTGCCCGCACGTCGCGCTGCAGCCCCGCGCGCCGCAGCTGCCGTCCTCGCGCAGCCCGCGGCGGCTTCGCGCGCCGCGCTCGCAGCTCGCGTTGCGCGCTGCAGGCCCGTGCGCCGCGGCTGCCCATGTTCGACGCGGCCCCCCCCCCCTGGACGTCGCCCCCGCCTGTCGCGACGCCCCTCCTCTAGACGACGCCCCTGCCTGACTGCCGCTGTCGCTCCTGTAACAGCAGCCGCGGAACGCCTTGGCACAGTCGCGGCCCCGCCCTGCAGCAGCTGCCACGGAGCCTTCTGCCACCGTCATGGCCCCGCCCTGCAGCAGCTGCCGCGGAGCCTTCTGCCGCCGTCGCAGCCCTGCCCTGCAGCAGCTGCCGCGGAGCCTCTTGTAGCTGTCATGGCCCCGCCCTGCAGCAGCTGTCGCGGACCTGCCCTACCGCCGACGCGGCCCTGCTCTGCCGCAGTTGTCGCGGCCCCGCCGTCGCCGCTGTCGTGCGCCTACCCGGCCACCGCCCGCCGAGCACCGGCCCTGACCGCCACTGGTGAGCACCTGCCTTGTTCGCGCACTGTCGCGCCACCTGCCTGCCTGCCTGTTGTTCAGGATCCGTCACTTTGAGAACTTACGACGAACTCAATACTCAATTAAACGCAAATCCGCTCGGTAGGAAGTTGCGCCTTAGGCTTAGCTACCATCTCCAAGTTGAATTAGTCGTTAAGATGGTCTAGAGAGTGAGAACCAAGTAAAAACGTCCAGCAGCCGCATGACTAGAATGGTAGAAGAAGTACAAGCATGTAGGCATATAAAGTTGGAGTTGGGGACTCCAAGAGAACCATGAGAGGGAAAGGGTTCTCCAAGAGCTAGAGAAGGATGGTAGGAACCTTCCTAGCAGCAAGGATGCCACCATCATCATGAGGTCCTTGAGGTGTCACATGCAAAATCCAATCTAGTTGGATTTTGCCTAGGTGTTGCAACATTTGCAACCCATGCTAGAAACTTCTAGCCACCCCAATCCAAAAGTCAAAGTTGCCTTCCTTAACCACCCAACCAAAGATTCCTTAACAGTCATGTCCCAAGTAATCACCCAAATTAGATATAACCCCAAAAGTTAATAAGAAATCCAAATCTTGGAAATCTTGTAACTTGGGCGATCTTGGTTGGAATAAGGCGATCTTGGTATCGTTGGAAAGCTCTGGATTTCTCCTGCATGATCAAGCATTTAGACTTGGAGAAAAACACAGAGATAATAATATCCAACAGCCATGCACAATGACATATGCTCATGCAAACAATGCACGCATGGATAGCACGAGCACTCGGCAGGATGTTAGGATGACATGCACTCAGAATGACGTGCATCCAACAAACTCCCCCTCAGACTAACGGACTGCATGCACACACACTCACACAAATGTAAACTCTCATGCACACAATCACACGTGCACTCATGACACTGTTGCCCACACTAGTGTAATGCCATGCCACACATCTTAGCACACTTCCAATGTGCGCTCTCGGGAAGTCTCTTGGTGAGAAAATCTGCCGCCTGCTTGTTAGCCTTCACATGGTGAAGCTCAACAGCTCCCTCCTTCACCATCTGCCTCACCCAGTGCCACTTAATCTTCATGTGCTTGTTCAGCCCATTCAGGATAGGATTATTGGCCATGCCAATAGCAGCCTCGCTGTCGGAGAAAAGTGGTGTAGGTCCCTGCTGTTCAGCTCCCATGTCCTCCAGCAGCTTCCTCAGGAGTACAATCTCCTTGATGGCATGGTACATCGCCATGTACTCTGCCTCTCTGGAAGACTGAGCAATCTCACTCTGCTTCTTGGACCTCCAGCTCACTGGTCCACCTCCGACCATGCACACAAAGCCGCCAACCGATGATTGATCCTCATCCTTTGAGGCCCATGTGGCATCGGTGAAGCACGACAGCTTCAAGGTTCCAGGCGTGACCCCATCTGCTCCAATCTGTTTCAGCTGGCCGCCAACTGAAAACTGAACACCAGCAGATGCCGTTGATCCGAGGTAGCGCACCAAGCGCTTTGCCACCTCTAACTGCTCCTCTGTGGGCCGCTGCACAACTCTGGCCAGCTGCCCCACTCCGAATGAAGCATCAGGTCGCGTATGCACTGCAGCATACGTCACACTCCCAATGAGTGACTGGTACTCGTTCTGCTGCTCATCCTCGAGTACATCATCCTCCTCAGCTGCCTTCTTCAGTTTGAAGCCCGCAGGGAACGGTGTCATCACAGTGCGACCCCCAGTCACACCATAGCGCTCCATGACACCAGAGATGTAGTGTGACTGATGCACCTTCAGCCACCTCCTCTCAACATCCCTCTCAATCTGCAGCCCCAAGTAGTAGTGGACATCCCCCAGCATCTTGCCCTTGAAGTTGTCCATCAGCAGCTTCTGTGTCCTCTCAATCTGCTCCATGGAAGGTGAGAACAGCAGTATGTCATCGACATACACCAGCAGCAAAAGCAGCTGCTCCCCCTCTCCAAGCAGAAACAAGCTGTGATCCGCCTGGGACGTCTTGAAGCCTCCACCCAGCAGCACCTCCTCCAGCTTCTCGTACCAACACCTGGGCGCTTGCTTAAGGCCATAGATGGCCTTCTTAAGCTTGCACACCCGGCTGGTCCAATCCTCATAGCCGTCGGGCTGTGCCATGTAGATATCCTCCAGCAGCACTCCATTGAGGAACGCAGTGGTGATATCCATCTGCTTCACGTGCCATCCCTTCACAGCTGCGCCAGCCATCAAAGTCCTCAGTGTCACTGGCTTAGCAACGGGAGCGAAGATCTCCCCAAAGTCGACCTTCTCTTTCTGCTGAAACCCCTTGGCGACCAAATGGCTCTTGAACCGCTCCAACGCACCATCAGCACCACTCTTCACCTTGAAGACCCACTTGCTGCTGATCGGCCGTCGCCCCTCGGGTAACTCAACAAGCTCCCAAGTCCCATTCTCAATGAGACTGTTGAACTCCGCATCCATGGCAGCCTTCCACTCCTCCTTTTGGGGTCCACTCAGTGCCTCCTCCACTGTGGCTGGTTCTCCAGGCAAGGGTGTGAAGAAACAGAACGCCATCTCCTCATCCTCTCCCTCATCCGCCTGAACCTCCATGGCACCTTGCTTGGGTCCTCCCAAACGGCTATACTTCAGCCTTGAGGGTGCTGCTGCCACTCTCTTCTCGCGGGTTGCAATCTGCTGCCCATGTGATGAAGCTCCTCTCTGCACACTCCTCTTGGTGACCTTGGCGTTTGCAGCAAGCTCGGGCTGAGTTGGTGAGTCCACACGTGCCGACTCATCCTCCAACCCCTCCTCTCCAGCAGGACCAGAAACTTGCTGCTCTCCACCGCCACTATGGTCACTGGTCAGCTCTGACCCGTGGAGTTCATCAAGGTGCAGCTGAACCTCCTCCACTGCAGACCGCTCAAACTCCTGCAGACGCAAGCCAATCTGCACCTGCTGCTGCTGCTGCCAGTCCTTGTACATGACGTCCTCCACAAACTTGACGTCACGACTGACCAGCGTCCTCTTGCTCTTGGGGTCCCACATCAGCCACCCCTTCGAGTCAGGAGCCATCCCCAGATGGACAGCCCACACAGCAGCAACTTCCAGCTTGTGCCTCTGCTCCTTAGGCACCATCACAAGCCCCATGCAGCCCCACACCCGCAGCATGTCAGTGGATGGCTTCTTCCCAAGCCAGCGCTTGTACGGCACCCAATGCTTGTCGCCAACATGTGTCAAGACCCTGTTCTTGACCGTGATGACATGGCGAACGGCATCAGGCCAGAACTTGTAGGGCATCCCAGCAGCCCCCAACAAGGTCCTAGCCGCCTCGCCAATGGTCCGGTTGGCACGCTCAGCAATGCCGTTCTGCTGCGGTGTTCCTGGGCAGGTCAGTTGGTGTCGGATGCCGTTCCTCTTGAGAAACTTGGTGAATTCCGCTCCAAGGAACTCTCCACCACGAACACTCCTCAGCACCTTCACCAGCCGCATCGCTTGCCGCTCCACCATTGGCAACCAATCCTCCTTGATCGCCGCTGCAGCATCGCTCTTCTTGGACAAGGGACGTGCCCACGTGAAACGACTCCATTCGTCCACCATGGTAAGGAAGTACAGCACTCCCCCAGTCCCCTCAGTCCTCATAGGACCCACCAGGTCCATGTGCACCACCTCCGATGGTGCCTTGGCTGATCCCTCTGCACGTGGAAACGGGAACCGCGCAAACTTGTTTTGCATGCACGCCTCGCAGCTGCCATAGTGAGCGCCATCTCCTTGCAGTTGCAGGCCGTGCACGCACTTCTCCTTGTGCATCACCTCCAATGTAGAAACAGCCACGTGTGCGAGCCGCCGATGCCAGGTCTCCCAATCCGCTTGGCCCGAGGTAGCCGACGCCTTCACCGCCGCGCTTCCTCCTATCAGCTCCTCTCCTTGCACACCTTGCTGCTCCTCCTCAGTGACGCTCTCCTCCATAGATGCCGCCATTGCCGCCTTGCCCAATTTATGCCAAGGGAGGACCGGGATCTGCCACATCCGCTTGTGGACATCCCCTTTCCACTGCAGGTCCCAAATCAGCAGCTCATCGTTGTAGGCACGATAGCGCTCCGAGCCAATCGTCTCGGTGTTCACACCCGCATCTCCCAATCGGCCGGTAGAAATCAGGTTCGCGCACAAGTCCGGCACCCACAGCACGTTCTTCAGCCCCACGAGCTCTCCATCCGCTCCCATGAACTTGGCGCATCCCATGCCCATGACCTTGGCCTTGGCGCCCGTCGCGGATGTGACTGTAGAGATGGGTGCGGGCTGAATTTTATTGAGTAGGTCCGCACGAGGAGTCATGTGCCAAGAGCTCCCCGAGTCAATCACCCAATGGGTGAGGGGGTGTAGGAGAACCTTGGCAGCCATAGCGAGGTCGGTTGCGCCTTCGTTCACGAAGAACAAGAACCCGGCCTTCCGCTCCTCAGCTTTGCCGCTTTTCTCCTCATCCTTCTCCTCTCCACTAGCTCCCATGACTCCCCCACTCCTCGTGCCACCACGCTGGTTGCTTGATGAAGGCGGGGTCCAATCCTTGGGTCGTTGGTAGCACTTCCGCCAACGATGTCCGCGCTTCTTACAGTAGAAGCACACCTCCCCTTGACCCCCGCCGCCATCCTCTTTAGGGTTGTCCTTGTTCTTGCCCTTCCACTTCTTTTTGAAGCCACTCTTTCCACCTCCAACTCCATAGCCAGCCCCCTCCTCCGAGCGCTCCACACTCCGCCGCCGCAAGTCCTCCTCTAGGATGCGCGCGCGAATGTAATCCACACTCCATTGGGGTTGTTGGGAGTTGAGGTTGATCGCTAGGGCAGACCAGGACTCCGGCAGCCATATCACGATCTCCACGCATTGCACGAGCTCCGGGTACACCACACCGCCTCCTTGGAGCTTCGTGAAGATGTCCCGCATCTCATCCAACACCGGTTGCATCGGCTCTCCATCAACGAACTTGATGTCGCACAGCCGCCGCGCGAGTAGCACGATGCCGGTAGCATGTGTCGGTGAGTGCACATCCAGAAGCTTCCTCCAAGCCTTGGGGCCACACTCTGGATCACCCAAGAGGTCCTTGATGTGGTCAAGTTGTCGCCCGCCAACCGCTTGCACCATTAGCATGTACGCGTCAAACGATCGCTTCATCCACGCTCCTTTCAGCTCCGCGGCCTCCGGCATTTTCTCCTTCCCCTCCACCAGATCCAATAGCTTGTATTCGGTGTACATCAGCCTCATGCGGAAGCTCCAGTGCTCGTAGTCATCCCCCATGAATTTCTCAATAGAGAAAGCTTTCACAGGATCCACGGTAGTAGGAGATGGTGTAGAAGAAGTAGGTAGCGTAGGGTTGGCTGGTTGGTGAGTCCCCACTCCTCCACCAGCAACTCCCCCCTACTCTCCAGCCCCTCTACTTCTATCCATCTCGCCACTAGCACCTCCGGAGTTCGTACCAACCATATTGAGGCTTATGGACGGTGGAAACTTGAGAAATCGTTTGGAGAGAATTCTGCCAGAAAATTTCGATTCTACAAAAATCGCCATCGCGGACTGGATACTTCGAATTAGAACGCGGTTCGACCACCAATCGAAAGTGCGCAAACAGAGCTACTAGAAAATGGTCTCACTTGACAACATTGGTTGAGAATTCAAGACGATTCGTCGTCTCAAAATCGACAGCCCGCTCTGATACCACTTGTTGTTCAGGATCCGTCACTTTGAGAACTTACGACGAACTCAATACTCAATTAAACGCAAATCCGCTCGGTAGGAAGTTGCGCCTTAGGCTTAGCTACCATCTTCAAGTTGAATCAGTCGTTAAGATGGTCTAGAGAGTGAAAACCAAGTAAAAACGTCCAGCAGCCGCATGACTAGAATGGTAGAGGAACTACAAGCATGTAGGCATAGAAAGTTGGAGTTGGGGACTCCAAGAGAACCATGAGAGGGAAAGGGTTCTCCAAGAGCTAGAGAAGGATGGTAGGAACCTTCCTAGCAGCAAGGATGCCACCATCATCATGAGGTCCTTGAGGTGTCACATGCAAAATCCAATCTAGTTGGATTTTGCCTAGGTGTTGCAACATTTGCAACCCATGCTAGAAACTTCTAGCCACCCCAATCCAAAAGTCAAAGTTGCCTTCCTTAACCACCCAACCAAAGATCCCTTTATAGTCATGTCCCAAGTAATCACCCAAATTAGATATAACCCCAAAAGTTAATAAGAAATCCAAATCTTGGAAATCTTGTAACTTGGGCGATCTTGGTCGGAATAAGGAGATCTTGGTATCGTTGGAAAGCTCTGGATTTCTCCTGCATGATCAAGCATTTAGACTTGGAGAAAAACACAGAGATAATAATATCCAACATCCATGCACAATGACATATGCTCATGCAAACAATGCACGCATGGATAGCACGAGCACTCGGCAGGATGTTAGGATGACATGCACTCAGAATGACGTGCATCCAACACTGCCTGCCTGCTTGCCTACCCGCCTGCCTGCCATGCCTGCCTGCCTGCCTGCCTGCTGCGCCTGCCCTGCTCGCGCTGCTACTGCTGCTCCTTCTGTCACTACTGCTAGGGTGCTGCTGCTGCTGCTGCTGCTGATACTACTGCTACTGCTGCTACTGGCGGTGGCCAGATGCAGCTGCAGCAACGTTCACGCGATTCTCTCACGGCCCAGCAGCTTAGTGAGTGGTACGCTAGTTGGGGTTGTCGCGGTAGCCGTCGTAGCTGTCGCCCTGGAGCTGGTCAGTTGGGAGAGTCTAGCAGTGGCCAGCTGCAGCTGCAGCGGTGTCCACGTGAGACACTTACGTCCCAGCAGCTTCACGAGTGGTACGCTCAGAGTAGAGGGTCGTTGAGTACCGTTCGTTGCCCATACGTCATTCGCACAGGTGATCGGACTGGTCAGGCTTGCTGGACACTTGGTCACACACAGTCCCGCTGCTTCGCCCGTCTGAGCGACGCCTCGCGTACCGAGTTTGGCAACGAGGCTGAGCTCCCCATGTATGCATTGCCTACTAGTGCTGACCGTGCCTGTTACCTGTGCGTACCGCCTGACCCAGGTATAGAGCCTGCTTCTCTAGGTGCTGGTGAGGCTGCTGCTCTAGGTGCTAGTGCGTCTCTTGCTCTAGGTGCTGGTGAGACTGCTGCTCTAGGTGCTAGTGCGTCTCCTGCTCTAGGTACTGGTGAGGCTGCTGCTCTAGGTGCTAGTGAGTCTGCTCTCTCTGGTACTGCACCTGCTGAGGCCTTGTACACCTTCACACTTGACTCAGGTGCTTCCCGCTCCTTCTTTCGTGACAGCACCACCCTCACGCCGCTCAGTCGGCCGGTTGCAGTCTCCCTGGCAGACCCCTCTGGGGGTCCAGTCCTTGCGCACTCCTCCACGGTCCTGCCCTGTCCGGCGGTCCCGTCTGGCTCCCTGTCAGGTCTTCACCTCCCCTCGTTCTCTACGAACTTGGTGGCGGGTTCTGCGCTCCAGGACGCGGGTGTTCACCAGTTCACCCCGGCCAATGAGCGTGTCACACACTGCACGTGTGCTCAGACGGGTCGTCACCTGGCTACCTTCACTCGGCAGCCGAGGTCGACCCTGTACACACTGACCACTGAGTCCCCTCAGGTAGCTGCATCTGCGTCTGCGTCAGGTCAGCTAGCGGCCCCCTGCTCATGTCGCGCTTTGTCGCACCAGACCCTCCTTTGACACCACCGCCTTGGTCACCCCTCGGTGCAGCGCCTTTGTAGCATGCACCGCCGTGTCCTTGTCTCTGGTCTTCCTAGGGTTCTCCCTCCCCTCCCACCCTCGCCTGCTCCTCCCTGTCTTCCCTGTGTCGAGGGGCGGCAGCGCGCCGCTCCTCACTCCTCCTCGTTCCCTCCCACAGAGGCTCCCCTACAGACTCTCCACCTGGACGTGTGGGGCCCAGCCCGCGTCCGTGGACAGGGCCACGAGCGGTACTTCCTGCTGGTCGTTGACGACTACACGCGTTACACCACGGTCTTCCCCTTGCAGCGCAAGGGGGAGGTCCCTGATGTTTTGATCCCTTGGATCCGCGCTGTTCGTCTCCAGCTCCGCGAGCGGTTCGGGACGGACTTTCCTGTCCCGCGTCTGCACTCTGACAGAGGTGGTGAGTTCTCCTCCGACCTCTTGGCAGCCTTCTGTGCGGAGCACGGCATCCGCCAGACGTTCACGCTTCCGGCCTCTCCGCAGCAGAATGAGGTTGCTGAGCGCTGCATTGACTTAGTCATGGAGGTCGCTCGTACCTCCATGATCCGTGCAGCTGTCCCCCATTAGCTCGACCTCACATCAGCTCGACCTCTGGCCCCGTGTCTCCTTGCCGGAGACCTCGCCCACACTACTGTGGACGGGGAAGGTTGGCGATGCGTCGCATTTCCGGGTCTGGGGTGCTCGTGCCTTTGTCCGCGATACCACCGCGGACAAGCTCTACGCCCGTGCTGTTCCCTGTATCTTCCTTGGCTTTGTCCATGACGCGCCTGGTTGGCAGTTTTACCACCCCACCTCGCGCCGTGTCTTCCCTGTTATAGTCACAATAGGCTTGAATGTGCCTAAAACGAAAGATAGAGAGCACAGACGGATTTCTGCACAGCGGCTTCAAACGTTGATAGCGTTCTGCTCACAGCTGCAAATGACTTGATTCAAATTGGATCTGGAGCGTCTTCACGTCGTCTACAATTAGCAATTTAGATTGCACGATTTGATAAAGAATTGACGACACAGCGTCGGTTTGAACGAACGGTACTATGGCAGCCACTGTAGTCTTAGAACACAAGATAGGAAGAGTTACGAGTTGGGAATGACTCCCAGCTCCTACAAACCCCAAGAGCCGAGGTACAGTGATGTGGAACAGTGCCACACTGTCCCCAACCACGAAGGGTCTCGAAACTACCCTTCACTAGGGCCTACACTAAGTGAAATGTTACACTACACAAAGTAATGTAACTATCTTCAATATCTTGAGGTGTACCCTTTTGGCAAGCTTCGAAATCACTTGAGGCTTGACACCAAGGCTCGGGCTCTTCATCACAAACTCATCCTTGAGTTCTTGATGGGTCTGCTGCACACACCTGCGACACGCCGAACGTTCGACACAGGACAAAATAGAAACCGCGCACGACAAAATAGAAACCGCGCGCGAGACACAAACGACCGCGTAACACGCGTCTAGCGATAACTCGCTATTGACTCGACACACACACTCGACATCATGACTCAACATTCACACACAATTATAAGCATGAAATATATATTATCCCATGCCCTCATACCATTCCATACACACACACATTCACGCACACGGACAACAAGCCGAGTGCAAACCGTAGGGTTGCACCAACAAACTCCCCCTCGGATTGTTGGCCTTAGGATATGTTGCTCTCTCAGTTCAGAGCCATCCCAGCCAGCTTGCAACACTTCCAATGCTGCTGCTCCACCAGCCTCTTGGTCATCATGTCAGCCGGCTGCCCCGTGGTCTTCACGTAGCGCAACTCAACTTCACCCGCGGTTACCATGCTCCTCGTCCAATGCCACTTCACCCTCATGTGCTTCGTGAGTCCATGCAACACAGGGTTCTTAGCAAGAGCAATGGCACCCTGGCTGTCACAGTACAGTGGGGTAGGTCCTTGCTGCTCCTCCCCCAATTCAGCCAACAAACGCCGCTGCCACACAATCTCCCGTACGGCACGGAAGAGTGCCATGTACTCGGACTCCACCGAGCTCAAAGCTTGGTCAACCTGCTTCTTGCTCTCCCAAGCAGTTGGGCCTCCACCAACACAGCATATGAAGCCTCCCACACTTGTCATGTCCTCTGGTTCTGATGCATATGAAGCATCCGAGTAGGCGGTGAGGAACAAACGCCCGGGTTCAACACCATCCGCGCCCTTTTGGCGCCTTTGTGCCGCCGCCGAGTATTGCAGCCCAACGGTCGGTGTTTGGCCAAGATACTTGGCCACCCTCATTCCAGCTGCTACCTGCTCCTCATTAGGGCATTGCACAACCCTAGCCAGCTGCCCGGTAGCAAACGCGACGTCCGGTCGGGTGTTTACCGCCGCATACATGAGGCTGCCCACCAACGAGTGAAATCGGCGCCTCTCCTCTTCACCAATGCTCTCCTCCTCTGGTCCCTTCACACACTTGAACCCAGAGGAAAAGGGTGTAGCCACATGGCCTTCACTCTGCCCAAAGTTGGCAGCCAATGCCTCCAGGTACTTTCGTTGATGCACCCGCATGCACCGCTTCTCCACATCTCGTTCGATGTGGAGCCCAAGGTAGAAGCTCACGTCACCAAGGGCCTTGCACTTGAACTTGTCTTGAAGCTTCAGCATCACCTCCTTCACAAGGTCAGAAGAGGGTGAGAAAATGAGGATGTCATCCACATAAACCACCATGAAACTCCTCTGCTCCCCCTCGCCAAGCATGAACAAGGAGTGATCGGCCGTTGAGGGAGTGAAGCCGATCCCCTCCAACACTTCGCGCAGCTTCATGTACCATTGCCTAGGGGCCTGCTTCAGCCCATAGAGGGCCTTCTTCAGCTTCCACACTCTGCCACTACCATCATCAAACCCCTCTGGCTGCGCCATAAAAATCTCCTCCTCAAGGATGCCGTTAAGGAATGCCGTTACGATGTCCATTTGCTTTACTACCCATCTTTTGATGGCGGCTCCCGCGAATAGGGTTCGCAGCGTCGTCGGCTTCACCACAGAGGCAAACAGCTCCTTGAAGTCCACCTTTGGCTTCCTTCCTAGCCACTCCACATAGGGCACCCATTTGTCTGCTCCCACATGAGTCAAGGCTCTGTTCTTGGCCACACACGCGCTCCGCACCGCATCAGGCCAGAAATAGTCGGGTAGCCCGGCTTCAATGAGCAACCCGCGTGCCGCCTCCGTGATTGTGCGGTTCGCTCGCTCGGCGATGCCGTTCATTGCAGGGGAGTATGGCATGGTGAGGGAGTGCCGAATACCATTCTTCTTCAGCCACAACCCAAACTCCTTGCTCAGGAACTCTCCCCCTCGATCGGTGCGGATTGACTTGACTAGACGGTCTTGTTGCCGCTCCACCATCGGGAACCAATCCGTCTTCAACGTTTCAGCCACGTCGCTCTTCTTGGCCAGCACGTACACCCAAGTCATGCGGGTGTAGACGTCGACAATGGTGAGAAAATACTCAGCTCCAGCAGCTCCAAGCTTCAGGGGGCCCACCACGTCTATCACCACCTCATCAAGCGGTGCCTTTGCCGTTGCCTCCGAACTAGGGAACGGAAACCGGGTGAACTTGGCTTGAATGCACGTCGGGCAGCCAAGCACCTCATCGGGCTCCCCCTTCACACGTATGCCAGCAACCATCTCATTCTTCACTAGCTGCTGCAAGATGGGCAGGGCCACATGCCCCATGCGCCGATGCAAGGTGAGCCAATCACACTCCCCCGTAGCCGAAGTTGGATTGGAGAATGCCGCGCTCGCAATAGCGCCCCACATACTCTCTCCGTAGTCCTTCTCCGCTGCTGCCTCTGGGTTCTCCTCACCCTTTTGCTGCTCCTTGGTTGCTGCACCACTCTCCTTAGGTTCACTGAACTTGCTGGTCCCTCCAGGTTTGCTCTTCTTGAGCTCATTCTCCTTAGCGCGACCGTTCGCGCCATCGTCGCTACCGACCGCTCCATCCTTGGTGCTGATGCTTGCTGCCACTTGCCTCTCCTTAGGCATAGGGACCACTGGGATCTGCCACATCTCGTTGTAGACATCCCTGTCCTCATGAAGGTCCCAAAGAATTCGATCGCCAAGCCTTGCGGTGTAGGTCTTGGCTCCCTTCGAGTTCGTGTCCATGCCGGCCTTTGCCAACCGCCGCACGGAAATCAGGTTTGCAGCAAGGCTGGGCACCCAAAGCACGTTCTTGAGGCCCACCATCTTCCCATCAGCACCCTTGAACATGGCCTTGCCCATGCCTTTCACCTCTGCTCGCTGCCCCAAAGCCGATGTGACATGCTTCACCGGTGACGGCTCGAGTTCGGTGAGCAAGTCCGGGCGAGGTGTCATGCTATAGGTAGCGCCACTATCAATCACCCAATAGTCCAGGGGGTGTAGGGTCACCTTCCCCACAGCTGCTGGCTCCTCAAAGCCTTCATCCTTCTCTGGACCAGCCGGTACTTGCGTCGACACGAAGTAGAATAGACCCGGGTATCGATCGTCGCTCGGGTCCTTGTCGTTGTCTCCGCTCTTCATGTTTGCAGCTCCGCCACCGCGACCGCCACGGCCTCCACGGCCTCGTCCTCTCCCTCCTCCTGCTCCTCTACCCTCTTGGCCTTGAGCAGGGGTCCAACCATCAGGGAGTTTGTAGCAGTCGCGCCACATGTGTCCGCTCTTGTGGCAATAGTGACACTCGCCGTCGAATCGGTCGCGACCGCGTCCGTAGCTCTTGTCGTCGCTGCCGTAACCGCTACTCCTGCGGCCTCCGCCGAAGTTGCTGCCACCAAACCTTCCTCCCCCTCGTCCTCTGCCTCTTCCTCGACCATATCCACGGCCGATGCTCGCTGCCCCAGCGCCATCCGCACTCGCCAACTCACGGCGGCGGAAATCCTCTTGAAGGATCGCTCGCTTCACGTCTTCAAGCGAGAGGCGGGGCAAGTCGCGATTAAGGTTGATGATGAGCGAGGACCATGACTCTGGGAGTAAGGCCAGCAACTTGGTCTTCTTTTGGAGCTCACTGTAGTTCAAATCAGCTCCCTCAAGCCGCGTCAACAAGTCGAAGAATTTCTGCACCCCTTCTTCAACCGCTTCGTCTTCTTCAATTCGTAGTGCCGCCATTTGCCGTTCCAACACCACCGCTACCGCCGCTGTTGCAGGAGCATGTACACCCTTGAGAGCAGCCCATGCCTTTGGTCCTTTCTCTGGTTCACGCTGGAATGGCTTGATGTGACGGATCTGACTGCTCCCCAACGCTTGCCCAAGTAAGAGATAGCCTTGTGCGCTCTTCCGCACCCACGGGCTCTTCTCCGGGTCGTTCTCGGGGCGCTTCTCCGTTCCTTCCATCACCTCCAGCAGGTCATAGTGGTCAAAGATGTTCTCCATCTTGAAGGACCATTCAGCAAAGTTGTCACCGTTGAACTTGTCAAGCCCAAACACCCTAGGCTCATCCCTAGGTGGGCCAAGACTTGGTTGCATGGGCGCCATGGCTGAATCACGGGGTTGGCCTTGAGCTTGAGCTTCTCCACTGCCACCAGCACCTCTGCCACTCCTTTCCTCAGGTCCAGACATTGTCGAAACTGCTCCAAGGGGCTCTGATACCACTTGTTATAGTCACAATAGGCTTGAATGTGCCTAAAACGAAAGATAGAGAGCACAGACGGATTTCTGCACAGCGGCTTCAAACGTTGATAGCGTTCTGCTCACAGCTGCAAATGACTTGATTCAAATTGGATCTGGAGCGTCTTCACGTCGTCTACAATTAGCAATTTAGATTGCACGATTTGATAAAGAATTGACGACACAGCGTCGGTTTGAACGAACGGTACTATGGCAGCCACTGTAGTCTTAGAACACAAGATAGGAAGAGTTACGAGTTGGGAATGACTCCCAGCTCCTACAAACCCCAAGAGCCGAGGTACAGTGATGTGGAACAGTGCCACACTGTCCCCAACCACGAAGGGTCTCGAAACTACCCTTCACTAGGGCCTACACTAAGTGAAATGTTACACTACACAAAGTAATGTAACTATCTTCAATATCTTGAGGTGTACCCTTTTGGCAAGCTTCGAAATCACTTGAGGCTTGACACCAAGGCTCGGGCTCTTCATCACAAACTCATCCTTGAGTTCTTGATGGGTCTGCTGCACACACCTGCGACCCACCGAACGTTCGACACAGGACAAAATAGAAACCGCGCACGACAAAATAGAAACCGCGCGCGAGACACAAACGACCGCGTAACACGCGTCTAGCGATAACTCGCTATTGACTCGACACACACACTCGACATCATGACTCAACATTCACACACAATTATAAGCATGAAATATATATTATCCCATGCCCTCATACCATTCCATACACACACACATTCACGCACACGGACAACAAGCCGAGTGCAAACCGTAGGGTTGCACCAACATTCCCCTCTCAGGACGTCACATTCGACGAGTCGGTTCCCTTTTACCGTCTCTTCCCCTACCGCACTGCCCCTCTCCCCCCCCCTCGCCGCTCTTCCTCGCTCCAGGTGCTCTCCAGGTAGACCCCCTCCCCGCTCCCGGTCCTGCTCCTTCAGGTGTGTCTCAGGTAGACCCTCCTCCCTTGACTGCGCCGGTTGAGGTCACTGGTGACTCAGATCCTGCTGAGACTAGTCCTGCTCGGGGTGCTGCTTCTGGGGGTGCTGAGCCTGGGGGTGCTGAGCCTGGGGGTGCGGAGCCTGGGGGTGCTCAGCTTGGGGGTGTGGAGCCTGAGGGTGCGGAGCCTGGAGGTGCTGAGCCTGAGTGTGAGGAGTCTAGGGGTGCTGCACCTGGGGGCGCTGAGGCGTCTTGTGAGCAGTCTTCTGGAGCGGCCGTCTCCGTAGTCGCTCCGCTGGTACCTCGCCGCTGCACTCTCGTCGTCGACTCCCTCTCTCCCCACAGCAGCTGCGTGAGTGGTACGTTGGCCGTCAGGGTCGCGCTGCTGGAGCAAGGGGCCCTGCTGCGGGAGGCGCTGGAGCTGGTGACTCTGCTACTGGAGTTGTTTCTGCTGTAGGTTCTGGAGCTGCTGAGGGTGCTGGCGCTGGAGGTTCGGGAGCTGCTGGAGGTGCTGGCGCTGGTGGCGCTGGAGCTGGAGGTTCTTGAGCTGCTGAGGGTGCTGGCGCTGGAGGTTCTGGAGCTGCTGCGGGTGCTGGCGCTGGAGGTTCTGGTGCTGCTGAGGGTGCTGGCGCTGAGGGTTCTGAGTCTGCTGTTGCGCGGTCTCCTTGGAGTAGCCGCCTTTGTCTGCGTGTGCCTCTCACCTCACAGCAGCTGCACGACTGGTACGTTCGCCGTCAGGGTCGCGCTTCTGGAGCTCGAGGTACTTCTGCTGACGTCACTGGAGCTGGGAGTGGTCCTGGTCCCGGAGGTGCTCGTACTGGGGGTACTGGAGCTGCTGGGGCTGGAGGAGCTGAGCCTGAGGGTGCTGCTGCTGGAGACACTGGGTCTGGGGGTGCTGCTGCTAGAGACACTGAGGCTGGAGACCCTGGGACTGGAGGTGCCGGTTCTGGGGGTGCTCCTGCTGGTGGAGCTGGTCCTGGAGGAGCTGGCGCTGAGGGTTCTGGAGCTGCTGGAGGTGCTGGAGCTGCTGGGGGTACTGGAGCAGCTAGTGCTGGTGGCACTACACAGTCGCGCCTGTTCTTTGCTCCTCCGTCTCCGTCGTCTTAGCCACCGCTTGACTCTGTGCTTCGCCAGGTTCTTAGTCTCCCTTCGTCTACTGGTCTTCCGTTACAGCCTGGCTCACCACTGCCTGCTCCTTCTCCTTACACTGAGCAGACAGGGGGTCTTACTGAGCGTCGTGAGCCTGCGTCACGTCCTGTCTCGCCAATCCGTTCTGGTCGTTGCGGTCGTCGTATTCCTCGTTCTCGTCAACCGGCTGTCTCCGGCACCCACCTCGTCGTCCGTCGTCCTTCCTCTCCTCCGCAGCGTGTTCCCCTGCCGTCCGCTCCCGCGTCTTCTCTGCCAACCGTTCCTGAGCCTGAGTCTAACCGCATCCGTGCTGCTCACCTTACTGTCACGGGTCTGCTAGCCACTGTTGTCACTGACCCGTCGTTTCAGTCTGCTGCTGCGTCTGCCTTAGTCGCTGAGCTTGTTGACTTTGCTGCTGCCTGTCGTCTAGACTACGCCGCTAGTCTTGTTGCTGAGTCTGAGTCTGTCTGTCCTCCGTCCGTCGGGGGTGAGTGTGCTCTTAGCACGGACGTCCTTGAGGACAGGCAGGAGGACCTTGAGTGTCTTGCAGCCGCTGCGCCTCATTTCGTGTCCATGCTGCTTGCCCCTGAGGGAGACCCGGATGCTCCAGACATCCCGACCCCGCACTCTTACGCTGAGGCGATCGCGGGTGAGTACTCCTCTCAGTGGCAGACAGCCATGGACGTAGAAATGGCATCCTGGAAGTCCACAGGTGTCAACGCGAGTTGTGTGTTGGCCCCGTCCTCGCTTGGGCGGAGCCGACTTCGTGGTCGGGTGTGAGGGGAGCAGCTGACCTGCAGCAGTGGGCGAGCTGGTTGACGAGGAGGTCGACCCGCACGGGGACCACTGCACTGGCGCCGACTTCCTGATGGTGTCGACATCAGGGAGGTCGACCTAGGAAATCGACCTGCGGAGGACGTCAACTTGGTGACGTCAACTTGGGGCAGCCGACCTGGGTGGTTGGCTGACGGACTGCTGGTCGACCTGGTGGTTGGTCGACTTGATGGTGGTCGACCTGATCTGGTGGTCGGCGAAGGAGGGGCCGACGTCGACCTCGACTCAGGACGCCGAGCAGTTGGGCGTCGAGTAGCTGGGCGTCAACTTCGTGACACCGACTTTGGGTAGCCGACTTGGGTGGTCGGCCGACAACTGCGTTGGTCGACATGAAGCTGGTCGACCACGACTGCTGGTCGACGTGGAGCTGGTCGACCAGAAGTGACGTCGACCTGGAGCTGGTCGACCAGGGGCGTGGTCGACCTGGTGAGGTCGACTTGGAGGTGGCTGTCGACTTGGGAGGACGACGGGCACGTACGCGAGCAGCTGGTCGACGTGATTGCCCGGTCGACCAGGTTACCTAGGTGATGAGGTTCTGCGGAGGAGTGCGACGGTCGCCCAGGCGAAGTTGGCAAGCCCGACCTCGATGGTGGTATCCCGAGGTCGACGTGGCTGATCAGAAGCAGTCATCAGCGCCAGGTTGACTTGGTGTGTGCGTTGTGCAGGTGACAAGGCTCAGCCCGCCAATCACTCGCGAGCACCTGCGTAGCGAGTGCGCTGGTGTTCTGCGTGAGCAGCGCTGGCATGCCGTCAACCTGCGACGTTGGCACGCCGTCGACTTTGCACTGCTGGAGCGCGGTCGACCATGCCGTGCTGGCAGTCGACCGACCTGAATGCTAGCTCTGATGTAGTCTTGCTATGCCAACTTCTTTGTACCATTGTTGTCAACTTTCTCTAGTGAAACTCTTGCCAATTCTCCCTGTGAACTAGCAAGCTGTGTATGCACTAGGAAAACGACTAAGGACCAACGAACACAGAGATCACACGAGCACCCGTGCCTAGCCCGTAGTCTAGCTCCCATTGTAGTAGTTATCTCCGCATGGTGCGGTGAGCGTGGACGGCACACGACTTACCTTTCCGTCAGGTCGACGTAGAGGTCACATACCTAAGTTGCTCGTAGGTCGGCAGCCGTACAGGTCCCTAACGTGCGCGTAGGTGACGCTAAGGTGATGGACACCCTGGAGGGACGGCTTGAGGATGCGAGGAGACGTCATGAGGCCTAGGAGTACGGGGTGATACACTGGGAGGTGGTCGATGCTGGACTCCGTACCATGTGGGCGACGGAGCATCCCCCTTCTCGACCGGCTTCTCCTCGACCGGTGACCAACGAAGGCGGCGTCGACGTGGGCGTCAACGCCGGAGGTGGCCAAGTCGGCAGCAGTGTGGGAGGCACGTCAAGGCAGAGAGGTGTGATTCACGCCGATGAAGTCGGCGGCGTTCAGACGCGAGGGATGTAGTCGTCGGCGGCTGCAGGCTCCTCGTAGGGCGACGTCGGAGGGCGACGAAGCGGATTGTCGCCGATGTCGGCGACCTAGGTGACGGCGGGCGGGATAGCACCAAGCTACGGCTACTTCAGGTTCACGATGGACAGGATCTTGGTCACCCCGCCGCTCGTAGGTCGACAAGATATTCTCACCTGGAAGGAAGCCATCGAGCCCCAGCTGGAGATGGCCGGGCTGATCGGCTTCGCCCGAGGGACCGTGGCGACGACGGGGGAGCACCACCCCGACCTGCGTGCGGAGTTTCGCGCCGTGCAGTTGTTGACATTCACGGTCATCTCGCGGTGCTGCTCGCCGGGCGTGCAGATCGCCTTGAAGTGGTGCAGAGAGTACCTCGTGTTATAGTCTAGAGTCCACTTAGGGGTCGTAGATGCCCTTGAAACCACCTAAGCAGAATCTGATGACTTCGAACCGCCTCTGTTCAAAACGCCGTCACGATCAGCTCCGATAACAAACGAGGCTGAAACTTGGACAGACGTTAGCTTCAGGTATCTGCTTTCCAACGGTATATGGCTTGCTTTCATCAGAGTTGTATGCGCTACGCAGTGAACAAAAACGTAAGCTCGGCTGAAAAACGAGTAGCTTCATTGATGCAAGGAAGAGGTTAAGTGCAACATTGCCTAGGGGACTCTTAAGGGGTTGGGACCATCCTGGGAACTCAGAGAAGGTTGAGTCCTAGGGGAGAAAGGCTAGAGAAGGATGGGAAACGTC
This sequence comes from Closterium sp. Naga37s-1, assembly GCA_947471745.1. Lineage (NCBI taxonomy): Eukaryota > Viridiplantae > Streptophyta > Zygnematophyceae > Desmidiales > Closteriaceae > Closterium > Closterium sp. Naga37s-1. Next base: position 88,435 of record CANJKZ010000781.1, on the reverse strand, counting down.
CCAGCTAGGTCAGCAAAGCCAACCACACTTGGATGTTCAGAGCTGTACTCAAGGCTACCAATAGTGAGTCAAGCCAACCATGAGTCAGCTTGTCTTCCCACTTGCACCCTCTTGCAAGTTGCTTCCAGGAAGACCACACTTCTCAAAAGGAGGGTGGTAGAGTCCCACTTGACCACCTGTACTTCTTGTCTCATTCTCTGTCCCTGCACCATTGGCATGACAACAATGAAAGGGTGGCAAGGGAAATGCTGCCAACAGTGCACCATGACTACGGAACAGTAACTTTCGACAGCTTTCACGTGCTGCTCCGATGCTGGGTTGTCTTGAAACTCGGTGAACACCTGCACAACATGGCAAAAGACTGCCACACCGATTTTCAGACCAATCAGAGCTCGGTAGATGAGTCAGCAGCCGAAATGGTGAACTCGGGTGTTACAAAAAAAAAAAGTAACACACACTTCCAGGATGCCATAAGTCTTGAAACTAAAAATGTTGCAATGCCTTGTAAACTGCTTCAAAAACTCTGAAACTTTGAGGATTTGAAGAACACATGTTGAAGCACCAACCCACAAAATTCCAGAATCTGAGCAGGCTTGTAGGCTGAATGGGAGTGCGATGACCGTGCCACTATAGTACTTTGGCACAACAAACTCCCCCTCATCGTGCTCTCATTCATCCCTTAGCTGCTCCCTGAAGCTGCCTCCCTTAGTTGAAGGACATGCCACACAAGGTGGCACAGCTCCAATGCTGATGCTCTGCAAGCCGCTTAGTCAAGAAATCCGCAGGTTGCTTGATAGTGTTGATGTAGTGCAAGGAGATGGTGCCCTTCTTCACCTCCTTCCTCACCCAATGCCACTTGATATGCATGTGCTTGTTCAGCCCATGGAGCACAGCATTACGCGCCATTGCAATTGCTCCTTGGCTGTCACAAAACACAGGTGTAGGGCCCTCTTGCTCCTGCCCCAACTCCTCAAGCAACCTCCTCATCCAAACCACCTCCTTCACTCCATGAAACAACGCCATGTACTCGCTCTCCGTTGATGAGTGAGCTATCTCTCCTTGCTTCTTAGACTTCCAACTCACTGGAATCCCTCCAACACAGCATATATAGCCACCATGGGATGTAGCATCACTGATGTCACTTGCCCAGGTAGCATCGGTGAAACACGAGAGGTACAAATGCCCACGCCTTGCAGGTGCACCAGTCTTTGTGCTCACCTCCTCCACTCCCTTTTGCTTCAGCTGCCCATGCACTGAATATTGCAGCCCCACCCTTGAGGTTGCCATGCAGTACCTCACCAGCCTCTCTGCTGCATCCAGGTGCTCTTGAAGGGGCCTAGACACCACACGAGCGAGCTGTGAAACTGAAAACGCAATGTCGGGGCGAGTGTTGACCGAAGCGTACATCAAGCTCCCCACCATTGACTGGAACCGACGCTGCAACTCGTACTCCAACACCTCACCCTCCTCTTCATCAAGGTGCAGCTGAAACCCTGAGGGTAAAGGAGTCTTCACACTCCTCCCTTCCTCCAGCCCATACTTCTCCCCCATGGCTGCAAGGTACTTGTGTTGGTGAAGCCTCAACCATCCCTTCACCTCGTCCCGCTCCACATGAAGACCAAGGTAATACCCCACTGGTCCAAGGGCCTTGCATTGAAAGGTCTCCTTCAGCTTCCCTTGCACCTCCTTGATCCTCTCTAGGGATGGAGAGAAGAGGAGGATGTCATCGACATAGACAAGGAGAAATACCTTCTCCTCCTCCCCCTCGGTCATGAAGAGACTCTCGTCGCAGCCGCTAACTTTGAAGCCAAGAGCCTCCAACGCCTCCACCAGCCTTGCATACCAGCACCTTGGAGCTTGTTTGAGGCCATAGATGGCCTTGTTGAGCCTGCAAACACGTCCGCTCCCATCATCATACCCCTCTGGCTGCTTCATGTAGATCTCCTCATCTACCACGCCATAGAGGAATGCCGTCCTCACATACATTTGCTCCACCTTCCAGCCACAAACGGCAGCGGCTGCTAGCAACAACCGGAGCGTAGGAGCCTTGGCAACAGGAGCAAAAACCTCTTGAAAGTCAATTCCCTCTCTCTGCTGAAAGCCTTTGATCACAAGCCTTGTCTTGCGCCTCTCCAACCTCCCCTCCGCATCGGTCTTTACACGTAACACCCACGTGCAGTCCAATGCCTTCCTTCCTGAGGGAAGATTGGTAAGGGTCCATGTTTCATTCTCCATGTGGCTCTGGAACTCATCCTCCCTTGAAGCCAGCCACGCCTCTCGATCATCTCCAGCGAGAGCTTCCTCCATTGACGCCGGCTCATGAGGTAAGTTGACGCCAAAGCAACAAATCTGCTCCATCTCCCCCTCGGCTCCCTTCTCCTCCTCATATTCCTCCTCTTGGGCCAGCAATGCCTTGGGAACCCCAAGCCTTTCATACTTGAGGAAATCCCTTGGGTGGGCAGCTCTCTTGGGCCTCTCCTTGGCTGCTCCTTCCTTGGCTCCACCACGGACAGCATCACGCTTCCCTTGGGTTGTGCGCCTTGGTGGAAGCTTAGGGGATGGTGTAGGCTGCTGCACCTCCTCCTCGGTATCACCTCTCTCAGCTATAGGGGCCTCCCCTTGCTGTAGTACTTCTTCCACATCTGCTGCCTCCCCTTCAGCACCTCCCAAGTCATGTGACACCTCTGTCAACTCTGAAGATGAGGACAACTCGATGGGAATGAGAAGTGGGTCGTTGGTTCCCACCTCTATTCCAAGCGGAATGGTGACCTTGCTCCTCCCCCGCTCCGACCACTCCTTGAACATGAGCCCCTCCATGAACTTGGCATCTCTGGTGGTGAAGATGGTGTTGGATTTTGGGTCCCACATGAGCCAGCCCTTGCTCCCCCGTGCAAGACCCAAATGAACAGCCCACACCGCCGCCGCTTGAAGCTTGTCACGCTTCTCCTTAGGGACATGCATGAGCCCCATGCACCCGAAGACACGAAGCATATCAACCAGGGGCTTCTTGCCACTCCACTTCTCCATAGGGACCCAATGCTGACCTCCCACATGAGTCAACACCCGGTTCTTGATGACGGTAGCATGACGAATAGCGAGGGGCCAGAACCGCAAGGGTAGACCCGAGTCCACCAAAATCGTTCTCCCGCCCTCTATGATGGTCCGGTTCGCTCTCTCTGCCACGCCGTTGGACTGAGGGGTGTAGGCCGTGGTGAGCTGCTGCTTGATGCCATGCCGCTTCAACCAGCTCCGGAACTCCGCTCCCAAAAACTCCCCACCACGGTCGCTACGAATCGCCTTCACCCGCTTGCCGCTCTCTCGCTCCACCATGGGCAACCACTCTTCAATGATGACCCTTGCAGCATCACTCTTCTTTGCAAGTGGAAAAGACCAGGTGAGCCTTGTGTAATCATCCACCATAGTCATGGAATACAGGGCTCCACCATCTCCCTTCACCTTCATGGGCCCCACAAGATCCACATGCACGAGCTCCACCGGGTCACTTGACTGCCCCACCGTCGAATGGAAGGGAAATCGTGAGAACTTGCTGGTCAAGCAAGTCTCACAAGAGCCCACCTCCTTGGGCTCCCCCTTTATCCTCAGCCCCTTGACTCTTTCTTCCTTAAACAGCTGCTGTAACTGAGGTAGCGCCACGTGGCCAAAGCGACGGTGTGCGGTGAGCCAATCCGTCTCACCCGTGCTAGGAGTTACACTTGGTAGTGCACCCCCCCCATGCACAAGCAGCCCACCATCACTACCATCACCACCTCCTCCACTGGTTACGTGGCTTGCATGCCCTCCTCTTACAGCTTCAGCAGCCAAGCGCGCAGCCGCCTCCTTCCATGGCAGCACCGGTATCTCCCACATGGACCGGTGCATGTCCTTGCCGCCTCGGAGGTCCCACAACACGCGCCCATCCAGAGTTGCCTTGAACACCTTTGTGCCCATCATCTCCATCTTCATCCCTGCCTCACTCAATGCCTTGGTAGAGAGAAGGTTGGCACATAGTCCAGGGACAAGGAGAACACGCTTCAGCCCCACAAGCCTCCCATCCGCACCCATAAACATGGCTCTCCCCTCGCCACGCACGGGTACGACTTGGTTGGTGGCTGAAACAACGGTGGCTGCCTTTGATGGCCTGACTTCATCCAGCAGATCATCTCGGTTGGTCATGGTCATGAAGGCTCCCGTGTCGATGACCCAATGGGAGGAACGGTGAAGAGCAACCTTGCTGGCCGGTACAACCATATCCTCGGAGCATGCCTCTCCTACATGGTAGAACATGCCGCCATGTCCGCCGGCACCTCCATCGCCCTCCTCACTGCCCATGCCTTCTCCCATAGCTCCATGAACACCCTTAGAGCCTTTAATTGATGGCTGACCAGGCCTCCAACCATCAGGTAGCTTGCGACACTTAAACCATGGGTGACCTTCCACATGGCAATACCAACACTTGCCGCCACACCGCTTGCCTCCCTTGTTGCTACGCTTCCCTCCCGAATACTGCTCCCCTCCAGAGCCTTCCTTGGCCTTGCCTTTCTTGCTGCCACGTCCCTTGAAGCCTTTCATGCCATAGGCAGAGCCTCCATCTTCACCGGCAGCGGCAGTCAGCTCGTTCCTCCGAAACTCCTCTTGAAGGACTTGAGCACGAATCCACTCAAGGGACCATGAGTCCTTCATGCCATTGAGGTTGACCACCAAGGGCCCCCACAACTCCGGCAGCAGGGAGAGAGCCTTGTAGTACTTGATCTTTTCAGGGTAGTCCACACCAGCAGCAGAGAGCTTCACATAGAGGTCCCGGAGTTGATCGAACGCTCCTTGCACCGCATCACCCTCGTTGATCTTCACCGCATGGAGTTGTCGTTCGAGCACCACCACCATCGCTTCGCTGCTGGGGGCATGGACATCCTTCAATATTTTCCATGCCTTGGGACCACACTGGATATCCTTGATAAGATGCTTGACGTGGTGCAGCTGGTTGGATGAGAGGCATTGAGAGAGAAGGAAGAATCCATCCTTGGATCGGCGATCCCATTCCTTGGTCGCTCCTTCGCTCGCAGGCCTCTTCAATTCTCCATCCATCACTTCAAGCAGTCCATAATGGTTAAATAGGAGCTCCATCCTGAAGCTCCATGATGCCCAATCCTCCCCAGAGAACTTCTCTAGGTTGAATGCCTTCACATCATCCTTGGCTGGTGTTGAAACGGATGCTATTGGTGCAGATCCGCCTACAACGCCTCTTCCTGCTTCCCCAGCGCCTCTCACGCCACCACTGCCACTAGGACCAGCTGGAGCAGAACCTTCAGCCTCCATATTGACCCAGGAACAGAGAAGAACCGCTCTGATACCACTTGTTATAGTCTAGAGTCCACTTAGGGGTCGTAGATGCCCTTGAAACCACCTAAGCAGAATCTGATGACTTCGAACCGCCTCTGTTCAAAACGCCGTCACGATCAGCTCCGATAACAAACGAGGCTGAAACTTGGACAGACGTTAGCTTCAGGTATCTGCTTTCCAACGGTATATGGCTTGCTTTCATCAGAGTTGTATGCGCTACGCAGTGAACAAAAACGTAAGCTCGGCTGAAAAACGAGTAGCTTCATTGATGCAAGGAAGAGGTTAAGTGCAACATTGCCTAGGGGACTCTTAAGGGGTTGGGACCATCCTGGGAACTCAGAGAAGGTTGAGTCCTAGGGGAGAAAGGCTAGAGAAGGATGGGAAACGTCCCAGCTAGGTCAGCAAAGCCAACCACACTTGGATGTTCAGAGCTGTACTCAAGGCTACCAATAGTGAGTCAAGCCAACCATGAGTCAGCTTGTCTTCCCACTTGCACCCTCTTGCAAGCTGCTTCCAGGAAGACCACACTTCTCAAAAAGAGGGTGGTAGAGTCCCACTTGACCACCTGTACTTCTTGTCTCATTCTCTGTCCCTGCACCATTGGCATGACAACAATGAAAGGGTGGCAAGGGAAATGCTGCCAACAGTGCACCATGACTACGGAACAGTAACTTTCGACAGCTGTCACGTGCTGCTCCGATGCTGGGTTGTCTTGAAACTCGGTGAACACCTGCACAAAATGGCAAAGGACTGCCACACCGATTTTCAGACCAATCAGAGCTCGGTAGATGAGTCAGCAGCCGAAATGGTGAACTCGGGTGTTACCAAAAAAAAAAGTAACACACACTTCCAGGATGCCATAAGTCTTGAAACTAAAAATGTTGCAATGCCTTGTAAACTGCTTCAAAAACTCTGAAACTTTGAGGATTTGAAGAACACATGTTGAAGCACCACCCCACAAAATTCCAGAATCTGAGCAGGCTTGTAGGCTGAATGGGAGTGCGATGACCGTGCCACTATAGTACTTTGGCACAACACCTCGACGCCGGCCACCGGGCGTGGCACTTCATTGAGTCGACCTACCAAGTCACCGACGACTTGTTTATCGCCCAGCTGGAGGGGCAGCTGACGCACCTGCCTATGGGCGACGAGGAGACGGCGACCGACTACTGCAACCGGGCCCGGCGGATTCTCGCCACCATCAGGATGGCCGGCGCGCAGTACTCGACAGCGTCGTACATCACCCACGTCATGCAGGGACTCTCGAGCAGCTACAACCTCCTGAAGCGGCTGTCAATGGCGCCGAGTACGAGGACGACGCTCAACGAGGACAACTTGACCTCGTACATCCTGCAGGACGAGGCGATGCAGGAGGTAGAGCGGTCCCAGAAGCTCTTGGCGCAGGCCAACTTCGTCGCCCCAACGAAGCAAGGAGGCCGACTGGGGCAGCGCGGACAGTCTGGCGGCGGTGGTAGCAGTGGCTGGAAGTCGACCAAGGAGGTCGACAAGAAGAAGTCGACCAAGGACAGCGGTCGAGGAGGAGGAAGTCGACGTCGGGAGTGCTGGCTGTGCGGCGACCCCGACCACCTCTCCTTCGAGTGCCCCGACCGCAAAGACTCCGACGACGACGACTCCAAGGGCGGCCGCGGGAGGTCTGGCAGTCGTCGTCCTCGTCGTGGAGGAAACCAGCCATGCAAAGAGAAGCAGTCAACCAAGACGTCGACTTCGACGAAGGACGCCGACTCCTCTGCTGGCGGCAAAGCGCGAGACGACAAGACAGCGTCGTGCTCGTTGGTCGGCGTCGTGGAGCCGACCGTCTCGCTGGCGCCAGACGCCGGAAAGGACTTCCAGACGGTGGCGGCAGCTGTGCAGGCAAACCCAGCGGTGGTCTTGCTCGACAGCGGTTGCTCCCACCACCTAATGGGGATGAAGGAAGTCTTCGTCGACCTGCAGCCGAGCGGCCCCATCAAGCACGTGCGCGGCTTCAATGGGGCGCTGCAAGACGTCTACGGCCGTGGCACCGTCGCCCTGCAAGGAGAGGCCGAGAAGCAGGTGCTCATCCCCGACTTGCTGTACGTCCCGGGTGTGCCGGCTAACCTGCTGTCGTCCGGCCAGTTGAAGGAGCACGGCGTGAAGCTGCAGGAAGACGGGGACGGAATGCTGCTCGTCTCGGCAGCTGGAGAGGTGCTTGGTCGGGCAACGTACTCCGGGCGAGTCCTCTGCTCCGACCTGCATCCCTGCTCAACGACGCCGACATCGACCACACCGGAGGTTGTGGCCCTGCGGGCGATCGTCTCGAAGACGAAGTCGACGCCGGACAGGATGCATGCGAGGCTTGCGCACGTCGGCATGGACACCATTAGGAGCTCAGCGAAGAACGAGATCGCCATTGGGCTGGACCTCAAGTCGGCGACGGGCGCCGACTCACCGTGTGTCTCGTGCGTCGGCGGGAAGCTGGCGCGGCACACCTTCCCCGACCAAGGCTCCGACGCCGACGACGTGCTGGCCGTCGTGCACATCGACCTATGCGGGCCGTTCCGCGTGGCTGCCAAGGACGGCAGCTTGTACTTCTTGCTGCTCAAGGACCACAAGACCCGCTACGTGTGGGTGAGGCCGGTCGCCAAGAAGTCGGATGTGCTGCTGGAGTTCCAGAAGTGGCTGGTGTTGGTGGAAAGGCAGACGAAGAAGTCGGTGTTGATGCTTCGCTCCGACCGAGGAGGGGAGTTCCTCGGGAAGAAGGTCACCGACTTTGTGGACGGCCAGGGGATCGTCCACGACTTGACCTGCCCGTACACCCCGCAGCAGAACGGCATGGCGGAGCGGGAGATGCGGACGGTGGTGGAGTCAGTGCGGACGATGCTGCTGCACATGGGCGTTGTGAGAGTACGACGGCTTATGCCAGCTATGCTTGCTTGCCTTTACTTTATCATGCTATTTCTAGCATAGGATAATCATATGCATGCATGAATTGCTTGATTTCCTAGGCTAGGTGCTTTCCTATATTTTATTATAGTTATAGCACCGAGCTAGGTTGCGTGCACCGAATTCTGGCCTTTTCGGTTGCCACCGAATTGCCTTCTACCGAATTCGGTAAGGATCTGTTCGGGACGCTACGCGACCCGCGGAACCTTCGCGTAACACCTGGTTACGGGGCCTTGTGTCGAGCCTATATATAGCCTCGTGTTGTACCCAGGTGATCATTCAATTCAATTCAATTCACATTCTCTTTTCTGAGCTCGATCCTAGATCCTCACACTTGGTAATCAGAGCGGGTTTACACGCGAGGTCTTCAACCGCTTAGTTCCGGACTTTAAAAAACCGCGGGGGCGACGACGAAAGCGCCGATACGGGTATGTAAAACCAGTTCCGCGCAATTTTTCTAAGTCCCCCTCGATTCGGTTTTCGAACACCCCTCAGATTTACTGGTGGAAAGGTTGGAGTTTCGACCGTTCGATCGAGTTTCATCTCAACGGCCCACAGAATTTCGCCCAAAAAAGTTGGAATTTGGAGCGTCGGATCGATTTTCTCCTCAACGGCCAAGATCGGACGCGAATTTCGTCCAAGGGAGATTTACGCGACCTACAGAATTCGTGCTCGTCGATCCTATAGTCAACTTGACTCGCAGTAAGTCGACCAGCACCTAGAATTCGATTATTTTCGTCGCGCATCTTCCTGTAAATCGCCAAATGGAGGGAAAAGGAGATATTTCAGTACAGAAAATCGCGGAGTTATGTGCTGAGCATAAGCAAATACATGCGGCGCTCCCACGACTCGAAAAACTCCTTGCGAACCAGTCCGCAACCGCCACAGCATCAGCGAGAACAGTAGCAGCAGCAGCAGCGGCAACACCGACAATTCTACAGGCGACAACAGTGGCAGCTACAGTTAACCTCGAAGCAGTGAAGCCGAGGCTACCGGAGGCGTTCGATCCTACAGTAAAAAGGAACGACGTTCGTCGATTTGTAGCTGAACTCGAAATTTACTTCGAAGCTGTTGGATGCACGACCCCGACAAAAGACGCAATGCGCATACGGCTCGCAGCAACACTGTTACGAGGCCCAGCTCTATGTCAGAATGTTATTCTCTAGCCTGTAGTGGGGTGCTCTATAGCGAGTACAACCCATCTAGGGTTTGCTATATGTATCCTCATTGCTGCTAGTGAACCCACTTCTCTTTTGCCTAAACTTCTCTTGCCTAGCTAGGACTTACCTAGCTATGGCTCCTAACTCTACCTACTATTCTCACATGCTATCAGAGCAGGTCGATCCCCTTGGGTCGATCCTGTGGGTGGGCTCACCACCTCACTGCTTCCGCTGCTACTGCCACTCTCTGTGTCGCACGCCCCGTGGCGTGCGACGGATTTTTCATCCCGCCGCGCGCTCGGAGCGTGCGGCGGTTTTCTGCCCGCCGTGCGCCCCGGGGCGTGCGGCGGTTCTCTGCCCGCCGTGCGCCCCGAGGCGCGCGGCGGCCTTCTGCCCCGTCGGTCCGCGCGTCGCCCCCGGGGGGCGCTTCGACGGGCGACGGGGACCAGCCCGTCGTCCCCCGTCGCCCGTCCTGGCCAGCGCGGGCTGCGCCAGCCCCGAGCGCGGCCCGTACGGGCTGCGCCCGGCCCGCGCGCGGCCCGTACGGGCTGCGCCAGGCCCGCACGCGGCCCGTACGGGCTGCGCCAGGCCCGCGCGCGGCCCGTACAGGCTGCGCCAGGCCCGCGCGCGGCTCGGGCCGCCTGCGCGCGGTTCGTCGGGCTGTGCCAGGCCCGTGGGCGGCCCGTTCCTCTCTGTCCCTGAGCTGCTCGCTGTCCCCCGTGCTTCTGACGGTGCCCCACCCCTACTGCTGCCCGTTCTCCTGAATTAGGGTTTGGGGGTGAGGAGTGTGGGGGTGGCGGTTGTGTGTTACTCCCCTTGCTCCTCCTCCTCCCTGGTCTCCCACTACTGCAGCTGCCGCTGAGGGGGGTGGGTGTGTGGGAGCCTAGGGTTTAGGGTTTTAGGGGGGTGCGTGGGAGTGGAGCTAGGGTTTGAGCAGTGGGTGTGTGTCGAGGGTGTGGGGCAGTTGGAGGAGGTTGTGTGGAGGTACCTGTCGTGTCGCCTGCAGCGCCTGTAGTCCGTCGCCCTTGCTTCGGTAGCCAGTGAGCCTGCTGCACCAGTCGCCAGTGGGTCCGTTGCTCCTGCCGCTCTTCTATAGCCGCCGAGCCAGTTACTCCAGTAGTCCGTCGCCCTTGCTTCGGTAGCCTCTGAGTCAGCCGCTCCTGTGCCAGTGCCTCTGCAGCTTCAGTCGTTGCCTCCCATCTTCTCTACCTCCACAGCTCCTCCTCCTCCTCACTTGCCCGCTGTGATTAGCTCTAGCTTTGCTTACCTTTGTGAACTCCTGCTCTATACCTGCTTGCTCATTGTACTGATTACACCCCACTTTGGCTATGGGGGTGTGTCAGAATGTTATTCTCTAGCCTGTAGTGGGGTGCTCTATAGCGAGTACAACCCATCTAGGGTTTGCTATATGTATCCTCATTGCTGCTAGTGAACCCACTTCTCTTTTGCCTAAACTTCTCTTGCCTAGCTAGGACTTACCTAGCTATGGCTCCTAACTCTACCTACTATTCTCACACTCTAGAGTGGATCAAGAACAGAATAGTCCAAGGCGAGGGGACGTGGGCGCAGTTTCCGGCAGCACTGATCGAACAGTTCGACACGTTGAACAGTAGCTACTACGGAACACGACGCAACAAGCCAACTAGTGGCATGGGGCGATTGGCACCACCCACGACTGCCGACCCGATGGAGAACGACGAGGGCGATGTGGAGCAGCGGCTAGCAAATAATGAGACGTGCAAATTTTGCGGCGCTACAGGACATCGTATCTTGGCATGTTGGAAAATGAAGAGAAGGTGTGCGGAGCTGAAGGACAAGAACAGTGCGGCACCCCCGAAGCAGAAAACGGACAACGTGGCAACTTCGGAGAGGGCGAAAAAAGGAGAATATGGTGGCGTAAATTTAAAACGTCACGACCGGCCGGCACCAGGGGAAATCGCCGAGACTAATGGAGGATCCGCGAAATGTTATAGTCACAATAGGCTTGAATGTGCCTAAAACGAAAGATAGAGAGCACAGACGGATTTCTGCACAGCGGCTTCAAACGTTGATAGCGTTCTGCTCACAGCTGCAAATGACCTGATTCAAATTGGATCTGGAGCGTCTTCACGTCGTCTACAATTAGCAATTTAGATTGCACGATTTGATAAAGAATTGACGACACAGCGTCGGTTTGAACGAACGGTACTATGGCAGCCACTATAGTCTTAGAACACAAGATAGGAAGAGTTACGAGTTGGGAATGACTCCCAGCTCCTACAAACCCCAAGAGCCGAGGTACAGTGATGTGGAACAGTGCCACACTGTCCCCAACCACGAAGGGTCTCGAAACTACCCTTCACTAGGGCCTACACCAAGTGAAATGTTACACTACACAAAGTAATGTAACTATCTTCAATATCTTGAGGTGTACCCTTTTGGCGAGCTTCGAAATCACTTGAGGCTTGACACCAAGGCTCGGGCTCTTCATCACAAACTCATCCTTGAGTTCTTGATGGGTCTGCTGCACACACCTGCGACACACCGAACGTTCGACACAGGACAAAATAGAAACCGCGCACGACAATATAGAAACCGCGCGCGAGACACAAACGACCGCGTAACACGCGTCTAGCGATAACTCGCTATTGACTCGACACACACACTCGACATCATGACTCAACATTCACACACAATTATAAGCATGAAATATATATTATCCCATGCCCTCATACCATTCCATACACACACACATGCACGCACACGGACAACAAGCCGAGTGCAAACCGTAGGGTTGCACCAACACGAAACAAGACCCTGCACCGACCGGTAAACTCCAGCCGTATACCCCGACAAGTAAGAATATTACTTCTCGTGGGTTTCAAGCCTTTATTAAGGGAGAGTTAGAAATTAAACCGGTACCGGGTATTATAGGGACCCTACTCCAGAGCGCTAATACGGTTCGAGCGTTCCGAGGAGTTAATATTCTCTCCCAGAAGCACTGTTTAAAGGCTCCCTGTTCCCCACAGATGAAGCCTACACAGCTGCAAAGGCTTAGTGGAAGGTTCCAGGCCCAAGAGAAGCCGAATCGGCCTCGGATAAATCCTTCTAACCTTTCTCAGTTGAAAACTGATACTGAAGCTGCATCTTCGAGCACAGGACCTAGGGATAACATATTCGACGTACCCTACGATCCTATAAGCGATACCATCTACGGATACTCGGAGCAGCAGCAACCACTAGTACTCGAGGTGATCTGCAACGGGCGTCGCCTCCAGGCCCTGGTGGACAGTGGTGCGTCCCACTCGGTGTGCGACCGCGGGACGTTGGAGAAAATTGGAGAATCCTCAGAAGAAACCCAGTTTACAGCAACGATGGTGGACGGTACGAAGCTTCCCATCCACGGCAAGTCAACACTGCAGCTGCAGATAGGGGCGTTGAGGTGGAAGCCGACGTTGCCGATCACGAACATCAAGGGATTAGATTTCATCTCGGGGCGAGATTTTCTGAAGCGGTTCAACCCCGAGATCGACTGGGTCAACCGGAAAACGTGCATCTACAACAACGGGAAACGAGTGGAGCTGCGAAGCTGGACGGATACAGGGAGCGTTCCTGAAACGACACTGGCACGGTTCGAACGGACAGTGAACGAGAGTAACACGGGTTACTTAGCACTGGTTATGGCAGCAGCAGAGGAGGAGGTCTTGGAGCAGTACAAGGATATAATGCCCGACGACCTACCCGCAGGCGTACCTCCAGCACGCACCCACGAGCACGAGATCGTGGAGGAACCAGGTGCGAAATGTCAGAACATTGTAGCTTATGCTGTTATGTAGGCTATAGTGGGGTATCCCATAGGGGGTACAACCAATTAGGGTTTCATATTTGTACTCACTTCATTTCATAGTTCATTCATTCTCGTTCTCATTCTCACATGGAATCAGAGCAGGTCCCCTCCTAGGGACTGTTCCTTGGGCCCACCGAAGCGCGCCTCGAGTCACGCCTGCCTTTTTTTTTTTTTTTTAGCGGCCCGTCGAGTCGCACCTAGCGGCCCGTCGCGCCGCCCTTACGGTCGCGTCGAGCCGCCCTAGCGGCTGCGGCGCGCCGCCCTTTTCCCGGCCCGTCGCCGCCCTTACCCGCGGCTTTGCGCCGCCCTCACCGGCGGCTTCGCGCCGCCCCTACCTGCGGCTTCGCGCCGCCCAGGCCCGTCGCCGCCCTTCCCGCGGCTTCGCACCGCCTCTACCTGCGGCTTCGAGCCGCCCCGGCCCGTCGCCGCCCTTACCTGCGGCTTCGCGCCGCCTACGGCCCGTCGCCGCCCTTTTCTGCGGCCCCGCCGCCTCTCTCGTTGCGGCCCCGCCGCCCGTCTTAGCGGCCTCGCCGCCACTCACTGCGGCCCCGCCACCCGTCTCAGCGGCCCCGCCGCCCGTCTTCGCGGCCCCGCCGCCTCTCTCGCTGCGGCCCCGCCGCCTCTCACTGCGGCCCCGCCGCCCTACTCAGCGGCCCCGCCGCCCGACTCCGCGGCCCCGCCGCTTCTCTCGCTGCGGCCCCGCCGCCTCTCTCGTTGCGGCCCCGCCGCCCTTCACTGCGGCCCCGCCGCTTCTCTGCAGCGGCCCCGCCGCCCGTCTTCGCGGCCCCGCCGCCTCACTACCCAGCGGCCCCACCGTCCTTCTGCAGCGGCCCCGCCACTCCTCTACAGCGGCCCCGCCGCCCTACGTCAGCGGCCCAGCCGAGCCGCCCAACAGCAGCAGAGCAGCCGAGCCGCCCCGCCGCCGAGCCGCGCTGCAGCCGAGCCGCCCGGCCGCCCACCAGTCGAGCCGCCGTGCAGCCGACCGCCCAGCCGCCGAGCCGCCCAGCTGCCGAGTCGCCCAGCCGCCGAGCCGCCCAGCCGCCGAGCCGCCCAGCGGCCGAGCCGCCCTGCAGCCGAGCCGCCCGAGCAGCCCTGTCCGGTGAGCACAGACCCTCTGTCACTGCGTGCTCTTCCCCTACTCCTTGCACTGCTGGTCTACTGCTGTCATGGCTACCCCTAGTGTCCTCACTTTTGACGCTGAGGGTCGGGCCATTGACTTTGAGGTCTGGGTAGATGACCTACAGCTGTTCTTACAGTGCGATAGGGCGGACGGCCTCTCTCTCTTTGACCTCACCTCTGGCGCTTCCCCTGCCCCTGCTGCTGATGCTGACGCCACTGTTCGCTCCCAGTGGGCCACGCGCGATGCTGCTGCACGTCTTGCTGTGCGTCGCCACCTCCCTACCTCCGAGCGTGCGCACTTTAGTCAGTACAAGAGTGCTCAGACCTTGTACGCCGCTGTAGTCGCGCGCTACTCCTCCCCTTCCACTGCTGCACTGAGCCGTCTCATGCTGCCGTACCTCTTCCCTGACCTTGCTTCTTTTCCCACCGTTGCTGACCTCATTACGCACCTCCGCACTAGTGACACTCGCTACCGCGCTGCACTTCCTGCTGACTTCTGCACCGCGAACCCCCCCCCCATGTACATCACTCTGTACTTCCTAGTCACTCGCCTCCCTGACTCCCTTCGAGTAGTCAGGGACCACTTTCTCTCAGTCTGTCCCACCACACTCACTGTAGACCTCCTCGAGAAGGCCCTCCTCGCGATAGAAAAGAGCATAGTCGCTGTAGGAGCCTCTCGAGGTGACCCGCGCACCCCCATCTTTGAGGGGTGTTCTCCCTCCCCCCTGCTGCCCTCTGTTGCCTCTGCTGCTTCGGCCGACCTTCTTGGTCTTGAGTCGGTCGGTGCGGCGTCTGCCCCTAGCGGGAGACGCCGCCCTGGCAAGGGCAAGGGGGGCAAGGGAGCTGGAGGAGCGGGCGGTGGAGGTGGAGGTGGAGGCAGTGGGGGGAGTGGGGGTAGCGGTGGAGGTGGAGGTGGGGGTGGGGGGTTCGGTGGCGGCAGTGGAGGCGGAGGCCGCGGCGGCGGTGGCGGTGGTAGCGGAGGTGGCGGAGGAGGCGGCGGTGGAGGAGGCGGTGGAGGCGGCGGCGGCAGTGGAGGCAGCGGAGGCGGTGGAGGCGGTGGGGGTGGCGGTGGAGCTGGTCGCGGGTCTTTGCAGAGGAGTGGCTCCGGTGGTGGCTCGCGCCAGCAGCAGCAGCGTGGTCGTGCGACCCTGTCCCCTCAGCAGCTCCGTGAGTGGTACACTGCACGCCAGCGGGGTGGGGGTTTTGGTCCGTGTACCTACGTCCTGCGCACCGGCGACCGTGCGGGTGAGCAGTGTGGGGGTGCGCACCCCACTCCGCGCTGCTTTGGCCGCCTGACGGACGCATGGCGTCACCAGTTCCCGGAGGCCTCCGAGATCCCTCGCTGGGACGAGCTGTCTAGGGCGGGGGTTGCCATCTTTGATCTGGACTTTGATGCTATTCTCTCTGCCATGTATGCTGTGTCTATTAGTGATGAGGGTGACTGTTACCGGTGTTTCCAGCCCGATCCGGGCATTGAGACTGTTGCTCTAGGTACTGGTGAGGCTGCTGCCCTAGGTGCTTACGACGCTGCTGCTCCAGGTGCTGGTGTGTCTGCGTCCTCAGGTACTGGTGAGTCTGCTCTCTCAGGTACCGCGTCGGCTTCGGCCTCTCTCACCTTCACTCTTGACTCTGGGGCGTCTCGCTCCTTCTTTCGGGACCGCACCACACTCACGCCGCTTAGTCGGCCGGTTGCGGTGTCTCTGGCTGACCCCTCTGGGGGTCCGGTCCTGTCTCGTTTCTCCACAGTCCTCCCGTGTCCGGCGGCTCCCTCTGGCACCCTGTCTGGTCTCTACCTCCCCTCGTTCTCGACGAACCTGGTGAGTGGTGCTGACCTACAGGATGCGGGTGTCCACCAGTTCACTCCTGCACGTCAGCGAGTGACCCACTGTACAGAGGCTGGCACAGGCCGACACCTGGCTACGTTCACCCGTCAGCCGGGGTCGAGCCTGTACACTCTCACCACTGCGTCTCCTCCAGTTGCTGAGTCTGGTAGGGTAGTTACGTCGGGTCAGGTGTTTGCTGCGGCGTCCAGGTCTGGTCCTGAGTCTGCCCCCTGTTCGTGTCGTCTCCTGTCTCACGAGACTCTCCTCTGGCACCACCGCCTTGGCCACCCCTCTCTGCTTCGGCTCAGAGGTATGGCCTCCCGTCTTCTTGTGTCCGGTCTCCCCCGGTCCCTCCCTCCCCTTCCTCAGGGCCCTGGCCCTGCCTGTGTCCCCTGTGTCGAGGGGCGCCAGCGTGCTGCCCCTCACTCCTCCCAGTTTCCTTCGACAGAGGCCCCGTTGCAGACACTTCACATGGACGTGTGGGGCCCAGCCCGCGTCCGTGGACAGGGTCACGAGCGCTACTTCCTGCTCGTTGTTGACGACTACTCGCGTTACACCACAGTCTTCCCCTTGCGCAGCAAGGGTGATGTCACTGAGGTGCTGATCGACTGGATCCGCGCAGCTCGTCTCCAGCTCAGGCAGAGCTTCGGCTCGGACTTTCCTGTTCTGCGTCTGCACT
Organism: Closterium sp. Naga37s-1; assembly: GCA_947471745.1. Classification (NCBI taxonomy): domain Eukaryota; kingdom Viridiplantae; phylum Streptophyta; class Zygnematophyceae; order Desmidiales; family Closteriaceae; genus Closterium; species Closterium sp. Naga37s-1. Next base: position 71,569 of record CANJKZ010000781.1, on the reverse strand, counting down.
CGGACAGAGGCGGAGAGTTCTCCTCTGGCCTTCTGCGTGCCTACTGTCGTGCACGGGGCATCCGTCAGACCTTCACGCTTCCGGACTCACCGCAGCAAAATGGGATTGCTGAGCGCCGCATTGGCATGGTCATGGACGTCGCTCGTACGTCTATGATGCATGCGGCTGCCCCCCATTTTCTGTGGCCGTTTGCGGTGAGGTACGCGGCGCATCAGATCAACCTCCACCCCAGGGTCTCCAGGCCGGAGACCTCCCCAGCCTTGCTGTGGACCGGGAAGGTTGGCGATGCGTCGGCGTTCCGGGTCTGGGGATCTCGGGCGTTTGTCCGTGACCTGTCTGCGGACAAACTATCCCCTCGTGCTGCTCCTTGCGTCTTCCTGGGGTTCCCCCCTGACGCGCCTGGGTGGCAGTTTTACCACCCCACCTCTCGCCGTGTTCTGTCCTCCCAGGACGTCACGTTTGACGAGTCGGTCCCCTACTACCGCCTCTTCCCCTACCGCACTCCGGCCCTCCCCCCACCCCCACTCTTCCTGGTACCAGGTCCCCCCCAGGTAGACCCCCTCCCCCCTCAGGGTCCTGCCCCTTCAGGTGTGTCCCAGGTAGACGCAGTCGAGCCTGTCGAGGTCACTGGTGACTCTGGTGCTGCTGCGGGTGCTGAGGCTGGGGGTGCTGTACCTGGGGGTGCGGAGCCTAGGGGTGCTGGGCCTGGGGGTGCTACGTCTGGGGGTGCTGAGCCTCGGGGTGCTGAGCCTAGGGGTGCTGAGCCTGGGGGTGCTGAGCCTAGGGGTGCTGAGCCTGGGGGTACTACGCCTGGGGGTGCTGAGCCTGGGGGTGCTGAGCCTAGGGGTGCTGAGCCTAGGGGTGCTGAGCCTAGGGGTGCTACGCCTGGGGGTGCTGAGCCTGGAGGTGCTCCGCCTGGAGGTTCTCCGAGTGCTTCGTCTCGCCGGGAGCCACTTTCTCCACAGGAGCTGCGTGAGTGGTTTGCCCGGCGCTGGAGGCGTGCTGCTGGTGCTGGAGGTCCTTCGGCTGCGGAGGGTGCTGCGGTCGCGGGTCCCGGAGGTGCTCGTCCTGGGTGCACTGGAGCTGGTGCTGCTGAGGGTGTTGGCGCTGAGACTACCGCTGGCAGTCCTACTGGGGGTGCTCCTGGTGCTGCTGGAGGTTCTGGAGCTACTGGTGGTGCTGCTGGAGCGGGTGCTCCTGCTGGGGGTTCTGGTGCTGTCCCTGCTGCTTCTAGCGTCGCCGCGCGGCCTCGACCGTACTTCGTTCCACTCCTGCAGCAGGTTCTTGGTCTTCCACCTTCTACTGGTCCTCCTCCTCCCTTAGAGTGTCCACAGCCTGTCTCGTCCCAGCTACAGTTGCAGCCTACCTCCCCTTTGCCTGCTCCTTCTCCCTACACTGTTCCTACTGGAGGTCTGGCTGAGCGTCGTGAGCCTGCGTCTCGCCCTGCGTCGCCTGTCCGTGCTGCTCGCACTAGTGGTCGCGGTTCGCGTCAGCGTCCTCCTCCTGTCCCTGGCACGCACCGGATGTCTCTGCGTCCGTCCACTGCTCCTCTGCGTGCCCCTTTGCCTTCTCCTCCTGAGTCCTCTCTTCCTGCTCTTGCCGACCCGGAGTCGGACTCTCTTCGTGCTGCCAGTCCTACTGTCACGCGTCTCCTTGCTACTGTTGTCACTAACCCTTCTTTCGAGTCTACTGCTGCGTCTGCTCTCGTTACTGAGCTCGTCGACTTTGCTGCTCGCTGTAGCTTAGACTACGCTGCTAGTCTTGTCGCTGAGTCTGAGTCTGTCTGTCCTCCGTCCGTCGGGGGTGAGTGTGCCCTTGGCACGGACGTCCTTGAGGACAGGCAGGAGGAGTTCCAGTGTCTGGCTGCTGCCTCACCACATCTCGTGTCCGTACTGCTTACCCCTGAGGGAGACCCGGATGCACTTGACATCCCGACTCCGCGCTCTTACGCGGAGGCGATAGAGGGTCCCTACTCCTCTCAGTGGCAGGCAGCTATGGATGCAGAGATGGCTTCCTGGAAGTCCACAGGCACCTACGTTGACGCTGTCCCCCCTCCTGGGGCGAACATCGTCAGTGGCATGTGGATCTTCAGGGTGAAGCGGCCGCCGGGTTCTCCGCCTGTCTTCAAGGCGCGTTACGTGGCTCGTGGCTTCAGTCAGCGGCAGGGAGTTGACTACTTTCAGACCTTCTCCCCCACCCCGAAGATGACCACTCTTCGGGTACTGCTGCACGTTGCTGCTCACCGTGACTACGAGCTGCACTCTCTTGACTTCAGCACAGCTTTCTTGCAGGGCAGCCTGCACGAGGAGATCTGGCTGCGTCGCCCACCTGGCTTCACTGGGTCTTTCCCTCCTGGTACCCAGTGGAGTCTCCGGCGTCCAGTCTACGGTCTCCGCCAGGCGCCACGTGAGTGGCACGACACACTGAGGACTACGCTTGCGGCTCTTGGGTTTGCTCCTTCTACTGCCGACCCGTCGCTGTTTCTACGCACCGACACCTCTCTGCCGCCGTTCTACATCCTCGTGTACGTCGACGACTTGGTCTTTGCCACAGCTGACACTGCTGGACTCGCCTACGTGAAGTCCGAGCTGCAGAAGAGACACACGTGCACAGACCTGGGTGAACTGCGCAGCTACCTTGGCTTGCAGATCACCCGGGACAGAGCACGCCGCACCATTACCCTGACTCAGTCACACATGGTGCAGCAGGTCCTTCAGCGCTTCGGCTTCACGTACTCCTCGCCTCAGGCCACTCCTCTGTCTACTCGCCACTCGCTCTCAGCTCTGCCTTCGGATGAGTCCGTAGAGTCGATTGGCCCGTACCCGGAGCTTGTTGGCTGCCTCATGTACCTGATGACCTGCACACGACCTGACCTTGCATACCCTCTTAGCATTCTTGCACGCTATGTTGCTCCTGGGAGACACAGACCAGAGCACATGGCTGCAGCGAAGAAGGTGTTGCGCTACTTGTGCAGTACGTCGGGCATGGGGCTAGTGCTTGGAGGGCGGAGTCCAGTGGTCCTCACTGGGCACGCGGACGCTTCTTGGGCTGACGACCAGGCTACGCAGCGGTCGTCACAGGGTTACACCTTCAGCCTTGGTTCCGGCTCTGTTTCGTGGCGGGCTACTCGCTCGTCTTCTGTTCTTGGCTCGAGTTGTGAGGCTGAGATCTACGCCGGGGCCATGGCTGCACAGGAGCTTCGCTGGCTCACCTACCTGCTGACCGACCTTGGAGAGCCGCCTCGTTCTCCTCCAGTCCTGTACGTAGACAACAAGGCCATGCTGGCCTTGTGTCGAGAGCAGCGACTGGAGCACAGAACAAAGCACATTGCTCTCCGCTACTTCCTTGCTCGTGAGCTACAGCAACGTGGACAGTTGCGGCTTGCGTACGTGGCCTCTGAGGCCAACACTGCTGATGTCTTCACCAAGGCACTTCCGCCTTGTGATCATCAGCGCTTCTGCACTCAGCTGGGTCTTGTGCCCGTCTTGCCTCACTTGCTCTCCTCTTGACCTTGCTTGTACTCTCACATATATATATACCTGCTCTTGCTTGTCTAGCTTTATATATATGTGTGTACTCTTGCATGTGAACTGGCCGTGTGGCCTTGACCCTGTGCTCGGACTGTGTGGTGACTTTGTGATCCACCCTGAGCTTTCCTTTGCTTTGCTTTGCTTGACTGGTCTTGTGACCCCTTGTTCTCCCCCACTTTGCCTATGGGGGTGTGTCAGAACATTGTAGCTTATGCTGTTATGTAGGCTATAGTGGGGTATCCCATAGGGGGTACAACCAATTAGGGTTTCATATTTGTACTCACTTCATTTCATAGTTCATTCATTCTCGTTCTCATTCTCACACGAAACCCGTCTCACGTGCACCATACCGACTGAGTCCGACTGAACTAACAGACATGAAAAAACAGATAGAGTATCTACTGGACAGACAACTGATCCGCCCATCCACCTCTCCCTACGGTGCATCAGTTCTCCTTACTCCAAAGCCAGACGCTAGTTTACGGATGTGCATCGACTACCGCGCACTGAACAAACAGACAGCACTAATTACAGCGCCAGTACTCATCCTACCGGATCCAGACAGAGACTACGTGGTGGAAGCAGACGCTAGTGACCAAGCAGTCGGAGCAGTACTGATGCAGCATCACGAACGCAGTTTGCAGCCCATCGCCTACCTCAGTAAGAAGCTGTTACAGTGGAAGAAGGACTTAGCTGTCAGAAAGGGATCAGGAAAGATTTGGGTACCAAATTACGCCCCGCTACGGCAGATCCTATTGGAGGAATTTCACGACGTACCTTACGCGGGACATTTCGGGAGCAACAAGACGTTAGCAGGGATAGCGCAGTATTACTACTGGCCCGGGATGGCAGCAGACGTGCAGCAGTTCGTCACCTCTTGCGACACGTGCCAGCGGATGAAGAGTAGCAAGCAGAAAAAAGCACGGTTACTTCAGCCTCTACCCGTACCGGAGCAGCCATGGCAGGTCGTTAGCCTCGACTTTATCACAGGACTTCCTTCGACCTCACGGGGGCACGATTCCATCCTCGTAGTCATCGATAAGTTCTCCAAAATGGGTCACTTCCTACCGACCAACGCCACAGGTACAGCTGAAGCAACTGCTCGCCTCTTCTTCGACCGCATCATCACCATCCACGGCATCCCCGCTACACTCATCTCAGACAGAGACCCCAAATTCACGAGTAAGTTCTGGAAGGAGCTCATGGGATTATTGGGGACCAAACTTGCGATGTCCTCAGCATACCACCCACAGACTGACGAACAGACAGAGCGACTCAATCAAGTGGTTGAACAGTTACTGCGCACAGCTTGCAAGGACGACGTCAGCCACTGGGACACACAGTTACCGACCCTAGAGTTCGCTTACAACAACGCATCACATGCGGCCACAGGGAAAACTCCTTTCTTCCTGTGTTACGGACGGGAACCACTCACACCACAGCAGCCAACCACACCGGCACACGTCCAAGCCGCACATGACTTCGTCACCACCATGCAGCAGCTATGGGAGAAGACTCAGCGACGACTCACCACGATGCAGACCTACCAGAAGCAGTATGCCTATCGTCAGCGACGTGATCACTCAGTAGCAGTCGGAGATCAGGTGCTTCTTGACACGCGCAACTTGAACCTGTCTCACCTCCCATCCAAACTCCGGCCTCGCTTCTGTGGTCCTTTCTCGTTGAGACACAGGTGACACCAGTTACATTCCGCTTGCGCTTACCTACTACTTGGAAGCTTCACAATGCTTTCCACGTGCAGCTACTGAAACCCTACAAGGACCCCAACCACCAGTTCCAGGGACGGCAGCTACCGCCACCTCCACCTGTTCTTGTGCAGGATGAACCCGAGTACGAGATCGAGCGCGTTCTCTCTCATCGGCGCCGCGGCGGCAAGACCCTCGAGTTCCGGATACGCTGGAAGGGATACGACCCCACTGAGGACAGTTGGGTTGCAGAAGCTGATATGGGCAACGCACGCCGTGCTCTCAAGGACTATCTTGTCAAGCAGGGTGTATCTCACGCAACCCAGCTTTGAGGGGGGGACGTGTGAGAGTACGACGGCCAAGAGCATCGCCGGTGGCCGACGTGACGAGAGGCAAGTCGACGTGGGCTTGAAGACGACGTCGACAGGGGAGGAGCAGGTCGAGGAGCAGCAGCCGACAGGGGAGCAGACAGCAGTGAAGTCGACCACCGAGCAGTCGGCAACCAGGCAGTCGGCAGGGAAGCCGACCACAGGGGAGAGGTCGACCAGGAAGTCGACCGAGGTGCAGCAGGGCGACGAGGGCAGCGAAGCCAGTGACGAAGGGGAGAAGTCCACCGAAAGCGACGTGGTGGAGGTTCGGCCTGAACCCCGGAAGTCATGCCGACTTCGGAGGCCGCCCGACTTCTTCGTCCCCGATGCCTTCACCACAGTGTACGACGTGGACGATGACGACGACGTGCTGTACGACGACGCCGAGGAGGATGAGGAGTTTCCGGAGCTCGACCCTGACATGCTGGCCGACCCCGAGCACCGTTGGGACATCTCGACGATGACGGTGAAGGAGGCTTTGGCGAGCTGGAAGGGCCCGGCGGTAAAGGCCGCCATGGAGGAGGAGATCCGCAGCCTCATCAACATGGGCACTTGGGAGCTAGTCGAACGCCCGCCGGGGGTGAACGTAATGAAGAACTGGTGGGTGTTGACAACGAAGTACCACGTCGACGACACCGTCGAGCGCGAGAAGGCGAGGCTGGTCGTGAAGGGCTTCACCCAGGTGTATGGTGCCGACTACGACGAGACGTTCGCGACGGTGGGCAACTATATCATGCTGAGGATCTTCCTCAGCATCGTCGCCGTCCTCAACCTCAACCTGATGCAGCTCGACATGAAGAACGCCTTCCTGCAGAGCAAGCTCGACCGGGTGCACTACATGTCCCAGCCGGACTACTTCAACGACGGAACCGGCCGGGTGTGCAAGCTGCTGAAGAGCCTGTACGGCCTGAAGCAGTCGCCGCTGCTGTGGTACTTGGCGCTCAACGACGTGCTGGTCGACGCTGGGTGGAAGAAGAGCCAGGTCGACGAGGCTCTCTACTTCAAGGTCGGCAAGGACGGAGTGGCTTGCTGGGTGCTGGTCTATGTCGACGACCTGCTCGCCGCCAGCAGCAGCACCGAGATGCTGAAGGAGTTGAAGGAGCTGCTTCAGTCCGCCTTCGAGCTGCGTGAGATCTCGCCGGTGGTGAAGTACCTCGGGCTGGAGATCGTCCGCGACAGGTCGGCGGGGAAGCTGTGGCTGCACCAGCAGGGCTACGCCGACAAGCTGCGTAGGCGTTTCATCGACGGGGAGCAGACCGGGCGCACCCCGAAGACGCCGGTCTCGGTCGACGCCTACGCCGAGCTCACCTTCGACGACGAGGAGGCGCAAGAGCGACAGGAGAAGGAGTACCGGTACAAGGTCGGCTCGCTGCAGTTCACGGCGACGACGACGAGGCCGGACATCGCCTTCGCCTGCAGCAAGCTGGGGAGCGGCCTCACGGTGAGGAGCGACCAGCACTGGCGCGAGGTCGACCGCTGCCTTGCCTACCTCGCCAACACGCGTGACACCGCCCTGGAGTTCGGCGGTGGACCTGAGTCGCTGGAAATGGTCGGCTACGTGGACGCCGACGATGCCGGTGACAAGCAGGACAGGACGAGCACGGGCGGCTACGTGTTCATTTACGGAGGGGCCACAGTCTCCTGGTCGAGCTAGCGCATCAAGTGCGCGACATTGTCGTCGACCGAGTCGGAGTATGTGGCGGCCACGGAAGCCGGGAAGGAGGGACGTCGACTTCGCTTCCTCCTCGTAGAGTTCCGGCAGCTGGATGCCGGGAAGCCGACCGTCCTCCGGGTGGACAACAAGTCGGCCATCACAGTCGCCGAGGGCATAGGGTTGACGGGCAACCTCAAGCACATGGAGCGGCGACAGGCCTGGCTGCAGCACATGGTGAAGCGCGGGAAGTTCTCGCTAAGGTACATCCCGACTACCGAGCAGCCGGCAGACTTCATGACGAAGGCGCTGCACTATCCGGCCTTCAACCGGTGCTCCGTCGCAATCGGCCAGGTGCGCTTGGCAGACGTGGGCGACGGCGACGACGACGTGCAGCAGTAGGTGCCATGCCCTCTTGCATGGCTGGTGTGGTGGGTGACGTGCTGTGAGTTGGGTGCACGTCGACGAGCTATTCTCCAAGGAGTACTGCCGTGTGGGCTGGGGGCCCAAGCGTGAACGCGGCAGGGGAGTGTCAACGGGAGTTGTGTGTTGGCCCCGTCCTCGCTTGGGCGGAGCCGACTTCGTGGTCGGGTGTGAGGGGAGCAGCTGACCTGCAGCAGTGGGCAAGCTGGTTGACGAGGAGGTCGACCCGCACGGGGACTACTGCACTGGCGCCGACTTTAGGATGGCGTCGACATCAGGGAGGTCGACCTGGGAAATCGACCTGCGGAGGACGTCAACTTGGTGACGTCAACTTGGGGCAGCCGACCTGGGTGGTTGGCTAACGGACTGCTGGTCGACCTGGTGGTTGGTCGACCAGGCCTGCTGGTCGACTTGATGGTGGTCGACCTGATCTGGTGGTCGGCGAAGGAGGGGCCGACGTCAACCTCGACTCAAGATGCCGAGCAGTTGGGCGTCAAGTAGCTGGGCGTCAACTTCGTGACACCGACTTCGGGTAGCCGACTTGGGTGGTCGGCCGACAACTGCGCTGGTCGACATGAAGCTGGTCGACCACGACTGCTGGTCGACGTGGAGTTGGTCAACCAGAAGTGACGTCGACCTGGAGCTGGTCAACCAGGGGCGTGGTCGACCTGGTGAGGTCGACTTGGAGGTGGCTGTCGACTTGGGAGGATGACGGGCACGTACGGGAGCAGCTGGTCGACGTGGTTGCCCGGTCGACCAGGTTACCTGGGTGATGAGGTTCTGTGGAGGAGTGCGACGGTCGCCCAGGCGAAGTTGGCAAGCCCGACCTCGATGGTGGTATCCCGAGGTCGACGTGGCTGATCAGAAGCAGTCATCAGCGCCAGGTTGACTTGGTGTGTGCGTTGTGCAGGTGACAAGGCTCAGCCCACCAATCATCCGCGAGCACCTCCAAAGCGGGTGCGCTGCTGTTCTGCGCGACCAGCGCTGGCACGCCGCCAACCTGCGACGTTGGCACGCCGTCGACTTTGCACTGCTGGAGCGCGGTCGACCATGCTGTGCTGGCAGTCGACCGACCTGAATGCTAGCTCTGGTGTAGTCTTGCTATGCCAACTTCTTTGTACCATTGTTGTCAACTTTCTCTAGTGAAACTCTTGCCAACTCTCCCTGTGAACTAGCAAGCTGTGTATGCACTAGGAAAACGACTAAGGACCAACAAACGCAGAGATCACACGAGCACCCGTGCCTAGCCCGTAGTCTAGCTCCCGTTGTAGTAGTTATCTCCGCAACATGCACATACGTCGACGAGGTTCCCCTTCCTTGGGCGAACATCGTCAGTGGCATGTGGATTTTCAGGGTGAAGCGGCCACCAGGTTCTCCGCCTGTCTTCAAGGCTCGTTACGTTGCGTAAGGTTTCAGTCAGAGGGAGGGAGTCGACTTCTTCCAGACCTTCTCCCCCACCCCGAAGATGACCACTCTTCGGGTGCTGCTGCACGTTGCCGCTCAGCGTGACTACGAGCTTCACTCTCTTGACTTCAGCACAACCTTCTTACAGGGTAGCGTGCACGAGGAGATCTGGTTGCGCCGCCCACCTGGCTTCGTTGGGTCGTTCCCTCCTGGTACCCAGTGGAGCCTCCGGCGGCCAGTCTACGGTCTCCGCCAGGCGCCGCGTGAGTGGCACGAAACACTGAGGACGACACTTGCGGCTCTTGGGTTTGCTCTGTCGACTGCTGACCCGTCGCTGTTTCTGCGCACCGACACTTCGCTGCCGCCGTTCTACATCCTCGTGTACGTCGACGACTTGGTCTTTGCCACTGCTGACACTGAGGCTCTCGCCCTGGTGAAGTCGGAGCTGCAGAAGAGACACACGTGCACAGACCTAGGTGAGCTGCGCAGCTACCTTGGCTTGCAGATCACCCAGGACATAGCACGCCGCACCATCACACTGACTCAGTCACACATGGTGCAGCAGGTCCTTCAGCGCTTCAACTTCAGTGGTCCTCGGCACATGCCACTCCTCTGGCTAAAGATCACTCGCTCTCAGCTCCACCTTCGGACGAGTCCGTAATGCCGAGTGGTCCTTACCGAGAGCTAGTGGGCTGCCTCATGTACCTGATGACCTGCACTCGTCCTGACCTGGCGTACCCTCTTGGCCTTCTGGCTCGCTACGTGGCTCCTGGTCGGCACCGAAAGGTGCACATGGATGCTGCTAAGAGGGTACTACGCTACTTGTGCAGTACATCGGGCATGGGGCTCGTGCTTGGAGGACGGAGCAACATTGTCCTCACTGGGCACTCAGACGCTTCTTGGGTTGACGACCAGGCTACGCAGCGGTCGTCACAAGGTTACACCTTCAGCCTTGGCTCTAGTTCAATTTCTTGGCGTTCTACACGCTCGTCTTCAGTTCTCAGCTCCAGTTGGGAGGCTGAGATCTACGCCACAGCCATGGCTGCACAGGAGTTACGCTGGCTTAACTACCTGCTGACCGACTTGGGAGAGCGGCCTCGTTCTCCTCCAGTGCTGTACGTCGACAACAAGGCCGCCATTGCCTTGTGTGAGGAGCACAGACTGGAGCACAGAACGAAGCACATCGCTCTGCGTTACTTCCTAGCTCGAGAGTTGCAGCAACGCGGTCAGCTTTGTCTTGCTCACATGGCCACTCGGGCCAGCACTGCTGATATATTCACCAAGGCACTTCCGTCTGGTGATCATCAGCGTTTCTGCACTTTGTTAGGCCTTGTGCCCACTTTTCCTCACTTGCTGTAGACTTTGCGTGTACTGTGATCTATATATATATACCTGCATGCTTGTTCTGTTAGATAGAGATCACTGTACTGCTGTTGTTGCATATATTCCTCTGCATGTGAATTGGCCTTGTGGCCCTTTGCTTGTGCTCAGTGTGTGTGGTGACGTTGTGATCCACCCTGAGCTTGCTTTGCTTCACTTGACTGGTCTTGTGACCCCTTGCTCTCCCCCACTTTGCCTATGGGGGTGTGTCAAATTATATATGCTATATATGTTTAGGCTGTAGTGGGGTAGCCAATATGGGGTACAGCCCCTTCTAGGGTTTCATATTTGTACCCAATTCTTTCATAGTGCATTCATTCCTGCTGCTAGATTCTAACAGCAAGCGGCGAGGGCAATTCGAGACTGTACACTTTGGAAAGACCTAGCACGACACTGCGCACCTAGTGCTGTAGACAACTGTTTAAGATTTTGCGAGAGCGAATTTGCCGTACGGAAGCTGTTTTCGAGGACAGTCTCTGCGGCACACGGTTAAACGACGTCCACATACCATTCTGCCATTTTCGGAGGAGCGTGGTGCAGGATTTCGGGTCACATGAGAAGAAACTGTCAGAATTTGATATTTGTCTCATCTGCAATGGGGTACTCTATAGTGAGTACAGCCCGGTTAGGGTTTGCTATTTGTATCCCAACTGCCTGCTAGTGAAACCCCTCTTCCTTTCATTCCTGTTTTTACCTAGCTGCCTTTGACAGAAACTACCAGATAGCTAAGTGGGGGTTGGAGAACGACGTGGGGAGCAGGTTAAAAGCCGGTGGAACGACCTACAACCCTACTTCGCCCGAACCTCACCATCCCCACCAAGTCTTGGTTCCGACTCATGCAGCCGACCTGACTTGGCCAAATAACGGGGGTCAACGCGTGCCTACCCTGTGCTGGTTAAAGGCACCCGGTTTGGTGCTCGTTCGACAGCTGTACGAAAATACAAAAAAAAAAAAGGGGGGGGGGGGGGGGGGGGGGGGGGGAAGGGGGGGGGGGGGGGGAGTTCGCGGCACTGTTCGACTCCGACAAAAGCGGGCTGGGTGAACGGCACGCAAAAAAATCGGGGAGTTGCGACAAAAACAGCAGTGCAGTCTACGGTTTCCTCCTGACTCGGACGTCTACTCGGATTGACGGCGCAACGGCGAAGTTGGGACCCGGTATCAGAGGAGCTACGTGGCGTGATAGGCACGGTGGGCTGCAAAGCGGTTGGGTGCGAGCCATTTTAATAAAACTGCCCCGACTCCGATAGCATTTGCGCCTGCACCGTAGCCAGATTATCGCGCGGGCAACGTCGATAAAATCCCATCCGACAAAAGCGGAAGCTAGGTGAACGGCGGGACGCGAAATTGTCGGGTGGTGAAGACAAATAAAAAAATGGAGGGAAAGTCGTGGGTGATTCAGCTGATAATTTGAGTGAAAGGTTGAGCCCGTGCATCAATCCACAGCGAATTTCGGGGTCTACTTGGTAGACACCTGAAAGGGTCTGAAATTTAAACATGGATGCGCGGCGAGGGGTGCATTGCCAAGGATACCTGGGATTCGCTAAGTGGCTTCGACGGGTGCGAAGACGGGTGAACGTCGGAGTACCAGGGTTGACCGCCGAAACGTCAGGATTACACGGCGGAAATTAACTTCGGGACTGCTGCCTCTACCATGATTTTTGGGTAATTACGACACAAAAAAAAGGGTGTATTCGACACCGACATTTTCGGAGTTTACGAAAGAACTTATCGGGTCACGGCGGGAATCGGCCGACATTTTCGTGGGATTTTCTTGGCGTTTGGTTAAAACGCGCGCGACAACGACGTGAGGCAACATCGCGGAAATTACACAGACTTTTTCAGGGGTACGAACGACTTACGACGAACTGGAGGAGGCAGCATAAAGAGTGCAAGGGGGAGGAGAGGCAGCTGCAAATTTTCATCTCTGCCCAGGAGCCCTCGGCGAATTGCGACAAACTTTCTCGGCGAGTATGGACAAAACTGCCGGTTGTGCTGACGTCACTTGACCCGGATAATGCGTTCGACAATTTCAACTGAAGTGATCTTTGATCCGGTTACTACTGCAACGACCATCGCCGACTCTCGCTTTCACTTTTGCTACCTATCGCCTTCATCGACGACGTTTTTGCCACACCCTGATTTCACGGCCAGAGGATTTCAGGACGCGCATCCCAACTCTATCAACGACAACTCATCCAACTCGACCCGCCCACGACAACTGATCTGATTTTTACCACGTCAGGTGCTGCAAGCTGCAGCTGCAGAAAGTACCACCGATAGTTTTGGTAGTGTAACGACAAACTTAGACAGTTCGAGCAACGACATTTTTCCGTCACGGTTTCTGGACTACTTTCGTTGGTTCGCCCTCGACGATTTGGGGCACGTAACACCCGGTTTCGTCATCGAGTTTCCATACCAACACAACTACGCCTGGACTCCTACGCTCAACACTCGTTTTCAATGGGACTTAACACCCGACTTTGTTGGTTTTCATCTCGGCGCAGCTGTGGAAAAATTTCTGGGGTGTTTTCTTGGAAGGGGGGGAGAAAGTGCATTGCACTGTTTTCCTTCGGCGTCTTCTCGGCACTATTCCTGACTTTGTCAGAATGCAGCAGCACGGGAGACGGCCACGATTGCGACATTGCAATCAACGTATCTAAGCAGCTGCGATTGAATTTCGCGTCAGACTGCTCCCTCTTTTTTCGCGTCAATCGTCGACCGTCTGATCTACAACTGCTCGATCAACGGCCCACAACCCAACTTTCCATTCATTTGGGCTAGTTCATCGTCGACTGTCAGATCAAAATCTGACTTCATCAACAGCCTCAATTCCAACTATTTCTTCAAATTCGCCCAAGGGATTTCAGCCGTCGGATTCAGCTATACATAAGATCAACGGAAACTTCATTATTGAGGGACTCGTGTAGATTATGAGGCGGTCATGTTTGGAAGGCGGGAGAGTGTAAGGAATTAGAATTCCTTACTGTAGTCAGTTATTAGCGAAGACATCCCGATGTCAGAATCCCAACCACTAGACCATTGGGATAAAATGGCTTATTAAGTAGCGGGTCAGTGCGCCCATAACCCCCCAGGACAACGAGCCTGTAAACCTTCCCTAGGATCAATGGGGGATCACCAGTGGACCTCTAACACCCCCCCGCACTGGGATGCCCGAACTGCACACACTGGGATTCGAACCCGAGACCTTCGCTCTGATACCATGTCAGAATCCCAACCACTAGACCATTGGGATAAAAGGGCTTATTAAGTAGCGGGTCAGTGCGCCCATAACCCCCCAGGACAACGAGCCTGTAACCCTTCTCTAGGATCAATCGGGGATCACCAGTGGACCTCTAACACCCGAGGGTCACGCGACGAACCTGTTCGGCCTATTTCGTCGGCCGAACCACTCCCGAGTCGGCCCCCGCTCCAATCGTGACATCACCGAGCCATCCTTTCCCGACCTCCCCGCTTAGCTAGCATTTCCCCTATTTAGGCCTCGGCACTTTCATTGTATCGTGATTCAGTAGTTCAACATTCTCGTTATTCGTTTTACTACGCACTCTGCAAGTTCATTCATAACAGTCACCGTCGAACTGCGCTGCTGGGGAAGTCAACAAACTCGATTTCTGCGTGAGACAAACGCGTTCAGCTTCAGCAATTTCGATGGCGAATCTGCGGATTATGGATACGGTGAAGCTCGGTTTATTTTTGCTTGTGCGTGTAACACTATAAAGTTAAACAAGTTCTACAAGAGACGGAACCTGGTGACGGTTCAGTAGTAACGCGTCCGTCCTTCACTCTCCGCAAGTCCCGGAGTTCACTCCAACTCCGATGTGCTCGATCGCGCTGCTGGTACTAGAAGCGGAACCTTCTCTGTCATAGCGCTCCGCCACGGATTTTGGATCGCGTTCACTAGCTGCACGCTAAGCGTCGTTCACGCTGAGCGTCGCTGCAACTCGGCATCATCCCCTGCCTGGGCACCGACAACGTCTTCTGCCTCATCGTCGTTCATCTCATCATCGTTGCTTCCTGCTTCTGCCGTACGCGAGGAAAGGATCAACACCTCCCTCTTCAGCCGCCTCGATGACTGCTGCCATCATCGAACTCGGGACGTACACACCGACAGCAGATGAAGGTGCAGGGAGAGCTCGAGTAGCGGCGACTGACGGCGCACTACAGCCTATGCCGCCAGCGTCAGTAGCGGTGGTGTGAATATCGGCAGGCGCGGCTGCTAATGGAGCTGAGATTGCGACTCTGGAATCGTCAGCTGAGGTTGGGACTGCGGAACCATGCGCAGAGGGGACGACAACGGAACCTGGCGCAGAGGAGGTTGCGCCGGCGGAAACAGGCACAGACGAGGGTGCGTCGGATAAACCTCGTGCAGAGGAGGGTGCGACGGCAGAACCAGGTGCAGAGGAAGGTGCGCCGGCAGAACCAGGTGTAGAGGAAGGTGCGCCAGCAGAACCAGGTGCAGAGGAAGGTTCGCTGGCGGAACCAATTGCAGAGGTTCCGCCAGGGGGAATATTGCCATTCGACGCGTTTGTACGACCGCGCCCTTCGCCACCACGCTTGCTCTGGCGACCGCCCCGACGGACTGGTGCTTCCGCCTGAGCAGCCGTCAAAACACCAAGAAGGGCGTTGACGGCAACTTTCTTACTGGCAGCCTCTTTAGCTAGAAGCTTACGCCACTTAATTTCTTGAGTTAGAATGTCGTCATCTAGCTTTGAAACGGCTTGGGGATCGAGAAGATTGAGATGGGAAAGAGGGTGGGGTAAGGTGACCCCTGCTGGCTCGGCCGAAACTCTTTTGCTGCTGCCTGCCCAACTAATGTTTCTTGTGTTTTCTGTCATGGTGTGGTGGAAGCTGATGGTTGACGATGACCTTACATGACCCAGTGGAGTACTTTTCATTCGCCACACCGTTTATGAACTTATTTTAGCATCACAATGGTGGCAAGTTAATACAATTAGGGTGAATGATTTCAATTTGGCCATTTCTTCCTTGTGCACTACCCGATGCGAATTCTTTGGCTACGCCTCACACTGGCCCGCCTACCCGAAAACACTTCTGGATTACTTGTTTCAAAATACGCCATAATTCAAGGTGTCGCATCGCATCATGTACACAGGAGTGCATATGTTAATGGGTTCTATATGGACATTAGATCGTGACGCAACTTCATAAATGAGTTTCATCGAGGACGAAAAAGTCGAAACGGTTACAACCACAAATAATACATAACAGCCTACAACCAGTACTGTGAAGAAATTGCCCGATTAGCTTGTGAGGCCCGCGTTGTCGCGGTCTCCTTGATCGCATATTGGTTTATTTCTTTTTTTTTTCCCCTTTCGTGCCCTACAGTTACGTCTATAACTGCGTGGTTGCGGAAGTGCTTTTCCTGAGCGCATCTGGACTCCAAAGGCGATAAGGTCTCACGTGTGCAACGCGGCTTGTTGCAAGGAACGGTATAGAATGTTTCACGACAATCAAATGCCCCGCGTTGTGGCTAGACGTCTTGCCAACGCATCAGGTAAAACGGCAAATCAGGTGGTACAGCGCAACAGATGTTGCGCTGTATCACCACAGCAGCCAATCCCTGACTTCCACGAAGCCACACACTGGCACTAGAAACATTCAACGCACCATTGCCAGCAGTGTCTGTAGATACACGAACGTGACACAGTGCGCACCGTTGTGTCACGACACCCATCCGAAGCGGGTGTCGCGTTTGTCCGATATCCTTGCAACGACGATGTGTCAATAATGAAATTATTGGACACCTCGCTAACAACAGCAGGAGACGAAATGCATAGAAGAAAAATGATCAACAAGCATCTACATAAGCTACATATTATTTATCGCCTTATGGAACAGCTGCACATCATACCTACAGTTACATCAGTTGTTAGATAAAGAGCAAATTCAACCTTGTGAAAGGAAGAACGAGAATGTTTGAACTATGAATGAAGTGAGTACATATGGGAAACCCTAATTGGGTTGTACCCCTTATGGGATACCCCACTATAGCCTACACAACAGCATAAGCTATATAATGTTCTGACACACCCCCATAGGCAAAGTGGGGGAGAACAAGGGGTCACAAGACCAGTCAAGCAAAGCAGAGCAAGCTCAGGGTGGATCACAAAGTCACCACACAGTCCGAGCACAACGACAAGGCCACAAGGCCAGTTCACATGCAGGAGTACACATATATATACAGAGCTAGACAAGCAAGAGCAGGTATATATATGTAACAGTACAAGCAAGGTCAAGAAGAGAGCAAGTGAGGCAAGACAGGTACAAGACCCAGCTGGGTGCAGAAGCGCTGATGGTCACAAGGCGCAAGTGCCTTGGTGAACACATCAGCAGTGTTGGCCGCAGAGGCCACGTAAGCAAGTCGCAACTGACCACGCTGCTGCAGCTCACGAGCAAGAAAGTAACGGAGAGCAATGTGCTTCGTTCTGTGCTCCAAGCGCTGCTCTCGACACAAGGCCAGCATGGCCTTGTTGTCTACGTACAGCACTGGAGGAGAACGAGGCGGCTCTCCAAGGTCAGTCAGCAGGTAGGTGAGCCAGCGAAGCTCCTGTGCAGCCATGGCCCCGGCGTAGATCTCAGCCTCACAACTGGAGCCGAGAACAGAGGACGAGCGAGTAGCCCGCCACGAGACAGAGCCGGAACCAAGACTGAAGGTGTAACCCTGCGACGACCGCTGCGTAGCCTGGTCGTCAGCCCAAGAAGCGTCCGCGTGCCCAGTGAGGACCACTGGACTCCGCCCTCCAAGCACTAGCCCCATGCCCGACGTACTGCACAAGTAGCGCAACACCCTCTTCGCTGCAGCCATGTGCTCTGGTCGGTGTCTCCCAGGAGCAACATAGCGTGCAAGAATGCTAAGAGGGTATGCAAGGTCAGGTCGTGTGCAGGTCATCAGGTACATGAGGCAGCCAACAAGCTCTCGGTACGGGCCACTCGACTCTACGGACTCATCCGAAGGCAGAGCTGAGAGCGAGTGGCGAGTAGACAGAGGAGTGGCCTGAGGCGAGGAGTACGTGAAGCCGAAGCGCTGAAGGACCTGCTGCACCATGTGTGACTGAGTCAAGGTAATGGTGCGGCGTGCTCTGTCCCGAGTGATCTGCAAGCCAAGGTAGCTGCGCAGTTCACCCAGGTCTGTGCAGGTGTGTCTCTTCTGCAGCTCGGACTTCACGTAGGCTAGTCCAGCCGTGTCAGCTGTGGCAAAGACCAAGTCGTCGACGTACACGAGGACGTAGAACGGCGGCAGAGAAGTGTCGGTGCGCAGAAACAACGACGGGTCAGCAGTAGAGGGAGCAAACCCAAGAGCCGCAAGCGTAGTCCTCAGTGTGTCGTGCCACTCACGCGGTGCCTGGCGGAGACCGTAGACTGGCCGTCGGAGGCTCCACTGGGTGCCAGGAGGGAAAGTCCCAGTGAAGCCAGGTGGACGGCGCAGCCAGATCTCCTCGTGCAGGCTACCCTGCAAGAAAGCAGTACTGAAGTCAAGAGAGTGGAGCTCGTAGTCGCGCTGAGCGGCTATGTGCAGCAGCACCCGAAGAGTGGTCATCTTCGGGGTGGGAGAGAAGGTCTGAAAGTAGTCAACTCCCTGCCGCTGACTGAAGCCACGAGCGACGTACCGCGCCTTGAAGACAGGTGGAGAGCCCGGCGGCCGCTTCACCCTGAAGATCCACATGCCACTGACGATGTTCGCCCCAGGAGGGGGAACCGCGTCAACGTAGGTGCCTGTGGACTTCCAGGACGCCATCTCTGCATCCATAGCTGCCTGCCACTGAGAGGAGTAGGGACCCTCTACGGCCTCCGCGTAAGAGCGCGGAGTCGGGATGTCTAGTGCATCCGGGTCTCCCTCAGGGGCAAGTAGTACGGACGCGAGATGAGGTGAAGCAGCAGCCAGACACCGGAACTCCTCCTGCCTGTCCTCAAGGACGTCCGTGCCAAGAGCACACTCACCCCCGACGGACGGAGGACAGACAGACGCAGACTCAGCAACAAGACCGGCAGCGTAGTCTAGACGACAGCGAGCAGCAAAGTCGACAAGCTCAGCAACAAGCGCAGACGCAGCAGTGGACTCAAAAGAGGGGTCAGTGACGACAGTAGCAAGGAGACGTGTGACAGCAGGACTGGCAGCACGAAGAGAGTCCGACTCCGGGTCAGGAAGAGCAGGAAGAGAGGACTCAGGAGGAGAAGGCAAAGGGGCACGCAGAGGAGCAGTGGACGGACGCAGAGACATCCGGTGCGTGCCAGGGACAGGAGGAGGACGCTGACGCGAACCACGACCACTAGTGCGAGCAGCACGGACAGGCGACGCAGGGCGAGACGCAGGCTCACGACGCTCAGCAAGACCTCCAGTAGGACCAGTGTAGGGAGAAGGAGCGGGCAGTGGGGAGGCCGGCTGTAACTGTAACTGTGACAGGACAGGCTGTGGACACTCTAAGGGAGGAGGAGGACCAGTAGAAGGCGGGAGACCAAGAACCTGCTGAAGGAGCGGAACGAAGTACGGCCTAGGCCGCGCGGCGACTCCAGACACAGCAGGGACAGCACCAGTACCCCCAGCGGCAGCACCAGCGCCAGTAGCACCTCCAGCTCCAGGACCTCCAGCAGCACCAGTAGCACCCCCAGCAGGACCGTCAGCAGTAGCCTCAGCTCCAACACCCTCAGCAGCTCCAGCTCCAGCACCTCCGGGACCCGCGGCACCAGCACCCTCAGCAGCAGAAGAACCTCCAGCCCCAGCAGCACGCCTCCAGCGCCTGGCAAACCACTCGCGCAGCTCCTGTGGAGAGAGGGGCTCCCGCCGAGGCGAAGCACCCGGAGAAACGCCAGGTCCCGCACCGCCAGACGGCACAAGGGGAGGTCCAGTGGCCGCAGGCTCAGCAGCTCCAGGCTCAGCAGCTCCAGACGCAGCACCCCCTGGCTCAGCACCCCCAGACTCCGCACCCCCAGGCTCAGCACCCCCAGTCGCAGCACCCCCAGGCTCAGCACTCCCAGACTCCGCACCCCCAGGCTCAGCACCTTCAGTCGCAGTACCCCCAGGCTCAGCACCCCCAGACTCAGCACCCTCAGGCTCAGCACCCGCAGCAGGACCAGAGTCACCAGCAACCTCGACCGGCTCGACTGCGTCTACCTGGGACACACCTGAAGGGGCAGGACCCTGAGGGGGAAGGGGGTCTACCGGGGGGGGACCTGGCACAAGGAAGTGCGGTGGCGGGGGGAGGGAAGGAGTGCGGTAGGGGAAGAGGCGGTAGAAGGGGACTGACTCGTCGAACGTGACGTCCTGGGAGGACAGAACACGACGAGAGGAGGGGTGGTAGAACTGCCACCCTGGAGCGTCAGGGGGGAAGCCGAGGAAGACACAGGGAGCAGCACGAGGGGACAGCTTGTCCGCAGACAAGTCGCGGACAAACGCCCGAGATCCCCAGACACGGAACGCAGACGCATCGCCGACCTTCCCCGTCCACAGCAGAGCTGGGGAGGTCTCCGGCCGGGAGACCCTGGGGTGAAGGTTGATCTGATGCGCCGCGTACCGAACCGCAAACGGCCACAGAAAATGGGGGGCAGCCGCATGCATCATGGACGTACGAGCGACGTCCATGACCATGCCAATGCGGCGCTCAGCAATCCCATTTTGCTGTGGAGAGTCCGGAAGCGTAAAGGTCTGGCGGATGCCTCGTGCACGACAGTAGGCTCGCAGAAGGCCAGAGGAGAACTCTCCACCTCGGTCAGAGTGCAGACGCAGAACAGGAAAGTCCGAGCCGAAGCTCCTCCTGAGCTGGAGACGAGCTGCGCGGATCCAGTCGATCAACACCTCAGTGACATCACCCTTGCTGCGCAAGGGGAAGACTGTGGTGTAACGCGAGTAGTCGTCAACCACCAGCAGGAAGTAGCGCTCGTGACCCTGCCCACGGACGCGGGCGGGGCCCCACACGTCCATGTGAAGCGTCTGCAGTGGAGCCTCTGTCGGGGGGAACTGGGAGGAGTGAGGGGCAGCCCGGAGCCGCCCCTCGACACAGGGGACACAAGAAGGTCCGGGTCCCGAAGGAAGGGGAGGGAGAGACCGGGGAAGACCAGAGACAAGGACACGGGAAGCCATGCCCCGAAGACGAAGCAAGGAGGGGTGGCCAAGACGGTGGTGCCACAGGAGAGTCTCGTGAGACAAGCGGCGACACGAGCAGGGGGCAGACTCAGGACCAGACCTGGACGCAGCAGCAAACACCTGACCCGACGCAGCTACCTGGCCAGACGCAGGGACAGGAGGAGACGCAGTGGTCAGTGTGTAGAGACTCGACCCCGGCCGACGCGAGAACGTGGCCAGGTGTCGGCCTGTGCGGGCGTCCGAGCAGTGGGTCACCCGCTGACTCGCAGGAGTAAACTGGTGAACCCCCGCATCCTGGAGGTCAGCACCACTCACCAAGTTCGTCGAGAACGAGGGGAGGTACAGACCAGACAAGGTGCCCGAGGGGGCAGCCGGACACGGGAGGACAGTGGAGAAGTGAGAGAGGACTGGACCCCCAGTGGGGTCAGCCAGGGAGACTGCAACCGGCCGGCCAAGCGGCGTGAGTGTGGTGCGGTCTCGAAAGAAGGAGCGAGAAGCCCCTGAGTCAAGCGTGAAGGTGAGGGAGGCCGAAGCCGACGCAGTACCTGAGAGCGCAGCCTCACCAGTACCTGAGAGTGCAGACGCACTGGCACCTAGAGCAGCAACCTCAGAAGTACCTAGCGTAGCAGTACCAATGCCCGGGTCGGGCGGGAAACACCGGTAACAGTCACCCTCCTCACTAATAGTCACAGCATACATGGCAGCAAGGATAGCATCAAAGTCAAGATCAAAGATAGCTACGCCAGCCCTAGACAGCTCTCCCCAACGGGGAATCTCACTGGCCTCGGGGAACTGCTGACGCCAAGCGTCCGTCAGGCGGCCAAAGCAGCGCTGAGTGGGGTGCGCACCCCCACACTGCTCACCCGCGCTGTCACCGGAACGAAGGACGTAGGTGCACGGACCAAAACCCCCACCCCGCTGACGCTGCGTGTACCACTCACGGAGCTGCTGGGGCGGGGGGATGTCCCGCGAACGCTGCTGCTGCTGCTGCTGCTGCTGCTGCTGCTGACGCTGGCCACCACTAGGGCCGCTACGCTGCGGGGCACCACCCCGACCAGCTCCACCCCCTCCGCCACCGCTGCCTCCACCTCCACCACCACCGCTGCCTCCGCTCCCACCGATGCCGCCACCACCGCCTCCTCCTCCGCTGCTGCCACCGCCACCACCGCCCCCGCCACCACTCCCACCGCCACCCCCACTCCCTCCTCCGCCTCCACCGCCTCCTCTACCGCCCCCGCCAGCTCCACCCGCGCCCTTGCCCCCCTTGCCCCTGCCAGGGCGGCGTCTCCCGCTAGGGGCAGACGCCGCGCAGACCGACTCAAGACCAAGCAGGTCGGCAGCAGCAGCAGAGGCAACAGAGGGCAGCAGGGGGGAAGGAGAGCACCCCTCAAAGATGGGGGTGCGAGGGTCACCACGAGAGGCTCCTACAGCGACGATGCTCTTCTCCGCCGCCAGGAGGGACTTCTCGAGGAGGTCGACAGTGAGAGTGGTGGGACAGACCGAGAGGTAGTGGTCCCTGACTACGCGAAGGGAGTCAGGGAGGCGTGTGACTATGTAATAGAGAGTGATGTACATGGGGGGGGGGTTCTTGGCGCAGAACTCAGCAGGAAGGGCGGCGCGGTAGCGAGTGTCACTAGTGCGGAGGTGCGTAATGAGGTCAGCGACAGTGGGAAAGGCAGTAAGGTCAGGAAAGAGGTACGGTAGCATGAGGCGGCTCAGGGCAGCAGTGGCAGGGGAAGAGTAGCGCGCAACTACAGCGTCGTACAAGGTCTGAGCACTCTTGTACTGACTAAAGTGCGCGCGCTCAGTGGTAGGCAGGTGGCGACGCACAGCAAGACGTGCAGCAGCATCGCGGGTGGCCCACTGAGAGCGAACAGTGGGGTCAGCATCAGTAGCAGGGGCAGGAGAGGCGCCAGAGGTGAGGTCAAAGAGGGAAAGACCGTCCGCCCTATCGCACTGTAAGAACAGCTGCAGGTCGTCGACCCAGACCTCAAAGTCAATGGCTCGACCCTCAGTGTCAAAAGCGAGGACACTAGGGGTAGCCATGACGACGACAGACGAGCAGTGCAAGCAGTAGGGGAAGGGCACGCAGTGACAGTAGGGCTGTGCTCACCGGACAGGGCAGGTCGGGCGGCTCGGCAGTAGGGCGGCTCGGCTGCTCAGCGGCTCGGCGGCAGGGCGGCTCGGCTGCTGGGCGGCTCGGCTGTTGGGCGGCTCGGCGGCAGTGCGGCTCGGCTCCCGGGCGGCTCGGCGGCAGGGCGGCTCGGCTCCCGGGCGGCTCGGCGGCAGGGCGGCTCGGCTCCCGGGCGGCTCGGCGGCAGGGCGGCTCGGCTCCCGGCGGTTCTGCTGCTAGGCGGCTCCCGCAGGTAGGGCGGCGGTAGGGCCGCAGGTAGGGCGGCGGGCGGGCCGTAGGTAGGGCGGCGGGGGGGGGCCGTAGGTAGGGCAGCGGGCTGGCCGCAGGTAGGGTGGCGGGCGGGCCGCAGGCAGGGCGGCGGTAGGGCCGCAAGTAGGGCGGCGGGCGGGCCGCAGTTAGGGCGGCGGGCGGGCCGCAGGTAGGGCGGCTGGCGGGCCGCAGGTAGGGCAGCGGGCGGGCCGCGACGTGAGGGCGGCGGGGCCGCTGTAGTGGGGCGGCGGGGCCGATTAGCAGAGGGCGGCGGGGCCGCGTGAGCAGGGCGGCGGGGCCGCGTGAGCAGGGCGGCGGGGCCGCGAAGCAGAGGGCGGGCGGGCCGCGACGTGAGGGCGGCTGGGCCGCTGGAGCAGGGCGGCGGGGCCGCTTAGCAGAGGGCGGCGGGGCCGCGTGAGCAGGGCGGCGGGGCCGCGAAGCAGAGGGCGGCTGGGCCGCGCGAGCAGGGCGGCGGGGCCGCGAAGGAAGGGCGGCGGGGCCGCGTTAGTAGGGCGGCGAGGCCGCGAAGGAAGGGCGGCAGGGCCGCGTGAGCAGAGTGGCGGGGCCGCGAAGGGAGGGCGGCGGGGCCGCGAGGGGCGACACGGAGGGTCGCTAAAAAAAAAAAAAAAAGGAAAACGCGCCTCGGGGCGCGCTTCGGTGGGCCCTAGAAGCAGTCCCTAGGAGGGGACCTGCTCTGATTCCATGTGAAAGGAAGAACGAGAATGTTTGAACTATGAATGAAGTGAGTACATATGGGAAACCCTAATTGGGTTGTACCCCTTATGGGATACCCCACTATAGCCTACACAACAGCATAAGCTATATAATGTTCTGACAAACCTTAGAGTCACCATGCAAACCTGTTAACCAACCACTTGTCTGCGTCCTTCTCTGGCCACACCAACTGAACTGCACGCTTGATGCTATCAATACTAATTACCCCGTACCTCTGCTGAGTTGCCTCCCAGTGCAGTACTTTGCACTTGGAAGCTGCATCCACTCGGGCCTGTTCTCGGTAGTACTTTACAAATGCAAAGTTTTTTTTTGTACCCTCGACATTAGCATGAAACAACAGGAGGGTCTTCCCAAACCACTCCTCGTCCCCGTCCGAGCCCTCGCCTTTTACCGCCACATCTGAAAACCATTGCCGGCTTTGGTGTATGGGCAAGGCGCGGATGCGGTGCGGCAAACGGCTATACTGCGCATCAACCACGGCAGGCATGGCGAGTTCCCAATGAACCTGCATAGGATTCAACAAGCGAAAGAGTCAGTTGGTTGCCATGAAACGAGGTGTAGAACCACATCAGAATGACACCGGACGTACATATACTTCTTCAAAAACATTCCCCTTGTCGTCACAGTCGGGTGCCCTATCCAATGCCACACGCAGGTGCTTTAAGTCCTCGCCGATTATGGCCTGCAAAGGGCCATCACGCTCCAGGTCTGGTACACGAGGGTTTGGGGCTGCGCCACGCGTTTCAGGCACGTGCAATGTCCACGTCCTTTTGGACAGAACCCGCTCGCCTGTCCGTTGGGCCTGCACACACGGCGACAGAGGGCGACCTCGTAATGCCTATGTAATAAGAGTCTTACGCTGGTGAGAGAAGACATAGTAGCAACTGTAACGTACCTTCACCATGGCTGTGTCATATGTCTTCTTCTTCTCGAGCTGTGGAGCGATGTATTGTAGACGAAGCCGCGCCTCTTCGCTGCCCACAATCTGGCTATTGACTGACCTTTTGTTGGACGCCCTGTAAGGGTTTTTAATGTATTCTATGTGCAGGAGCTCGTATGATTGTGCAGAGTTGGGCTCGGGCAACCCCGACCTACGAATGGAGTCTATGGAGTCTATGAGGTGCATTTTGATGAAGTTCCAATCTGACGTGTGTGGGAAGGCGGTCTTGAGGTTGTGTAGTATCCTGCATCAAGGAAAACAACGTAGCCATTAGGTATGCACAAATTAGAAAAAAAATCAAGGCAAATTGCACCATACAACTGACTTGTGCGCCTTCGTCTTGAATTCAATGAGGGTGGTCTCGGTGTGCTCTGATGCCCGCGCACACTCGAGATACCACTCAATGTACGAGACGAGTGCGTCCATCTGCTCCTGCGTGATAAATCCCTTCACAATGAAGGGAAGTATCTGCATAACACAACGATGCTCGTAGGCCTGATAGTTTGCCCCTTTTTTGAAGTACTGGCCCAATGGCAACCGCATGTTCCCCCCCCTAATGTTCTTCTTGTAGTACCTAAGAATTCTGTCCAGTTTCTTCCTATCAGCCAACAGCTTCACATGCACACGAATGAAGTCAACAATGTGCTAAAAAATGCCCAAATCCACTTGGTGCATCACATCGGGCTGCACCGCAAGGTATGACAGAGTAGTGTAGTGCTGGCTTGTAGCAAAACAGATAAGGTAGGCAGGAACCAAAACCGTAACGGGCTCCCTTCAGCGGGAAAGGCCGAATATACCAACGACAGCTGGCCAACGGTACGAAGTGGCAGCATACTTAGGTGCGCAGGAGGCCATTGGGCCCCTGCTTGCTTGTTTGTTTTCTCAATTAGCTAAACATTCTTCCAAACCCTAGCGCGAGAAGCCAGTTCAAGCAACAGCCAGCCGAGCAACCCTCTAGTACCGGGGGCAAGTTAGTGGTCCTTTTTCACAAACAAGCAAGGATGAGCGAAGACGTACTGTTGAGATCCGGTTTTAGTTACCAGCGACGAGGGATGGAGACTACGCAGGCCATGCCGGGCTGACGCGCGCATGCTAATAGTATTCGGTCCGAGGAACGAAGCAACCCGGCGTCGCGGCGCAATGACTCACCGACCTACAGGACGCTGCATCAGCGAGAGCGAAGCAAAGCGAGGCGTGTGGAGGGAAGCCGACGTGCCCCGGCTTCCGACCCAGGAACAGTCCCGCCAGACGCGCGATGGGTCTGCGCGGCCCAGGACCGCTGGAACGCGCGAGAAGGCAAAGAGTCGCTGGCGTTCATGCCCGGCATGCGACGGGAAGAGCCGAACCTAGCGCGGCAGTGGAGTCACAAGGGGGGAGAACCCGGCCCCAGCCGAGGCGCGACCAAGGAGCTGGTAGCGAGCCAACTGGCACTCGAGCTGCTAAAGGACAAGAACGACGGGCACCAACCGGGCACACGCTGGAGGACTGCCGCTCTACCAAAGATCGAGGTGGCAGACCGATACACCGGGATCCCGGGCGTGGGCCCGCCGTTGAAGAACTATCTCATGCAGCTGGAGGCGGCGCAGTACTGCTGGGAGCGCGACGGATTCGACCCGCAGGAGTTCTTCCACAAGATGGTGGTCACGCTCGCGGGGGAAGCGGAGACCTTCTACCGGATGGTGCGGAGCGAAGTGCTGGAGGAGCTAGCGCACGGGTTCATTAAAGATCCGACGGAGAGATTCATACAGCTGCTGCGGCAAGAATTCGTCGGGCAAACTAAGGCGCGCTTGGAGGAATTCCGGGACTTCCGCCGGAAGAAGGAGGAGTCGCTGCTCTCCTACTACAATCGCCTGATAGAACTGACGGAGGACCTGGAGAAAAGAGACGAGCGGCTGCTGGTGCAGAAATTTGTACGTGGCCTGGACGAGGAACTGAGGCCTATAGTAAGGACTGCGGTGTACGGAATCGGGGCGGACGTGACGCTGAAGGAAGTGTATGGTGTGGCGAAGCGGACGGAACATGCGCAACGGCTGCTGGAGCTAGATGACGGACCACCGAGGCCAAGAGACCGGTCGAAATGGGCGGCAGCCGCGGTGCCCGAATCCGCGACATGCCCCCTCGACCGCAGCGACCCCCGGAGGTGTCATTCGTGCGGGGAAACGGGGCATCTGAAGAAAGACTGCCCGAGCCTCCCGGTGTGCGAACGTTGCGGAAAGCGGGGGCATCGGCTGGCCGAGTGTTACCAGTGGAAGCCTGGGGCAGAAACCCAGTCGCGGGAAGACTTGCAATAGGAGATAAGGAAATTGCAGTCGCGCTTGGGCCGGATGCCGGCGAGCGGGGAGCGGAGCCAAGCGGTGCTAGCCATTGAAGAAGTGGCTGAGGACGAACTGACTGAAGCCGAGCTAGAACGCGAGTATGGATTCATGGCGCATCCGAGGGAGCACCGACACGGGAGGCGAATCGAGCACCACGAGCCGGCGGGAACGAGCTCTGTCCCAGAGGGAAGGAGCGGCTAGCAGCGACATGAGGACGCACCCCAACGAACGCATGGTATGCCAGGCGTCGGTACTGATAGCGGAGAAAGGGAGCCTGCCCGTAGGGGGGCTGCCCGTCCGGCAAGGAACAATCGACACGGGCGCGTACCACGTCATCTTGGGCAAGGGACTGGCCAAGCAGCTCCGCCTGGACCTCCCTGAGACGCAAGTGGAGAGGGGGATCCTGCTCATGACGGCAGAAGGAGGGGATCCTAAATGGATGCCGAGTACCCGATGACCCGTGGAGGTAACGCTGCTGCCGGGCACGGAGAAGGAGTGCTGCATTCGCCTGAAATGCGGAATATCACAGTCGGAGGACTACGACGTCCTGGTAGGGATGGAGCTGCTGTACAAGGTGGGGGCAACTATTTGCACCTGGCAGGAGAAAATGTTACACAGGGTGCAGTACTGGGACCCGAAGAGCGCGGTGGGAACCCTGCCGGTCCGATTCGTGAAGCAGGAGCCCCGCGCCGCCTACCGAGCGGAAGAAGCAGACCTGTCCAAGGAGCAGGACGACTGGACCTGGCAGGAGTATGCCGAGGAGGGAACGCAGAGGATAGAACAGACTGAGACCGGGCAGCGGACGCCCGACTTGAAGGATCGAGTCAGCAAGACCTGGTGTCTCGAAGGCGCCATATGCATCCTCGAGCTCTTCGGTGGTATTGGGACGGAGCTGGCCGCGGCACTGAAGGCCGGCTGTTTCGTACGGAAATGGATCCACGTGGTGAAGGATCCGGTCGTGAGGAAAATGGCATATCACCACGCGCTCAAACTCCTGGAGGAATACCCGCAGCAGATGTCGATCTCGGCGATCCACATGGAGGGCGAGGGGGGGGTGCATGACGTCCGCGACATCACTCGGCCGCAGCTGGAAGAGTGGGGACCCATTGACTTGGTGGTCGCGGGATGGAAGTGTCAAGGGTACTCGCGGGCCGGGGAAGGGAGAGGGATGGACGATCCTCGGGGGGCGTCGTTCGGAGACCTAGAGGGGGTGTTGCGGATGATACAGCACTCGGGCAGGGAATTCATATTCATCCTGGAGAACGTGGATATGGCAGATGACAGGAGGGAACCGGTGAAGCAGGCCTTCGAGGAAATCCAAGGAGTGCTGGGGAGGGGAGTGCCGGCTGACGCAGCGCAGTTGGGCTCGAGGGCGCACCGACCGCGGCGGTACTGGCAGAACGGCGTATCGGAAGCGGTCCTGCGCCATTCCTTGGCTCAAATGCAGAGGCCACATCTCCGACTGGTGAAAGATATCCTAGGCCCGAACCGGATCCCTGTGCCAGTGACAGTAGAAGACCACCCTTCGCAGTACCAGTGCAACGTGCCCGGGGAGCCCAGGAGGGCCTGGCCAACGCTGGTCTTGTTTGCGGAGGCCCGGGGGTTCATCATGGAAGGACCCTTACCCGGGCCAGGGATGGTATACGACTCGCGGGCCCGGCGATGGGAAGCGCCCACCGCAGAAGATAGGGAGTTGGCGATGGGGCATAAGTGGGGAGCGACGGCCCATCCAGAAGTGACGGAGGCACAAAGGAGGGCAGCCTTGGGGCGGGCGATGGACCTGAACGTCATGACATGGATCCTGGAGACCATCAGGATGCACCTGAAGACCAAGGCGGTGCAGCGGGAGTTGGATGGGAGCCTGTGTTATCAGGACGAACGCGAGGCAGCGTGGAGACGACAATAGCTGGACAGCATAGAGGCACAGAGGACAGCCCGCATACAGGAAGGGTGGACCTTCATGGTGGCCGAGGCAGTACCGGAAGGTGACGAAGCCGAAGGAGGAGTAGCGGGCGAAGAGCGGCAAGAGAGCAGCACAGCAGCCGGAGAGGTGCAGACCCCCGTGGCCGGGAAAGACGCGCTGACCGAGAAGGAGTGGGAGATAGGCGGAGGGTTAGGGGTGGAAGCCACGGCAGCCTTGAGGGGAGTGTTGGCAGACCATCGGAAGACTTTCGCCTTCACGCTCCAGGAACTAGGGAGATGCCGAGTGCAAGAGATGCGGATCACGCTAAATAGCGAAGCCCCAGTGTACCACCGCAAGCAGAGCATGAGCCCAGGGGATGTGGAAGTATGCACGGCCAAGTGCGCCGAGCTGCTGGAAGCCGAGCTGATACGGAGGTCAGAGAGCGAGTTCGCGGCGGCTACAGTGGTCGCCTCCAGAACTGACATAACGGGAGAAGTGTCGGCTAAACGAATGTGCGGGGACTACCGTGGGCTAAACAAGGTGACCGTGCCTGATCGGTACCCAATGCAATCGGCGGAGGAAATCTTTGATAAGCTGCACGGTGCGACGGTGTTCTCGACCCTAGACCTGCGCCAGGGCTTCAATCAGATTCTGATCCGAGAGGAGGATTGCAAGAACACCGCATTCCACGGTCCCGACGGCCTATACGAGTGGACGGTGATGCCTTTTGGCACACGGAATGTGCCGGCAGTATTCCAGAGGACGATGGACTCAGTGCTAAGGGGAGTACCAGCCGCGGCCTGCTACATAGATGACGTGATAGTGTTCAGTGCGAATGAGGAGGACCATGTGCGGGACGTGAGGGACACGCTCGAAGCGATAAGCCAAGACGAGCTGACCTGTCACCCGAAGAAGTGTAAGTTCGGCCAGAGGACCGTGCAATACTTGGGGTTCGAAGTGGGGGACGGGAAGCTGAGCGTCCAAGAGGCGAAGGTGGAGGTCTTGGACCGAGTGCCCACTCCCACCGACCGCTCCTCCCTGCGGGCAGTCCTCGGGTTTCTCGGATACTACCAAAGGTTCGTCCCGAACTTCAGCCGAACCGCGACCGTCCTGAATCGCCTCTTGAGGGAAGAGCAGACGTGGCAGTGGGGAGAGGAGGAGCAGCGGGCACTAGACCAGTTAACCCGAGCGGTCAAAATGGCGACGGTACTGGCCCTCCCAAATAAGAATGACTCGTTCGTGCTATACACCGACTGGAGCAGCGCGGGGATGGGAGCCGTCCTCTGCCAAGAGAAGGAAGGGGAAGAGAAGGTGGTGGCTTTTGCTAGCCGCAGCTGTAATCCGGCAGAAACGAACTATAGCTCCTATGAAGGGGAAGGCCTAGCGGCAGTCTGGGCAATTACCCACTTCCGGGTGTACCTGCAAGGGCGGCCCTTCACACTCGTCACGGACCACCAGCCTCTGACGTGGCTGATGATGAACCAGGCGCTCACGGGCCGGAACGCGAGGTGGGCTATGAGGCTTCAGGAATATGATTTCGTTATCAAACATAGGCCGGGCAAGAGCATGCAGCACGTGGACGACCTGTCGCGGCAGCCCGCGCTGGAAAGGCCATCGGCGTATTTGGTGACCATGGCCCTGGACATTGACCGAGCCGGGGCTAAGAAGAGTGAAAAGAGAGGACCGGAAGACGTCTGGGAAGACCAGGAAGTACTGCAGTGGGTTCAAGGCAAGACAGGGGAAGAAGGGGCAGTACCCGAGCGAGTGCGGGCGCGGGGGGTTCACTACAGGTGGTACCAGGATCAACTGCAGGTGAACACGAAGGAAGGCTGGAAGGTAGTGCCGGAGCCAGGGCAGAGGGAGGAGATCATTGCGCGAGTGCATTGGCAGCTGGGGCATTTCGGGGGATTGAGGACGCAGCAGCTGGTGGAGACTACGTGGTGGTGGGCCGGAATGCGCAAGCAAGTGAGGGAATGGGTACAGAGCTGCGAGGTGTGCAGCCGGAACTGGGCGGAACTGGACCGCGGGAGGCAGGAGTTGCAGTCACTGCCCATATACGGACTAGGGTTCCGGTGGTCCTTAGATCTGGCCGGGGAAATGCCACTGAGCCGCAAGGGCAAGCGATACATACTCATCATGATCGAGCACGGCAGCAAATGGGTGGAAATGAAGGCGCTGCCCAGTAAGAATTCAGCACGGATCGCAGAAGCATTCGAGGAACAGGTCCTTACCCGGTTTGGAGCGTACGGGGAGGTGCTAACAGACCAAGGCACCGAATTTCAAGGACAGTTCGACCAGCTGCTGAAGGAGACAGGGATTACACATCGGCGAACATCGCGGTACCACCCGCAAAGCGACGGCCTTACCGAGAGATTCGTACAGACGCTGAAGAAGGGGCTGCGGGCGTACGGAGAACAGTATAAGCGGGACTGGGACCTACGGCTCCCATGGGTCACAGCGGGGTACCGCTTTAGCAAGCAGGCGCCTCTAAGGGACATGTCGCCGTATTACCTCCTGCTAGGGAGAGAGCCAGTCCTGCCCATTGACGCACCGAAACTGCTGACAGACACATTGATGGCGGGATCAGAGGAAGCGTGGGTAGCAGTGGCGGAGGCACGGGCCAAATACCTGCAGGAGCTGCTGCCGGCTGCCTTGGAGAACCTCCATGTAGCCCAACTGCGGGATGTCCAGCGATACAGGCAGAGGGGAAAGCAGAGCGGAGGAGCGAGGGCACCAACCATTCTGCCAGGAGGGGAAGTTTACCTGAGGAAAGCGAAGGAAGACTTGCTGGATATCGGACTGACAACAGAAAGGTGGAGAGTGAAGGAGGTGAAGGAGTCGGGGTTGATAGTACTAGCTAGCGCCAAGGGGGAGGAGTGGAGAGACCATCTCATGAACGTAGCGCCAGCCAGGCAACGCCGAACTGGGCTAGGCCAGCTGGAGGCCGGCCAGGGGAGCACCCTAGGCTATGGACTCAGGGATCCATCGGCTAATCCAGGAGCAAGGAGCCGAGGAGGGGGCAAGTGAGTGAGACAGAGAAGCCAGGAACAAGGCAGGAGCCTCAGCAAGAAAGGCAGTGGAGAGACAGGTCAAAAGAGAGGGAGGTTCCAGAGGAAGTAGCGTATTCCGACAGCTGTCACGCAATTAATAAAGGCAGCAGTAGTATACGTAGGAAATGAAACCTTGATATAATTGTGTGACAGAGTAGTGTAGCGCTGGCTTGTAGCGAAACAGATAAGGTAGGCGGGAACCAAAACCGGAACGGGCTCCCTTCAGCGGGAAAGGCCGAATATGCCAGCGACAGCTGGCCAACGGTACGAAGTGGCAGCATACTTAGGTGCGCAGGAGGCCATTGGGCCCCTGCTTGCTTGTTTGTTTTCTCAATTAGCTAAACATTCTTCCAAACCCTAGCGCGAGAAGCCAGTTCAAGCAACAGCCAGCCGAGCAACCCTCTAGTACAGGGGGCAAGTTAGTGGTCCTTGGCAAGTGAGTGAGACAGAGAAGCTAGGAACAAGGCAGGAGCCTCAGCAAGAAAGGCAGTGGAGAGACAGGTCAAAAGAGAGGGAGGTTCCAGAGGAAGTAGCGTATTCCGACAGCCTGCCTTACGTGCCCCTCCCTCTCCCCCACTACTCACGTCTGGTGCTCTCCCCCAGTCCCTCACCTTTTCCTTCAACCTTTCCACCTTACCCTTTCCCTCTTCTCCCATCTCCATCCTTTACTGCATGCAAGATGTGAAAAGGGGCAAGAAGGCAAAGGGAGGGGCAGGAAGGCACAGGGAGGGACAGGAAGGCACAGGGAGGGATAGAAAGGCACATGGAGGGTTAGGAGCACAGGGAGGGGCAGGAAGGCACAAGGAGGGATGGACATGAAGGTAGAGGGAGGGACAGGAAGTCACAAGGAGGGATAGGAAGGCACAGGGAGGGACAGGAAGGCACGGGGAGGGATAGGAAGGCACAGGGAGGGCCATGAAGGTAGAAGGAGGGACAAGATGGCACAGGGAGGGGTGGAAAGGCACAGGGAGGGACATGAAGTCACAGGAAGGCATAGGGAGGGACAGGAAGATAGAGGGAGGGACAGGAAGGCACAGGGAGGGATAGGAAGGCACAGGGAGGGGCAGGAAGTCACAGGGAGGTACAGGAATGCACAAGGAGGGACAGGAAGGCACGGGGAGGGACAGGAAGGCACGGGGAGGGACAGGAAGGCACGGGGAGGGATAGTAAGGCACAAGGAGGGCCCGAAAGGCACAGGGAGGGGCAGGACGGAACAGGGAGGGACAGGAAGGTAGAGAGAAGGACAGGAAGGCAGAGGGAGGGACATGAAGGTACAAGGATGGGCAGGAAGGCACAGGGAGGAAGGCATATGTAGAGACAAGAAGGCAGAAGGAGGGGCGGGAAGGCACAAGGAGGGATAGGAAGGCACAGGGAGGGGCAGGAAGGCACAGGGAGGGGCACGAAGGCACAAGGAGTGGAAAGAAGGCAAAGGGACGCACAAGAATGCACAAGGAGGGGCAGGAAGGTACAGGAGGGAAACGAAGGTAGATGGAGGGATAGGAAGTCAGAGGAAGGGACAGGAAGGCACAGGTAGGGACACGAAGGAAGAGGGACAAGAAGGAAGAGGGACGGATATGAAGGCAGAGGGAGGGACAGGAAGGCAAATGGAGGGACAGGATTTTACAGGGAGGGGCAGGAAGGTACAGGAGGGACAGGAAGGTAGAAGGAGGGACAAGAAGGCAGAGGGAGGGACGGGAAGGCACAGTGAGGGATAGGAAGGCACACGGAGGGACACGAAGGAAGAGGGAAAAAAAGGAAGAGGGACAGACAGACTGGCAGACAAAAGGACAGGAATGTCAACAGGAGTGTTGTTTGGCCCGTCCTCGCTTGGGCGGAGCCGACCTCGTGGTCGGATGTGCGGGGGTTGCAGCCGGCCTGCAGCAGTGGGCACAGGGGCCACTGCAAGGGCGCCGAGCTGGAGGGCGCCTGGCTGGAGGGCGCCGGGCAGGAGGACGCCGTCCTGGACGCCTGGTTGGCGTCCTGGAAGGCCAGACGCCGCCCTGGGCGTCCACACGGCGTCCGGGAAGGCCGGACGCCGACCTAGGCGTCTGCACGACGTCCTAGGAACCTGGGACGCCGCCCTGGGCGTCTGCACGGCGTCCTGGGGGCCCGGACGCCGACCTGGGCATCCTGGGGGGCCCAGACGCCGACCTGGGCGTCTTGTCGGCGTCCTGGGAGGCTGGGCGCCGCCTTGGACGTCTGCAAGGCGTCCTGGGCGTCTGGACGCCGACCTGGGGGTTCGGACGGTGTCCAGGGCGTCTGGACGCCAGACTGGGGACGCCGGGCATTGGTGGCCGGCTACGGACTGCGCTGGTCGGCCAGGCGTGGTTGCTCGGTCGACCGGGATACCCGGGCGACGTGTGCGAGTGTCGCCGGGGTGGAGTCTGCGAGGCCGACCTCGGGGGTGGTATCCCGAGGTCGACGTGGCTGGTGGGCGCAGTCGCTGGCATGGAGTCTGCCAGGCGTCTGCGCTGTGCTCGTGACAAGGTGTGGAGCACCAACCATCTGCGCGCAACTGCGAAGCAGGTGCACCATTGTCCTGCGGGTGCAACGCTGTGCAGCCGACTTGCTGCAGCGTTGGCACACGGTGGACTTGCAATGTTGGCGAACCGCTACTCTGCAACGCTGGAGCGGTGCGAGCGCTGCTGCGCTGGAGTGCGGTCGACCATGCTGCGCTGGAGGTCGAACAGCAGCCTAGCTAGCCCTGATGTAGTCTGTGTTGCCAATGTTGTTGAACAATTGTTGTCAATCTTTGCTAGTGAAACTCTTGCAAAATCTCCCTGTGAATGTTCAAGCAGAGAACACACAAGAAAACGACTAAGGAACGCAGAGATCACACGAGCACCCGTGCCTAGCCCACAACCTAGCTCCCGTTGCTAAAGTTATCTCCGCATGGTGCGGTGAGCGTGGACGACACCGCGACGTAGTTCAGTCTAGCCGACTTTGCACTTACCGATCGTGTTCGTAGACCGGCAGCCGTGCAGTCACTAGCGTGCGCGTAGGTGACGCCGAGGTGATGGACACCGTGGAGGCACAGCTGGAAAATGCGAGGAGACGCCATGAGGCCCAGGAGTACGGGGCGATACCCTGGGCAGTCGTCGAGGCTGGACTCCGCTCCGTGTGAGCAGCGGAGCACCTCCCTTCTCGGCCTGCCTCTCCTCGACCGGTGAACAATGACGGCGGCGTCGACGTGGGCGTCAGCGCCGGTGAAGGACAGGTTGGCAGCAGTGCGGGAGGCACGTCGAGGCAACGAGGTGTGATACACGCCGGTGAAGCCGGCGGCGTTCAGGCGCGAGGGATGTAGTCGTCGACGGCTGCAGGCTCCTCGCAGGGCGACATCGGAGGGCGTCGAAGCGGAATGTTGCCGATGTCGGCGACCCAGGTGACGGCGGGCAGGATTGCACCGAGCTACGGCTACTTCAAGTTTACGCCAAACAGGATCTTGGTCACCCCGCCGCTCGTTGGTCGACAGGACATACTCACCTGGAAGGAAGCCATCGAGCCCCAGCTGGAGATGGCCGGGCTGATCGGCTTCGCCCAAGGGACCGTGGCGACACCGGAGGAGCACCACGCCGACTTACGAGCAGAGTTTTGCGCCGTGCAGCTGTTGACCTTCACGGTCATCTCGCGGTGCTGCTTGCCGGGCGTGCAGATCGCTCTGAAGTGGTGCAGGGAGTACCTTGACGCCGAACACCGGGCATGGCACTTCATTGAGTCTACGTACCAGGTCACCGACGACTTGTACATCGCCCAGCTTGAGGGGCAGCTGACGCACCTGCGTATGGGTGACGAGGAGACGGCTACCGACTACTGCAACCGAGCCCGGCAAATTCTCGCCACCATCAGGATGGCCGGCGCGCAGTACTCGACGGCGTCGTATATCACCCATGTCATGCAGGGACTCTCGAGTAGCTACAACCTCCTGAAGCGGCCGTCAATGGCGCCGAGCACGAGGGCGACGCTCAACGAGGACAACTTGACCTCGTATATCCTGCAAGATGAAGCGATACAGGAGGCAGAGCGGTCCCCGGAGCTCTTGGCACAGGCAAACTTCGTTGCCCAGGCGAAGCAAGGTGGTCGACCGGGGCAGCGTGGGCAGTCCGGCGGCGGTGGTGGCAGCGGGTGGAAGCCGGCGAAGGATGCCGAGAAGCAGAAGTCTGCCACGGGTGGCGGCCGAGGAGGAGGAAGCCGGCGTCGGGAGTGCTGGATCTGTCACAGCCCCGACCACCTCTCCTTCGAGTGCCCCGACCGCAGCGATACCGACGACGACAGCGTCAAGGGAGCCCGCGGGAGGTCGGCCAGCCGTCGTCCACGTCGAGGAAACCAGCCGTGCAAGGAGAAGCAGTCGATCAAGTCGACCTCGGCGAAGGACGCCGACTCCTCTGCTGGTGGCAAGGGGCGAGACGACAAGGCGGCGTCGTGCTCGCCGGTCGGCGTCGTGGAACCGACCGTCTTGCTGGCGCCGGAGGCCAGTGAGGACTTCCAGGCGGTGGCAGCAGCTGTGCAAGCGAACCCGGCGGTGGTCCTGCTCGACAACGGCTGCTCGCACCACCAGATGTGGACGAAGGAGGTCTTCGTCGACCTGCAGCCGAGCGGCGACGTCAAGCATGTGCGCGGGCTCAATGGGGCGCTGCAGGACGTGCAGGGCCGCGGCACCATCCGGGTGGAAGGAGAGGCCGGGAAGCAGGTGCTCATCCCCAACGTGCTCTACTTCCCAGGCGTGTGAGTAAACCTGCTTTCGGCCGGCCGGCTGAAGGAGCACGGCGTGAAGCTGCAGGAGGACGACAACGGGATGCTTCTCGTCTCAGCGGCGGGAGAGGTGCTCGGCCGGGAAACGTACACCGGGCGTGTTCTCTGCACCGACCTGCGCCCCTGCTCGGCCAAGCAGACAACGCCCACCACGGATGTAGTGGCCCTGCGGGCGATCGTCTCGGCGACAAAGGCAACGCCGAACAGGATGCACGCGAGGCTGGCGCACGTCGGCATGGACACCATCCGGAGCTCGGCGAAGCACAAGGTCGCCACCAAGCTGGACCTCAAGTCGGCGTCTGGCGCTGACTCACCGTGTGTTTCGTGCGTCGGCGGGAAGCTGGCGCGACACACCTTCCTCGACAAAACCTCCGACGCCGACGAAGTGCTGGCCGTCGTGCACATCGACCTGTGCACGCCGTTTTGCGTGGCCGCCAAGGATGGTAGCTTGTACTTCTTGCTGCTGAAGGACCGCAAGACCCGCTACGTGTGGGTAAGGCCGGTCACCAAGAAGTCGGATGCGTTGCAGGCGTTCGTGCAGTGGCTGGCGGTGGCTGAGCAGCAGACGAAGCAGTTGGTGCTGATGCTGCGCTCTGACCGTGGAGGGAAGTTCCTCGGGAAGCAGTTCACCGACTTCATGACCAGCAAGGGGATCGTCCACGATCTGACCTGCCCGTACACCCCGCAGCAGAACGGCATGGCGGAGCGGGAGATGAGAACGCACATGGGCGTGCAGCACAACTGGTGGCACCTCGCTCTACGCCAGGCCATCTGGGTCCGCAACTGCCTTGAGCGGTCGGCATTGCCGCCTGGGACGACGCCGTACCAGCTGCTCATTGGGAAGAAGCCCGACTTGTCGCTGGCACGGATGTGGGGCTGCATGGCGCAGTTCTTGGTCCCCGAGCAGCAGCGTGGTGGGAAGCTGCAGCCGAAGGCTCGGTGGGGCCTTCACCTTGGCGTGTCGGAGGAGAGCAAGGGCTGGGAGCTCCTTGACATCGCCGACAACCGAGTGGTCACCACGTCGGACGTGGTGTTCTACGAGAGCATGTCGCTGGAAGAGTGGAAGTCGGCGTACGGGCCGGCGTCAGGGCGGATGCCAGTTCACCCGCCAACGGACACCTCGACGGCGACGCTGCCTCTGCTCGTCGAGGTCGGTGAGCTTGCTGGTGAGGACGCCGAGGACGTCCCCAAACCCTGCCCTCCACCGGCCCCTCCCCTAGTTGCTGACTTGCATGGGCTGACCCCGACGTCTGCCTCCGGCGATGAGGGGAGAAGTGGGGCGTCACCTGTGGCGCCGGCCCCAAGCATCGCCGGTGGCCGCCGTGATGCTGTGCCAGTCGGCGTG
Organism: Closterium sp. Naga37s-1; assembly: GCA_947471745.1. NCBI lineage: Eukaryota > Viridiplantae > Streptophyta > Zygnematophyceae > Desmidiales > Closteriaceae > Closterium > Closterium sp. Naga37s-1. The sequence continues at coordinate 33,570 of CANJKZ010000781.1, read as the reverse complement.
GGAGCAAAGCTGACGCCGACCAGGAGGCAGCAGGTGGTGCCGCCGACTTTGGTAAAGCCGGCGAAGGAGGCTCCTGCAGAACAGCAGCTAACAGGGGAGCACGCAGCAGCGACGCCGACCAAGGAACAGTCGACGACCGGGCAGTCGGCAGGGGATCCCACCGCAGGGGAGAAGTTGGCTGGGACGCCGACTGAGGTGCAGCAGGACGCCGAGGACAGCGACGACAGCGACGATGGAGGGGACGCCGAGGAGGTCCAGCCGGGACCACGGCGTACAGGCCGACTTCGGAGGCCGCCTAACTTCTTCGTCCCCGCTACCTTCACCACGGTGTACGACGTGGACGATGATGCCGGCGACCTGCTGTACGACGACGCCGAGGAGGATAAAGAGTTTCCGGAGCTCGACCCTGACATGCTGGCTGACCCCGAGCACCGTTGGGACATCTCGATAATGACGGTGAAGGAGGCGTTGGCAAGCTGGAAGGGCCCGGCGGTGAAGGCCGCCATGGAAGAGGAGATCCGCAGCCTCATCAACATGGGCACGTGGGAGCTGGTCGAACGCCCGCCGGGAGTGAACATCATAAAGAACCGGTGGGTGTTGACGACGAAGTACCACATCGACAACACTGTCGAGCGGGAGAAGGCGAGGCTGGTTATAAAGGGCTTCACGTAGGTGTACGGTGTCAAACTATATTTATATAGTTTCTATATGTTAGTCTAGGTGTTGTACAATTTGTTACACTTGTGCTAGGACACTTGCTATGGTTTCCTATATCTTGTTTGTTCATCCTTTTCCTTAGTCAATTTCTCACGCTAGTTAGTTCTTGACATGGTATAGAGCTAAGCGATCCGATGGGCCCACCGCCCCGTGACCCGACCTAGCCCGAAGCGCCCTAAGGCCCGAAGCGCCCCGGTTGCTTCGTAGCCCGTGCGTCACCCGTTTTCGAGTCACCCGTTTAGGCCCTCGCGTCACCCGTTTCTGCCCCGCGCGTCACCCGTTTGTGCCCCGCTCGACTTGCCCGCCAGTCCGCTAGCGCGCGTCAGACCCGCGCGCGCAGCCTTAGACGCACGCGCACCCACGCGCACGTAAGTCGCGACCTATTGCGAGTAGGGGAGGAGCCCGCTACCCGCGCTCGTCGCCTCACACGTCGCCCATTCGGGCTGAAACCGTCGCCTTACCTGGAACCCGTCGAAACCCACCTCCCCACTGGTTAGAAATCGTTTCCACCGGTCAAAAATCGTCACCACCCGCCGCCCCACGCGTTAGCACCCTCCTCACGCCCTGAAACCGCCGCGCCACCAGTTTGCACCCTCCCCACGCCGTGAAACCCGCCCCCTACCGGTTAGAAATCGCCCTTACTCGTCGCCCGCCACCTTACCCGCCACCCCAACCGTTAGCACCCTCCCCATGCCCTGAAACCGCCGCCCCACCAGTTATCACCCTCCCCATGCCCTAAAACCGCCACCCAACCCCGAAGGATCCCGACCCCCTAGGTGCTTCCCCGTCGGAGGTGGATGAGGCTCGCTTTGAGAAGGCGCAGTTGGCGGCCAGTCGCTGGGCGGCGCGGGACGACGCTACCGTGCTCGCCATCACCGACCTCCTGCCACTGTCTGAGCAGCATCACTTCGAACTGGAGGTGACAGCCAAGAGCCTTTTCGACGCGGTAGTCAAACGGTACTCCACCCCGACCACTGCGTCCCTCGGTCGTCTTGTGCTGCCCTTCCTTTTCCCCGACCTTCCCTCGTTTCCGCGTGTTGCTGACCTCATTCTGCACTTGCGCTCGCTTGATGCCCAGCTCCGCTCTGCTGCCCCTGACCCCGACCTGCTTGCCACCAATCCCCCCCGCGATGTGGATGACACTGTACCTCCTTTCCACCCGCCTCTCTGACCGCTTTGCCACTGCTCGTGACCATTTCCTCACTGTTAACCCCATGTCCCTCACTATTGACCTCTTTGCGAAGAGGCTCACTTCTGTTGAGGACCTTGCCCACTCCCTTGCCGCTGCCTCTAGTACCGTCCTCCCCCCCATCTTCGAGGGGTGTGCTCCTTCGTTCCTTGCCTCTTCTGTCGACTCGGCCTCTGTTGCCACTGCATCCGAGGTTGCAGCTGTTGCCTTTGGCAACAAAGGGGGCAAGAAGAGCGGTAAGAAGGGAGGAGGTGGTGGCAGTGGTGGGGGTGGCGGAGGGGGCAGCGGTGGAGGTGGTGGAGGGGGCGGTGGTGGAGGTGGTGGAGGGGGCGGTGGTGGGGGGGGCGGCGGGAGTGGTGGTGGCGGCGGCGGAGGGGGTGGGAGTGGCAGTGGAGGAGGAGGTAGTGGGGCGTCCCAGCAGCAGCAGCCCCAGCAGCAGCAGCACCAGCAGCAGCAGCAGCAGCAGCCACAGCAGCAGCGGCAGCAGCAGCTCCAAGGCCAGCGCCAGCAGACCCAGCAGCAGCTGTGGGGGCCGCCTGGACCAGGGAGCTCTGTCAGCAGCAGCGGCCCACCCAGCTGGATGTCACGTGGCCCGGCCCAGCACCCCCCCTGCCAGTACTGGGTGCAGACTGGGCCGCGCAGAGACTGCATCTGTGGCCGCTTTCACCCTGCGGGTCAGTGCTTTGCGCAGCTTACTGACCGCTACCGCGCCCAGTTTGGCCTCACCCGCTCAGCCCCAGACTGGGCCCCACTGGTCCGCACTGTTGGCACGCAGTTGTATCGCATGTCTGCCGCATAGTTAGACGCAGAGTTAGATAATGCTGTACGATCTGCTTCTGTGATGTATGCTGATGACTCTAGTGTTGATCGTTTCGGCTTTTACTCTTGTTTGTCTAGCTTAGGTGCTGTAGAGGTTGCTAGTGCTGTACTAGCTAGAGTAGCTTGCACAGGTCCGACCACCCGGCCAGCGTCCCTTTCGTTCACGCTCGACTCTGGAGCGTCCAGCTGTTTCTTTCGTGACCACACCGACCTCACGCCGCTACGCACCCCGGTCACTATCTCCTTGGCTAACCCCTCAGTGGGAGCGGTGGTTGCCCACAGCACCACTACTCTCCCGTGTCCGGCGGCTCCCTCTGGGGTCCTTACAGGTTACTACACCCCCTTGTTCTCCAGAAACTTGGTGGGTGTCAGTCACCTCCACGACCTCGGAGTAGTCACCACTTTTCCTTTACACGAGCCGGTTGCTTCCTGCACAGACGGTGTCACTGGGGCTCCTCTGGATACTTTCCCCAGGGAGCCGGGCTCTGGTCTTTACTCACTACACTCTGGGTCTCGCCACACTGGTTCAGGTCAGGTCAGGTCAGGTCAGGTAGCTGCTGTGTCGTGCGACTGTCGGTCACTCACCCACCCGTCGGTCCTCTGGCACCACTGTCTAGGTCACCCGTCGTTCCCCCGTCTTAGTAGGATGGCACGTTACCGTCTGGTCTCCGGTCTCCTAGAGTCGCTTGCACCGCTTCCCCGCTCGCCTGCGCCGTCGTGCATTCCCTGCGTCGAGGGTCGGCAGCGCGCTGCCCCTCACTCCTCCTCGTTCCCCCCTACCACGGCTCCCTTCCAGACCCTGCACTTGGACGTCTGGGGCCCCTCCCCGGTCCTTGGGCCACGTCAGGAGCGCTACTTCCTGATTGTGGTGGACGACTACTCCCGCTACACCACGGTTTTCCCCTTGCGACGGAAGGCCGACATGCCTACCGTCCTCGAGCCGTGGCTACTAGCGTGGGGTGGCGGGCAGGGCCTGTGTGGGCTCCGCCTACACTCGGACCGTGGTGGTGAGTTTTCTTCCACTCCCCTGGAGACGTTCTGTCAGGGTCGGGGGATCATCCAGTCTTACACGCTACCAGCCTCGCCGCAGTAGAACGGGGTAGCCGAGCGACGGATCGGCCTGGTCATGGAGGTTGCCCGGACCTCCATGTGCCATGCCGGTGCCCCCCAGTTCTTGTGGCCTCAGGCAGTCCGCTACGCCGCGCACCAGCTGAACCCGTGGCCCAGTGACGCACGGCCACGGGTGACGCCGGTCTCCCTTTGGACAGGTTCTCCGGGCGTAGCAGCTGACTTCCGTGTCTGGGGTTCTCTGGCTCACGTTCGCGCCCCTGGCGCGAACAAGTTGTCTCCGCGTACTCGTGCCTGCGTCTTTCTTGGCTTCCCTTTGGACGCCTCATGCTGGGTGTTCTACGACCCGGTCACCTACGAGTTTTTCGCTTCTCAGGACGTCACATTCGATGAGTCTGTCTGTTACTACAGGAGTCGCCCCCACCGAGGTACTGAGGCCTTTTCCCCCCCGCTGTTCCTCACCCTTGAGCCCCCCCCCAGTCGCGCCAGTAGGCCCCCCCTCTTCGCGTCCTGCCCCGTCAGGTGTGTCGCACGTCACTCCGCAGTCGTCCCCCCCGCAGCGTCCAGACCCTGTCGTGTCTAGGGGTGCGGGAGGTACAGTTGCGGAGGGTGTGTCGGCTCTGGGGGTGCAGGGGGTGGGGGCGTGGAGGCCACTCCCGTGAAGGACACAGCAGCCTCGACTCGGCGGCCTCGCCCCGCGTCACCCCCTGGCTTCCCGTCCGTCCCGCAGTTCCCTCCTCGTTCTTCTCTACGGCAGGTTGCTGCGGAGCCTGGGGGTGTTCCTGCGGGAGGTAGTGGAGGCCCCGGGGGTGTCGGTGGTGGAGGTGTTGGTTCCGGGGGTGCTGGAGCTGGAGGCACTGGCACTGTGGCGCCTACACCGCGCGCTGTACGTTTCCTGACCCGTGAGCAGCGTCTCCTCCGTTTGGAGAGGGAGGAGCGTGAGCGGTTTGAGAGGGCACAGCAGCAGCAGCAGCAGCAGGAGCAGGAGCAGGAGCAGTCTTAGTCGCAGCAGCAAGAGAGTGTAGAGGAGGAGCCACAGCAGCAGCAGGAGAGAGCAGAGGAGGGGCCTCGACTACAGCAGCAGGTGCAGTTGCAGCCACAGCAGGAGAGAGTAGAGGAGGAGGCACGAGTGCAGCAGCGGGTGCAGTTACAGACACAGCAGGAGAGAGTCGAGGAGCCACGGCCGCACCAGGAGAGGGTAGCGCAGGAGTCCCGGTCGCAGCAGCGGGTGCAGCTGCAGTCGCAGCAGGAGAGGGTAGAGGAGGAGCCACAGGAGCAGCAGCAGGGGCCGGTACCGTCGCAGCAGACGCCAGAGGAGGCGGAGCAGCGGCGACTGCGACTACGCGACCTCCCCGACCCAGCACCTGCACGCTTTGTTCGTGGTCCCCTACCGTCCCCTCCAGTTCCCCCTGTTGAGTCCCTTTCCTCGTCCCAGTGGACTCGTCGTTCTCCCCTCAGTCGTGCTGTGTCCCCAAAGCGTCGTCGGTCCCGTTATCGTGCAGACGGTCCGTTCCACCTTGTTCTTCGCTCTCGTGTTCCACCTCCTCCAGTCCTTCCACAGCCTCCTGAGTCGTCACTCACTGTGCTTCACGACGCGTTGTCCGACTACCTCCGTGCCTCCCGTCCTGTCGTCTCCCGTGTTTTCTCCGCGTTGGTCACTCACCCGACTGCACCCGTGTCGTCTGTCTCAGCACTTGTTACCACTATCGCTGGCTTTGCCTCTTCCCACCGCCTGGACTACGCCGCTCACTTGGTGAGTGGCCTTGCTCGTTCTCCGTCCTCTAGGGGTGCTCCTGTCTTTCCCTTGGAGGTCCTAGAGGACAGGCAGTTCGAGCTTGGTTTCCTTGCGGCCGCTGTTCCTCATCTCTGCGCCATGCTGCTTGCCCCTGAGGGGGATCCAGACGCCCTTGACATCCCGATCCCTTGCACTCACGCTGAGGCGGTCTCGGGACCTTGGGCCTCGTACTGGATAGCAGCTGAGGAGGCAGAGATGGCATCTTATAGGTCCACAGGCACTTACGTCGACGCAGTCCCACCTCCTGGGACGAACGTCGTCAGTGGCCGATGGCTCTACAAGGTGAAGCGGCCGCCTGGATCACCACCAGTGTTCAAGGCGCGCTACGTGGCGAGAGGCTTTAGTCAGCGAGAGGGGGTGGACTTCTTCCAGACCTTCGCTCTCACCCCGAAGATGAGTACTCTTCGGGTGTTGCTGCATATTGCAGCCCAGCGCGACTACGAGTTGCACTCCTTGGACTTTTCCACCGCGTTCCTTCAGGGGAGCCTGCACGAGCAGATCTGGCTGCGTCGCTCGCCTGGCTTCACTGGCTCTTTCCCACCTGGGACCCAGTGGCAGCTGCGTCGACCAGTCTACGGCCTGCGCCAGGCTCCACGCGAGTGGCACGACACACTTCGCTCGACCCTTGCAGCGCTTGACTTCTTTCCGTCGTCTGCCGACCCGTCACTGTTCGTCCGCCGTGGCTCGACCCCGTTCTTTGTTCTTGTTTACGTTGACGACCTGGTCTTTGCCACTCCCGACCGACACGCACTGGCCTCCGTGAAGGAGGAACTGCAGAGGAGACACACTTGCACTGACCTTTGTGAGCTGCAGCACTACCTTGGCATGCAGATCACTAGGGGCAGGGCAGCTCGCACCATTACGCCGACTCAGTCGCATATGGTCGAGCAGATCCTCACGCGGTTCCGCTTCCCGTTCTCCAAGGTACAGCTCACCCCTCTTGGTGTGGATCATGGGCTCACGGCTCCACCTTCGGACGAGTCATTTGAGTCCAGTGGTCCATATCCTTAGCTGGTAGGTTGTCTCATGTACCTGATGACCTGTACTCGCCCAGACCTAGCTTACCCTCTTAGCGTCCTTGCGCGCTTTGTTGCGCCTGGGAGACACCGACCGTCCCACTGGTACGCTGCTAAGAGGGTGGCGAAGTATGTGGCGAGTACATCAGGCATGAGACTTGTCCTTGGGGGGAAGCAGCCAGTTACACTCACAGGTTACTCGGACTCGTCGTGGGCCGACGACGCGGAGACGCGTCGGTCTACATAGGGGTACTCCTTTAGCCTCGGGGCAGGCGCTGTTTCGTGGCGGTCGACTCGGGCATCGTCCGTGGCCGGTTCCAGCTGTGAGGCAGAGGTGTACGCTGCGGCCATGGCCGCTCAGGAGCTTCGCTGGCTGTCTTTCCTTCTCACCGACCTTGGTGAGCGGCCTCGCTCTCCCCCAGTCTTGTTCGCCGACAACAGGTTTGCTGTCCTGTTGTGTGAGGAGCCCCGACTGGTTGGGAAGGCGAAGCACATCCAGCTTCGTTACTTCCTTCTGCGTGAGTTGCAGCAGCGTGGCCAGGCACTCGTACGACGTGTGGTCTCTGAGGCCAACGCTGCAGATATCTTCACCAAGGCGTTGCCGCCTTGTGACCACCAGCGTTTCTGCACCCAGCTTGGCCTTGTGCCTACCCATCCTCACTTGCTTACGTAGAGATGCTTTGTCCTGCTTGTCTTGTACTCCTGCATCGTATTATATTTGCTATATATCTGCTTGTGGACTGGCCTTGTGGCCCCTTGCTTGTCCTCGGAGTGTGTGGTAACTTTGAGCTCCACCCTGAGATTTGTCTTGTTCTTGTGGACTAGTCTTGTGACCCTTGCTCGTTCTTGCTGATTGGTCATGTGACCCTTGCTTGCTCTCAGACTGTGTGTGTCCTTGAGACCCACCCTGAGATATGTGTTGCTTTCCACAAGACTGCCGTCACCTAGACTATGGGGGTGTGTCAAACTATATTTTTATAGTTTCTATATGTTAGTCTAGGTGTTGTACAATTTGTTACACTTGTGCTAGGACACTTGCTAGGGTTTCCTATATCTTGTTTGTTCATCCTTTTCCTTAGTCAGTTTCTCACGCTAGTTAGTTCTTGACATACGGCGCCAACTACGATGAGACCTTCACACCGGTGGGCAGCTACGTCACGCTGAGGATCTTCCTCAGCATCGTCGCCGTCCTCAACCTCAACCTGATGCAGATCGACATGAAGAACGTTTTCCTGTAGAGCAAGCTCGACCGGGTGCTCTACATGTCCCAGCCGGACTACTTCAACGACAGAACCGGCCGGGTGTGCAAGCTGCTGAAGAGCCTGTACGAGCTGAAGCAGTCGCCGCTGCTGTGGTACTTGGTGCTCAATGATGTGCTGGTCAGCGCCGGGTGGAAGAAGAGCCAGGTCGACGAGGCTCTGTACTTCAAGGTCGGTGACGACGGAGTGGCCTGCTGGGTGCTGGTCTACGTCGACGACCTGCTCACCGCCAGCAGCAGCGCCGCGATGCTGAAAGAGCTGAAGGAGCTGCTAAAAGCCGCCTTGGCAGCGAAGGAACTCGGTTTGAAACTCGGCAGCGAAGTGTCGAAGTCTACGGAATTCCCACGGGAGTTACAGTCGGTGGTCGTCGGAATTCTTGTCGCGGAAATTCTCGGCGAAATTCAAGGCTCCGAATTTCGCGTCGACGAAATTCAACGTGCGACCCGGGTCGACACTTTCTTGTGTGCTTTTATTTTGTATTGCGTCCTAGTATAAAACCAGAGAGCACAAACCAGAAATCAACCAAGTCATTATCACTGCTATGTTTGTGTGTATCTCCGGCTATATTGGACCGTTTCCTGCAATCTTTGGTGCGTTGGAATCGTGCTTCTGAGCTCTATCAGAGCTGCGTTATCTGCGTCGATCCAACTAGCGGCTTGATTCCGTCCTCCCATCACTTCGTTCCCACGTTGGTGTGGCCGACGCTCGTTTTGACCGCGGATGGAGTGGTTAATGAGCGCCGAGGGCCTGAATGCCCGTCAGGAGTTGGAGGCGTCCGTTCGTGAGCACCACCCTAACTTGCGTGATGAGGAGGTCGACCTCATTATGGACGGTTGTTTACTACGCATGGTTCGGGAGCGCGCGGCGGAGCAAGCACCTGCGAGCGGCCAGCAAGGAAGAACCTGTCAACGGAAGTTGTATGATGGCTCCGTCCTCGCTTGGGCGGAGCCGACCTTGTGGTCCGGTGCGCGGGGAGTAGCCGACTTGCGGCAATGGGCGAGCTGGTTGACGAGGAGGTCGACCTGCACGTGATCCACTGCACGGGCGCCGACTTCAAGGTGACGCCGACTTCATGTAGCAGACTTGGGTGGTCGGCTGACAACTGCGCCGGTCAACATGAAGCTGGTCGACCAGGAGTGCTGGTCGACGTGGAGCGGGTCGACCAGGAGTGTGGTCGACCTGGAGCTGGTCGACCAGGGGCGTGGTCGACCTGGTGAGGTCGACCTCGGGTGGTCGTCGACTTGGGAGGTCGACGGGCACGTACGGGAGCAACTGGTCGACGGGGTTGCCCGGTCGACCAGGTTACCTGGGTGACGAGGTTTTGCGGAAGAGTGCGACGGTCGCCCAGTCGAAGTTGGCGAGTCCGACCTCGGTGGTGGTATCCCGAGGTCGACGTGGCTGATCAGATGCAGTCATCAGCGCCAGGTTGACTTGGTGTGTGCGCTGTGCAGGTGACGAGGCTCCGCACGCCAATCATCTGTGAGCACCTGCGAAGCTGGTGCGATGCTGTTCAGCGGGAGCAGCGCTGGCACGCCATCAACCCGCAACGTTGGCACGCCATCGACTTTGCACTGCTGGAGCGCGGTCGACCAAGTCGTGCTGGAACGCGGTCGACCATGCTGTGCCGGCAGTCGACCGACCTGCATGCTAGCTGTGGTGTAGTCTTGTCTTGCCAACCTGATTGTACCATTGTTGTCAACTTTCTCTAGTGAAACTCTTGCCAATCTACCCCGCGAACTAGCAAGGAGTTTGTGCACTTGGAAAACGACTAAGGAGCAACAAACGCAGAGATCACACGAGCACCCGTGCCTAGCCCGTAGTCTAGCTCCCGTTGCTAAAGTTATCTCTGCATGGTGCGGTGAGCGTGGATGACACACGACTTACCTTTCAGTCAGGTCGACGTGGAGGTCACTTACCTAAGTTGTTCGTAGGCCGGCAGCCGTGCAGTCACTAGCGTGCGCGTAGGTGACGCCAAGGTGATGGACACCCTGGAGGGACGGTTGGAGGATGCGAGGAGACGCCATGATGCCCAGGAGTACGGGACGATGCCCTGGGCAGTCATCGAGGCTGGACTCCGCTCCGTGTGGGCGACGGAGCATCCCCATTCTTGACCAGCTTCTCCTCGACCGATGACCAACGAAGGCGGCGTCGACATGGGCGTCAACGCTGGAGGTGGCCAAGTCGGCAGCAATGCGGGAGGCACGTCGAGGCAGCGTGGTGTGATTCACACTGATGAAGTCGGCGGCGTTCAGGCGCGAGGGGTGCAGTCGTCGGCGGCTGTAGGCTCCTCGCAGGGCGACGTCAGAGGTCGACGAAGCGGGTTGTCGCCGATGTCGGCGACTCAGTTGATGGCAGGTGGGATTGCTCCGAGCTACGGCTACTTCAAGTTTACGCCGAATAGGATTCTGGTCACCCCACCGCTCACTGGTCGACTCGACATCCTCATCTGGAAGGAGGCCATCGAGCCCCAGCAGCAGATGTCCGGGCTGATCAGCTTTGCTCGAGGCACCGTGGCGACGCCGTACGACCCCGACTTGCGTGCAGAGTTTCGCGCCGTGCAGCTGTTGACCTTTACGGTCATCTCGCGGCGCTGCTTGCCGGGCGTGCAGATCGCCTTGAAGTGGTGCCAAGAGTACCTCGACGCCGGCCACCAGGCGTGGCACTTCATGGAGTCGACCTACCAAGTCACCGACGACTTGTTTATCGCCCACCTTGAGGGACAGCTGACGCACCTGCGTATGGGCGACGAGGAGACGACGACTGACTACTGTAACCGAGCCCGGCGAATTCTCGCCACCATCAGGATGGCCGGCGCGCAGTACTCAACGGCGTCGTACGTCACCCACGTCATGCAGTGACTTTCGAGTAGCTTCAACCTCCTGAAGCGGCTGTCAATGGCGCCAAGCACGAGGACGACGCTCAACGAGGACAAATTGACCTCGTACATCTTGCAGGATGAGGCGATGCAGGAGGCAGAGCGGTCACAGGAGCTCTTGGCGCAGGCAAATTTTGTCGCCCCGGCGAAACAAGGAGGACAACCGGGACAGCGTGGACAGTCGGGCGGTGGTGGTAGCAGTGGCTGGAAGCCGGCCAAGGAGGTCGACAACAAGACGTCGACCAGGGACAGCGATCGAGGAGGCGGAAGTCGGCGTCGGGAGTGCTGGATCTGCCACAGCCTCGACCACCTCTCTTTCGAGTGCCCCGACCGCAGTGACTCCGAAGATGACGACGCCAAGGGAGGTCGCGGGAGGTTTGGCAGTCGTCGTCCTCGTCGAAGAGGAAACCAGCCGCGCAAGGAGAAGCAGTCGACCAAGACGCCGAGTTCGGCGAAGGACACCGACTCCGCTGCTGGCGGCAAGGCGCGGGACGACAAGACGGCGCGTGCTCGCTGGTCGGCGTCATGGAGCCGACCGTCTCTCTGGCGCTGGAGGCCGGGGAGGACTTCGACGCGGTGGGCGGCAGCTGTGCAGTTGAACCCGGTGGTGGTCCTGCTCGACAGCGGCTGCTCCCACCACCTGATGGGGACGAAGGAAGCCTTCATCGACCTGCAGCCGAGCGGCTCCATCAAGCACGTGCGTGGCTTCAATGGGGCGTTGCAGGACGTCCAGGGCCGCAGCACCGTCGCCCTACAAGGGGAGGCCGGGAAGCAGGCTCTCATCCCCGACGTGTTGTACGTCCTGGGTGTGTGAGCGAACCTGCTGTCGTCCGGCCAGCTGAAGGAGCACGGCGTGAAGCTGCAGGAGGACGAGGACGGAATGCTGCTCGTCTCGGCAGCTGGAGAGGTGCTCGGTCGGGCGACGCACTACGGGCATGTCCTCTGCACGACCTCCGTCCGTGCTCAACGAGGTCGACGTCGCCCACGACGGAGGTTGTGGCCATGCGGGCGATCGTCTCGAAGACGAAGTCGAATGCGGACAGGATGCATGCAAGACTAGCGCACGACGGCATGGACACCATCAGGAGCTCGGCGAAGAACGAGGTCGCCATTGGGCTGGACCTCAAGTCGGCGACGAGCGCCGACTCACCATATGTCTCGAGCGTCGGCGGCGGGAAGCTGGCGCGACACACCTTCCTCCGACCAAGGCTCCGACGCCGGACGACATGCTGGCCGTCGTGCACCTTGACCTGTGCGGGCCGTTCCGCGTGGCTGCCAAGGACGGCAGCTTGTGCTTCCTGCTGCTAAAGGACCCGCACGACCCACTTCGGTAGTGTGGGTGATGCCGGTCGCCTAAGAAGTCGACGTGCTGCTGGGAGTTCCAGAAGTGGCTGGTGTCAGGTGGAGACGGCAGACTGAAGAAGCCGTGTGCTGATGCTGCCTACTCGGACCGGGAGGGGAGTTCCTCGGGAAGGAGTTCACCAACTTCGTCAACAGGAAGGGCATCGTCCACGACCAGGCGTTGCCCTTACACTACGCAGCAGAACGGCATGGGTGAGCAAGAGATGCGCACGGTCGTCAAGTCAGTGCGGAAGATGCTGCTGCACATGGGCGTGCAACACCACGGGTGGCACCTCGCCCTACGGCAAGCTGTCTAGGTGCGCAACTGCTTGGAGCGGTCGACGACGCCGCCGGGGAAGACTCCGCATCAGCTGCAGCCCGACCTCACATTGGCGTTAGTGTGGGGCTGCATGGTGCAGTTCATGGTTCCCGAGCAGCAGCGTGGTGGGAAGATTGTGCCGAAGGCCCGCTGGGGGCTTCACCTGGGCGTGTCGCCGGAGAGCAAGGGCTAGGAGGTGCTTGACTTGACCAACAACAAGGTGGTCACGACGGTCGAGGTGATCTTCTACGAGACGTTGTCGCTGGAGGTGTGGAAGGCGAAGTATGGGCCGGCGTCGGAGCGGACGCAGGCACACCCGCCGACGGACACCTCGACGGCGTTCCCGCTTCTCACCGAGGTCGACGAGCCTGCTGATGAGGACGTTGAGGAAGTCCTCCCTCCTCCCCCTGTTCTTTGCTCCTCCCACCCCCATTGCAGATCGGCTTGCATCGGCTACCGGCGATGAAGGGGCCTTGAGGCGTCGCTACTGGCAGATGAGACGCCAAGCTCATCAACGGGGATGTGCAGCCAGCGACAGGGAAGCAGCAGACAGGGGAGCTGGTGAGAAGGAGGCAGCAGCAGGAGTTTAGTCGACAGGGAAGGAGCAAACGGGGCAATCGTTAAGGGAGCTGTCGACAAAGGAGAAATCGGCAGGAGGACTGACGAGTGGGAGCAGCCGGTCGAAGGGTCGAAGTAGCTCGTCAACTACGAGGGTGTCGACGGCGAAGGGGAGCTGTTGGCAGGAGAAGAGTCTACCGACAGTGACGTGGTGGAGGTACCGATCGATACGTTTGAGCTGCAACACTCAGAACTTGAGTTGCAATGCTCACGTCGAACTCGGAGGCCACCACAGTGGCTGAGCTACCACACATGCCTGCTACCGGCTGCCTTCGCCACGGTGTTTGACGGCACCGATGATGACCTGCTATACGACGACGCCGAAGATGACGTCGACTTGCCGAAGCTCGATCCCAAGATACACGCCGACCCCCGAGCACCGCTAGGACATCGCGATGATGACCGTGAGGGAGGCGCTGGCGAGCTGGAAGGTCGAGGCGGTGAAGGCCGCCATGGACGAGGAGATCCGTAGCCTCATCGGCATGGGCACTTGGGAGTTGGTCGAACGCCCTCGCGGGGTGAACATCATGAAGAACCGGTGAGTGTTGACGACCAAGTACCGCATCGACGACACCGTCGAGCGCGAGAAGGCGAGGCTAGTCGTGAAGGAGTTCATGCAGATGTACGACGCCAACTACGACAAGACGTACTTGCCTGTGAGTAGCTACGTCACATTGAGGATCTTCCTCAGCATTGTCGTCGTCCTGGACCTCAACCTTATGTAGCTCGTCATGAAGAACGCTTTCCTGCAGAGTAAGCTCGACTGGGTGCTGTACATGTTCCAGCCGGACTACTTCGACGATGGACCGGCCGGGTGTGCAAGCTGCTGAAGAGCCTCTATGGGCTCAAGCAGTCGTCGCTGCTATCGTACAGGGTTTTTGACGGCGTGCTGCTGGGCGCTGTCTGGAAGAAGATCCAGGTCGACGAGGCGCTCTACTTCAAGGTCGGCAACGACTGAGTGACCTGATGGGTGCTGGTCTACGTCGACGACCTACTCACCGCTAGTAGCAGCACCGCGATGCTGAAGGAGCTGAAGGGGTTGCTGGAGGTAGCTTTCGAGCTGCATGAGATCGCCCGGGTCGTCAAGTACCTCGGGCCAGAGATCCTGCGCGACAGGCCAGCGAGGAAGCTATGGCTGCACCAGCAGAACTACGCCGACAAGCTGAGAAGGCGCTTCATCGACGAGGAGCACACCGGGCGCATCCCCAAGACGCCGATCTCGATCGACGCCCACGCTGAGATGACATTCAATGACGAGGAGGCGCAGGAGCGAGAGGAGAAGGAGTACCGGCAGAATGTCGGCTCGCTGCAGTTCGCGGCGACAACGACGAGGCCGGACATCGCCTTCGCCTGCAGCAAACTGGGGAGCGGCCTCATGGTGAGGAGCGACCAGCACTGGCCCGAGGTCGACCGCTGCCTCACATACCTTGCTGACACCCACGACACCGCCCTGGAGTTCGGCGGTGGACTAGAGTCGCTGGAGCTGATCGGCTAAGTGGACGCCGACGACGTGGGCGACAAGCAGAACCGCACGAGCACGGGCGGCTACGTGTTCGTCTACGAAGGGGCCGCTGTCTCCCGTATCAAGTGCGCGACACTGTCGTCGACCGAGTCGGAGTACGTGGCGGCCACGGATGCTGGCAAGGAGGGACGCCGTCTCCGCTTCCTCCTTGCGGAGTTCCAGCAGCTAGACGTTTGTGAAGCCGACTGTCCTTCTTGTGGACAACAAGTTGGCCATCACAGTCGCTGAGGGCTTGGGGCTGACGAGAAACCTCAAGCACATGGAGCAACGCTACGCCTGGCTGCAACACATGGTGAGGCCCGGGAAGTTCGTGCTGAAGTACATCCCGACCACCGAGCAGCCGGCCGACTTCCTGACGAAGGAGCTGCTTTTTCTGGTTTTCAACCGATGCTCTGTCTCCATCGACCAAGTGCAGCTGGGCGACGTTGGCGACGGCGACGACGATGTGCAGCAGTTCTGTGCTTTTCTGCACGGCTGGTGCGGTGACAGCGTGCTGTATGTGGGGTGCACGCCAAGGACGAGTTTTCTCCGTGGAGTACTACCGTGTGGGCTGGGAAGCCCAAGCGTGAGCGCGGCAGGAGAGTGTTAACGGGAATGGAGTGTTGGACCCGCCCTCGCTTGGGCGACGCCTACGTTTTGGTTGGATGTACGGAAGTAGCAGACTGTACACAGTGAAAGAGCTGCTCGACGGGCTTCGTCGAGCTATAGGGGATCACTGTGGTGTTGCCGTCGTCCAGGGGTGTTCAACGGCCTTCTTCTGTGGGGCAGGTCAACGAGGAGATCGTCGACTTGCACAAGACTGTCGCGGGGCTGGAGCCGTCGACCAGGGGAGTTCGACGGCTGCAGCTGACTGGGCTGGTCGACAGTTGGGCCGTCGACCAGGAGGAGCAGTTGACAGTGCTGGTCGACGGAGGGATCCGTCGACCAGGATGTTCCTTGACTGGAGCTGTGGTCGACGAGGGTGGCGTTGACCAGAGCACTGGGTGGTCGACCAGGTCGACCAGGTAACCTGCTCGGCGAGATCTGCGGAGGCACGCGAACGTCGTCAAGGTTTTGGTGACGAAGGCGAATTCGGGCTGGTATCCCGAAGCCGATGTGGCTCATCAGGCGCAGACAACAGCCGACGGATGTACAACGATGCCGGTCGGGCCAATCGTCTGCGTGCGCCTGCGAGCGTGCGCACTGCTGCCAGCTACGGGTGCAACGCTGGACAGCCGCTCTGCTGTAGCGTTGGCACGGCGTGGACCTGCTGTGTTGGCATGCCGCCTTTCTGCAGTGCTGGAGCGGCTCCTCTACGCAACGTTGACAGGCGGTCGACAATGCTGTGCTGGCGGTCGACCAGGCGGTCGAATGTAGTCATTCGTGTTGTTGCTTGATCAATCATTCTGTAATGCAAACTTTGCTAGTGGAAACTCTTGTCGATTTCTCCCGTGAATGCGCAAGTGCTACGATCACTCCTAAAGTTCGTGCCAACACCCCGTAGTCTAGCTCACGACATTGTAGAGTGACTCTCCATAATCTGTACGGACACGGAGAGTGGAGACCACATTGCCACGTTCACACATAGGCCTGGGTCTAGACTGTACATACTGCGCAATCTGTACGGACACGGAGACTGGAGACCACATTGCCACATTCACACGTAGGCCTGGGTCTGTACTGTACATATTCCACACTGAGTTTGCTTAGGTGGCTGCGTCAGGGTCAGGCGGTTGCGTCCTGCTATTGTCGGTTACTCACGCACCCGTCGTTCCTCTTGCACCACCGTCTTGCTCACCCCTCCCTGCATCGTCTACGTCGCATCGCGTCTCCTTATCTCTGGCCTCCCGTGGTCCCTTTCCCCGCTCCCACCTTCGCTTGCGCCGCCGTGCACTCCTTGCGTCGAGGGGTGGCAGCGCGCCGCTCTTCACTCCTTGTTCCTTCCAACCAATGCTTCTCTGCAGACGTTGCACATGACGTGTGGGGCCCTTCCCCTGTCCCTGGGCCGCACCGGGAGCGATACCTTCTACCAGTCGTCGACGACTTCAGGCACTACACTACGGTGTTTCCTTCGCACTGCAAGGAAGACGTCCGCGATATTTTGATCCCTTGGATCCGAGCTGTTCGTCGCAAGTTGAGTGCACGGTTCTGTCAGGACCTCCCAGTGCTCCGTCTGCACTCGGACCATGGAGGGGAGTTTTCTTCTTTTCTCCTTGAGGACTGTCGTGAGGAGGGCATCACCCAGTCGTACATGCTTCCGGCCTCTCCACAGCAAAATGGGATTGCTGATTGTCGCATTGGCTTGATCATGGAGGTTCCGGGAACATCTGATTTACGCGGATGCTCCCCATTTTCTGTTGCCGTTTGCGATCCGATACGCACATGCATCAGCTCAACCTTTGGCCCTGTGTCTCCGAGCCAGAGACCTCGCCTACACTTCGTTGGCCGAGTTAGGTTAGCGATACATTAGCGCTTAGTGTCTAGGGTTGGCGTTGTCTGAGGTTCACGATTCTACTGCGGGCAAGCTCTCTCCCCGCAACATCTGCTTTGTCTTCCTTGGCTTTCCTTAACTCACGCCTGACTGGCAGATTTACCACCCAAGCATGCGCCGCGTCCTGTCCTCCCGCGGCATCACCTTTGGCGAGTCGGTGTGCTACTACCGTCGCTTCCCCTCCAATCTTCCTGGTTACAGATTACCCATTGGTAAACCCCTTCCCTCCTTGCATCCTCCTCCCTCAGGTGCGTCTCAGGTCACATCACCCCCTTGGTTGAACCTTTTGAGGTCTCCTCGGACCTCTCTGGCCAAGCTGAGGGGGTTACCCTGCTTTTGGCAACACGGTGGTCTCTCGCCGCTCACCGCGCCTGGAGACGCTTCCTGTTTTCCGCCTCGGTCGTCTTCGCCGCCTCTGCAGCTTGTCGCTGTGGACTCTGGTGCTGCTTGGGGTGGTGACACTGTAGGCGCTGGCTCTGGGGGTGCTGGTTTCGGGGGTGCTAACTCAAGGGGTGCTGGTTCTGGGGGTGCTGACTCTGGAGGTCCCGACTCTGGGGGTGTTGAGTGTCCTTGTGGTTGTAGAGTCGAGGGTGCTTCGACTGGAGGTTGTGCGGGCGCGCTGCAGACCCCGCCGCGACGCCCCTTGTTTTGGGAGCAGCAGCAATTGGATGTGCTGGAGGTTCTGGTGCTGGAGGTACTAAAGCTGCCGGTGCCGCGCAGCCACGGCAACAGCGACCGATGTTCTGGAATCAGCCGCAGTCGTCGCCGCCACTGCGGCTTGGCGTTTCACCGAATTCTCCATATTCCGCTTGCCTCTGCAGACCCGTCTGCCACTGGTACCACTACTCTTCTACTGTGTCCACTGACCAGTCCCAAAGATAGTTACCGCCTCACTCCCCACTGGCTGTTCCTTCTCGTTACACTGAGTTGACAGACTCCCTGACTAAGCGTAGAGAGCCTGTGACTCATCCAGCCTCGCCTGTTGCTCGTACTCCTCGTGCTCGCCTGTGTTCGTCCTCCAACTATCCCCAAGCACTCACACCATGGCATTTCGTCCTTCCTCTGATGCACATCGTCCTGTATTGCCGTCTCCTCCGGCGTCCTCTCATTTAGACGTTCTTGACCTTGTGGATGTCCTTGCTCGTGCTAGTCCGAGTGTCTAACCACACTTGTCACTGACCCTACCTCTGAGTCTCATGTTGCGTCTGCCTTAGACATCTAGCTTGTTGACTTTGCTGTTAGCCGCCTTGGCTACCTAGTGAGTCTAGTTTCGGAATCTGACTATTACTGCCCTCCGTCCGTCGGGGGTGAGCATCTACACCGCATACAAACTATACACAACATTTTACATTGTAATGACCAAACGAGTTTTCCGACCATTCGCGCGTTTCCGGCGATTGCGAAAAGTGTAACGTATAAATAAGCGAACCCCGCCAAATATTTCGCCAGCAACTGGGGCACCCACCCCAAGCCACCCTGCCCTGTTATTTAATAGCGAAATTTTTTATTCCTTTTACTACATTCGAATGGGGTGTGGAATACAGCGGGATCGGAAGCCTATGTTAACAAAGCAGGGAGTTTAGACAAAGACAAAGATTTTCTGGGGATAAGTCTAGGTAGGTTATAAAATGCAATGAGAACATTTCTATGCGGGAAATACCATTGCGAATCGGTCAAATCCGGGTGACTACTCAGATGGGTAACCCTGCGTATAACTTTGCTTCGACCAAGCCCAAAATCCGACCAAATGGTTGGATCTGGCGAAAGCGAAACGTGTAACGATTTGGCGAGCCCCGCCAAAGATTTCGAGCACAACGACCATTCTGTTCGCCAGAACGCGGAACAACCACCCTAAACCACCCTCGAAATTGGTCGGAAAAGGTTTGATCCCAGTTCCAGCATCAAACTGGGTGTGGAAAATAGTAGGCCCGGGTAGGTTAGATTGTTCAGCAAAATAACGGCTGTATGAAAACGCATTCGGGGGCAAAAACCGAATGTCAAACATTGATCTCCTGCTAACTAGAGGTCCCAACTAGCTCGGTGGGCAAGTTTACACGAAAGAATACCATCCGATTTCTGTCTAAGTCAGGGTGACTACAAACTGTTTGCGTAACCCTACAAACTTCGCAATCGTCAGAACCGCCCATATGGTCGACCATTTCGTTTGGTCGGAGCAAAGTTACACGCCCTCTCAATCTTCACAAACCGGCCCCATGGTCGACCATTTGGGTTGGTCGTTACAATTTTACACGCCCTAAGGAATTAGAGCGTGAAGATTTGGGAATTCTTCGAAACCAAGTAGTTCTAGTAAGTTTCAGAGCGGTACTGTTTCCCGCCACTACAAGTTCAAACGGCTGGAAGCAGAAGACGAACCGGCACATGCTGTTACCAAATTCCCATCGGCAATTCGCTCCAAGTTCGCCCCAACCGACTCCCCTCTTCTTCACTCCGATCGGCACCACTGCTATTTCAGGGCGGGTCATACTCATCAGATTCCCGATCAACCTCCTCTCCCTGTCTCACTTTCACAACCCTATCATTCCGCTCACATCTTGTAGAGCCAGTACAGCGCGCAGGTATCAACAGCACGTATCAGGTGTCTCCGCTATATATCATGCTAACGAGTGCCGACGACTCGAACCGCCAGCGAGCGAGTGCAGCAGCTTCTCCGCTGCAGCGCGCCGATGCCGCGGAATCTCGGCGGCGTCATCGCGACGACGCTCAGGTCTCGCTGCAGGTGTCGAGTGATACAAGGAAGAGTGTAGTACGACTAAACTAGTAATGTACAAGTATAGAAACCCAGGTCAAGTCACGCAACTGCACCTGTGCTCGAGCCAGCTCAGCAACTGTCACTCAGTGCGGGCTGCAGGGGTAGCGCCCACGGGCTGCAGGGGCAACGCGCGGCTCAGGAGGGCGGCGCGCGGGCTGCAGGGGCAGCGCGCAGCTTGGCAGGGCGGCGCGCGGGCTGTAGAGGCAGCGCCCAGGGGCTGCAGGGGCGAACGCGTGGGCTGCAGGGGCAGCACGCGGGCCACAGGGGCAGGCACGGCTGCAGGGGCAGCATGGTCGCGGGGGCAGGCACGGCTGCATGGGCAACACGGTCACAGGGGCGAGTACGGCTGCAGGGGCAGCGCGGTCGCACGGGCGAGCACGGCTGCAGAGGCAGCACAGTCGCAGGGGCGAGCACGGCTGCAGGGGCAGCGCGGTCGCAGGGGCAGCGCATGGCTGCAGGGGCAGTGCAGCTGCAGGGACAGCGTAGGAAGAAAACAATTACGGTTAGGGCAGGGCGGAACGTTCGGTGGGCCCTAGGAACTATTCTGCTCTAATAGCATGTTAGAATAAGCACGCAGGAATGGTGGACTAGGTAGCATGCATGAGTACAAGTACCTAACCCTAAAGTGTTGTACCCCTTGTAGGCTAACCCACTATAGCCTAGAGAGAACACAAACATACAGTTTGACACACCCCCATAGGCTAAGTGGGAGATAGCAAACACAACAGACGGTCACAAGACCAGTCAGGCAAGAGAACAAAGCAAAGCAAAGCCCTGGGTGGATCACAAGGTCATCACGCATTCTTAGCACAAGCAAGCGGCCACAAGGCCAGTTCACATGCAGAGTTATAATAGCAAGGCAGTACACTGAACACAACCTAGCAAGAGTAAACAAGCAGGTATAAAGATATATATCAGTGTACAACAAGAGCAAGTCAAGCAACAAGCAGGTGAGGCAGAGTGGGCACAACGTGCAGAAACGCTGATGATCACCAGACCCAAGGGCCTTGGTGAAGACATCGGCAGTGTTGGCCCGAGAGGCCACGTAAGCAAGGCGCAGCTGACTACGCTGCTGCAGCTCACGCGCAAGGAAGTAGTGAAGAGCAATTTGCTTCGTTCTGTGCTCCAGTCTCTGCTCGCGACACAAGGCAAGCATTACCTTGTTGTCGACGTACAGAACCGGAGGAGAACGAGGCCACTCCCCCATATTGGTCTGCAGGTAGGTCAGCCAGCGTAGCTCCTGTGCAGCCATGGCCCCAGCGTAGATCTCGGCCTCGCAGCTGGAGCCAAGCATATAAGAAGAACGAGTGGACCTCCACAAGACAGAACCAGAGCCAAGACTGAAGGTGTAACCCTGTGACGAACGCTGAGTCACCTGGTCGTCGGCCCAAGAAGCGTTAGAGTGTCCTGTTGTTGAGTGATGCTACCATTCGCATTCACGTCTGTCTGCCTCCCATCATATGTTCGTGCGTTGCATGCGTGTTGTGAGTGTGCACAAGAATTTGTGTTTTGTGCGGTTTGGTTTTTCTGAGTGTGTGTGTGAATGTTATTTGGCTTGAGCAGATATCTGAAGTGACTCCTCTGCTCAAGAGCTTTCCGAGGAACCAAGTATCGCTTCAATCGGAGCACGAACAAGAAAGTTACGAACGTTGGAGTTCGTATGCTTTTGATATTTGGTTGTGGTGACTATGGGAAGTTGTGGGGTTGACTCAATATGGGGTACAGACTTTTGGGGGTTGGGAAATTCGTCTTTTCTACTGTAGTTGCTGCCAAATGGTTGGGAGAAACCAAACCAGGTTGGCAAGTGTGGCCAAGTTGGGTTGAGGTGGATTGTGGAGGTTGGGATAGTGACAAAGGTCAAAGTTGGGTTGCCTATGGGGAAGGGAATTGTATGGCATGGGGTTTCCTTGGTTGGGGACTCTCTTGGGACCTTCCCTCTCGTCCTCCTAATCCCTTCCACCTGGTTTAGTGCTACTCCAATTCTCTTGTGTGAACTTGTGTGAACTTTGTGATTGAGTTAAGATTCTATGGCAGCATACCCCCTAGTGCGCTGAAATCGATAACTCAAGACACACTTCACCTTTCCGTACGATTCAACTTGGGAATTGTAGCCACGGAGTAGAGCTACAACATATCTGAGTTTGGTGAAGTTTTAACCGCGAAATTTCCGTCGACGGCGTTTCTTGTGAACTCGACTTTTCTGTTCAGAAACTAGGCCCAACGATGTTGAGATATTTTGGCTCCTAATCTTCATAGACTCCGTCCTTAGTCTCTAACAAGTGGTATCAGAGCTGATTAAGGACTTTGTGGAGAGTCTACTGAAGTGTGAAGACCCTCCTAGACCCACCATGGCCTGTGGGCATGCCTAAGTGGAGTTCTGGAGGTTGGATGTGACTTCCGCTAAGGGGAAACTCTGCCGAAAGTTCGTTGGCGCCGACACTTGTGAAGATTGTGTGGATCTACATTGTGACCAGCAAAAGGGGGAGCTGAAACCTCTGATTGGGAGCAGAGGAGATGAATCAAGGGAGTGGAGATGCAGCTGAGAAGAGGAGTGAACCGCCACCATCCAAGATCGAAGCTTTGGATGGCTCCAACTATGAGGAATGGAGCGGGCGGATGCGGAGCGCCTTCAAGCGCTACAAGCTACTGAAAATTGCAATGGGAGAGGAGAAGATGCCGGGGGAAGGAGATGCCCGCGATCGGTGGATTGAGAAGAGCGCGGTGCTGTACGACCTCATCCTCCAATCGGTCAACAACGACATGTTCCAGCACATCAAGGATTTGGTGGAGTTGGATGATTCCGGACCGAAGGCATGGAAGCTGCTACGCGACGTGATTCAGCCCAACACGCTGCCGATGGTGATTGTGTTGGAGAAGGAGTTGGCTGCCCTCTCCATGAAACCGGGAGATGATGTGAAACCGGTCCTTGACAAGATCAAGGACACCTATGCGAGAATGGCAGCGGCGGGCAGCGAAGTGTCGCAGATGCAACAGTGCACCAAGATCATCTCGGTGCTCGACAACTCGTGGGACAACCTCATCCCCACCCTCAACGTTCAGCAGGACAAATGGACGCCTGAGTGGCTACGGCAGCAGATTCTGCAAGAGGACTTCCGCAGGCGCCACACGGGAGGTGGTGCTGCCAACAAAACTGCTGAGGGGTATGGAGCTGCAGGAGGCAGCAGAGGAAGAGGGGGAGGGAGAGGCCGAGGCCGTGGGAGAGGCTTTGGCAGAGGGAGAGGCCGAGGTGACTACAATGAGGGGCATGGGAGCTCTGGTGGCAGGGGGAGCACCCGAATGGAGGGTGCGTGCTGGTACTGCAAGAAGGCTGGACACCCGTGGTTCAAGTGTTTCAGCCGGCCTGAGGGATGGGCCCCTCCAGGCATGAAGCCGCCAAGTGGTGAACGTGCACGCGGTGGCGCTGTGCAAGGATCAGGTGCACAAGGTGATGGTGCACAAGGTAAAGCCGACCCTGGGATGTTCCTCATGGTTGAGGATGTGCAAGGGAGTGGGGGTGATGTGGGTTCAGTTGGGAAGGTTGTGATGCACCCCCTCACTCACTGGGTGATCGATTCAGGTTGCACGAGTCATATGACCCCACGGGAAGATTTGCTTGATGAGGTAAAACCTCCTGGGAAGATCAAGTTTGTGGCTGCCGCTTCAGGTGCTTTGCTCCCTGTGATTGGTGTTGGGAATGCTAAGGTGATGGGAGCCAATGGAGAGCTTGTGGGGCTTGGGAATGTGCTGTTGGTTGAAGGTTTGTCCGCTAACCTTCTTTCTGTGCGCCGGCTGCAGAAGAGCAAGGCTGAAGTTACCTTCGGCCCAACCAGCTGCCGTGCAAAGCTTGGGAAGTTGCTGCTGTGGAACTTGGAGGAGAAGAGCAGCTGCATCAAGGACCTGTGGCAGCTGCCCATCATCCCTTGGAAGGGGAAACCACCAGCAACGGCAAAGGCAGCGGCAGCGGCTAAAGCAACTGCGGGAGGAGAGGAGACTGCACCAACTGCTGGGGCCCTAGATGCAGTCAAGAAGGTGCAGCAGCCACAGCAGCCACATGGTGAGGTGCTTGCTGGTGTGGATGCGACAGCTGCATGGGCAAAGGCTTCATCTGGGAGTGGTGAGGCTGATTGGGAGACGTGGCATGAGAGGCTGTGCCATGTGAACATTCCTATGCTGCAGAAGTTGGTAAAGGATGGGTGCTTGAAGGGGCTGGAGGTGAAGGGGGGAGCAAAGGAGATTGGGAGCTGCCCTACCTGCCTTGAGACCAAATTCACGAAGTTTCCCTTCAGCAGCAGCACAGGACCAGCCAAGGCACCACTTGCACTAGTGCACATGGATGTGGTGGGCCCCACGAGGGCCCTTTATCTCTCGGGCAGCCGCTACTTCTTGACCATTGTGGACGACCACACGCGTGCGGTGTGGGTGTACCCTCTCAAGACTAAGGGGGAGGTGGCAGCGGCTGTTCTTAAGGAGTGGATGCCGAGAGCACAAAGGGAAAGCGGACACAAGGTGAAGGTGATCCGCACTGACAACGGAGGAGAGTTCATCGGCGCTGATTTTGAGAAGGAGCTGAAGCGGAAGGGGATCCAGCATCAGCTCACAGTGCCTTACAACCCTCAGCAGAATGGCGTGGCTGAGCGGTTCAACCGGACCCTGCAGGAAGGTGCTCGCACTCTCCTTGGGCGTGCAGGGCTGCCGGATCCGTTTTGGGTGACAGCACTGCGGCAGGTCGTTGTTGTGAAGAACCGGGTGCTGGCGACTGTGGGGGACAAGCAATGGGTCCCCTACACCAAGTGGTATGGGAGTGCGCCTGCAGTCAACATGCTGAGAACTTATGGCTGCATGGTGGTGTTTCATGTACCGAAGGAGAAGTGGGGAAAGTTGGAAGCTTCTGGGAGATGGGGTGTGCACTTGGGGCTTGCCAAGGACCACAAGGGCTGGTTGATATGGGACTTGACGAGCCAGCAACTGACTGTGTCAAGGGATGTTAAGTTCCTTGAGTCCTTGTTCTACAAGGAGTGGAAGCAGCAGCAGCAGAAGCTTCCTACAACACCACTGATCATTGAGGCCGATGAGGTGCAGCGGCCTTCGAGGCAGGTGGAGGTTTCTGTCTCCAAGGAGGAGATCTCGGGGTGACTGATGATGGGGGGGAACCTGAGGTGGAGCAGCAGCAGCAGCAGCAGCAGCAGGAGGAGAAGCAAGGTGCTCCACAAGGTGCCGGACGTACGGCTGACCGTCCTAGGAGGGATGTGCGCCCTCCTAACAGGCTGACCTATGCAAGCCGTGGCAAGCCAAAGGTGGTAAGTGCTGGGAGTGTGGCGGAGCAGTGTGATGAGGATGAGATAGCACACTGCTACTGGGCAGCCGTCCCTGAGCCCAAGACGCTAGCTGAGGCATTGAGCGGGCCCGATGCTGAAAAGTGGAAGCAGAGTGTGAAGGAGGAGTATGATTCTCTGCTAGAGAATGAGACGTGGGAGCTGTGTGAGCTGCCACCCGGGAAGAAGGCCATTTCTTCCAAGCTGATTTTCAGGCACAAGTACGGACCTGATGGGGCGCTGACCCGCTACAAGTCAAGGCTTGTGGCTAAGGAGTTTCAGCAGACAAAGGGAAAGGACTTCAACGAGCTCTATGCTCCTGTGGGGAAAGGCACAACACTTTGGGTGTCATTGGCAATGGCAGCAAACCGTGGATGGCGGGTGAAGCAGATGGACATCACCACCGCCTTCCTCAATGGGATCATTCTGGAGGAGCTGTACATGTTACAGCCTGAGGGTTTGGATGATGGGAGCGGCAGGGTGTGCAGGCTGAAGAAGGCCATCTATGGCCTGAAGCAGGCTCCTCGTGCATGGTACCACAAGTTAGAGGAGACTCTGCTGGCTGGGGGTTTCAAGAAGAGTGAGTGTGATCACAGCTTGTTCCTGCTGCAGGAGAAGGAGCAGTTTCTCATGCTCCTGGTGTATGTGGACGACATCCTGCTCTTCTCTGAGTCGTCTGCAATGATTGAGCATGTGGAGGAGATGCTGGAGATGCAGTTTAAGTGCTCCAAGATGGGAGATGTGAAGTACTATTTAGGGATGCATGTGGAGAGGGACCTTGACAAGGGAGTGTTGAGGTTGCACCAGAGAAAGTATTGTGAGGGGCTGGCTGAGAAGTATGGGCTGCAAGATGGAGGAAAGCCAGCCACCCCACTGCCTTCGGGGTTCACTGTGGAGCCCTGTGCTGATGAGGAGGTGGTGGGTGAGAGTGACAGGAAACTTTTTCATTCCATGGTTGGGGCACTCAACTATGCGGCTAATCACACACGGCCTGACATTGCCTTTGCAACATCCAGGCTTGCCAGTGTGGTTTCACGCCCCAGTCATGAGCAGCTGGAAGCGGCCAAGAGGTTGGTCCGCTATGTGAGTGCAACGGCATCAGTGGGTTTTGAGTACAGTGCTGTGAGGCAGAGGCTGCAGAGGAGTGCAGCTGATCTGAGCAAGGGGGAGATGCTCCTGACCTGCTACACTGACGCTAGCTTCAATTCGGTGAAAGCGGATGGCACCAGCATTGGAGGCTATGTGTGCCTGTTCGGAGGTGGTGCAGTGAGCTGGCGCAGTAAGAAGCAGAATGAGGTGGGGCAGTCCTCGTGTGAGACAGAATACATGGCCCTGCATCATGGGGCAAAGGAGGTGGTGTGGCTGAGGCGTTTGTTGGAGGAGATTGGAGTTGGTCAGAGGGAGCCGACTGTGATTTTCTGTGATAATGAGTCGGCGGTGAAGCTAGCGAAGAATGCTTGTCTTCATGGGCTGACCAAACACATCAGGCCTAAGTGGCACTGGGTGAGAAGGCTCCTGGACAAGGAGGTGCGGCTGGAGATTGTGAAGACCCATCAGCAGGCGGCTGACATTCTCACCAAGCGCCTGGCTGAATCTGAGCATTGGAAGGGCATGAAGCTTGCTGGGATGAGTGTGCATTGAGGATGCATGCTTGAGCTATGGCATGTGGGATGATGGTTGGCAGCCAGAGGGGGAGTTTGTTGAGTGATGCTACCATTCGCATTCACGTCTGTCTGCCTCCCATCATATGTTCGTGCGTTGCATGCGTGTTGTGAGTGTGCACAAGAATTTGTGTTTTGTGCGGTTTGGTTTTTCTGAGTGTGTGTGTGAATGTTATTTGGCTTGAGCAGATATCTGAAGTGACTCCTCTGCTCAAGAGCTTTCCGAGGAACCAAGTATCGCTTCAATCGGAGCACGAACAAGAAAGTTACGAACGTTGGAGTTCGTATGCTTTTGATATTTGGTTGTGGTGACTATGGGAAGTTGTGGGGTTGACTCAATATGGGGTACAGACTTTTGGGGGTTGGGAAATTCGTCTTTTCTACTGTAGTTGCTGCCAAATGGTTGGGAGAAACCAAACCAGGTTGGCAAGTGTGGCCAAGTTGGGTTGAGGTGGATTGTGGAGGTTGAGATAGTGACAAAGGTCAAAGTTGGGTTGCCTATGGGGAAGGGAATTGTATGCCATGGGGTTTCCTTGGTTGGGGACTCTCTTGGGACCTTCCCTCTCGTCCTCCTAATCCCTTCCACCTGGTTTAGTGCTACTCCAATATTCTTGTGTGAACTTGTGTGAACTTCGTGATTGAGTTAAGATTCTATGGCAGCATACCCCCTAGTGCGCTGAAATCGATAACTCAAGACACACTTCACCTTTCCGTACGATTCAACTTGGGAATTGTAGCCACGGAGTAGAGCTACAACATATCTGAGTTTGGTGAAGTTTTAACCGCGAAATTTCCGTCGACGGCGTTTCTTGTGAACTCGACTTTTCTGTTCAGAAACTAGGCCCAACGATGTTGAGATATTTGGCTCCTAATCTTCATAGACTCCGTCCTTAGTCTCTAACACCTGTGAGTACCACTGAACCCCGTCCTTCAAGCACGAGCCCCATGCCCGATGTACTGCACAAGTAACGCAGTACCCGCTTTGCAGTATCAAAGTGCACCTTTCGGTGTCTACCGGGTGCCACGTAGCGAGCCAAGAGGCTAAGAGGGTACGTGAGGTCAAGTTGTGTGCACTTCATCAGGTACATGAGGCAACACACAAGCTCTGGGTACGGACCACTCGGCTCTACGGACTCGTCCAAAGGTCGAGCTGAGAGTGAGTGGCCGGTAGACAGAGGAGTGGGCTGTGGCGAGGACCAACGAGAAGCGGAAGCGCTGAAGGACCTGGTGCACCATGTGTGACTGAGTCAGGGTGATGGTGCGCCGTGCTCTGTCCCGGGTGATCTGCAAGCCAAGATAGCTCCACAGCTCACCCAGGTCAGTGCAGGTGTGTCTCTCCTGCAGCTCCGCCTTCACTAGGGCCAGTGCCTCAGTGTCAGCAGTAGCAAAAACCAAGTCGTCGACGTACACGAGGATGTAGAACGGCGGCAGCAAAGTGTCGGTGCGTAGAAATAGCGACGGGTCAGCAATCGAAGGAGCAAACCCAAGAGCCGCAAGTGTCGTCCTCAGTGAGTCGTGCCACTCGCAAGGCGCCTGACGCAGTCCGTACACTAGTCGCCGTAGGCTCCACTGGGTGCCCTCAGGAAACGACCCAGTGAAGCCCTCTTGATGGCGCAACCAGATGGCCTCGTGAGGCTACCCTGTAGGAAAGCTTTCGAGAAGTCGAGGGAGTGCAGCTCGTAGTCGCGCTGTGCTGCAATGTGCAGCAACACCCAAAGAGTGGTCATCTTCGTGGTAGGGGAGAAGGTCTGAAAGAAGTTGACCCCCGCACGCTGACGAAAGCCTCGAGCAACGTAACGTGCCTTGAAGGCAGGCGGAGATCCCAGCGGCCGCTTCATCCTGAAAATTCACATGCCACTGACAATGTTCGCCCCAGGTGGGGGAACCTCGTCGACGTAGGTGCCTGTGGACTTCCATGAAGTCATCTCTGCGTCCATGGCTGTCTTCCACTGAGAGGAGTACTCACCCAAAATCGCCTCTCTGTAAGAGCGCGGGGTGGGGATGTCAATTGTATCCGGGTCTCCCTCGGGTGCAAGCATCATGGTCGCGAGATGGGGTGAAGCGGCCGCAAGGCACTCCAGCTCCTCCTGCCTGTCCTCAAGAACGTCACAGCCAAGGGCAGTCTCACCCCCGACGGACGGAGGACAGGCAAGGACAGGGTCAGAAACAAGGCTCGCAAGGTAGTCTAGGCGGTACATAGCAGCAAAGTCAACGAGCTCAGCGACTAAGGCAGACACAGCAGGAGACGAGAACGAAGGTCAGTCTCCACCGTAGCAAGAAAGAGAGTAACAGTCGGACTGGACGCACGAGCAAGGTCACACGGAGGGTCAGCAACATCAGGAAGAGAAGACGCAGGAGGTAACGGCAGGACAACACGCTGTGGAACAGAGGAAGGACGGAGTGTCATATCGTGAGTGCCTGGGACAGTCGGAGCACGCGGATGACGAACACGAGGAACACGAGCACGGACATCAGCTCTAGGCTCAGGCTCAAGTTTAAAGCTAGACTTAGGCTCTCGACGCTCAGGGGTGGAAGCACGAGTCTTAGGCTCTCGACACTCAGACAGGGACTGTGTCACCGCAGTATAAGGAGTAGGAGCAGGCTGTGGGGAGTGTGGTAGCGGTGGCGGCTGAGACTGGTCGGCCGGTGGAAATAGTAACGGAGGAGTAGTACCTGCCACAAGGAAGTCAGTAGCACCTGGCGGAAGACTGAGAAGGTGGCGAAGAGCACCAGCAGCTCCCGTACCTCCAGCACGAGCAGCTCCACCTGCACTCCCAGCAGCACCTCCAGCACTAGTAGCACCAGCACCTCCAGCACCTCTAGCACCACTAGCTCTGGCAGCTCCAGCACCTCTAGCACCAGCAGTACCTTCCAGCACCTCCAGTGCAAGCAGCTCCAGTAGCAACTCCAGCACCTCCAGCACCAGTAGTACCACCTGCTCCGGCAGCTCCAGCACCTTTGATACGAGTACCTCCGGGACCCGAAGCTCCAGCACCTCCAGTACCTCCCGCTTCCAGCTCCAGCGCCTCCAGCACCAGCACCTCCAGGGTCAGCAGCTTCAGTAGCACCTCTCAGCTCCAGAGTCCACAGCAGCAGGCTGCGGAGGGGGTGAAGACGGTCGAGGCGGAAAACCCGGGGGGTCTCCAGAGCGTGGAGAGCGGCGAGTGGCCGCCGTGTCGTCCGCATCTGGGTCACCCCCCTCAGCTGGGCCAGAGGAGTCAGAAGAGATCTCCACTGACTCATCCAAGGGGGGTGGGTCGACCTGAGACACACCTGAGGGAGCAAGACCCTGTGGGGGGAGGGGGTCTACCGGGGGGGGGGGGGACTGGAACCAGGAAGAGGGGTGCTAGGGGAACCGGGTGGGACGCGTGCGGGTGTAACTGGTAGAAACAGACCGACTCGTCAAAGGTGACGTCTTGGGAGGCGAAGACTGGATGCGAGGGCGGGTGGTAGAACTGCCACGGCGGGGCGTCAGTAGGGAAGCCAAGGAAGACGCAGCGGAGAGTGCGGGAGGAGAGCTTGCTCGCGGTGGTATCGCGGGACAAGAGAGAGCGCGCCCCAGACCCGAAACACTGACGCATCGCCAGCCTTCCCCGTCCACCGGAGTGTGGGCAAGGTCTCTGGCTCCGAGACACGTGGCCAGAGGTTGAGCTGATGCGCAGCGTATCGGACCGCAAACGGCCACAGAAAATGGGGAGCAGCCGCATGGATCATGGAGGTACGAGCAACCTCCATGATCAAGCCAATGCGACGCTCAGCAATCCCATTCTGCTGAGGAGAGGCCGGAAGCGTGAACGTCTGGTGGATGCCCTCGTCTCGACAGAACCCCGCAAGGAGGTCAGAAGAGAACTCACCGCCCCTGTCAGAGTGCAGACGCAGGACTCGGAAGTCCTGCTGAAAACGCTCGTGCAGCTGGAGACGAGTAGCACGGATCCAGGGGATCAAAACACCGCTGACGTCCGCCTTGCGACGCAAGGGGAAGACTGTGGTGTAGTGTGTGTAGTCGTCAACAACCAACAGGAAGTAGCGCTCCTGACTCGTTCCACCGATGGGGGCCGGGCCCCACACGTCCAGGTGGAGAGTCTGCAGAGGAGCGGTGGTCAAAGGAAACTCGGAGGAGTGAGGAGCGGCGCGCTGCCGCCCCTCGACGCAAGGAAGACACGGCGGGGCAAGCGAGCGCGGGCAGGGGGGGCAGGGTCCTGGGGAGGCCAGAGACAAGGAGACGGGAGTGCATGTTGCGTAGACGCGGCAGGGAGGGCTGACCAAGATGGTGGTGCCAGCGCTGAGTCTCGTGCGTGAGTACTCTGCACGAGTAGGACGCAGCTAACTGACCCGACGCAGACGCCCGACTCGACGCGGCCACCTGACCTGACTCAGCCACCTGTGCCGACGCAAGTAGTTAGTGTGTACAGACTAGACCCAGGCTGTCGAGTGAACGTAGCCAGGTGACGCCCCAGTCCGGGAGCACGTACAGATCGCCACACGCTGCCCTCCAGGAATAAAGGTATCAACCCAGACATCCTGAATGCAGCGTTTGCTCACCAATTTCGTTGAGAACGTGGGGAGGTGGAGACCTGACAGAGAGCCGGAGGGAACTGCTGGACAAGGGAGGACCGTGGAGGCTCTCGCAACTACTGGGCCCCGAGAGGGGTCAGCCAGTGAGACTGGGACAGGTGCTGTGAGTGGTGTGACTGTGGTGCAATCACGAAAGAAGCAACGTGACGCGCCTGAGTCAAGCGCGAAAGTGTGCAAGACCTCAGCTGAGGCAGGACCTGTGGCAGTAGACGCACTAGCACCTAGAGCATCGGCAGACTCATGGGCACCTAGAGCTGCAGCTGAATCACTAGTACCTGGAGCGGCAGCAGACTCACTAGCACCTGGGGGCGGCAGCAGACTCATTAGAACCGAGAGCAGGAACCTCTACACAGCCAGGGACGCATCGCTGAGAAGCACAATCGCGACGTCGCTTAGGCTACTGAAAATCAAAACCTCCACCACCAGGCCTGCCTCGCTGAACAACCCACTCACGGAGCTGCTTGAGGGTGGGGTCATACGGGAGAGGCTAGTGCCCGCTGCTGTCACCCCTGGCCGGCAAATGCCGCGATAGTGGCCATGACGGACAGCGACGGTCAGGAGTAGGTCCAGCACCTCCAGCTCCTCCAGCACCAGCAGCACCTCCAGCACTCCCAGCAGCACCTCCACCAGCAGCAGCAGGTTCGGCTCGGTGGGGCTGGCAGCCGCACCTCCTGCACTCCCAGCAGCACCTCCACCAGCCGCAGCAGTAGCACATTTTTTATTTTTTTTTATTCATTTATTTATTTATTTTATTTTAGGGTTGCGCGCGGGCTGGCAGGGGCAGCGCCCACAGCTGCAGGGGCGACGCGCTGCTCGGCAGGGCGGCGCGCGTGTTATAGGGTGTGCGCGCGGCTCGGAAGGGCGGCGCCTAGCTGCAGGGGCGACGCTCGGCTCGGCAGGGTGGCGCGCGGGCAGCAGGGCAGCGCCCACGGGCTGCAGGGGCAACGCGCGGCTCGGCAGGGCGGGCGCGCGGGCTGCAGGGTTAGCGCCTACGGGCTTGCAGGGGCGAACGCGCGGCTCGGCAGGGCGGCGCGCGGGCTGCAGAGGCAGCGGCACCAGGGGCTGCAGGGGCGAACGCGTGGGATGCAAGGGGCAGCACGCGGGCCACAGGGGCAAGACGGCTGCAGGGGCAGCACGGTCGCAGGGGCAGGCACGGCTGCAGGGGCAGCACGGTCACAGGGGCGAGTACGGCTGAGGGGCAGCGCGGTCGCAGGGGCGAGCAAGGCTGCAGACGGCACACAGTCGCCAGGGGCGAGCACGGCTGCAGGGGCAGCGCGCAGCTGCAGGGGCAGAGCGGCTGCAGGGGCAGAGCGGCTGCAGGGGCAGCGTAGGAAGAAAAATTTTACGGTTAGGGAAGGGCGGAACGTCCGGTGGGCCTAGGAACTATTCTGCTCTAATAGCATATTAGAATAAGCACGCAGGAATGGTGGACTAGGTAGCATGCATGAGTACAAGTACCTAACCCTAAAGTGTTGTACCCCTTGTAGGCTAACCCACTATAGCCTAGAGAGAACACAAACATACAGTTTGACAGCGTCTGCCTTAGACATCTAGCTTGTTGACTTTGCTGTAGCCGCCTTGGCTACTAGTGAGTCTAGTTTCGGAATCTGACTATTACTGCCCTCCGTCCGTCGGGGGTTATCATCTACACCGCATACAAAACTATACACAACATTTTACAATTGTAATTACCAAACGAGTTTTCCGACCATTCGCGCGTTTCTGGCGATTGCGAAAAGTGTAACGTATAAATAAGCGAACCCCGCCAAATATTTCGCCAGCAACTGGGGCACCCACCCCAAGCCACCCTGCCCTGTTATTTAATAGCGAAATTTTTTATTCCTTTTACTACATTCGAATGGGCTGTGGAATACAGCGGGATCGGAAGCCTATGTTAACAAAGCAGGGAGTTTAGACAAAGACAAAGATTTTCTGGGGATAAGTCTAGGTAGGTTATAAATGCAATGAGAACATTTCTATGCGGGAAATACCATTGCGAATCGGTCAAATCCAGGTGACTACTCAGATGGGTAACCCTGCGTATAACTTTGCTTCGACCAAGCCCAAAATACGACCAAATGGCTGGATCTGGCGAAAGCGAAACGTGTAACAATTTGGCGAGCCCCGCCAAAGATTTCGAGCACAACGACCATTCTGTTTGCCAGAACGCGGAACAACCACCCTAAACCACCCTCGAAATTAGTCGGAAAGGTTTGATCCCAGTTCCAGCATCAAACTGGGTGT